>LR824601.2:15015000-16265000 GCA_902829305.4 Spodoptera exigua | reverse complement strand
CTGCACTCTGTTGCAAAATTGTCGAAGCTCGAAATCATTCTGTGAATCACTAAAGAGATGACGATAATTATAAATGAGTGCTGTTTTAATATACATAGAATACCTCGTTGTAGGTAAGAACATGCGAATTCTGTTTCATTCATTGTGACTGTGTAATTAGCAACCGGCTGTATGTGGCGATGTTAATTATGAAATGTTAGCTTTATGAAGTATTCGCTAACGAGTGCGATGTTTTCATTAATTATATTTTGTTTAATATATTTTGAACGGAAAGTATCGTAGACGTACGTTTATTTGTAAGACGAAGACGCGCGCCTGCGCATGCCGCGCGGTTCCTCGGGTTCAGGTGCTTATATAAAAAGAAACTCGACCTTAAAACATGGAGTCATTCGCGGTTAGCATTAACAACGTAAGATTAATTAAACTCTCTTCATAAAATCTCGCTGCAGCACGACGTACAACTCGCTCCGCCCTTGGAGAATACACAATAAAATATATTTTTAGATTCGCCCATTGCCAGCCGCAGAGGTACATCCGCGCCGAAAGAAATACTATGTGAAACTTTACGTCCGCGGAAAGTGAATGTACGTGTTGCTTGTAAATATTGATTTGATTAATTTGACGCATGGCGCGGCGGGCGGCGCTGTGCTCGCGTGCACTGCGTCGCGGCGCCGAATTTGCGCACCCGACCGGCCGCGTACGCGCAACGTCACTGCTTTGGCCGCTTTCAACCGGATTAGGGTTATCCCGCACTGTTTACTTGTAGACGTAACACATTAGTTTTATTTGTAACGTTTTCTATCAACTGATGAGTACACAAGTGAAAATTAAAAATGAAGCAAACAGATTTTCACGGCCCGTCAAAATCCCTCAGTATTCTTATAATACCCGAAAGATTCCACGCCAACACAGGACAGCAACATTTAATGTCCGTCACATTGCCAGCCCATAGCGCATGTGTACGTACACCAAACCGCAGCTTCCCTCCACAAGATGACTACAATTTTTATTTTCCGTTCGTATCAACATAAAAAATCCATTCATATTATTTATTACATTTATTCGCGTTCCGTTTTATAAAACAAATATAAATATAGCAATATAAATAATGTTAGGACGTTGCCATTAAATTTATTTTTATATTCAACAAAAGCATATTAGGTATCGAGCGAGCACTTGACGCGTTGACATTACGAGGTGGCAGGTTTCTTGTCAACAGACAACGTTTTGTCGAGTTGAAGGAGAGGACGCGACTATAATTATAACACTTGAGAAACCAATATCTACGGCGGCTCCAGGTCATGTAGCGCCCTTTTACAATCAATACACTAGCCTTCTAGCCCTCTTGTACTAATTACAAATTTACAATCAATGCACACAGCGCCAGAAATTAAAAAAAAACTTTTTTAAAACTATTTTTATTGAAATACTCTAAAAAATATAAATAAATATCTTCCTATCAACTTTTTGCATGGCACAGAGTAGCAAAATAGAAGATCACCTGATGGTTGAGGCCAAATTTTAGAAATTGTGGTTTTGTGTATTGGAGCTTTTGTTTTGTTTTTTAAACTTAAGTATTAAAACAAGCATCGCGTTGCGCGGCTTAACATTGATTTTTGTCAGTTTTATCTAAATTGTTTCACTCTATGAATTGTGGTCAGAGTGTTTCACTTTATTAACACGCTTTATTCGATGTTAATAGAGATCCCTAAGTTTTTTCATGGGCTTTATGTCACGACTCGTTAGAAAATCTAGTCCGTGGAAACTTTTGTATTAAATACTTTAACAATTTTATATTATTTTCAATTATATCGAAAATCTTTAAAGAATAGCTACCACTTTACAAACAGACAGCGTTTCTTTAGTCACTGGACCAAGAGGACAAACGAACTACATATAATTATAAACACCAGTTCGACTCGAGTAACTGTTACGTTGAACTTTACCTTCATGAACGTTCAATGTCGAAGCTTTGAACGACGGGCGGCCGCACTTTTGTTTGTAAAACCGTTTTTATGAATTTAAAAACTAGCATCCATCATAAAACTACACATTTTTGTATAAAAACAGCTTGAAACTATACTGTTTCTAGCTTGTACCTGACCTTAGATTCTTTCGCTCAAAGTCTTGTTTATTATTGAAAACTAGCTATTCATTTAAAAAGTAGTATATGTGTGATTTTATGTTATAATCTGTCTCGGTACAAAATTTCATTAAAATCCACTCAGTCGTTTTTTATGTTAAAGAGTTACAAACGTTCTTTCATACTTACAAAGTCGTACGTTAATGATATGCGTATTAGTAATATTAATAATTAAACTTCTTAAAAAAATGCGTAAAGACCTACTTGGTACTAATCAATCTTTGGTCAGTATAGCTATGTACGCTGTTTAACAAGCATGTTGAAATAATGAGATTATTATTTAAAAAAAAGTAATTAATTTGTTTTCAACCACTCACCACGTTTGCTCTGACATTCAAACTTGACAACTACACGTAACATATATAATAATAATAACTACCTACTACAAATAAAATTATTATGACACCGGTTGACTTTTGATATTAATATTATTTTACCTTATTTTTCTGCCTATTTTTTCTTTGTTACCCTAAACAAAGATAATTATCTAGAACTGTTAGCAGTGTGAGCCCTACACTTACCGTATCCTTATGTTTTCCGTGGCGACTACACTAAGCCACTTGATCTCTGTGAGCGCAACCAAAAGATTATATAAAGCGTATTCGCTGCAGAAACTATTTGTAGACATAAATCATGATTTGGAAACCTTGAATTGCCACTAGTACTACATTCTACACTTCAGTAAATTTTAGAATACGTATTGGAACCTGACGTAGCCAATGTCCAAAGTTATTGGGTGAAATTTTTAAAAAGGTCGTTCATTTAATATTACAAACGTGTTATAAAGGCATAAGATCTATATTTGAGTACCCTCACTGCCCACAGACTAGCAAAGAACTCTTCTTAGAGGGAGGTGTGTAAGCACCGCGCTTGTTCAAGACGGATTGGAGACGCCAAATATATGATTGGAAACTATAAGTCCAAGTTTCTTCGCAATAATACTAAACGAGTTTTCATAATAAAACTGAAACACAGTTACTTTACTTACCGGGTTTTGAACCAGAATTAACATCCATGCCACCACGATGAATGTATCTTAATAATTAAAAAAGAAATATATTCATCGTTTTAACAAAGTATAAAAGCTGTATCTATATTTAGGAAATGTAATAAAGGACGGGACGGCTGAATCATTCATAATGAAGTGGGCATTTTACAATGGACATCCAATATCCATAGTTTATGTACCCGCTAACCGGTCGACAGCTTTCAAATCACTTTGATACGTTGACACATGTGCTTATTTATGCACTGGATATAAATACCACTCACTAATAATGCACTTCGGTATAATGTCAGGCCATTTATATCGTACATGCTTCACTGGATGACTGATGGACAGGCCATCTTGTAACGTTGAGTTTAAAATTGCCTTTACACAAACTTTAATAACTGAAATAATGGTATTCAAATTGAAACGGATACGAAAACATTTTTGAGACATTATTCACTAACGTGAAATTATGTCTCCAAAAATATCTGAACTCAACTTTGACTGAGGTTAACTTTGTGTAGCAAGGAAGGATAGAAGTCATGCTCTGACAGCCTGGTGAAGTTGAATTAATTAGAGTCTGTAATCGTTGGATCAAAAAACACAACAATAGCTCACGAAATTTTGATGGTTTTATAACTTGAAATATTTTCTTTTCGACCGAGGAGACTTCCCAATCAGCCACCAAAGTCACTATGTAACAGATGGCTTTGAATCTAGAACGTATTTTGTATCAGCTGTATACCACAGAGGTGAGTTGATAATTTATAAGAAGTTGTTTAAACCAACACCAAGCGGTATTTTCCATTTTTTTTACTTGGTCAATAAAGCTCTTATTCATTTTGTACTGTAGCGTGTATAGTTCAGTTATACATACATGTAATGAAAAGCATTCGGAAATAAAACCCGACCAAATTTGAAAGACAGACATTACCCTTATTAACATACATTTTGTTACGTATTCCCAATTCAAAATACATATACCTAATTGACCTTAACAACTTTTGATCGTGTCCCTGATACTAAAACAAATTTACTTAATCTAATGTAGTCTGAACGTGACACGCAGACGACCGCGACAGCTACATGTGAATGCACTAAGCTTCACCTCCGACTCCCTCAAAATCTATTCAGATTTAAGGTTTCAAAATCTAATATGCGCCGTGACATTTGTAGCTAATGTAATGTGGAGTTTCACTTAAGAATATTATGTATTCAGACCGATAAATGTAGGTTAGACGAACCAGGCAGTTCATCTATCGCTCGATCACATGTGGTCTGTCAAATAGTCGAAGCGACACTGGAACCAACCGGCCCGTTTTAACACGTGGTCAGAGCAAATAAAAAGTTCAAGGGTGTTATAATTTTAGAGTGGACGCTCCTACCGTTGCGTAAGAGTGTAGTTTGAACACACTGTGGGAATTTAAAGGGTTTTGACAGGTTGAGCGAATTGTTTATATTCTATCAACGGTTTCTTTATACTATCAATTTTACTGTTAGTTAATGCTCAGCGTACTGAAGAGTTTCCGCGTAATTAATATTGGGTTGGTTTGATTTAAAAACTCTTAGGAAAAAATGTGTATAAAAAATATTAAGTAACTCAATGAAATGTCTATAAAATTGTAAGCAACGAAACTTATAAAAATAAAATAATAACATGAAAAGTATGAATTATTTTCCTCGAACTCAAACTTCTGGAGTAAATATCGATATATAAAACTTGTTCTTTTTTCCTACAGGTAAGTGGCCTGAAGTTTGAGACCCAACTACGTACACTGAACCAATTCCCGGAAACCCTGCTAGGGGACCCAACACGGAGAATACGCTATTTCGATCCCTTGAGGTTAGTACGAGCATGTCACTTCAGATATAAATATTATACTATTTTGTGAGTGCTCTCACTGTATTCTGATTCGACTGTAACTTCTCAATAGGAACGAATACTTTTTTGACCGCAATCGCCCCTCGTTCGACGCCATCCTGTACTACTACCAAAGCGGCGGCCGCCTGCGGCGCCCTGTTAACGTCCCCTTAGATGTCTTTTCCGAGGAGATCAAATTCTACGAACTCGGAGAACAAGCCACAAATAAATTCCGGTGAGTAAACAAGCAATGCAAATATTTACACATTGTCAACATGCTACACATTCAGATTATAATTAAATCAAATCCTTCCAGTGAGGATGAGGGCTTCATCAAGGAGGAGGAGAAACCCCTTCCCTCCAACGAGCGCCAGCGCAAAATTTGGCTGCTCTTTGAGTACCCAGAGAGCTCTCAGGCTGCACGCGTCGTGGCTATCATCTCCGTATTTGTCATTCTCCTGTCCATCGTGATTTTCTGCCTGGAGACCCTCCCTGAGTTCAAACACTACAAAGTCTTCAACACCACCACCAACGGCACTAAGATCGAAGAAGATGAAGTCCCTGACATCACTGACCCATTCTTCTTGATAGAAACCCTCTGTATTATATGGTTTACGTTTGAGTTGATAGTACGGTTTCTGGCATGTCCCAACAAGTTTAATTTTTTTAGAGATGTCATGAACATTATAGACATCATTGCCATTATTCCGTACTTCATCACCTTAGCGACTGTCGTAGCAGAGGAGGAGGACACCCTAAACTTACCGCGCGCCCCCGTTTCTCCGCAAGACAAGTCGACTAACCAAGCGATGAGTCTGGCCATACTACGGGTGATACGTCTGGTGCGGGTGTTCCGAATCTTCAAACTATCTCGACACTCCAAAGGATTACAGATTCTGGGTCGTACGTTAA
Organism: Spodoptera exigua; assembly: GCA_902829305.4. Taxonomy (NCBI): domain Eukaryota; kingdom Metazoa; phylum Arthropoda; class Insecta; order Lepidoptera; family Noctuidae; genus Spodoptera; species Spodoptera exigua. The sequence continues at coordinate 16,259,093 of LR824601.2, read as the reverse complement.
AGGCGTCGATGAGGGAACTTGGCTTATTGATTTTCTTCTTGTTTATTGGTAAGTCTAACGTTGTTTTTTATAGAGATATGCGCCTCTCCTATATTCTAAACTATATTTGCCTACTCTTGTTCACTAATCCCAAGTTATTCATATGTACCAGTACAGATAGTATTACTGTAGCTAATTCAATAAAGATCTACACGTGAACTATAAATTAAAGCAAACCGTGTCATTGAGGTGTATTAGTGATACGGACAGAAGATAGCGGGATGTGTATTGTGACGCAGCAGGCCGAGCGCGGCCGGGCGGTGAGAGTGGTGAGCGCGGTGCCGGTTACTTCAATTCCATTTTGCCATTTACTTAGTAAAATCTATCCAATATTCAATCCTGTCGCAGTCTATGATCCTAATTAAAATAATTATCTTCAACCTTAGCGCGGTCGCGTCCTGACGGTGCGTTCACATTCTATTTTGCGTTCGCAGGTGTCGTGGTCTTTTCCAGTGCCGTATTTTTTGCTGACAAAGACTGCAATGACACTAATTTCGATAGCATTCCTGATGCCTTCTGGTGGGCAGTAATTACGATGACCACAGTCGGCTATGGAGATATGAGGTAACCTGTGTCGCGCCGCCCCCGCCCTGCCTTCCCCGACCCCGCCGCTCGCAAGCCATCCTACCACTGTATGTCGCACTGTATTCTCCGTTGGTGTGTGCTTGTTCTTCAAGGTGTGGTGCTGTTTTCATCCGCGGTGTACTTCGCTGAGGCGGGAAGTGAGAACAGCTTCTTCAAATCCATACCTGATGCGTTTTGGTGGGCGGTCGTGACAATGACAACTGTGGGATACGGAGACATGACGTATGATACTGCGACTTCACCCTAAGTTTCATCTTTGCCTTCTCGTCATTTCATTTTATTCCCAACCCTTACATTGGTATATTTAACACTATTGTGATATTCTTTCGCCACATCATGTAATTACGCTTCAGTTTGATTTGATCGTCTGTTCGCTTAGAACTTAACCGACACACGTTTTATTCACATTTATACTCAGTCTCTTGCACGGTCGAAAAGTTTCATATTGTCTTGTAACTTTTATTTTCTGAAACGATGTTTGTGTCTTCGATACTGTCCTTAACCCATACAATTTTACATGGAAGCACAGTTGTAAAATTTCTCATTGACAAGACATGTTCACATTAGGGTGCTAGTACCGGCCCCGTCGTCCGTGTGACTATCGCCCCTCCCAAAGCGTATTCTATTAATATGAGAGAGAACAGCTTTAGTTGTACATTTCGAACGCGGTGCCGCTCGCTCCTAGCACTTAAAAGTGACCAGTTGTGAAAGAATTCTTATCCACCGTCGAATGTTTACTCCCTTGTATGGCTTTCGCTAGATGTGTACCGTCGGATGTATCCTGTTTCGGTGTTGTGGCTATTACGAATGTTACTAAAGTAAACATATCGAAAATGGTGCTCGACACATCATCTCGTCGTGTATTCTTCTTCATAGCGTGCAGTAGAACTCTAAATAGAAATCGCTTCTGCACCCCGTGGTTCGACTATCATCGCCACTATCTCTCTCTGTCTAGTTGTTGGAATGCCCTGCAAACGTGTCGTTGATGGTAAATTTTACACAATAATGCTACTATGTCTAAAATGATTCATTGCTTTTTTTATCACTGGCTTCAAATCATTAGTTATCACACACCATTTTCGATGATAGAGAACTATATGTATGTATTTAATTATTTGTGTGTAGCAGCAACGTACAAGTGCATGTCTGTTAAATCGTTCTGTGGGTTTAAGAACAATGTCCGTAGTTTATGTTCTAGTCTAATCTATTAAGCCCGTTTAGGTTATTTTCTTTTTATTTGGTTGACTTTATTTTCTCTGAACATTGACGTCCTTTGAAAATAATGGTCGTGGTGTTAAGATGTATTTTGGTATACATTTAGATTTTGGCAACTGCGTTGCGAATCAAATGTTATACTATAAATACGTTCTCCAAACGCACGATTACTTTTTTCATATGGACTCACCAGCTCGCGTTATACAGACTGCATTGCAATGACTGGTGTTACAGTTCGCTGTGACACGCTAGCGAGTATGAGTGTGGAGGAATGATATTGTATTGCTTGCGCCCTTAATTTCGCCAAGCGACTGGTCTTACCCATTTCAAAAACTTTACTCAATTTTTGTAATGATTAAATTTTTCCATTCAGTTTCGTTTGGTAGTTGGGTCATTTCGTTGATTTTTATATTATTATTTTATGTAATCGTTCGACATCGGTATGTATTGTACATTTTAACGCATGAACATCATCAATCGCGTTTATGTTTATTAACATTACGATTCATTCAATTTACTTGAGTAGCTGGGAGAGAAGTATACGTACTTACTGTTTTTTAATAAAATGCGTTTATGGTATAGGCCTGTTGGCGTCTGGGGAAAGATCGTCGGTTCCCTGTGTGCCATTGCCGGAGTGCTCACCATCGCATTACCTGTTCCTGTCATCGTGTCAAACTTCAATTACTTCTACCACCGTGAGACCGACCAGGAGGAGATGCAATCGCAGAACTTCAACCATGTCACCAGCTGCCCGTACCTGCCTGGCACTATGGGCGAGCCTTACCTCAGTAAGTACTTCAAGTTTTGGCCTGTTTCGTATTGTTACTGTTTCCAACATTCTTTGTACCATGCAACCATCGGGCAGCACACTGCGAATGTTGACGACAGAACTGTATTAACGTGTTATTTCTCACAAGGTTTCATTCATGTACGAGTTGTTCAATTGTGAAAGTCCCTTTTATTATAAATGTACTTTTATTCACAGCATGCGTAGATTTCAATTTTCATTTTGACTGCATGCTTTGGTTTTTATTTTTTACTTTTAATTTTAATTTTTCGTTTCTTTTATGTTGATTTTCGGTAATTTCAGGTGGAAAGGAAGACGACGAGGTTTGCAGTGATCAATGACTGTTCAACAGTGTTGTTATTTATATTTATAATATGAGGACCTAAGTATTCGCAAGAGACGATATCCGTGATATTACCGCGTAAGCCACAAACGAGTGCAGTTTTTGATTTTTTTGTGTAAATATTTTAGTTTGTAAGCGATGTAAAATAATCAATAAAAAATGTTATTTATTTTCTTTAGTTAAATTTGAGTTTGTTATTAGTTAATGTTATATTTTATGTTGTATATTTTTTTATCTGGAGTGCTTAAGTTTTAGTTAGGTAAATTATAAAGTGCATTCCGCATTTAATAACTCTGTTTCAATTATGTTTGCTGATTTAGGCGTTGACTTGTGGAGTTATTTGCCTCATGGGCCGACTGTGTCTGTCAGTAAAGGCTGGGTTCAGTTGGTTATGAGGCACGCGCTTTTCAACACACAAAAAATACGTAAGCGCTAATTGTCGACAAACAAAACGGAGTTTATTTTTCTCGTTGTAGTAATTACTATACTAACTTGCATCGAGAAATAGAAAATATATATATAGGTACTCACACGACATAAAATACATAGGTATATACATATGTATACGTGTAGATACCTACCTACCAAAATAACTGGCTGACTTATTTCCAATACATTATAAAAACGAAACAACGCTCCCATTTTGAATGTAAGTACTTATTTATGATTTTTCTTTCTTTTTCCTTTTTTAAATTTTAATTTTGTGCTCGATCTTCGGTGTGTTAAATAGGGTATTGTAGACCTCATTTCTGTTTTCGAACATACTTTTATCTGTGGTTCACGTTGAAGTGAGTGTAATACTATTATGTTTTCTAGATGCTTGGGTACTGAGGGCTCTTTTTAGTTGTACTTTGGACAGTAATAACAACTAACATATTTATCTCCTTTCATCTTTTCTTTGACTAATCTTTCATTATGTAGATAGATAGATAAACCTATCCATTATAAGGTTGGTACATTATATACTCAATGTAATGTGCAATACATTCGGTTTTACGTTGTTAACCATTATTACATCACATTTATTTGTTTATGAACTAACCTTAACATTTTTTGTGGGGTTTGTATGTTTTTTCAACTTCTCTCGTCCTGGTTAAGGCAAGAAGTTTAGTGTCGCTCTTACTAAATAAAAATCACTCCGTTCCTTCTCTTGCTCAAGCCCTAGGCCGCGGTACGGCGGTAAAATATTGAGGTTGACCCGCAACCCCAAAAAAATACATTAATTTGTTTATTAACATTACACTAAAATAAATAACAAATGAGTTTCTGTTGGTTACATAAAAACTCCGTGCATGCAAAATTAATTATGTAAATCATTACTAAATAATATTTGGTGGTTATTTACCCAAACGACTTAAAATCATTTAACAGCTTTAACGTTTTATGGTTTATAAATGATACGAACGAACGGTGGGACATGATATAAATTTCGTATTTTCTTGTAAATTATGTTGTAAATCAATGTTGGATGGAGTCACTCTCAATGGCATCGTGCCAGACAACTCCATAGACTTCATAATGTTTATACAAAATACTTTTCGTACTTCTATCGTTTTGCCTATTATGCATATTTAGTTCCGGTGTGATATGTTTACAGTATATTTTTAAAACAATGTTGAAGTTAGAAACTTATAAACCACAATATTACTTAACCCAATCCTGACGCGAAAACAAACTCGAGACAGTAAATAGACGTCGTTGGTTTCGACAGTTTCTAAAAACTTTACCTTAAACTTGACCATAAGCTTAATATTATAAATAGTTGAGAAAAATAATGATAGGCGAAAGAATTCCCTGCTTTATGTTTTATTGTATATAAATAAACGTATAATAAATAAATATATGTATAAACTCAACCCACAAAGCAGTAATTCATGTTAGGCGTGAATTATTTTTATCAGAATTAACATTTTCCGATTTGAATTTTGTATAGGTCATAAAAAGTTGAAGGCATTGTTGTTAAGAACATTAAATTGTAATAACATAAAATTGTACTAAAATAGATTACATAAACGTTACATAGAAAGAAAGAAAGAAAGAAAAAGTATTTATTCGCGTCGGGGACGCATAAAAGACCCAAAACGAACAAGATAATAAAATAAAGTTAAAATAAAAATACATTGAGCAAGGTAAAAACAATATCACAAAAGTAGACGGTAGGAGAAAAATATGCGTCCAAGCACGCGAAATGGCCCACGCTCAGCATAATGCAGCGACCGCGTACGAGCTGATACAGGTAGACAATCATACTTTTATGAAAAAAATTAACTAACGATAATTAATTTGGGCTCATGTTTCGGTTCATCATTGTTGTTGAACCGGGTCGGGCTATGTCTATGAAGGACATTTTACCTGATCAACTTTTTCTTTTGCGGAACACCTCGGGTCTCCTTAAGTACGTATTAGTATGTACGCTACAGAAGTCTAAAACAAAATAGTACCTAAATAATTTAAAAATCATAACCAATCTTTATTCAAACAAATCTATCGTAGTACAAGTAAAAACCGCGAAAACATTTAATAGTAGGTGGTACATTGCGTTATTACAAGAGATACCGATATACAAATAAATCAATTTATCCAAAGCTGTCAATATTCTTTAATAAATTTTGAACCCTATCACAAAACGACACAGGTGATAATTCTTCACAAGATCATATACATGACAGCTTATCCAGAATTTAATATTCTTGATACAGTTTCAGGTCCAATTCACAAAAAGTCTTCAATAAGCGGTGAATCGTCTTCGGACGTCATGGATATGGAAGAGGGGGCCATGGTGGCTGATCCTCACTTGGAGCAGAATCTCAGGCGCCTCAAAGATGAGGAGAAGGTACTGCTGGAACAGCAGGCGACCTTCGAGACCGGCGGCAACGATGACATCGGTGCCCTGGAACACCAAGATGCGATTCGACTGAATCACGTACGTTAATTATCAGGGTGTCTTGTTTTTATAACAGTATTTTTTAAAGGAAAAAATGATCAAGTAATATAATGAATTAAGTTAAATAAAACCGTTTAAAAATGGTGATATTGAAACGGGATAAACATATTTTGAAGTACAAAAATTATTTTCTTTCGACCTTTTGGTAAAAGGTATTTTTTAGTTCTTACCGAGTGGAATGACAATTACTCCATAGTTACTCATTTACAATTTGGTATATTATTCTCTAGATGCTTAATTATTATTTTTTGTTTATTGTTAAGTAAGTAATACTATTATTAATAATAATATTTATTACACATATATTTTCTTTGTTACCAAAACTAATTCCTAAGCCGGGTTTTTTTTATGTCTGTGTTAGTAGATAATATCATGTTAGCTAGAGGCAAAGACAATTTCCAAGAAATATATACATTATAATTAATGATAAGATTTAGTCCGAGACCCTTCTTACACATTTACCTAATAACTCGAAGAACATACACTAATTAACAACGACAATGTGTCGAAAAGACTAGGCATTGTTACTTTTGTTAATATTGTATTATATTTATACGAGTAAGTCACGGCCCCAGAAAATATTACGTTAAGCTACATAGATACGTATGGTATACCTCAAAATATATGACCAACCAATTATATTTTATAATATATTTCTATGTAAGTCCACTTCACATGATGAAAAACAAGCAGCATATGATAAAGCGTTGATTACAGTCTGAAATGCTCTGATTCACATTGATAGATGTATTACTATAAGATGGGATGGAGTTGTGTATTAATGCTCGGTGTGTACTGCCCACAGCTGCGGCAAGCTAAGCTGGAGAAGCAACAGGCGCGGAGGCAGCGCGCCCAATCGCAGGGACAGTCGCAGTCCCAGGCCCAGGCCCACGGCCACTCTGGGCCCGGCCCCCGCCGCGAGCACACCGCACGCCGCCGCGCCTGCACCGTGCGCGTCAACAACCTGCATGGCGCCGAAGCTATAGAGACTGACGTCTGACTATCGGGTCAGTATCACCCCCTAACTTTCAGCCAGGTCATCATCTCCTCACCAGCACACATTTAACGCTTTACTGGGCTACCCTCATTCGGCTCTGGTCACAACAACAATCAATTATTTTAAGACCGCTATTAGAAGTGCTTCCATTTATTTATTTCTGGTTTCCGTAATATTTTACTGTTCAAATGAAGTACTTGCTTTATGAGGGAAGGAAAGCAATTTTACGCTATTGCTTGGTAAAGAGTTAATTATACCTAATACCACTTACCTACCTTCAATCCATTCGCTCCTTAAACTTCAGTTAGTTACATCGCTAATCGCCAATAGAAAGAAATCGAGCTCACATGTTAGAAAATTAGAAAGAACCTTTATATTGTCATACAAAAAGTACACAAAAACAGAGAGACTTTAGTACACATAGAACGTTTTTATATTTTTATTAAATCTTTAATTATTATTATCATATAGAAGATCATTTTTAATTAATATAATACACAACTATAATACTTTATTCAGCCTGGAATTTATTACGTAGCGTGTTAGCAAAAAGTTTAGTTGACTTTGTAAATACATGTAGGTGAAAGTACTGAGAGCGTATAGTTAGAGAGCAGCTGGTACAGCTTAGAATCAGCCATAGAGCACAGAATATCGGCACACAGTAGCACGTCGCCCCATACATCATTCAGCACTTGTTGCGACCTGCGTTCTATATCGCGTTCTGCAACACAGTACGCTGCGTAACAACGAATCACTAAATATTCGCGCTTTGTTCAAGTTTTTTACATTTTTGCATCATGCTGGCAAGCCAATCGCGGCGCTTTTCAATTTTGAATTTATTTTTTATAATGTAAATAATTATTAAATTAATATTTTGACTAAGGTGAGTAAAGAAACGTTAATATCCTGATATTTTTAAGATTGAAATTATTTATTCGAGTGTAGGTTAATTTTTGGTACATTAACAACAGATCCAGATCAAAGGCGATATTCTATGTGGAAGCTAGTTGAAAAGAGGTCGGCTACATGTTTCTATTTTTAAAACTAAACCTTAATTTCTATTTGGAAAACAGCAGAGACTTCTAATAATTTCAAAAGTGGAATCGTAATGTGTGCCTCGTTTGAAATTAGTTCGTAACAATTACCTCACAAGTACAGGGTGTTACTTTAAAAGGCTCATTTATGTTACAACATTTATTTTAAAATTCAGAAGAATAATTAAATTTAATAAATTAAAGGTTCGGTTACATGATTGGTATCGTTTATACCATGGAGGTCAATAGTTGCTCTAATCAATTATATGCAATAGACAAGAAACAAGTATCACGTTAATAGGTCTTTATGATTGTACCTCAGTCGGGACAGAGATAACGTGGTCTAACAAACAATACGTCGACTTTATCACCGGGACATAAAAGTTAAATCGTAAAATTTATATTATAACCTAACGAATGTGTTTTTATTTCCCTTTTCCACTAGAGTTAGAGTGAGATGAAGACATTATTACATTTTTATTTTATTTGCGATAACAACCTGCAAGATTCTAGCGTACTTTTTCTATTGCGTTGATGCTGTAAGTGTTTATAGGCGTCGCTGATTACTTAACATCGCTCATCTGTAACGTATTCCATATAAAATAAATTTTAATTTAATAAAATAATTAATTTTGACTTTAAATTATTTATAGTATCTGTGTGACACATATTTGATAGGTACAGTATACCTACATATTATACATTATGTGTCACCGTGTACAGTATATAGTACCTAGTCTTGAGTTGCTGCTACTTGTGATGTTGCCACTCGTAAACGAAAATGACGATGCTGTTAATTTCATTGCATGGGAAATATCCACGTTTATTTTTTCTAACTAATTTTCAACATAAAGTTATCTGCTAGACGATGTATTATTACGATGATCTCACAAAAAATTCACAGAAGCCTATCGTTTATGACAATCTAATATAAGGATTTAATTTGACAAGTTTTAAATGCAGTTTTATGCTTCTACCACTACATATGTCTGTTTTTAAAAAACAGACAAAAAATACAAATCTAGGTCGTGTTGATGTCAGTGTCAACTGCACACACGTTAATTCAGTTATACCGTGTGTAGGATTGTTTTTTTTTTATTGCGTGATTGTTTCAATCAGTCTCTCACTGACAAAAAATACCCTGTAGTAACTAAACAATCACCAGTAAACACATTGTGGGCTCCGTATTCAAAATTCAAATTAAGAATATGTCATACATCATGTTAATATTTACCGCGTAGACAGAATTGCTTTGTTTCCTAGGTCAAAAAAATTAATTCAACGTTTCAATTCAATAAAATATTGATAAATAACTACTTATACTTTTATTAATCTATCGATTGATACACTAAATTTTATATATTTTTTAGCTATTTTCTTATAAATAAATAAGCTAATTTACGCAAAAAAAAACGATGACGTCCATAACTCAGTTTTTCATACAAATTTCATTAAAAAAGTATCGTTTTTGACATTTGGATAAAGGTATTGAATTTGACTAGTCGGAAACCACCGTATTGTGACTCACTTTAAAAAACCGACGTCTACACGTTTATAGAAAAGTAGCAGTCACCCGTGGATGTCGATTTTACTATTCCAAGATTTTTTTTAACTTGCTCTACGTACAAACCCTCTCCTGTTTCAAAATAAGCTGAATGTGTAAAGGCATTGTTAAGTAATAATTACATTACAACGAAAAGTGGCATTGTTCTTTCTATACCTATATATACCTAATATCTTTGATATTTTTTGAAGATCAATCGATTAGCTAGTTGACAAAAACAAACAGTAACAATAATCGTGTCAATCTGTACACATGGTCTGTATATAACCATCGACAATCGCAGCTAGGAAATGAGAGAGTTCCTCCGATGTTACTTCGCGGTAAATGCTAATGGAGGGAGGATGTGACGCAATTCTTCATCTGAAGAATTGGTATTCCGTCTCAATTTGTCCAATATATTCCCATCACTGTAAATCTATAAATATTTTGCCACAGAAAAAAAAATAAGATACCGGTACCTATTTATAATTTATTTTTCGGTACTAATGTGTGTGTTATTTTTTTTATTACATTATACTAACTTTTTCGTTCTCGTGGAATAGTGACTGCCTGCAGATTTTTGGCATAAAAACTATCCTTCGTTCTTTCTCGAGTTCCAAACTATGTCTGTACCAAATTTCACAGAAATCGGTGCAGTAGTTTAGGCACGAAGAAAACAGACAGACTGAACTGAACAGACAGAGTTACTTTCGAATTTATATGATTTAGTTTGGATGATATAATTGTTCATGTGTTCTTTCTATATTTTAATTTATTACTGTTTGCTTAATACATTTTTGTTCTATAGTAAAATATTAAATAAAGAAAAGCATAAACTTTTTAACCATTCGTTATATAGTATAAAATATAAAAATATCCTTTACGGAGTTTCAAACCACCATTGCACTAAACACCCGAATCTATTATGTTGTGGAAGTAATACATATCTCCAGGTTTTAACCCTCATAGTTGCTGAAAAATATATCGAATGATAATTTTTTAACGAATTTTTCTTTTAATCTCTTGCGTAATTTAAAAGTTAGCTCGCGGAGTTGTCCCGCATATTACCTTTTTCCGTGGCTTTCCTGTGATGAAAACTTTACAAGTTTTCATCATGTACCAACTTGAAGTTTCAGATTTTTTTTACAAACATATAACTACCAGACAATCGATTTTCAAAGTAATTAGACCTCCTTGATACGTATATATCTAAAACTTTTCATCCCTAAAAGGTTTGAAATTCGGAAAATCCCTTCTATCCCTAAAGGATGCTTGCGCTATTAAAAGGACACGCCCACAAACTTTTAGATTGTAAAACTGTCAACAGTTTGCGCTGTAGTGTGATTCCTAAATAAATATTTCGCTGATTAAAATTAAATAAAATAGTAATTTTATTATTCAAATAAATTATTTAGCAGTGTTCTGCCATATTTATCATTTATATGTATGAAAACTTACTAAACTTAGTTCACGAATTTCGTTGTAAGTTTCCGAGGTAACTGAGTTCCTTCACAGTTCAACTTTACCTGCATTATGACGTCCCAATAACCTGCATCGGATCACAACTGAGAATTGACAAAACAACCATGTTTAGTTGTCAAGACAAAAATATTTGCATAGCTCATAGTCTACAAGCTACAAGCTAATTAATCAGTGCGTCCTACTTTAGTAATTTTATGGATATTTGAAATTGTCTTGTCATATATGTAAGGACAATGCCAGCTAATTTTCTAACTTTGTTTAATGTAATAACAGCCAAGCGGCTGTAAACGTACATAAAACATTGAGTATTCCCAGGGTATTGAGTGGGTAATCACCGATATTATTAACATGGTTGTGTGCGGCGGGTGGGGTGAGCGGGGTGGGGCAGGGGGTGTTGGGGGTCGTACTATTCGTTACACGTTTTATGAACGATGGCGATGTGTTGAGTGAATGGCACCATTGAGTGCACACGTCGCAGAAGTGCAGTGTCCTTGCGACGACGGTTTGGCTTGAATGGATGCGGGAATCACGATCGATAGCCCTGCGGCATCGGTGCGCCCGTGACGTCATGTCGCCACGTGCTCGCCGCACTGACCCCGTAGTTATCAGCCACCGAGCCGACAACAACCTGCACCCTATTAGTAAATAATACGCTGCGCCATTTTATACCGTCGAGAGACGTCTTACAGACGCTGTGGCTGTGTCATGCGGCTACTGGTTACTGACCTCGTTTTCTAGTTTTTTAAATTGTTTCTATGTCATTAATGCTGAGAAATTTTGTTATAATTGTTACTATCTCAGTTCGATCTCGTTCAAGGAAATATTATAAAGATATTTTGAAACATATTTTAGGGTTACCTGACATTGCGATTTCATTGGTACCTATTTGATCGCTTTGTTGTTTATTTTATTTTAAACAACTACTGTAGATAATCTAATTTAAAACAAAGATAGAAGTAATAGATAATACGAAAAGTGTTCTGGAAACCATACTCTGCGAAAGTCATTTTAATCATCATACAAATAAAACTTGTAATTCTTTACAAATATTTCATTTCGAACCAAATTACCAAGGCTTTATTTAACTTAAAAATAACTGCGCAACTAAATAAGGAACACGAGATAAGAGATGAAGGTGAATACTACTTATAAAATGAAACTTCATCTTCAATGCAATTAGATTAGGTCACTTTGTCTTTTATGGCATTGCATTTGGACACATAATATTAAAAAGTATATTAAAAATTTTAGTCAAATTCATGCTGATCGTTGGTTTTTTAACTAATGTATAGATAAGGAACTAAAAGGACATTGTAAGTAGCACCCGCAGGAAGCCCCGCTGGGTCACTCGGAACTAAGCAACTTAGAAAACAAAAGAACAATTAGATACTTTTCTTTTCTACGTCGCCGTCGTAACGATCGTAGCACAAGTAGTCGTAGCAGAGCTACGCAACTGCGTAGGCAGAATTAAGCGTGTATGTAACAATTATGTAAAAATAACGGTTATTATGTATAAACGATTGAAGTCTCTCTGTAACCTAGGGAGGCATTGTTGCTGTCAATTCACTGTCCCTGTGATATTTTCCGCTCGTGTAAAGGTTGTGTCTTCCTTTAAACTTCCCCACTTCGTAATTTGTGTTTCCAAACCTTTATGATGGCCTGGTCATTTTAACATGTGTTGTGGACTTACTCTATATTTTTTTTAAATAGAACCCCGAAATCATTCCAGACGTGGCGGGCCGGCGCGACGACGCCGCAGCGGCAGTGTGGCGCGGCAGAATGCCAGCGCGCTCCCCGCCGCCCTGCCACGTGTGAACAGCGCATGAGTTCGCCGCTCCTAACCCAAACTGCTGTTTTCGTCAAAACAAACACCCTCAACAAAATTAAACAATAATGAATTGTGAATATTAAATTACCCGATTTGAGCATCTACAAAACCTGGTTACATTACTCAGGAATAATAAAATTAGGAAGAAATAATTTTCAAAAAAATATCATAAAAATACAATAAAAAATATTTTAAATATGCTTGACGATTGAGTCCGAAGCGCCGCGGATTTTGTAAATATACAAGACGCTTAAGAAAGCTTATACGTTCACTTCTAACATTATCAACACTGTGTAATAGATTAAATTATTAGGTTCTTTGTGACAAATAAAATAATCAGCATAGGCCTATAGTTGCGTTCGCAGAAGACATTATCAAGTGTTGCGTTACGCTTGACCATAGTTTGTAAATAGTTGTTTCGAGAGGAGAGCGCATGGCGCGGCCACCGGCCTCCGCATCGACTCCGCAGCCTGCGACGTCTGGGCGTGCACAGAGCATGCTCGCCGTCTCCGGCAGACGCAGCGGGGTTGCGAGGCCGGCCCTCCGGGCGACCGACCACGCCGCGCCGTCCACCGCTGCGGTAGCCGCGCAAAGCTTTCAGACAATCGAAACAGCTCAGTGATCATAATAACAACAGCAATGGGACTCACAAATTATCTTCAGATCAAATATATTAGAATAAGTTACCGTATATTGAAGTTTATGTTGTGTTATTGTTGTGCGTACACATATTCCAGTACAAGTCACGTGTAATTGTACAAGTACCCGGATGTAAATGTAACCCTATCCTCGGTCTTCGCGGCCAGTTCACGTCGTGCAACAGTCTCGGCTATTATAATGATTTAATGTTATAGGCGTAATGTGACAGCGTATTTTGTCTATTGTGTCTGTTGTCTTATGTTATTGATAATTTGTTACGTTTAATTATTCGTATGGGGGTGGTCGTGCGGGTGCACAGGCCATGTGCGCTGATAGTGCTACGGCTCGTACGCAAGGAATATATTTCGGTCGTTTGCAAAGTCATGATGATTGTATTAGCGTAGACAGTTTAAACATATCTAGAAAGAAGTGAATTTATTAATATACGTTCGTAAGTAAGACATGCGACAGACTCAATTCGATCGATGTTAGCAGTGCTCAGAACAACGGACCTCCTCTACGCGTTTGTTCCTTTTTAATCACCGTATTTATCAACTCCCTGTACTCAGGACAGCTCCTCTCGGCTACAACTCCTTGCCTTCTTCATTCCTTCTCATACATCTTTTAAAAACCAAGTCAGTTTCGCAGGTCTATTACACTTTCTGTATCTTCATAGAAAATTCAACTCCAAATACTGTTAGTGAAAATATTCTACTAACATTTTTCCACAACTAAAACTAAAGGAGAGCCTGAAAGTATTACAGATAATTATTTCAATTTCTCGTCTGTCTGTCCATGAACTTGTTTACTATTGATTTGTAAACGAGAAAATTGATATTAATAAGTATAGATTACACCCGAAATAATTATTTCATCATATCAGTCACATTTCATAGCGTTAAAACATCTAGTAAAAATACATATTTTATGCCCTATATTATAGTCTAGTGTAGTTTAGTAGATATTGATAGTAGGTTAAGTGCTGCCCTTATACTGGGTATGTGATGACTCTGACCCAATTATTGCCAGTGTTAAACAATAAGGCCAACGAACAGATTAGCGCTTGATCCAGGCTGACTGCTGTGCATCGGCCATTCAGTCGTCCACTTGGGCTGAGTCACGCACACAAAGGACTTTTGCACAAAACGACTTGGCCAGTGCTCGAGTATGAATGGTCGTTGCGTAGCACGCTTAGCCTCCTGACATGCCAGAGGCTTGGACCTCGTATTTATGCATGTCCCATCAAGCTGTTAATCTTAAATTAGCCACAAACCTGACCATTTCCTCTTAATGAACATTCGATGTGATGTATACTGGTAGATTACTCAATATCAATATCAATGTTTCGGTGTTAATTGGTGTTTAATTAATAATAAAATTTACTATTTCTGTAATATATTATAATAGAAAATTGTAATGCGGTGCTCTAACAGTCATGAGGCTCGCCGGTGCTGGATCGCAAAAGCGAAGATTGATCAATGAAGAGAACTGTTTAGAAAATAGGTTGAATATTTATATTTATACAGTTGTTGGACGTGCTATACTGTAATTCTCCTTTTGTATATATATTTACTGCTGAGAGCGAGCAAATGATAGACATAGAGAAGCGAATTGTAGACCCTCAGTGACTGTCAGAGCTCTCGCTAAGATAATGATGCAGAGCGCAGGCTCGACCTCGGCCATGACATACAAGGACATTCAAACCCGACTCAAACAATCTATGTTGTAGTAGGGCAAGCATATGTAACTGAATACATTATAATATTTTGAGTGTCTTCGTTGTAGTGAATATATCAGTAATGTCTGTCAATTAGATATGAATTATTTGGCAAATAAATATATTATGATAGTCTTGATTGTGTTGTGTAAGTGTTGTCTGGTACAGGAGCGATCGATTGAAAATGTTGGCACTAATAAAATGAGCAACGTTGCACGGCAACTGTAAGTGCAGCTGTCGCAGTAACACGATGTGTGACGGTCAGCGTAACGTTGTGACTAAAGCAGAATGTAACGAACAGTTTACCTGAAAGTATCGCATGTTGAAAGGTTTAGTAATTTATAATGGAGGTACACATAACAGATTTATATTATGTAAAGACTATCATATAGGTAGTCACTTCATTTGTCAATGTATTCGATTTATGTTAAATGTTTCGAATTAGTGGACAATATACATATACCTACTACATGTTGTGACATATACGTAAAACGCCGAGGCTGTTGCGACGAACATATTAAATGTCAATGTCAGTCAATGTTAATGTATCAAGTTTATAGTGTAGAAAGCACGTTATGTTATATTATAATATAGTTTATGTAATTGGATAGCACACGGGTCCTGTTTTTGAACTTTATTGTGAAGGCAGCTGCAACGCGGCAATGTCAAATTAACTCCGCCACGAATATATTGAACACCTAGCTTAGTGCTCATTCTCATTTTTATAACAAGGACCACCTCCAACTAATCAGTCAAATCTTTACTCATTTCTCGTTTGTGTAAAGATAAGAACTGTATTTCGACGATAGTCTGACCTTTTTTTCATTCTAAGACAAGTATAATGAGTAAATAACTTGGGCCACTCGAATCTCGACTCTAGAAAATGTTAAATATAATCTAAAATAGAACGCTAATAATTGTAATCTAAGTTATACCCACCAGTTGGAATTTAAATAAAAAGACAAACATATCATAAACCGCTTGTAGCTGGGTCCACAATGTCGTGGCACACCGTTTGAACTTTAAGGCATGTTGTGCCAAAACACTAAGTTTAATTGATTAAGATGCTGAGTATAAAGTCCATTGTGTTAAAGAAAGTAAAAGAGTCTAAGAAGTATTTTATTGAATACTATATAGTAAATTAAAACATTGATATTGTAAAGCCTAAACTGTGTGTTCGTATATTTGTTGTGTTGCAGTTACGGAGCGATGTCAAGTTGTGACTAAATCTCATTTACATTATGTGTATCTGTTTAATCATAGCAAATGTTAAACTAGTAATTTCCCGCATTTACAAATCTATCTCAAACTACGATTATGAGATTATTACGAGATACGAAACGGTCTTCAGCTTAGACTCCTTGCGCTTCAGAAAGTACATCTGTGTAGATTAGAAATATGGTGTAAATGAGTCTTGGTCGATTGTAATCTATATACTTTAAACAGATTTATTATTGATCATTTGAGAAAGCGCTCCTATCAGTCGATAGTCGCGTGTTGTTCAACTAGTCCCCGCAATCTCTATTCTAGTCTGCAGTTTCAATAATGCTGCGTTGTTGCGCACAGATGTCACAAGTGGTATGTCACTCTAAGAGATGATGGCGACATTTCAGGCCCGCCTGGTACTCGCGCAGGTACAGCGTACACTGCACTCCATGACCAGCTCGGACGTACTAGCGCCGAAGACAGGCCGCGGCCTCAGTGTGGGCGGGCCTCGAGCTGGAAGGTCCACGTGTGAAGGATCCTGTAAGACCTGTGTGGTCGACTCTCATAAACAAGGAACAGAATAGTGGTAAATTGTGAATTACTCAAGTTGGCCAAAATTGTAGTTACGCCAGTTAAAATAGGCGTATTATAATTTTCGCTCAGTATTATTAGTTGATATTTCGTACGTAGTGTATGTATACAGAGGCGGCTAACACGGGCCCGGTGCAAGCAGAAAGATTAAATTGTCAACCATCACACTTCATATTGTAACATTCTTCAAAATTAAGTAATATTTTGTTGAAGAGACGAAAAATACGAAAATATCGTAGATAGTAAAACCACATAGATTTCACAGGAGAAATCACGATTTTCTATTTACTTGAGTACTACTTAAATATCAATCTTGTAGTTAGGAAGGAGTTGGAAAAAAATTTAAATTTTTTAAGAAGTCTGAAATGTCCGTTATGACAGGCTATATGTAATATGGTCTTTAGGAAACAACTATAATCAGTAATTTTATGAGTAAATTAAATTGAATTTAATTTAGGATTTATAGTTAGGTGATATCTGCAAACTTTTAGCAGTGTGTGGTATATCTAAATCTGTTTTGTTGTAAGGATGATTGATATGTTTTGCTTGATTATTCGGCTGAGGGACGACTGTGGCCGTGGTGTTTGCATGAATTCCGAAACGTACGATGGGACCTCGCTACATGTTTTGCGGGTTTAATAAAAATGTGCCACTTTTACTTGATAGATGCCTTTACGCGTGTTATTGCGCTTAACGTTACAGTACATAGCGATCGCAGTGCTGAACTCAGTATAAATGTAATGAGTCATGGCTTGTCACGCTGCTCTCACGCCGTGTTTTATTGTTTTCACTGACACCGACGGACTTACGAGGAGTGTGACAGTCAGCATACCTATACACTAATAACTTGTAGTTATAATTTTCTTTATTCACCGGCCCCCTCTCCGTCCAGGTCAAAGCGTGTTCATATTGGATATAAAATCACAAATTTCGAATTGGATATCGTATTTATACTAGCATCGATTAATATTTTACATTATTTTTTTATAATTCACTAATAATGATTGGCTATTTTTAACTAAACGGTAATTATTCTACAGAACATTTGTTCATTAAGTGTACAAAATATACTGTAAAGGACATCACCCTGATTGAGCTACTTTAAATAATAAACCTCTTATTTAGACTGAGCCAAAAATATTATTTGTTTATTAAAGTAATCTGGAATGTATAGTAACATCACAAAAATATTCTTCAATCGCAAGAATGCCAGAGACAACGTGACAATGATACCTTGCATATTATACCTACCCCATTACTCAATAAAGCTTTAATGCTATTAAAACAACCACACTGTAAGACCCATTCAAGCGCGCACGATTTAAGGGGAAGCAATCTTTAAGCAATGGTAACTCAAAGTTCAATTCCACAGGCAACATAAAATATTTTGTATAAAAATTAATATCTCTGTGATTTACGACATTCGTTACACAAGAATCATGTTCATTCAAAATAGATTTAAATTATTTTGAAGGCTGAGTGATGTCCTATTTTAAGTATGTTTTAAGAAGTAAATATAAAATAATGGTCAAATTTATTTGTTGCCTATATCTAAACAATAAAACGGATAAAGCCAGCTACGAGCTTACATTATTTTTTGAATTTTAATGATATGTAAAGGTTCTTGTATTTTCGTCACGTAATGTAAGCTAAAAAAGAAGCGAATTCTCTAGATACATAATTACATTATCCTCTTACATAACATTAAGGATATAATATTAAGAGCTTTTTCGACTAGTATACTTACAAAAAAAATGATGAGATCTTATGAAATTATCAGAATTTTTCGCGATAACTTATTATATTTAATATCCATCCAGTATTATTAGATAAATAGGTTTAATGGTCAAAATATGCCATTTTCTAGCTCCTATAGTTAATGTAACATAGGTTCAGTAATTGGGCAACAGATATAATTCTTAATTAAGTACAAATTTTCCGATTTCGAATCTTTTTTATTTGTCACGGTCCCATCGCTCGTGAAACAAGCGTACGTGTGCTTAAAGGGTGGCGCGTCGATGTATTTTGGTTACTGCATACCTGCTATGTACCATGTTCTACCAGTGTACCTATAAACAAGATATTCTACATTAAATCATTGTAATATATAGCAAAAACAATGCAAATGCATTGCTCCCTTGTCTTGACATTGGCTTGGAGCAAAAATCTGAATAATTTGGAAGTGTTTGTTGTACTGTTGTAAACTAGTGTGACTATAATTATGTATTACGAGATTATCGAGGTTGATAAATAATCATTATTCGGAATGATCCCTCTGTACACTGAACTATTTGCAAGTCATACATTTATCGACTTTGATAAGGAGCACGGATCGTCGTCTTGGCTTGAATATATAATAATATATTAAAATTTATATCCTCTATTGGGATAACAACTTCAAATATTAAAATCAATGGTGCAATGTTAAGTGTTGATATTAGTGTCGATACCATCGGTAGAGAGTCCGCTGAAGTTTGCCATTTTAATCAACTTCTGTTTGGTCAAAATTTATAATATTGTTCGTATTTTCGTGTTCATGAGTCTGTTTCGGAGTTCATCAAATCGTACGTGCAAATATTTTTGGTAAATGTAACGAGCGATTCCATTCATAGTCCTCTATTGTAGAAATTGTAATTATTTGTTCAAAAGACATGTTTTTATTTTTATATACCTAAGTACTTCGAGTTTGTGGGTGTACGATGATTAAGATCAATTTGATGTTATCGTGGTTTTTATGTAAAAGTTGTAATGACTAAGGATACTATTACTATGTTCGAAAGTATATCAATAAAATGTTATGTGTAAGTGAGAGTCTGTCCGCAGAGCGAAATAAAAGTTGGGTCAATATTTATATGAAATCGAACATGTTTTTCGTGCCATTATTTGCTTACTGTGTGGGCAGGCTCCGCTTACGTCTTGTTTGACGCACATGACGTACTAACGATCATTATAAAAGTACTATATACTATAATTATTCTCAATAAAAAACGTCTTAAAAAGACTATTCATAATTTCAACTCGAAAAATGATTCAAGAAAATTCACTAATAACATTTGAGAATTTAAATGTGACGCTCAATGATCGCTATTACGTACGTGTGCTGTCCACGATATGTCTGTACGTGACGTCATCCACAAACAATCCACAATCATATTATCATTATTTTATTAAGAGGGCTGATTTTTCAATAGTCAGATAAATGTTATCTGAGGAATAAAATTGTTGCTGTCACTGTCTTGTACAAACGTTCTGACGCGACATAATTATAATTATTCTAAAGGTAACTTTTATCTAACCATTGAAAAATCAGCCTTAAGTTAAATCTATTTTAGATTCGCCACAAGATGTACATATTTCGAGTCACTATGACCAGTGATAATTTATAATTTTATGTGGTGGTTGTTTATAGCATCTGTCATGCGAAGCGAAGGCTCATTGGTATAGTATTTACGAATAAATTGTAACTTAACGCTTAATAACGCCATCTTTACGTCGATGGCTAAATATACACATTTAATTAAAACAGAGCTGTTTCTGAATGATACGTAAATTAAAAAAAAAATCTTTCTGAAACCTTTGTATGGATTGGACTGTAGAGTTTATTGTTAGTTCCGAGACTGTTCGGCTGGTATTTGTGTGGTACCTATAATATTTTTGTTGTAACAAAAATGCTATAATTTCATCTGAAATAACTTTTTTATGATATAATTGTCATATGCACATATGCTTTGACATCAGATTATTTTCATATGACCTAATGTACTTATTATTTCATATCTTTTTTTTATTTTAATATACGTTCACTTTATATAATGTTTAATATGTATAGTATTTCTTATTATTTCATATCTTTTTTTTATTTTAATATACGTTCACTTTATATAATGTTTAATATGTATAGTATTTCTTTTTAATAAACATAGTTTTGTCCTATGGTGACTACAAACCTTAAAATATTCTAAGGATGGTCGCAAGTAGGTCAGGTGTAGGGTGGTTTACGATAAAAAATGCTGAGAAGGTAATGATGGGGCGGTATATTTGCTTACTTCATTTGCTTATAGCCATCCCCTTCTAACTTAATATTTCTGTTAAATCCTGATTGCATCCAGTTCCTCCTGATAACATTAGTTAAAGTTGGACTGTGTGTCTGGTGAACTTAGTACAATATTTAATTAATCAAAGCAAGACGTTTATTATATCTTTCCTAGCACAGAACTAGCATTGGTTTATGATGTTATAGAAAAAATAAATTATTTAAAAATTTACTTATTGAATTATGAGTGTTATAGTGAACGAAAAATATATTGCTTAAATGAATGTTAGGTATGTCAAATATAAATTATAGGAAATGTTCAGTATATTACATGTAATTAAATCAACAACTCGTTATCTCAAGTGATCTTTAAATAAAACGAAAGTAAATACATTAGGTACCTATCTGCTTAGGTCAAGTGAACGATAATTTACTTTCTTATTATTGTTATATGAAACGGTACACAACTCTTTTCTTTCAATATTATTCATATGAAAAGACAAAAGACAGACTGGTTGCAAAAAAAAAGTTTGATTGTTTCGCTTCTGGAGTCGTGTGTTTACTTGTACTGAAAGGAGAATTTGAAAATAGAAATAGAATCAATTTAAACATTAACGTTTTTAAACGGTTTTATTTAGCTCACCCCGTTTGTTTTATTATTGATTCTTGGGTCAAATTTTTTGTCTATATTTTTATCCAGTGATAGCTTATTAGCCAATGAACAGTCGACGACCTCACAATAAAGCCTGCAAGTCCAACAATTTGAACACGCAACTATATTGCTAACGATCTCGTTTCGATAAACGCCATGATACCCTACTTATATCTGGAGCTTTTTTCCAATTTTTGTACTTATGTTGTACTTGACAGTACTATGCTGTACTTTAAGAATGATTTTTTTTTTCGAATTAGTTGTGAATCCAAATTGTATAAATGACTAAATAAAAAGAATATTGATGTTTCATTTTTGTCCCTTCAAATGCGACTTTTTGTATTTTTATATTAAGTACTTATTATGCTCTGCGACAATCCTATATTTTGACCCATTAATTGAATCAAAAATATTTCTTTAAGATTAATTGAAAATATAAGACACGTATTTCTTTTTTTCTAATGTCTTATGACGTCACAATTAGATACGTGCGTTTTATCTTAACAGTGATGTAGTTCTGCTTTTCGTATTTAATTGCGTTTGTCATACGATAAAAAAACATATCTAATGTGTCTGTTTTCCCTTTTTTCATTATAATATAGGTAGATTTTTGTATTGTCGTCATCCCTAGTGCGATTTTTGACAAAGTATAGGGACTTAATAGTCTTTAATGATATCTGAGTTTGATATATGGGTCAAAATATAGTAATATCCCTATATGCCTCGCTATGCGTACCTTAGTACCATCTACCTATGCACACTAACATGAGACTACCTAGCTAAGTAGGTAAACATACAAACCATGCCTAGGTACATCCAAAAACTTTCTGAATCTTCATAAAAAATATAATAATGTAATTTGCACACAAAACCATATTATATAAACATAAAAACAAAGTTTTGAGTATCAGAAACATTTAGAAACATTTTAGACATAATCCAAAATGCAGCATGTTCTAAGCTAAAAGATATTCACAAAGACTTAACACAAGTCAAATCCAAACCTCCCAATAATATAATTTTCCAAACACGGAAGAAGATTCTATATGGGATCTCTACCAAGGACACCATTTTTGCTCTTTGAGCAAAGAAGTTAGATCTCATCCTTATTCTTGTGGTGAATGTTCGCCGGATCTCTTGCCATGGTTGATTTGACACCGAGATGCTTTTTAGCTAACAAGACTTTATTCGTTCTCGTATGAAAAGAGGCCTTTGCTCAGCAGTGGGCACTTATAGGCTAATTATGATGAAGACGACCTACTAGATAAACTGGAAACTGGGAGAACAATATTTTAATTAGACTTTGAGTATTTGAGGATAGTTAATCCCGACAAGGGGTGTCAGACTCATACGAGGAAGGAATACGCTCGCTTCTTGAAGGTTCGAGAACGTAGGAGTTCGAAAACACTGCCGCCAAAAGATTATTCTATGTGTTGGCTGTGCGATTGAGAAAGTGTTTGAATAACTGTGCGATTCAAAAATCATAAATAGACCTATACACCTTTTATAGCTCCATCCCTCATTCTCGCCCGGAAGATTCACGCTTTAAAACTTCATGGTAAGCCTACAGTTCTTGACTGCCAACCAATATGATGGCGATGAAAGTGTTTCACGTGGGTGGGTGGCCAAAAATGCGGCAGGAAACCAACCGAAAATATCGAGCGCTCCCCTGTGGTATTGATAGACGTGCGATAGAAAAGGCATACCACCTACATCACGCAGGTCTAATATATCAGGGCAATCAAAACGATTCAAACGGCTGGTCGCAGAATGCGGTCCAGAGAGAGAGGGTAAACACAGTATTCCATATAAACCCGAACCTTTGCAAACAGGCAATTCTCTGGAGTGAAATACTGCCACGATCCTATTGAGCACATCTAGATTCTTCGAGCTTTAGCTTAGCTTAGCTTAGCTTAGCTTAGCCTTATGCTCTAGATGACCACGGAACTGGACTTCGTTTGATATGTTGAATTCAAGTATTCCAATATCGACCGAGGCAGTAAGGGGGTTACTTACTTTGAAACAGGAACTTTGAGGATTTAAACTCGGACCAAAATTAAGTCCAAAACTGAAAATATCTCTACAGAAGCCTCAACTTCAGATTCTGAAGTCTACTTCGCATCGCTGGCATTTTTTATGAGAAATATTAGCACGGACGATATACGCGGCAACACCCGTGCGTCATCCGCCAAACAATTTTTGTACCACAGATTTGTAACAAGTCATTAACATGGAGGAAGAAAACACTGGGCGATAGCACGCAGCCTTGAGGGCGCAGCCTGACCAGCGTACACAGACAAGGATTCAGAGACAGAGCAATCATTGTCGGTAACGACGTTTTAGTATGCATCGATCTGCAGGGAAGCAAGAGTCAAATTTGCACTGAAAGACTTTGAGAAGCTCATAAGATGGAGGCTTCGAAAGAACCGCTTTATGCCAAACCCGATTGAAGGCCTTCGCTACGTCCAAACCGATTGCTACTGCCCCCTAAGACTACGTTTCCTTAAACTAAAAGATCACCAGCGCGAAAAGTATGGCTATCGGTAATAGACTGATTTGTTTGATCACCTTTTCTAGGGATAGAGCGAGTAGTCTAAAGCCGTCTTTTATGACGACGGAACGATGCCCGAAGAGTAAATAATAGAGCTGCAAAGACAAGATAGAGTGTTAAACCGAATGCCAACTCTGAAACGCACATCTCCAACAAATGCGATGGGATTCCGTCAGGCCCAACGGCTTTATGATGTCAAGGGAAAAGAGCGCCATTCGTACAGAGTGCTGGTGAAACCGAATATAGTACCCACATCACGGCACAAACGGCTGGCGGCCCACGCCATTCTATACCAAATCGAACTCAAAAGATTTTAAAGATTTTACCTAAAAACTAAGCTATATCCTTAACGTTGTGCGCCAACGAATCGTCTACATGTTGCTAAAGTATAAGTGATGGCCTGCAAAAATTCTTGTTGTCTTCGAAGGCGGGTATGATTATAATAGATACCGTCAACTTCATTTATACATTGTACGATGTACTTCGTCGACCCAAAGACCAAAATCACTAATTATATGTGTAATTACGCCTCCGTGGCGTAGAACACTTGTTTATAAATTCAATAAACATGTGTTCTAAGTGTGTAATAAGAATTCAATCGAAATGATCAATTTAGTTCGGTGCTCTGACTGGCCGACTCCAAGTTATACAACTAATCAGAGTTGGCTAAACGTGTAACGTATTTATCGCAGAGACGTAAAGAACGCTAGGCTCTCAAGTCGACCAAAGTATAACGAGTTCTTTCAATTTTGAGATTTTTCAATAATCACACAGTTTTAAATTAAACCCTAAGTAAGTGTACATAAGTACACACATTACCCAATATCAAAAGGTAACCTAATCATTGCATATCTGATGGAAATTGTCAATGGGAGTCAAAATCGTCACATCGCGCAACATTTTCAGTTTTATAAGTAGTTTCAAAGTTTTTAGTGGATAAAAGAAGTTCAGCAAGCATTTTGCATAACAATAAAACTTCAATCTTGATTAAACCAAGATATTAAGCAATAAAAAAATGAAATAATACACAAATGTAAAAAAAAACATTTATTTTTACACATTAACAAAAATTATTAAAAAAATCAAATGTACAACGTTTTCCTGAAGATATGAACTAATTAATATATTCAATAATTTACCCAACAAGTTTCTTACAACTGATAGAATAAATTAATTATCAAGAGTCAAAATGTGTTAGTTACAATACAGAATCAAGACATATATATTTATTATTAGCGTATCCTATCGATAGCTTCGTTACCAGACATTAATTAACCGTATGAACGCCACGACGGACTACTATAGATGATAAACAAAGAAACGAAATAGGCATTACGCTTTATTTTGAAGAAGTTACTGAAAAATATTTTACTCTACTTATCCATTTTTTAGAATAACAACAATAACAATTTATTATGAACAGGTTTTCAATGTGATATAGATAAAATTTTAGATTATTTTTGGTGTACTTTTATGTAGAACTTGTGGTTTGGCATAGGTCACAATGCATTTACCATATGGCGGTGGCGTTCAAACGGTTACTGTTGCAATATGAACAGACAATAATCTCTAATTCCTACTACACTGATGGATTAAAAAGCGTAAAGTCAAGAATAGATCCGAAAAGCGAATTTATTTCGATATACTTAATATTACAGTCAGTTAAAAAGTGTTCCAAAATAGTATTTCGTTATTTAAAAATTGGGTACTAGACGTGGTCAAAAATAAATTAATTGTTCAACTTTTTTACGCAGTCATAGTTAAATATAAAAAACGTTTATTATTGATAGGTTCTAGCTAATTATAAAGTACTGTATATGGTATTCGACATAAAAAAAATCATGACGTCACAAAAAAAACAGGCGATTTCGAGAACTCGTCAAGTACCCAATTCGGTCAGGTCATATCTAAAAACTAATACAATGAGAGTTCGATATGTTTACCTTTATATTTAATAGTTAAAAACTTTTTGGTTTATTTAGTACTTAATTTGTGTACTGCGCTCCAACCAGCTTTAAAAGGTCAACGAATGCTTTTTTTTTGTAATAAGATCTTCTTTGTGTCCAATATTAGACTAATTTTAGATGACCACAGTTGAAGCGCAATTTTCTATTTTTTTTTTTTTATTTATTTATTTAAAATGCATAACAATAGCAAGGAACAGTAGGAAATCAGTAATGAGGACTGAACCGCGAGTATCACGAACTACAAGCTTTTACGTAATATAAATTACAAATAATACGATATAGTACCTCCTTTCATAATAATGATTAGTATACATTGACACACAATCAATTTCAATAACCTAAGTGGTTTGACCATTTTTCTTATACGTATAGCATTTTACCTAATCAACAGAAGTTACAAGCCAAATTTCAACAAATTTAGTTTTAAATTATTAGTTACTTTACTATGAAAAATTACAATCGTTACTCTTTTTTCCTTTAGGACTTAAACAAGAGGCATCTCGCCCGATTCAGGATCAAATATATTTTAAAGAGAAAATGTTAAATTTTATAAAAAAGATATTTTTATTATTTATATAAAGTCAGTAAAAATAATAATTTGCATTCGTAAAATATGTACAACAAAGATAGTAGGTAGATTGTTATTCTAAACACATTCTATCACATAGATATGACAATTACTACCACACATATTTACTAAATACCTATTATATCATATATTTCACGTCATACATATGTATATATACATATATATGACAACTTCTACCAGTCAAAGACCTTTAGAGATCGTACCACGAAATATTGTCCAAAAATTATTGTTTCACCAATTACTTGTTTCCACTTTAATATTTAATTTAACTACTAATCGACTACAGTAAATCTTGAGCCTCGTCAATATACAATTAGATAATACAATATATAAATGGATACAGACGACCAGTTAGACTAATCGATAACAATTCTGTGACACAGCGCTTGCCTTACTACAAATTTTAATAAACGATTTAAACTCTGAAATGGACTATAATACTAACATCAACACTACCATCAATAAAGAACCAGTTACACTGTCTAAATAGAATCAATCAAAGTACTGTTGAATATTACGTTGATAGTTTTAAAAACTACATTACACTCATCTACATATTTATTTAATGGCATAATATAATATTAAATTGACACCAATTGTTATTCAATAAATCTACATACATAATTACTTGAAAAGACATCGAGAATTCAAAAAATCCTGATCTAGTAATACTATTTAGAAACCGATTATGATAATATTTATTGTATTTATGACTATCTGTCCGTCTCTGCTTCGTACAGATGTTAGTTAGTCATCCTCAATAAGATTTGAATGACGCATCCAATTTGGAGGACAATCTACGACCAGCCCTATCAACGAATCGATGCTATTTTCAGACATTCCATTCTTGGTAAAAATTCAAAACTTTCTCTTCTTAAGCACCTTCTGATAAGAACAATCACAACAAAATGGCGGCAACTAAGTACTAGTACTTCACCCAGTTATCACATTACATCAATAATATTATGCACATCACCGCCCCAGCACCAAAGTTGTTTTATCAGTCAGTGTCAGTACAAACCCTTATAATTTAACATGTATAGAAAAAACATTTAGATATAAAATTCGTTAGGCAAGCTCCTTTAATAGTGGGTATACCAATACCAGCTGTAATACGATGGTCCCGCTGTGTCACAGAATGGATACCTCTATAAAGACAGTTGAGCGTATTGTTGAGGTTGAGGTCTCAGTTCAAAGACTGCCGCCACGGCGAGATGATCAGAGCCGTACACTTGGTTGGGCAGACGGCCCAGTACCTCGCACTCGACATCGGTAGGCAATCGCAGGCGCTTGATCAGACGCAATGAACTGTAACGGCTAAAAACAATTGTTAAAATTAGTTTCAATATATAAATGAATAAAGGTATGTATAAGACGAGATCGAAAATAAATCTGTGTTATTTTTCTTGATATGTTTCATTTTCCCCAAAATTTATTTCACCATTGCGTTGATGAGCATTGGAAGTCAGTTCCGTTTAAGGTTTGAAAATTAAGCATTTTTTATTTTATATATTGTTATTTTATTTGTCAGTTATTCAGTCCATAAACGAATATAAAAGAACTAAAAGGTCGAGAAAGATCCTCTCCTTCTTACCTAAAGTAAATATAGTCGACGTTGACCCAGTACTCTTGGAACGTGGTGACTCCAAGTCTCCCATCCACAATGTATGGCTCATAAACGGAGCTGAGATTGAGGGAATGCCCAATACACCCGCTGTTGAACATCCCGTTGTACTGTTCTGTCAAGAGCACAGGCCTGTCACACGCATTCGCGTAGTAGGAGTAAGTCGAATTATATATCTGGAATAGAAAAAACATGCATAAGATAACATCGAATTGTATCCGATTCAATATACTTAGAAAAAAAAAAATATTTCAAGTTCTCAAGGGAATAAAATAAAAATCACAGTTTTCTACGATTATTTTTCTACTAGATGACGTCGCAATAAACAATCCCGTAAAAAATCCACAGAAAACTAAGGATCTTGTCAACTTCAAAAAGTTTTGTATTTCAAAGGTAAAAAAATATATTATAGACTTTTAAGTGTCTCTGAAAATTTGCTCGTAAGAAGTTAACTGATATGATTGGAACACTGAAGGTATCTTATAAAAAAGCTACTAGTACATTGAATAAAAAATTGCCTAACTCTAGGACTTTTTTCTGTACCGTGGATGCATTTACAAATATACAAACATCTGACTTAAAACACAAAGCGTTGTTCCGTGCGGGAATTGAAACCACAACACGTTGCACAGCAGCCAGTTGCATAGCTATTACGCTAACTGTTCAGTCGGTTGCTAATACACTTTTTATATTTGAAGATACAAAGGCCACGGTCTTATTATAAGCATACAAGATCTAGAGAGATATCCTGCTCACCTGGGTGTGGCTGAAGTTGGTGTATCGACCGATCTGCCTGTCCAGGTAAACTGATAGATGCTGACAATTGTCCGTTACGCCAATCCGCCGCCAGTCCGAACTGTCTCGATATTGGCCGACGCTGGGGACACAAATAATACATAAAAATCATGACCAACAACCTACCTATGTAACACGGAACAAAATAAAGTTTTTCTTTTGTAAATGTTGTATTTATCATCATCATCATCATCATCAGCCTATAAGTGCCCACTGCTGAGCAAAGGCCTCTTCTCATACGGAGAAGGTTAGAGCATTAATCGCCACGCTTGCTCAATGCGGGTTGGCGATGCCAAACTTATAATTAGAAATTATAAGTCCAGGTTTCCTCACGGTGTTTACCTTCACCGTTGTATTTATATGTTATACTAATTACATATATTTGGAGTTGAACCTTTAAGAGCGCAGGTTTCTAGTAGCAAATGTATGTTTTACAATTTTTTCCAACAACGATAAGCTTCCCCATACAACATTGAATTGTAAAATAGATCCCATCCGGCAACGACATTGTGATCCAAGCTATCAGTAGTTATGGCTACAGAGACAGGAACTATGTCTGAAGGACGGTTTTCTGTATGCCCTTTACATACTTCACCTAGCTCCTTGTTATGAGGTGACGAGTCATGATGGTGATCCATTTAACGACATGACTATCAGCACAGAAGTAGCCCAGTCTACACTCTACATATCGTCTGCCTCGTGAACCAAGTCAAGATATTTTATTTAACTAAGGTGTTGTTATTACAGACGATAATATGAGGGCTCTAATAAAATATGCTATATATACATTTATTAACGTACCTCACGCGGCCCCTGTCTAAAAGCTTTATTACTGCACTATCAGGCGTTGAGTTAAAATCACCAGTCAGTATAATAGGAAGATGGCCAGACCTGCAAACAAAGCAAATATACTTAACATAGTATTGCAAATGCCGTATATACAAATGTGCGGTTCTTTTCTTGACATAGTTTTTGTTCTTTTTCCCCAATATTTATTTGACAATTAACATTAAGCATTTTACATTTGGTACATTAAACAGCTAACGTGACATTTTTATTCAGTCAATAAACGAATATTATTTTTGCAACACAAGGTTCTGATAGCTGATATTGCTATGTGAAGGAATTTAAACCCTCTCTTACGCTTGAGGGGCCAGAGGGGCTTAAGACGTGCAAAACTCTCTTAAACAGGCTCTAACTGGGTCGGCCGCACTTTTAAGCCATGCCCAGGGGCGAAAGGTTGAAAAGATTTAAGCACTTACTGTCGTCCATTGTTAAAGTATGCGAAACGGTCAATTTCGGCCAAAAAGAGCTGCATCTGCGCGATTCGTACATCTGTTCGTTTTGGGTTATAAAGCAGGTGTGTAGTAGCCACAACGATGGGCGAGCAGGGCCGGTCATGTGGCATCAACTTCACAATCAAACCGATATTATCACGGTTCAAGATCGGAAGATCGGGCTGGAAGAACTCGACCTGCGAAAGACGAAAAACTGTAATGAGTTTCATTGGTCGAAAGATAAAGCTACGGAACATATCCACTGCTAAATAAATGACTAAATTAAAAGGCAATTATAGTAATTATAGAATATTTTAGAATGTTTCAGATTGCCAATAATGTCTCCCCTTTTACTTGGGACGTGATCTGGACATAATATGCACACTTCAGCTTACACCTTGGCGTAAAAAAGCTCGTGATTTTGTTTTGTAGATTGTCAGTATTATTATATTATTAGGTACACGTTTTTCTGTTACAAATTTATCGTATGTTAACTCTTTGACATAGAAAAAATCACATCATCAGCCTAAACACCTCATACACATCACTGTTTAGCATAGCCTTTGCTCACACAGAGAAGGTACGAGAGCATTAACCACCACGCTTGCTCAATGCGGATAGGCGCTTTCAAACTTTTAATAAGAAATTACAAGTTTATCTAAATCATCTTAAAAAGAATATATAACTCGGAAAAACGTTCGATTGATTTACATTAGGTCAAAGGTAACGCCATTGGTCGGTCCCCATGCGTTTTTTTTTTATATACCTGCCTGTGTTCATAGCGCTAAAGTTTGACTACTTAATCGGTCTATTCTTTGTATGAGGCTTGAATAAGGAACACATTCTGAATTTATTTATTTTCAGAAGAGTGCTGATATTCCTTTGTCTTTTTGTATTATTGTGGTACGATTATCGAGAATTTGTCGAGAACGGCGAACTTTGGAAATTTGTGGACAGTCTGTAAATTCAAAAAGAAATCGCGTCGTCTCAAACGTTGTTTTCAGCGGCCGGGGTTCGCTTGAGGTTTGATGAATGAAGCGTGATGGTATTTAACAATATAAAAACATGAATATTCCCTAACCCTGTTATGCGTGTTGTATTGTCAAGCCATTTCATCAGGGGACGGTATCTTCTTCTAATACTTCCTCCAAGCACTTCAAGGTCTCCATTCGAGCACTTTCTTGGTGGACCTTGTTTCGCCTACTTTGGTTCTGTGCAAAGTTCATCCTCAATACTTTTTTTCTGGCGTAATAGCATATGTATCTAACAAATTCCCATTTCAGATTCACTAGTTTTCTTTTTAGTGCGACACTTTGATCCCAAGAGCATTTATTTCTTTCCATGGCCGCTGTCCAGCCTTCGAGCTTCTGTTTCCTAACATACATTTTAGTTTTTATTGCTGTGTATACCTTAGAGATGCATTCGATATTATGTTCAATCACGTTACGTAGGTCATATGGATCAATTACTTTGCAAATATACTATAAAATTCCTCTAACAAGCGTAATTTGTCGTATGATCGTTAAAAGTAATAATAACAATATTGTTATCGTAACTAGAGTTTTTCTTGTTTCTAACAAGAAATTCGTATGTAATTATTAAGACCATAGCTGGCAGAGAACACAACCTATTTTTTATGGGACAGCGGGCCAGCAATGAAACACCTATGGCAATTCAAGCAAAGCCTCATTTACGAAGATATTTTTTTTTACTTTGCCCCACTCTAATATTTTCTCTTGTGTCGCGGATGCGTTTACAAACATACAATTTCACATACACATCACACTCAGACCCGGAACAAAATTTGTGGATCACAACAAGTTGTTCCGTGCGGGAAATCGAAGATGCGACACGTTCCGCCACAGAAAGTTGGCCAGCCACCGCGCCAACCGTGATGTCAAAAAATTGATCATTCGTCGTCCATTACTGAGGCAGGCCGTGTCATTGCTCGCGCAAACACAACCACATGAGCATTAAGAGCAATGTAAAACGTATCACTTAAAGCGCCGTATTACCGTGAATGAGGTTCAAACGCACATCTATACATATTGCTGGCCTTTTCAGAAAGACAAACTAAAAAACCAAACTTATTTATTCTGTTCTATAATATGCATTATTGATGGTGTTAGTGATTGAATATGTTGGCAACTGCGCATATATTAGTAGGAGATTTATATAATAGCGTCTTTTTATACGAAGATAAAGATTTCATTCATATTTAAATTCTATTGCGTGTGCTGATTAGATATTATTATGAAGATTATTTTTCCTTGATAGATAATGTTAATGTGTCACAGTAAAACTGGGTTGAGATGGTGCAAAGCCACTAGTACCGGTATGTAAATAAGGCTGATTATGCTATGGGTCTGTTTCCCTCTGGATAGCAGATTTATTTTCCAGCCTAAACACATAACAAAACCAAACGCATTTTTGTCATTTAGTAAATAATTATCCACGTCTCCGATTTATCCGTTTATTTTTATATTTTCTTCTTTTAAAACAAAGCTTCTGTTTTCTCAGTATAAGAAGGAACAGAGAAAAATATTTAAAGGTCACAAAAAAAATTACTTAAACGTTAAAACTGGCAGACAATACTGTCGTCATAGGAAATAATATATTTCATAGGAAACCTTAAAATATTTCTAATTATTAGTTTGAAATCGCAAATCACCTTAAAATATTTCTTATTATTTGTTTGAAATCATAAATCAATCTTGAGCAAGCGTGGTGATTAGTTGTTAAACAGGAGTTTTGTTATATGCAATAGTATATAAAAAATAAATATTTTACTTTTGAGTACGTATACCAACTTCAAAGCCTTTGTTAGTTCAATAATACAAGCGATATTTTCGTCCTGGAAAATTTTACAGGAAAACTGATAAGGAAAATGTGCGCCTGACGACAGAAATAGCTGTCTTTTGAGTTTGATTTACACTTGAACTGTGACCCGATTTTTGGTACAATGTGAGCCTTTGTTATGAAAATGTAACTCCAGACAACAGAACAAGTAGGTGCCACGGTTTTTACTTCATAAA
The DNA here is from genome assembly GCA_902829305.4 of Spodoptera exigua. Lineage (NCBI taxonomy): Eukaryota > Metazoa > Arthropoda > Insecta > Lepidoptera > Noctuidae > Spodoptera > Spodoptera exigua. The sequence continues at coordinate 16,225,620 of LR824601.2, read as the reverse complement.
CGACCATATTTTTTAAAGAACGAAACAGGTTATATTTCGTTACACCTTAGGTACGCCCTAACTAAACTAAACTAAGACAAGTGCACAATGTATCCCAGCTAAGAATACCATTAGCAATGAAAATACGATACATATTTTAAAACATTAGCAAACACAGTCACGGTTTGTGCATGTATACAGTCGCGGTTTTTTATAGCTAGCGTGCACAGCAGGCAAAATTCATATCAAAATATTATTAACGTGAATCGCAGAGCAGATACAATATGTCGATATACAAGAGCTTATATTTATTTGCAGTGCATTTAGCATGGTTGCCGTGGCTAATAAACCCAGATTTTTATGAAAGTAGAGAAAAATAATACCTACAAAATCTATTTGCAAAGTATAAGCTGTATTTTTTAACTTTTTACTTACATGGATATTATCTGTAAGTTGGAACATAGAGGTCTTGAAGTAGATGGCACACCCGTCCTGCCGATGCCCCGTCTTTTGTTTGAAAACACCGAAGTAGCCAATCTTCTCAAACTTGGAGTAAAAGCTGTTGATGTGAGAGGCTTGAACTTCTTGTAAACAGATTATCTAGAACAAACCGAAATACATAAGATTATATTAATATATAGTTCTAATATAGTTGTTTGAAACTCGACTTTATATTAAGGAACAAAAGACACAGTAAAGGTGGAAATATATTACCGTGTCATGGCGTATCGGTTACATATACGGCACCACAGATAATATATTTTAAGACTTCCACATTTTATTCTACTAATGGTTAAAGTAAGTCATAAAATATGAAGATCTAGTTATTAGTTAATCATTGCCCCAACAGAAAATCTAACAAAAAATACTAGTAAAATAATCTTACATCAGGAGCCATCTTCGTGATCTCATCGTAGAGGCGTGCAGCTCGGACCTTCCATTTGAGATCGAAAGGCGCGCAGTCGGTGTAAAGGTAGGGGTGGCACTCCAGGAGGTACTGAGCAAGCACATTGTACGACATTACTTTGAAACTAAACGTCGCCCCTGTAGATAAATATACTTATTTGTAATTACACATCAATGTATATCATAAACAAAAGCACGTGAGATTCAACTGTTGGACCAGAAAAACAGGGACTGTTACACTCTCAACGGATTGTTGACGGGATGGATAGGTCTGATCGCAGTTTTACAGGATCATTAAAGGACGCTGCCTGGCCTGGTATATAGTTCCTCAGTCAATAGTTAGATCCCTCAGTCGATTCTTACGACATCAAAGGTAAAAAAAGTAAAGTAAAGCTTTTGAAAGGTAAAAGTAGAATAATAACCGTCAGTATATTCGTCAGTGAAACTAGGTGGTCATCCGCTGGAGAAGTGGAAATGTCCAATATATTCTACTCTAACAGCAAATTTGATACTAAGTTATTACTGGATAGAAATATTTGACAAAAATTACTAAGATTCGGCTGATTCTGGTTGACTCAGTACCGACAGGTAGGACTTTTTTCCATTTCAAAAGTGCCTGATGTATAATTTAAAAGCTTTAAAAAATTCATTCTTTTTGACGAGCCCACATAAAAAATAAAAATAAAACAATACCATATCTAGGATCTTGGCTATCAGCTAAACTCTCCCACACCCTGAAGTCCTGAGGTATGTTGTGGGTCCGGCCGTCGCCTGAGAATCCCGCCTCTGCCGTGTATTGCCACCAATCGTCATCACTATCGCCCGAACTGAAACACATATTTTGATCTGTATTAGTCACATATTTTAAAGTTGCTGTAAACGCCGCTTCACTAAACAAAAACATGGTCTCCAGCTTCCCAACTATTTGCAGACAAAAAATCCCAACGTTGCGACTCGAAAAAAAAACACACTTTAAATTAATAATATAATAAAAAATATCTTGAACCACATATATAAATAATACGACAGGCCTTACACGTCAAATTCTCCTCCGTAGCTGGCATGTTGACGGGATGGTTTGTTTGGGTGAGTCATTGGCTTACTTCTCTTACTCTCATTAGAAGTAAAAGGTGGAATCTTCAGCCGTTTCTTCCCGTGGCCGTGTTGTCGCAACTGTTGGGTCGAATGGAACTGTGCAGTTACTTTTATGCTCACACACTCGGTACCACATGGCTTCCATTTACAATTCAAATGTGAATAACTCCTTACATGAGCCTTGTGAACCTTCTCACATGTAACTAAATATCTGCAAAAACTATTTGTCAATTTCAGCATAGCTTTCTACGTATGTGTATTACACTTATACAAATCATATTTAAATTTTCAAACTAGCCTAGCTACATTAAGTTTTATAAGAGCATTCTGTACATGCATTACTAATATCCTCGGTATATGCTATTGTTATGCTTAATTTATTGTAGACATGGAATTTGCTCTGTTGTTAGTTTTGCATCCTGAAACAAAATCATTTTTATGTTGAAATATTTCATTATTTTATTTTTCCCCCAAAACTCCAATAACACATGACAATGTTGGCATGTAGCTGTGTGACATGCTTGATATAATGCAATGAAATAGTCTATGTGTGCGTAAACCCAAAAGCAATGTCTCATTCTATTTATTTTTATCTATTAAGCTCACTCACTTAATGATAAATATTATGCTATAAAACTTCATTTAATATTGTTATTATATTTCCAACGTCACTATTCTAAGTACTACCTATTAGACTTGTTATCATAGTAGTATATCTATGTATGTAGTATGTGTGTGTACAAAATGGTTTTACTCAATTATTATAATTTATTAGCTCTAGTTTTATGGTAGACAGAATAAATGTCAAGGTTTCATTTAACCTCGAGCTTGATAAAGTAATTATTCAAAATGGTAACAGTATGGAGCTTAACAGTTTTCTCAGTACCTATAAGACAACTAGTGTACTTATTACTAAATAGGATAGGTAGTAGTCACAGTACAATTAGTTTTCAAATCTTACATCCCGCTGAACTTGTAGGTATAAAATAATCAAATTAATTAGGGCTTCCTATAAGTTTTGTAATATTTTATGATTAAAGACTTCTTTATTATAAGTCATCTAATTTTAAAGCAAAGCCAATTTCATAGATTTCATATGTATGGAAAACATTGTGGTACCTAGGTATTATGTTCTCATGTTTGCAATCGAAATAATTAATTTCGATATAGAATTTGAATATTAAAACATCATTTTCCCAATAAGAATCAACCTGTATCTAATCTGGAATGATAAAGGATTCTTTCAAACAAGAAAAGGGCTAACCTGGGTGGCAAAATTGCAGGACAACTGGACAACCTCGCTTGATGTTAATGGAACTGCTATTTCGAAAGCATTTACAAAGAACATAGATTCTTATCCGAAACTAAGTCGAAAACATATTATTATTACGAATATATGCGTAATTAAAAAATAAACTGAATAGTATAAGTACGCGCGAATGCAATGTATTTATGTATTGGCGCGCCTATCGATTTTTTAGACCACGCATGCCACGCAATGGCGTCCGAATTTCCGTATCAAAATTACATAAATCATTACTTAATAAAAAATAAGTCTCAATTGAAAATTGGACCATTACATCTTTAGATTATTTTCAAGCACATTATTAGATACATGTAAAAAAATAAACTACTTTGTATCCTCTAAACCTACATGATCTAGTCTTTATTGTTTTTATAATATTTATTCATTTAGTGTGGATGTGGTGATTCTGAGCCGATTACAAGGTCAGCTCACAAAAAAATCATATTATTCATTTCCAATAAAAAATCATAACTCATTCCTCTCCTATAAAACACATTAAATATTTATTGTTTTTGTTTAATACCCAATATTTTAGAGTCCCAAAAATATGTTGCTATTGACACTGAAGTTTTTGTTTATATCAGTGCAATATAACCAAGCACTAAATAGTAGAATTTACATGTCCTAAAGGATTTATGTAATATATTAATGTTTCTCTTACACATAATGTAAGGAATTCTTCTTCCTATATAGCTTTCAAACTAAACCTAGAACAAGCAGATACCGATAATACTTTGTTCCATCAAACAACATAGAAATCATCAAACCAAGGGCTGACCGAGGTACTTACAGTAACTACAACGACACTGAGCTTGCTCATAACAAAGCCGATGCCACAAAAGCTTCTAAGAGATACCAGATATAATCTCATGAATTTATATGAGTATAGAAATTTCAGATTGAAGACCCAACTGATGTAAAATGATACCCTTTGTACAATATTATGTTACATTACCACAACAAACTTGTGGTAAGATAAAGGCAAATCAGGTAAAAAATACTATTGGTTATTTTGTATTCTTATATGGTTAAGGCGCATATTGACTTTCAAATGTTTTCATGTGATTTGTCAATATAAGTCTTGTATCTTTGATAATAAAGCAGGTCTATCACAATAATTAAGTGGAACATACTTATAATTATTGTAACTATTCATGACTGTTTCCCAAGAATATTACACGAATGTCTAAGAGGTCCCAGAACAGATAAGGATTTAAGTAATGGCCTAACAGTAACAGTAAACAACAACAATAACATAAAATCCATCCATGTATCACAAAAGATAACTAAAAAAACTTCTATCTGGCAAAATATATATTAATTCATACAGATATTTTTGTGGGTAAGATAAGACATTGATCAAATCAATTAACAGAACCTCTTCACTAAAATGTAATTTGTAGCCATCCATTCAGATACAAATAAAAATGGCCAGCCCAAATAAAAAAACTAGCAAATATTTATTATTAAACTAACGACGCATTTATCGATTATATAACTTTATTTTCCCAAATACAACACAAAAACAAATCATTGGAAATGCGACAAACAGCAACAATGGCAACATATTGAGACTTAGCCAGAACATTTTGATTGTGAACAAAATTAACTTACATGCATACAAACAAAACCATAGCAGATAGCATTCAATGGCAAAGAGCAAAAACCATGACGGACATCTAAAATCTACAGCAAAAATACATTTTTACTGACCCGTCGACCTTTCGTATCGTGTCTGTCTCTCATCTGTCAATGGCTGACAAGATGAAGAAAATCAATAAAATTTTAGAGTTGTACCGCGGATACAACATGTGAGTTTCACGTGAAAAGATAATGGTAAAAATACATTATAGTGATGTGCCGCGTGGAATCGCGCTAGCACGCTAGCGTTTTCAATGTATTATGGTTGAAAATTAATATAAAGACACGGTCGATTGCACCGTCACCGACAAATTGGTGATAGAGATTACGTTGCGATACAACACACCATAAGTTTCTTTTTAAGCGACTTCATTTAGTGAAAAAAAAAAATAATTAATGAAAGATAAACATTTCAAAAAAAACATATGAAGGTGCAAAGATTTGGCATCAACTGTTCAGATATAAAGCGAGAGTCTGCTTCAATACACCGCAACACAGTAACGTATTTCTGTGTTAACTCTGCGTGCAGCCATTGTGAAAACTATTATTTTTATTTTACTAACTCAATTAAAGTAAAAATCACAAATTTATTAATATATTGGGCTTGTCCCATTCACTATTAGTCCATAGTCCAAATAAAGGCCGTTTAAATTCAAGTCATGGGGGGGGGGGGAGCCAGGATATGATCTTGGTGGGAATAGCTGAATGTGAGACCAGCATTACCTATAAAAATGCCAAGAAACCATAATTATGCAGTGTTAGTGAACACCGAATTTGAGTAGAGCCCCGGCCAGTCCGAGTCACCAACGTCCCGCCGTCCATATTGCGAACTGCTGCACCGCGCTATCGCTTGGCCACCACCCAGAGGTCCAGCTGAGCTGAAGGTGTAGGGTGAAAGGCGAGTCTTCTGCGCCTCAAAACCGAACCAGTCTCATCAGGGATGAAACCCGAGATAAACTCGTGCACGCCCACCGCTCCAAGATGGCAGTGGCTATTCGCTCGCTTACCTGAACCCTGAAGATTAAAGAAACTGAAACACTGCAAAACCGGACCGATCAAACTACGACGACTTTTGGCATATAAATACGGACACGAATTGCTTGTTGCGAGAGCGAAGATAGCCGACTAGCCAAAGCAGAAATAGAAATGTTGCTATACAAACTGCAGATACTCAGTCTCAGCGAAGTGCACAGAAACATTTCATTAATCCGGGAAGGAAAATGAAGAGGACGTACGTGCAAACGGCGTGGCATTCCTCCTTTCAGACTCTGCAAAGAAGAGCCTGCTGGACTGGAAACCATTTCAGAGGTACTGGTTTAACAGCAAATCTCGCAAGATAACCTTCGTTCAGTGCTATGCGCCTGAGATCTTCCGAGTCCCAAACGACCCCGTAACTACACCTATACCTGCTGCCAGCTTGCCCACATCAAACCTAGACACCGTCGTGTCTCCCCAGACTGGTAAGGAGATAGTAAAGGCTATCAAATGCGCTGATATCCCTTTTGCGGAACATCTGGTCAACTGAAGAGTTACCTGATGTCTGGAACAAAGGCCTTCTCATCACCGTACCCAAGAAGGGAGATCTGAATGAATGTGGCCACTGGATAGGCATCACAACGATCTCGACTCCGTCCAAGTTGCTCTACTGGATCATCTTGGACAGGCTGTCGAGGGCCATCGAGCCTCTTCTGCATAAAGAGCAGTCTGGCTTCCGTTCCGTCCCAACCGATGTCTGATCAACACCTTGCGCATAATCCTCCAACTGGCATCAGAATGGCAGAGGGAAATGTACTTGACCTTTGTAGATTTCGATAATAAAAGCCTTTAACACGCTGCGATGTAACTGGGTCCGGCTTCGTGAAATTGTAGTCCCTGAGAAGATCACGAACATATTTAATTAAGGCCATCTACGGAAAATATTCTTGTAGGGTAACTCAAGAGGGCCTCGTCTCGGAGGACATACCGGTCCATGCGGGTGTGCGCCAGGGGTGTCTCCTCTTGCCTCCTCTTCGGTATCATGGACCATACTGCCAAAAACAAGCACCGCGGCATAGAGAAGGGACTATCCAATGACTTGGGAGATTTGGATTATGCCGACGATATATGCCTCTGATTGAGTTACACATAGGCCGACATGCAAACCAAACTGAACGACCTACGGCGAGAGGCCATGGAGACGGGACTGTAAAATTAACATCCGGAACTGAGGAACAAAATCCAGGAACTAAGATGCGGAGTGACGTGCTCACTACCGTTGCTCATCGGCACGAAGGATGTGGAGAGAACCCACAAGTTCACTTACCTCGATAATGTTGTGTCGGAAACAGGAAGGACCGAAGTGGATATCACTTCAAGGATCGCCAAAGGGAGAGCAACCTTCGCACAGCTCCGTCCTGTGTGGCAATCACGGAAACAGGTCAGGAGAGTTAAGCTCAAGATATTCCGGTCCAATGTCAAAACCGTTTTGTTGTTGTACCGATGTGAAACGTGGAAGGCAACTAAAGATATCTAAGTTCCAGGTTTTCGTCAATCGATGCCTTCGTCGTATTCTCGCTATATGCTGGCCTGAGAAAATCTCCAACGCAGAAATGTAAAAAAGCTGCGGTGAAACACCGATCGACCAGCAGATCAAACATCGCAAGTGGAATCGGATCAGCCATACGCTCCGAATGCAAGCCTTAGATTGGAATCCTCAAGGAAAGCGTAAACGTGGTCGGCCTAAACAATCCTGGCGGCGGCAGATCATCGCCTATAGGCAGGACGTCGAGTGAAATAAAGCGCGATTCTCAAGACCGGACGCGATGGCGGAGCATTTTTGATGCCCTCTGCTCCATCTTGGGGATATAGGACTCTAAGTCAAGTTAGTCAAATTCGCGTCAATAATAAAAAGCTAAATTTTTATCCCTGTAAGACCACTTGTTTTCGAATCTCATGTTACTGAAATACGTATAATTTAATTTTGTAATTATTAAATAAAAGTAATTGGGTGTTAGTTTTCAAAATCACTTTATTTTCATCAAATTTATTTAGCAAATAATTTAGGCGTGATTTCTGGGTCTGGGTCTGGATAGTATTGAAGTAAATCAGCTACAGGAGCCTCTTGGTCTTCATAAAAATCACAAGCTAAGAGATATTCTCGCTTGGAATAGTCATCTCCTTTGCAGAACATTTCACCTGAGCATGCAATATATGTCAGAAAATTTAAATCAGTTTAAGATCTTAACAAACATAGGTTTAACAATTACCTTCTACATCCATAATATGCACGGTGCTCCTTGATTCTAGTGCCCCGACACAGTAATGTTCTTCTGTTAAATCTGGATGCCAGTACATTATAGCGTCTCTACATGAAGTACCAGCGATAGGTAGTAATATTCTGTCCTGTTGGAAAATCAAGCAATATTTCATTCACTTACAAGTATATTATTATGACATTCACTTGTAACATTACATTAAATTAGATTAGATACTCTACCTTACAAATAATTTTATTGTTGACTATTGGCTCCTTTACTTCGCCTGTGCAAAAGAACTTTCGTTTTTTCCTCATGATTACAGTACTAACTTCCAAAACTGTTTTTATACTGTTTCCTACAAAAGAATTAGAATATTTTTTGATTAGACTACTCTTGTCAGTTTTACCTCGATATTCTAGTGGCCCGAAGATTTCGAACCCTTTTATCATGCATGAAGAAAGTGTGGGAGCAGGTCCCGGCGAATGCTAATATGATTTTTTAGAGTTATCCGTCCGTCTCCAATCATTTCACTAAGTTCAATGAAAGTTCAGTTTATTGACGTGTAAAAGTGCCGTTTTATGGCCTATTTGCAAAAATAAATTCATTGTTTCATTGTTTCATTGTTTCAATAAATAACACAACCGCATCAATGTGAGCACGTCCTATGGTATAGACTGTGTGGGGTCGAGTTCTTACAATGTATTTGAAATAATTTACCTTTATCGCCATTAATTGCTTCAAGCTCTCGCATACCACGCGCCTGTGTTTCTCTGCTATTTTGTTGTTTCATATAATTGGCAAGCCTACCCATTGCTTCAACAAATTCATCAATCGGCCCTAAATATTGAAAAGAAAATTTTTAAACGTTCTTTTATAAACCAGTTTATTGTTTTTACGTGCAACATTCATTAAGGTGAATTAATTTAAAAGTACCTGTTCCAAAACTGGATCCATCCAAGTAATTAAGAAATTGATAAAATCTTAAAGCTTCGTCAGATTCGATTTCATCCATCACAGGTCTCTGAAAACGTTAAATATTTGCTTATTTCACTTTTCTCAATAAAAATGAGAAGTGTGTTCATAAGACTTGCAAGCAAGCTTTAACTTACAAATTTTCCACTCCATGCTCCAACATCGGAATAAAGAGAATTAACTCTGCTTGGCATCCAATCTAGAGAGGATCGGGCCACCAGGACAGGATGCTGAAAAGAAACCATTTTGGTTAAAACAGTAACAATATCCAGCATATTTTTCAGGTAAAATAAGTTACCAATGACGCCAGTGCAGCGTATGCATTTTTAAAAAATAATAATGATATTATCAAAAACAGCTGAAGAGCTGTCATTATTCAACGCTGCCCTCTGCAATATTGAAATGGTACACTGAAATTTGAACGAGAAACTAGAAAGAATATTACGATTGGTATTTCCCTTAAGCTTTTAAAATAGTTAGTAACATAAATAACAACTAACGATGTACTCGTTAGTTGTTATTTATGTTACTTCGATAACGTAAAATAATAACTACCCACTAATTGCCAATTTACATGCACCAAAATGTTTAGGTAGGCCGTAGTCAAATACTTAATTTTTTAATCATTAATCACTTAGAATTATTTGCAAAACGTTTTACAATGCAAGTTAAACTTAAAGCGTCTTTATAGTTTTGGTATTAGCCTTCTAATGGAATGGCCCTATTTTTATTGTGGTTCACATGCACATCTTGTGAATATAGTTTGTTAATTCGTCAATAGCATCCGAAGTCACACTGAACACATTCCCTGTTAGGGTATTTATGTTCTGTGACTCATTCTATTTGCCCTCGAAACGTAAAAAGCGGGAAAACACTTAATGTTGTCATAACACACAATACTTAGTCGGGTCATAAGTTCTGTCAAAACCTTATATTTTTAATTTTCGATTACTGGCCAGAAATTCTTCGACTTATTTTAAAAATAGAACTTTCGCGCTTGTAGAAAATAAAAAAGAAATTATTTTTTATTCATTTTTAAATATGGAGTGGTCGAATAAAGAAGACAGAATCGCGGTTATCGCGTTGCACCGCTGTGGTTACGCGCCAAAAGACATTTTCAATATTCTTCAAAATTTGAAAATAACGTTACGGTTTGTTTATCGTACTATCAAACGATACACCGAAGAGTCAAGCTTCGAAGATCGTAAGAGAAGCGGCCGACCTCGCACAGTTCGGACACATAAGGTCATCAAAGCAGTGAAGGCGCGAATCGAACGAAATCCCGTACGTAAACAAAAAATCCTAGCTCTGCAGATGGGGCTAAGCAGAACCACTGTTAAAAGAGTACTAAATGAAGACCTGGGACTACGAGCTTATCGTAAAAAGACAGGACATTTTTTGAACGAGCGTTTAAAAAAAATTAGGCTAGACAGATCCCGCGCTTTGCTACGACGGTACGCGGGAAAAAAATACCGCGAAATTCTTTTTTCGGATGAAAAAATTTTTACTATTGAAGAAAGTTTTAACAAACAAAATGATAAGGTGTATGCCCACAGCAGTGAAGAAGCAAGCGCGCGTATTGCGAGGGTCCAGCGTGGGCATTACCCTTCCTCATTCATGGTTTGGCTTGGAGTCTCATATTCAGGCGTAACTGAGGTGTTTTTCTGTGAAAAAGGTGTGAGAACTAGTGCCGAAGTTTATCAAAATACTGTCCTAACAAACATAGTGGAACCTCTTTCTCAGACAATGTTCAGGAACAGGCATTGGATATTCCAACAGGACTCTGCACCGGCTCATAAGGCACGAAGTACGCAAGACTGGTTGATCGCTCGTGGAATTGACTTCATCCGGCATGAAGACTGGCCCTCTTCTAGTCCAGATTTAAACCCACTGGACTACAAGATATGGCAATATTTGGAGGAAAAAGTCTGTGCTAAACCTCACCCGAATTTGGAGTCTCTCCGAGCATCTCTGGTTAAAGCAGCGGCAGACATAGATATGAATGTGGTGCGTGCAGCGATCGATGACTGGCCGCGTAGATTAAGGGCATGTGTTCAAAATGGGGGAGGGCATTTCGAATATTGTAAATAAAATTATATTGTACATTTAATGACCTTTCATTTCATATATAATTTTTAAATAATTGTCAAAAGGCGTATAAGTTATTACATCAAAAGTTTGTGACAGAACTTATGACCCGACTAAGTATACTCTGATTGGTTAGCTTGCATCGGGTTCGGGATAGTCATTCCATTCCTAACCCAAATATGTTGTAAATGTTCAAAATTCCTAATATGTAGTACAAGTACCTAATATGTCCTTTCAACGCTAGGCGCCCTCTATTCTATTGCTAAGTGTAAAAAAATCGTATAACGTAAACATCTGTTAGAGGTTATAATCGTTGTCGTTGTTGTTTTGTCGCTGCCAACTATGTTAATCAAACAACAATCTTATTTAAGTTAACTCTTGCCATTAAAATTGAAGTTCCTATAGCATAATACTTTTGTGAAAACTTTAAAGAATATTATTTTTTAGAGAGGGTAAGTCGGATAATAATATTCATCACTCAAACTTTAAATTGTTAGCGTTTCCTTCACTTCTTTAATAGTACGTAATTGAGTTCGATCTTCAGCCTTTCTCATCCAACTACTGGTATTCGCTTTGCGGACATTTTTCACCTTATTTTGACAAAACTGTCTATATTTTAGCATATTAAATTTTAATCGGCTGTAGATCGTAACATGGTGGTGTAGGGTAAGACGAACCGTGGAGCTGTTTACTCCGTCTACGAAGCAGTACCAGGAACGTAGAGACGTTCCTGTTGTTCGCTCTGCGATCTTTCTCGTCACCCGTTTAGAAGCAGACTTGATTACAGGTACAAACCCAATAAAATTATGCACCGCGACCACACTTGAAGCAGGAAAAGGACCAGGCTTGGAGAGGAATGAGACTTTAAGGCACTTAGCGACTGACAATTTCTCTCCACCCGGGACTGGAGAAGTCGGCAGGAGAGATTGTGGGTAAATATCCGATGAAAATGAATGGATAAGTATTTATCCTCCGAACATCACTGGGTGTGGTGGATGCATATCTTCAACAGTATACTGCAGCATGTTAATCTTACGTACCTATGCGATCAAGTAAAATATATTGTCGTATCGTGGCATGTCAATACGACTATCTTGTGTTGACAGCAATGTGACTCCATCCACAATAAATGTAATAGGCTTCTGACAGAAGACGGTATGTTATGAATATTTATATAAATAAACTTTAATCTCTGAAAGAATCATAAAACGTTAATTAAATTACAATAAATACAAATTGTTTAAAATCGCCTATTTTGCCACTAGTCCAACCTCTATTTCTAGCTGTACTGACATTGACAGCGCAATTTTCGCGCCATTCTGTCTGTCTTGTTCTGTCACCTAAATTTTATTGTTACAGCACGAACAGTTGGCATTGTAAAATTATAAATTAAAATTTGGTTTCGTCTTGGAGATAATGTTATAAGTGATTTAAACAAAATGCACGTGAGAATACGTATATTCGGTAAACCAGATACCGTTGTAGTTGTAGAATCTAAGTTAACAAAGATAGATCAGTTCCGGCGAATTATAAAAGAAAAGTTTGATGTTCCACCAAAATTACAAAGATTATTCTACGGCGGTAAACTGGTAAGTAAAGTAATTTATACTTAAAATCTGTATTAGAGTATCTACCGCATGGATATTTTTAGTTGTATCTCATAGATCTCGTATTTATAACTTGAACTACATAATGTGACGTCACAGTCGCAGCACATTGCGACCGTTAAAAATGGCGCCATTATTCTGGCAATAACACCATGATATCGTTCTGAAGATATACATTGATAGCGCATTAGTTCAAAATTAGAGTCATTACAATTAAACTAAAATTTTTTAATTGAATGATCATCTGATTTTATGGCAATAATAATCTTTAGTGGGTTCTGGATTACCTGTCTTATGAGATTATGTGTGCATGCACTCAATAATCAGATATCTTATTGTGCACACTCCTTCAAAATTCTTAAATTGGCCATGATTTAAGTCTTCCGGTACCATTTAACTGGTACTGGTGTTCATTTTGTAATCTGTCGATCAACTTATTCTGTTACATTAGTGTTTGTCGGATGATTCAAAGTGTTGAATGGTTCATTGTTCTTAAATCATCTCCCTTGTAGCAATTCCGAGATTATTATCTGTCTATTAGCAGACCAACTTAAAAAAAAATATACCTATTATTTAATTCATGCCTTGTAATCTAATGAGAATTGAAGACGGCTTTATCTTCAGCTCCTGTGTAAGACTTCAGACTAGATTCTGATAGGCATTAATTTCCTATAGAGAATACACTTAACATTTTATTCTCTTATCAAACAACAGAATATTCTTAATATTATCTATACTAATATTATAAAGAGGTAAAATTTTTAAGTTTGTATGTAGGAGGTAATCTTTGACCGCTGGTCAGATTGCTAAAATTCTTTCACTGATAGGTACAATGTTCCTGAGTGCTATAGGCTATAAAAAATCACACTACGATTCAATGGAAGCGAGCAGCGGGTGAAACCGCGCAAGAGTAGCTAGTAATATATAATAATCTGTAATATTCGATAGTTTCAACAGAATATTCTTAATATTATTTTTGTTTTACTGCCAAAATTCAGGACTAATCTTAATTTTAAATCTCTAAATTGGTTTTTGCAGAATTTTCTTTAAATCTATTTAATGTTAGATTGAGATTGCTTATTGATATCAGCCGCTACCTTTCAATATCTATCAGTGAGTAACAGAAGGTTATGTTATTTTGATTCTAGCTGGAAAATGGTTACACATTCCACGACTATAATATCAAGCTCAATGATGTTATTCAACTCATGGTTCGGGCGCAGCCTGAGGACAGCCCCAAGAAGAAGACTGACACTAAGACTGAAGATATTAAAGACAAAACCGAAGTTTCTGATGGGGATGCGGTTGAGTACAAAGGTCAGTAATTCTAAATCAATCAATTTACATTATGTGTGTAACTGTATAGTTTAATAATCTGTATAACCTGACATACAACTAAATTAATTCTTATGAACTGTCAATAAATATACTATCTTTGAATGCTTAACATACAAGCCCAAATATTTTTATTAATATAATATTTTGCACTGATTTTAAATACTATCTAAAGGCATTTTTATATTAAAAACAGATGCAGTAAGTACATTATACGAAGTTGGTGATCTAGTTGATGTACGAGACCGTGAGCAAGGATCCTGGTTAGAAGGGAAAATAACTAGAATAGTGAATGATCCTGACAACCCATATACACCAGATTCTAAAGACTCATCGAGTATTGACATAAGTGTCCTAGGACATTCTGAGAACAGTGACCACAGTTTTGACACTGAAAACGATGTTGAAAATAAACCTCCAAGTGAATCAACCAATGGGGACAGTTTGCCAAAATCTAAAAGTAAAGGCATAGCTAAGTATTTCAGTAGAACCCCAAAAATTGCATGGAAAAAAAGTGATAGTGAATTGAATAAAAGTGTTGAAAGCAAGGATATTGATTCAATGCTGCTTTATAAAGTGCAACTGGAATCAGAGTGAGTATTTTTATACCTATATGACATTTTTTGTACATTTTCTCAGCTTGCATTGCTAAATAAAAATTAGGTTTTCATGTAAATGTCATGTACAATTAAAACAGTGTATTTTTTTGCAGTGATGAAGATTCTAACTTGTATTGTAAGCTAAAAGAAATAAGACCTAGAGCTAGAAATGAGATAGATCCTAAAGACCTGAAGGTGGATCAGACAGTGATGTTGAACCACAACACAGATGAACCACTTGAGAAAGGACATTGGTAAGTGAAGGCAATTTGTTAAAATTAATTATAAAAGGTACTTTTGTGGTATGAACATTTGGATAAATTTAACCATGCCAAAGCAATGGAATAATTATAATTTTGTTTTTGTGTTCCATCACCTTTATATCTAGTATATAAGATTAATTAAAAAAAAATATATGTGGCACATAGTTATATTAAAATATTTATAATTTTTCTGAAGGATCAATGGAAGTATATTGTACAGACAACTGTACAGGTATAAAATATTTTATATATACATAATGTGCGCCGAGGTGCACATCAGCATTATTTAGTTAAGCATTCGTTTACATTTTTACACATTATTATTTAGTTAATTAAGTATCATTAAAGCATTCATAGCAAAAGGTTGTGTTGTTTATCATTTATTACACGCCAATATTACGACAGCAGTCGTTATCATATTATCATAGTGTAAGTGTAGAATTATCCTACATTTTTTGGTCCTTCGAGCCGGATTTGAACCAGCGACCTATGGATGGCACTTTATCATTTTGTATCAATAAGTATCAATACATTCTCGTAACAGAAGTTTGTGTTATTTTATCATTTCTACACGATCTTCCTGTCTATATCAACGAGAAGCAGTCAACCTATCAACTATCATCCAAGTGTAGGCGCTTACAACCCCTACATATATGTTAGATACCAACATAAAGTACTCATCTCAAAAGAAGTATTGTAATACCCAAAAAAATGATAATATATCAATATCAATTATAACATAAAAATAATTACACTAATCTGATAAACATAACCATAGTATGTGAGCAAAGCACACAGTTAATCATAAATCAATATCTAGTCTATTCGAACTTTTTACAGGTATGATTTCAAAATAGCAGAAATAAAGAAGTTTAGAGCAATTTATGAGTTGATAGGAACTCTTTATTTGGGCCCTGATGCTGTCCCACAGAATGATACTAAAGTGAGAGTGATTGACAAGATATTTGCAATTGAAGAGGTAGTGCCACTAGCTCAGAGGACACAGAAGTACAAGAAAATGATGATCACCCCTCCGGAGAAACGTAAGTTTGTAACAATATCCAGTTTATTATATAATATATATTATATAATAGTCTTGAAGAATGATAATAGAACTGTGTCTATCTGATTATTCTCTATAGAATATTATGAAACAAGTACTGAGGCACTTTAATTATTAATAGAATTAACAAAACACAAAAAAATAAATTGAAAAGAAGATTGACAGATATGACGAATCAAAACAAATAAAAGGCTTTGAATGTGATTTTATCTATTTTACAAATAAATAATCTGTAATATCATCTAAAATATTACATGGTGTTTATTTTGTGGGTTTATTTTCAGGATCTGTGCCATTAAATTGTCTTACGTGTCGCGACGATGAAAACACTCTGTGCAAAGACTGTGGCTGTTATCTGTGCTCAGGAAAGGAGTTTCCCGAAAGAGTAAGTTATTTTCTGTTTTTGTAGTTAAAGATGATCAGTGACGTGACAACAAGCTCATCATTAACATGTAGGATGGGTTATTTTCTAGTCGCTTGTTCCTGGTTAGGTATTTAACGTCTTTGTTTTATTAGTTTTAAATTAATAATAATATAGCCTTTTATTCAGATCCTTAACTTACATTATATTACACAGTAGAAATTTAAAGTTAAAGATTAGTCTATTATTTGTTGTTTGGTGATCTTTTGCAGATCTGTTTGCCAATCGGCAAATACCTCCTCCAACCTTTTCCACTCTGTCCTTACTTGAGTTTTAAATAAAGTATAGTTAAATTATATACAATATTAGTGTTGTAAGAGCAAGCAAATAGAAGCAAGCATACTGCTAGTTTTACTGTCTCATTTATTCAAATTTTAGAATAATTTTCTGTTCTTTATTTTTCTTCCTACAGTATTAATGATAAGTCAAAACTATGTTGCAGATAGTTTTATGCGACGAATGTAACCATGGCTACCACATGATATGCTTGGACCCGCCGCTCATGGAGCTGCCCGAAGAAGACTGGTACTGCCCGTCCTGCAAGAGAGATACTAATGACGTCATAGCACCTGGAGCTGCTAAGCAAACAAAGAAGACGATCAAAACTAATCGCGACTGGGGCCGAGGAATGGCTTGCGTTGGTCAGTAACATATACCACACTTTATAATATTATGCCTCGCATCTCTGAACAGATGAATAATTGTAGCACTTTTCAATTTTCACCTGTTACGTTAAGAATTATGTAACAGGTATTTTTTGTATTGACCTTATTATACTATAATGATATTTCCTGACCCTATGTTTAAACTTGAGACCCTTGTTCAGCAATGTTGTTCGCTTGCCAATTTGAATAACTTGGTAATATGTTTATTTTTATGCAAGTCAAAAAAATATTGTTTTACCAGTAGAAGGACTGCATTTGGGTTGCGTAGCGTTACTTGAACGTTTCAGGTAACGCGGTAAGCGAGCTAGTATCTTGTTTTACTATTATACATATTTTGGGCTAGCGTGCTTAGCGTATAAATGACGACGTAAATGTATTTCACACTATTGTTATAAGGCCTAAATAATATTTGTTACTATGGCTCAGGGATACAGTTTTTATAGAACAATATCAGTTGTACATTATGCATTATTTAGTCAACTTATTTCTTTTACGTTACCATTGCGGCATTGCGCTAAATAACTGCTTTAAATAGAAAGCATAATATATAATGCAACAGCAATCATACCTATGCACTTGTTTTCTGCGTTACTAGCGAATTTGTATTTTTTTTTTTGTTATTTATGCATACTGTGTCATGCAATCTGTCAAAGTTGACATACTGAACCACTTTACAAAATATGATAGTAATACCTTTATGATACCCATATAAAAATATTGAGCTGAATCAAGCTTTAAATATTTAGCGTAGTATCAGATTGCTGGCGTGCTAATACGAGTATTTTTTAAATGGAATATTTAAATGGTAAAAACAGACTCTGTTTCTAAAATTGCTGGCTGCCTGTCTATCAGACCAAATCTCATGAACGGTGATCGCTTAACGGTTACATTGTTTACAAATATTCCTGCTCCTGTTATAGAACGACCCTGCTCATTTGCCGACAAAAGCGACTTTATTTTATACTATTAGTGATGTTTGTATTTATGCTATATTTTAACCATGCAACTTTTTAAAGGCGATTTCGAAAGAAACGGCCAAGTTCTATTACTTGGCCGTTTCTTTTAACTGATATTGAAGTATCAATATCTGTATCATAATCTGGAATACAAAAAATACTTATACTTTTACAGGTAAGACGAAGACCTGTGCGATGCCGCCCAATCATTTCGGACCGATTCCCGGCATTGAAGTTGGCATGTGCTGGAGGTTCAGAATACAGGTAACCATATTTTTCTTGATATTTACTGCTTGTTTACCCCATTTGCCGCAGTGGTTGCTAATACGAGTAATCTTACCGTGAAGGCGTGGATACAACTCACATTATTTTTCTAAATTACTTATTTTGTTCGAGAGGGAATGTCGACAATTTTGTATCAAATACATACATGATATCATATTATTTTGCATCAAGCAGCATACTTATTTCTCTTAAATAAATTATCTAAGAAACACAAATAAGAAGGGTAACCTAAAATTATTTTTAAAGTGTATTTTCAAGTATTTCGTTCCGGTTTCGAGTTATTTGTTTGTCACTAAACACCTTATTGCCAATGCTACTCAGTGCCGTTCGTAGGAAAGGAGTGGTTTTGAGATGCACTTTAAATTGCAGCAACATAATTTAAAGCGTCTTGTTGTCACTCCATTCATGATTCATGACAATCATTTAATTGTAAGTGGTGTGGTTACCATTAGCCAACTATATGTATATCAAACTTCATATTATACCCTCTTTTATGTATAACAAAACCAATCATATTACATTGAATAAAAGTCGCGGGTTAGTCACATTTTGTTTTTGAGAAAAGCTCTACTAGTTTCGAACCACAGAGGGGTTCTTCCTCATGAGCAGCGTCGCGGTTCGGCGACGTCGCGCAGCCTAATCATACTACATCTTGTCAGGTTAAAATCGATTAAACACTAATGTTTCGCTGACGTTGTTAGATGACTTTTGACTTCATACTGGTGAAGGAAGGTTTGTATATATACAAAAGTTAAATGAGTATTTGTTTGTTCCAGCTGTCGGAAACCGGTGTCCATCGGCCGCCCGTTTCTGGGATACATGGTCGCGATGTAGAAGGCGCTTACAGCATTGTATTATCAGGTATGAAGTATAGATGACTTTAAACAAACAGTTTAGGTTGGACCGCTACTTATGAATAATAGTTTATGTGCTAAAATACATAAAGCTATGGCGACTGAAGTCGGCTGACGGAGGGAATTGTGTTTGCACAGGCTCTTGTGCACTGTAATCCAATCTTGCGCAGTCGGCTAGTATTTTTAGATAGACTGACCACCGTGATCGTATCGACAAGCTTGTTATGCCATTTCATTCACCGTATTGTACTCAAATTATTAGTTCTTTTTTAAATAGATTTATTCTAAAACTTTAAAATTTGCTTCAATCATTGTCTTTTTACTTCAGGTGGTTACGAAGATGATGTGGATCATGGAAACGAGTTCACGTACACAGGCAGTGGCGGCCGAGATCTTTCCGGAAATAAACGCACTGCGGAACAGTCCTGTGACCAAACACTCACCAGAGAAAACAAGTAAGCTCTATTGTAAACAAGTAAACTTTGAGTTCATTCCTAACAGAATTCAATGGGAAAATTGAAATAATAGTTGTTTAAAGTAGTGCTCTTTCTGTTATTGGTTAATATGTTGGTATTTTACAGTTGGGGGTGTGAAAATGAATAACTGCAAAAAGACTGACTAATAGAGATACTTTTATTACTATTGTTTGATATGCACTCTTATGACTAATATAAATCAGTGGTTTAAATTTTATTTACTCAAAGTCTAAGTCAAATCCATTAATTTCAATTTGACCACAACAGGCACTTATGAAAGTCAAGCAAAAAAAAAAAAAATCATATCAACAGCTTTAATTTTATGCGAATTGGTCTGTCCGCTAGTGAAGCTAGTTGCTCATTCCATAGTGTACATTCCTTTGGAGAAAAACGAGCAAGAAACTTCATGGGTACTCTTTTTCAATCAGTTTTACAATTAAGTTCTTTGTTACATCATTTAGTGGGTTCTTTTATGTGAGAACAAAGAATCCGAAAAAGAACTGAACCTCAACATCTTTAGGCAGTCTCGACTCTCGAGTTGACCAGTCCCAGTAGGCGGCGACAGTTCACGTACATGACACGTACACCAACAACTCCCAACTGAACCATATACTTTTCTAAGATTGTATTTACTTTAAGAAGAAGTAGCAAGTATAACAAAATTGTTCTTTTATCAGAGCGCTAGCCCGTAACTGCGCAGTGAACAGTATAAGCGAGGAAGGCGGTGACGCAGGTGACAATTGGCGTAACGGGAAGCCGGTCCGCGTAGTGCGCTCCTACAAGATGTTGAAACATTTCCCCAAGTATGCACCAAAAGAAGGAATCAGGTTAGTCTTTATACCAATGAATATTGCGTACATACTTTTGTGTTTATCTCATGGCCATGATAATACTCAATACTCAATATATTTATTGCATTCCACAACGTGAAATTAGGTAGTTTAGGAGCATTGTGGGCCCTGTCTAGGGCTAGTATAAATATATGTTTACAATATTTCATTATTTTTATGTAGATAGGCTTATATAACTTATAACTAATTGAGTACAAATACATTATAATTGTTATTAGGTATAGATTACAGTGTTGCTTTTAGTTTATTTATTAAATTTATCATTTAAATATTCCTGTACATTATAATAGCATTTATGTATTAAAAGTTTTTTGCATAAGATGCAGTTTGAGTATACCTTTGAGTATATTTTGTCGCTCTATATTTTGTATTTATCATTCAATTTACTTATTTATCATCTTGTGTGTTATAAATCTCACTGAACGTGTTCGCCTCTAGATACGACGGCATATATAAGGTTGTGAAGTACTATCCAGAGAAGGGACTATCAGGATTCATTGTTTGGAAGTACCTATTGAGACGAGACGATCCTAACCCTGCGCCTTGGGAACCAGGAGCAAAGGAATACCCGATTATTGTGAGTATTTTATCATGGACAATCGCAATAGTTAATTCTATCAGAGTTAGGCTAGAACCAAAGCGTCGGAACACGGATGTTGTTTTGGATTCACCATTTAGCCATTTACCTCACATCCTAGTATGGCTTTTCAAAATGAGAGATGAATGGATTTTTTTTTAAAGTATAAGAAGTATTATTCATTCGTATAGATTTAAAAGTATCCACTGCTGACTTATAGAAATAGAAAACTAGACTCCTATCTAAGTTTGAAATATCTCTACGAATTAGACAGGCTGTATTCCAACAGTCTGTTAGATATCAACAAAACGTAGTGAACAGATGTTCTGGGACCTCTTTCACATTTTTTATTGAAAAGAGATTGTATCAACATTTTCTTAATTTTAATTTTTTTTCCAACAGTATCCCGATGGGTATTTAGAGGCGGAAGCAGAAAAGAAAGCTTTAAAAGAAAAGAACAGTAAAATCGGTAAAGGTGCCAAGAAAGGTAATAAAAAGCGAGCCCTCAGAGAAAGCAATCAAACAACTGAGTCGGAAAGTGATGCCTCTCCACCTGTCAAGAGACGGAAAACTACTAAACCAGGTAAGCAATGTTTTGCACGTAGATAATGGGATCGAGTTTAGTAAAGATATTACTATAAAAATATATTGCCTATAAAAAGCCATAAAAATATAGGGACAGAGAATGGTACAACATTCTGTAGATCTCATCAATGTTTTTCATGAATTCATATTCTTTATAACTTCTATCTTTACAGTAATAAAAACCAAAGCTACAAATAGTCCTAAGACGAATATAGCTAGTATATTCCTGAAGAGTCCGAAACGTAAGTCACCACAGAAGAAAGATACAGAGAGTAAATTGAGTGAGGAAGAAATGGCAGCAATTAAGGCGGATACGCTGAACGAGAAGCTCTGGAGCGAATGTCTCATTGTATGCGAGGCTCGGGGAAAGAAGGTGAGTTTCATTTGTGTTTATTTTGATATTTTTCTCTGTTTACTCAAGTTAAGCTTTGTTCACAAACACAAATAAGATCTTAGACAACTGGACTAAGGCAATACTATTACTTTTAACAAATTGAAAGATACTATAACAAGGATTTGGTACACACACATATACATAGACACTATTCATAACAAGACTATTAACGGGCCACGCGCAGCGTGTTCTTGAATATAAGAGTCCCGTTGTGACTTGAAACTAGTAGAGCTTTTCTCAGTTCATTCAGGTTAGTAAAAATGTATGTCTCGCGACAGGCTGATGATGATGTCGATCGTGAGACGATAGTTACTTTACAAAAATATGTAAATTTTCGTGTCAACATCTTCCCTTATCTTATACTAAAAGCAATAAATGCCAAATCTATTTGTTTCTAGGAATTCGTGGACTATGTGACGCAAATGTTCCTGTGCATCATTTGTCAAGAGGTAGCTGTAAGTCCGGTGACAACACCTTGTTTACACAACTTCTGTTTGGTAAGTTCAATATTTACATTATTTACCATCATACATTAACACTTTTATTCCATATAGAGATTATTATTCTTCAGAGGCCAAGACTTTGTAACTTTGAGTTCGAATTACCAATATGTGATCTACTCTAAGCTATAAACCTTAAAACTTTCTTAGATTATTTTAAACACATGGCGAAGGAATACATCGTGGGGAAACCTGGAGTTATGATTTCTATTATACGTTCGAAATTTTTACTCAGTGTTAGAAGAGGCTTTTTCTGACCAGTGTGCCTCCTGGGTCTAGTTTAGAGATGTAATGTATAAAATTCTGTTCTCAGGCGTGCATAAAGCAAGCTTTCAAAGCTAGCGGCGCTCAATGCCCCTGCTGCCGACATAGCCTCGTGAAGTACGAAATTGAACCAAATGAAGAGTTGAAAACAGCTCTCCGAAGTATACTGACGGGATACGATGCGGGCAAGAAATAGAATATAATGTGGTAACAAGTGTTTATATCAGAACTATTCGCTTGGAAGGCAATAGAAGAAATAAAATCACATTACAGGCAAAAGTTTTATGATTTTCGCTTTAGTAAAGTGAGTTCAAGTGCCTTATAGATAATGTTGAGTTGCTCCTATTGCCTATATTATTATCCAAAAATTGTTGATCTGATAATTGGTATGCGGGTAGTGCTGTAGGGAATTTCATAAATTGTGATTGTGTATGTACTTTACTAATAAATAGGGCATTTTCAGCACATAATAAGCTCACTTTGCTGCTTTGCGTAATATTTATGTTTGCACGACATATACTCAAAACTTTGATAGATTCAACATACAATATCGTCATTTTTTAATGAAACTTCAAATCTTTCAAGTTTCTTGATTAATTTTTTGTATTACATTTTGGGATATACATTGCTACAATGAAACAATGAAACAATGAATATAACCTACCCAATTGATCTTGTACAATTGTAATTTTTCATGTTGGTTGGTTTCTTTGATTTTCTGCAAATATCGTACTACGTGACCATGTCATTGATTACCTCATTGGAAGTTCATTTCACATATCATATGAATAGATTACTTGATACAAGTTCTACCTCTATAGTATTCTATGTGAATTACTCAAAATTGTAAATCCTGTGATTTGTAATTTTTAATATGTACCTTGTTTCTAGTTTTACGACACGTCTTATCAAGGATATAGTATAATGTTAAGTACATTTTTGAAATTAAAAGTTTAGTGCATTCATAAATTAGCTAGCAATGAAGGGAAAGTTCTGTTTTCTGTGGCTGATAGCATATTAAGGCAAATTAAAGTTTTGTTCAAGCAGCGAGCGCTAATGTGCTAGTGTTACAATATTTTTGAATCCTTATTATGTTAACTATGCTTAATAGGATGATAATGTAGCAGTTATCTAAAATTAAAACTATGCATTCAACATTTTATAGTTATTGACTTACATATTCATGTTTATAAATTTTATAGGGTATTATGAAAAAACAATATTTTGATTCTTGTTTTATGACGTTTATAAATATTTATATGATATATATCCGATTGTTTTTAGACCGACATTTTGTTCGTGTTTCATAATTCAAATATGTAAGTAAATGATAAACGTATGTATTGTATTATGAATACAGGGTGCTATCTGCATATACAGTTTTTATAAAAAAAAATTACACATGGATTGTGCAGCGCGAATTATTTATTTACTGACTTCCCCGCGGTCGATCGATTATCGAATTCTTTGCGATCGAATTACTTATTCTAAACAAACTTTATTCATTAACAAAATTAAAGTTTAATAGTAAGAACTATGGTACTAAAATGCTCTAGTGGATTACCAATAGATTAACTTCGATAAACTTTCAATGCCAAATGCACGCGTATAGTATTATTTTTATGACATTAAGTTGACTTCAATCGTTATTCTTTAGGAATTGCTATATTGTATTAAGATAATGGTGAAATGACGCTTTTACAATAAAATCTGAAGAAAAGTTAGTTTTAATTCGCTTACTGATCTAGAATGTTATTTAGAAGTTATGCAGTACAAAGTTTTCGTAATAGTTTAATAACATCTAATACTTTAGTATACTAATAATTCGATTAGTATTAGTGTTTAGTGTATCTCGTCGATTTATTTACACTGTACCGGCGAGCTTAACGCTTTAGTTTAGGTAAGGTTAGCCACTAGGAAAAACGGTGAAGTGAATACTTATTAGGTTTTTAAGTGATTACTACCTCATTACGTACTTGCTTGTAGATTTAGGTTAAAATTTTGCTCTGCAACTAGATAGTGAAATCATACATAGAAATCGGGTCCATTTCAATTGTACTCATACAATAATATCTTTAATTACAACGAAGTTCCATCCATTACTTTAATACTACAATTTTTTTACACCAAAATCTAACCTGGCTATTTGTTTTCTTACGGGGAGTTATTAGTTAGTTAGGGTAATGAGGAAAATGGAAAGTCTGTGATGTCGTAAAAGAGGTTGAACCAGGGAATGAAGAAATTTGAAAGTTTGGTTGATGAAAGAAAAGTATGCAATAAAGAAATTCCTATTCCGAATAAAAGGAAGAAATTTTTGACAGTGAATTTATATAGTATAACAGCGACTAACAGTTTTTGGTTAAGTTGCGGGATATTATATGATTTTTACCGTTATGCTCAAATGTGTTGTAACGCTGTTGCAAATCCGCTGTACTTGTCTTTTTTAATAAAGCTGGTTTCTGGTTTGGTCCTGTAGAAAAAGTGGATGTTAGGAGAATTGCGAAAGCGGTTTATCGAGAGACGGTTAGGGAGGTAGGTTGAGGGTGCTCCAGACGATTAAATAGATGACATAGACATCTTATCCGACGAATATGCCTAAAGAGATTGACGAATATAGAAGTGAAAGAGGTATGTCGGGATTCAATTATGCCTGCCTACACCAATAGGAGACGGGCGTGATAATATGTATGTATGTAGTTCTCATATAACGAATGTACAAAAGACACAGCGTAGAAATGTCTCGATGTGTTGTTAGTTTATAGGGTAAGACTTTAAAGCAGGCTAAGTTAATTTAAAGAAGGCTAAATTAGTAGTTTTTTGAGACATGTAATCTCCGTGATTGCCATTTGCCCAGATATTCCACCCTCTGAGGAACTGACTGAGTTGGTGACTACTAATTAGGGCGCCTAAACAATTTTAAATTTTGTAGGAAAATACATGGCCGAGATATTTATGTTATTTTTTTATTTCCTTATCTTATCGTTCGGAAGTTATGTTATTTTGAATTATTTTCGTTTTTAGTCAGCCAATATTTTTATAACCGTGTCTCACTACAGCAATTATGTCGTCAAGTCCTCATTATAATACACTTAAATTAACAAAAATCCAGTATATTTATGTCAACTTATTTGTTTTTACAACCCTAAAACTCAGGGTATTGGCAAGTCGTGATTTTCGTGTTCCAACTATACTTAGTTTTAATTTTTATTTTTGATCTTGTATAGTACAAATATGGTAGTTTTATTAATGTACTTTTTACGATTTAACTGAACTCATTTGTTTGTTAGTTCTGATTTAAGGAATTGTTTAAATAAAAAGAAGCTCGCAATGATCTTTAGGGTCCCCGAAAGGTAATAATAAGTTTTCAATCCTCATTAGGTTGCTTAAAAAACTAGTTAATTTTTATGTGTATCGTTTGTTATTCATTCCACAATATTTGCTTTTTGCTACAGAAGTGCACATTCCACGTAACAAATTAATGATCTATATATAAACCATCATTGTATTGCAAGGTGATGTGCAATATTCGCTCTTTGACCGCTGCATTTGTTCTTACTATGTATCAATATCCTATGAACGCATCAGACCAATAAATGCCCATCAATGGCGGTCAAAGAGTCAAGAACTATGTACTATTATTATGTGCAATTTATTTACAACTTTAATAATAAATGTTACTATTGTATGTATTTTTGAGACTTTCAGCTTAAACTGTGTTTTATTTGTATTTCTTAAAAGTATCCAATGTTTTGACCATCATTTTTTCTTAATGATTATGTTTTATGCTGTAGAACAATTTAAAGAAATATTGGTACAAATTTATCAGCTATGTTAAAAAATGGCTGGCTATAAAACACCTGTTAGCTATTGTAATGCAAGGATATGCTTCAATATTTACATTTTGTGAAACCACATTACTAGTGCTTGAACTCATTAGAATTGTGTATAAAGTTTAATTCCACATTGCCCTGTATTATGAGTATTATGGAATACTGATTATAAAGTTGAGTGGAATGGCTGCATATAAATAGACTGAATGAAATGATTAATAAAACAATAACAATATTATTTTGTGGGAACTTTTTATTTTAATTGGCATGCATTCTTCTTTGAGAAAATATTCTTGGGTAGTGTGATGAAATAGACGTGTTCATTCAATATCAAATTCCTTAACTGTAATATTGGTATCTTTGTACCTTTTTCTTTATTGATTTCAATTATGAATTGATAAGATTGAAGTCATTGTGATACATGTAAGCACTTGTGGTAATGCAATGGTTCAGTAATAGTTATGAAGTAATTGTTTTTAAGATATACACACGGTATTTTGTGTATCTCCAAATAAAAACAACAATATAAACCTGACTGGTCATATCATACATACAGTACCATGTGTCTAGATGTAAATGGCGATTAAAAGCTTAGACCTAGGGTTTGTGGTCAACGTAAAATAAAGGGTCCTTGCAAGACTTGATCCAATCGTAAAAAAAGTTAAGTATTCCCGGCAGGGCCCATGGTTGCAGATTTAATGTTGTTGAAAATTTTTGCGTTACGCTAGATACAAGTCGTCATCTTCTTTGTGTTTAATTTTAATGTATAATATTGTAATAATTAATTTTTTTAGCTTCAACTCTGACGTGTTAATTATTCAGTTAACATGTCGAGTACAATATTGTATCAAACCTTTTTCTAAGATATTTTTGCACACAACCTGGATTGTCAATGCTCGAAATGTTTTCCATATTTTGCTTTCATTATTGTTTGAATTTCGGGATATTATTCCTAAATAATGCATTGTGTTGATCTTTGATTATACTGCGATTGTTAGGTTCTTTAGTAGTGTTAACTATTTTAATTAAAATTATGTTGATTTTTCTTTAATAAAACCATGTTGAAAATTTATTTTGTTGTTTTAATGCATGAAGTTTAGTTTTAACCACTGAAACATTTGATGGCAGGGATATATCACAAAGATATTGAATAAAAGCCAAAAGTATTATGATAATAATTTTATTACATTGGGTTTTACCTAGTTACACATCTGAGCACTTTATCACTGTCGTGTCCAACACACAGCACAACAAACAAATAATCGAAACACTACATAGTACATCCTAATAAATATATTTATATCTATCAACATCACAGTTTGTGTCAATATGCATGACCGGTACACGCTTGGCATTTGTACGTTAAATCTACCTTTCTAGGATACTGCTTGACATCATGAGAAAAATACTTAAAAATAATGTTTTTATTTCAATGTCAATTTGGGTCAAAGAAATGCTAATTATTAAGTCCATGTAAAGTCCGGTCACACACATACAACCAAAAGTTAAACGGTAACAATTTAGCGAGGACAGAATTTATAACTAAACTTTGATTGGTAGTCGATTAAAATCTTTGATATAAAACAAAATTAAATCCTAATCCTGACCAACTACTGAAAATATTAAACCTATAGAAAAATGTCGCTGCGTGCTAACGGCCTCATTAGCCTTCGTTATCAAACCACTAGTCTATCGACAGGGTCGCGGCCGACAGCGAGTTTCACACAATATCCAACTGAATTACTATGCAAGAGTATCAATAAATAACGTGGAGCTGCGACAAGTGTGTACAAAAAATAAAAAAAAGTCTGACTAACTAATATAATGCGTTCAGTTATACTTGATCGATGTCCAAAATTACTTTGTATTAATACTAATTGTTTGTAAATTTGATGTTCTCATTAAATATAAAATATAGTTGTGAATGGAACATCGATAAAGCGTGTCTACGTAAAATTAAACCTTAGTCCTACTGTCCACGGATGCATCATATGCCGAACGAACGAATGATAGGCGGATTTTACGTATTTTTTCGTCCACGATGCTTTTCTACATTGTCTCAGTTTTCAATTGATAGATCATGGCTGCATCCTTTTGTTCCGAAAATGTTTCGTGATGACGATAAAGTAATATAGCGACGAATACATGACGCCTCTGTGTGGACACAATTTCGTTTATTTCTATGCAAAATGCAAGATTTACGCATTCGCCTTACAATCGTCAATTGACGAAAACGAACGCACTTAGTGCAGTTTCCGTGGACAACAAGCCTACAATGATTGTACTTTAATTCTAGCAAAATGCCACCTTTTAACTAACATTCAATCTCACTGATTTAGGATAATCGCTTACGCTCGCTACTAATACTAACGACTTATTATTACAACCGTTTTCTATTGTGTTAACCCGACAACTACAATGAGACCGGTATTTTTGCGAATTCATATAAAACTATTCATAGGGGTGTCTTAACCTTTAGTGCATAAGATGTAAAGCACGCAATCTTTAATTCAAAATTGTTTTAGTATTAGTAGTACCCGAGCTCCACATGCGCTAGAGACACCCCTAATTAGTCATACCTATGTATTATTAAAATAACTAAATGCACGTATACATACATATTCTCAAATAAAACTAATATTATAAGTTAAAAATGACAAAAGGAATATTTTATACATATCAGATACGTAAATATATAAAGATGTTGTAATGTGAAAAAGTGATAATCGAGCAGTTGGAGCAGATCAAAGGAGACATAAAACAAATGCCTTAATTCTTCGAGCAGCTTGATACAGAACAGGCAAGAACTTTATTATGCTTATTATATCACTAGCTGATCACAGAGTCGTCGGGTACGGTTACCATCAGCTCATTACAAAGGGCAACATTCAATAATGTATTATCAAATGAAAATCTCATTGAACTTAACAATAATTTAAATACTTAATTTTTAATACTCGATTACTTATTGCAATAAATTATGTCACTGGAACTAACAAATAATATAAAAAATACAGTGTAGCAAAAGCACTTGCTTGTTGCCTCTTAGATGAATAGACAAGAGCGTAGAAATTATTGAAACGGCATGAAACATTGTACCTACGTTTACCTATCACACTATACTACCACTAAAATAAAGCTGTCTTACAAATAATATGAGTCAACAATTCATAATACATCTCTTATAAACTATATGTTAACGTTTCAATGGAAAACGTTCCTCAAAAAATACTTATAGATCTACAATAACCTAGAGTATGTACCTAAGAAGAATCGTTGCATCGTTGAATGCGGGACGGTTCTGCGATGGCACTGCTACGAGAGTGGTTCAACGCTCCCGCCTGGTCATCTTCAGGGCGCTTGCGTTGTGTTACTCGCTAAGGTGTGGTTAGAGCCGGCTTCAATTCCGCCGGTGCCGAATGTAGCGATAATGCGCTCAAGCGAAGTCCAGGTGCCGACGACAAGACCCAGTGCTCCGAACAGCACGACGATTGCGTTTTTGACTATCATGCGGATGCGTTCGGACCGGGACACGTAGTACCAATATGTGCAGCTTTGGATCAAGGCAGGGAAGGCCAGACCGAGCGCTGATAAGCACAGAGCTCCGAATAGTGAGATGAACAGCTCCAGGGCCGGTACAGCTGCTGCGATACCAACTGCGGAGAAGATAACGTTTCAGTCTACCTTTGATAAAAACTAAAGGAGTACGCATAATGTAACACAAATCTTATTAATATACTCACAAGTCATGAGCACGATGGTTGTCCTAATGAAGTACTCCCAAAGGAATCTGTGTTTGCTGTTCAGAAGACGAATGCCAATGTATTCGTTCCATAGGATGTCAATCGCGACATAGCAGGCAAGCCCGTGGGTGATGAAGATTGCGAAGGCAAGAAGGCACTGGACTACGTTGGCAAGACTGGTAGGAGAAAATGTCGATTAAATTATTTGTTTTTAGGCACAAGTGGAAATAAGCGAGTTGTTTAAATTGATACTTACACTTCTTGACCTGAGGGCAAGTTGAGGGTGATACTGCCTTCGGACTCGTCTCCGTATTGCAGGTAGCCGAACAAGCCCATACCGACGTATAAGACGATGATGCTGATCATGGAGCAGTTCAGTACTCCGAATTTGCCTACGAAATCTCTTGGCGTCTTCATCTCATTCTCCAAGGGCAAAATCTGTAAAACAGATAATTTTATAGGTCAAGTTCATGAAATTAGCTGATATTTCGATTTCCCAAGTAATAACAGTTTACGAAAGAATGCTTACCACGCCAATGGCTTCCAGAGCAAACAGTACAGTTCCGAAGAACAGTGGGAAGTTAGCCAGTTTCCCTGCCGGAACTTTGCCTTCCAGGGTAGGAGTTTCCCTGAAGATGTAGTACAGGATGATACCGAAACTCACGATGGTCACGGCGTTTGCAATCGCAGAGAACGGAGCCAGATACTTCAGGTCCCGCACCCAGTTGATCAACACGAGTGGCAGTAGAATGCACAACATCACTTGTAGAACTGTTATTTCTATACCAAAGTGCTTCGTAAGTACGAAGTAAATGTTTTCAGACACAAACACTACATATACGCAGCATGTTCCTATTTGGTACACCAGTAGAAAAGCGTTCACCACGTGCCTGTGAAAGAAAAATATAATTATTCTTTTGACCTTCTTTTGCGGTAAAAGCGTTATTATGCAAATGTAAGTGCTTTATAGAATTTTTAATAAAAATACAATTGCAGGTTATGAATTCCTTATAGAAGGTACCTATACTATAACTTCTAGGTCTCATTTTGAGATCTCTAGTTCAATGTTAACTAGTTGACAATAAGTACATACTTATCATAGTCAATTATTTATTGTTTAACACATTGACATAAAAAATACATCGTAATTTTGAATTGTTCGTCGATTCGACGCCAATGTGTTCAAGTAATGTACTTCAAACATAAACATAATTAGCCAACTTCAAATTCAAAACAACTGCACAACATTGTTTAAAATGTATTTGTTATCTTTTTAAAGTGTTTACAGCATTACAGGTAGGTAACAATAGAAATTTTAATACGTAAGTCTTTACTTCTAGGTTGGAAATTTTCTTGTAGCATTAGAAGACTCATTAGTTCGTAGATTAAATAATTTCATAAAGTAATAATAACTCACGCAGCATAAGGGGCGCAGGCCTTGCACCAATCAGGTCCTTCCAGAAGCGCTGCTTCGGCGGCCGCAGTATACGACAGAGATGGCACTTTTCTTCTCTTGCACAGCACATAGCATGAGTCAATCAGGATATGTATGCAGTACGTGCATAGGACTCCGATGACCACAGTCCCGACAGAGCCTACTACGTAGCCAGCGTTGGAGAAAGCTTTGGGCATAGCCAAGATGCCTGTGCCCAGACTTCCCTTCATCAAGTGAAGAAACGTTTCCAAGTTCCTGTGGAAGATATTCGTATTGTTACTCTTTGTAGCGCGTTATTCTTGTAGTGTCATTTTTATTAAGCTTCGAGACTATTATGTCTATTTGCATCTTTATCAGTAGATTAGCTACTCTCCCACTGCTTAACTCCTTTTGATCGTAGCATGATGTTTTATAGCCCATAGCACTCAGAAATATTGTAGCTATCTATCATTGAAAGATGATTTTGGCAATCCGACCAGTGAGTGGTTCCAAAAATTACCCCTACATACAAACTTACAAATTTTACCTTTTTATAATTTATCAATAGATCAGTGGATATCACTGTATGTTCTTTGTTTTGTACCTTATAGTTGTCTAATAACAAATTTGCATGGTTCTACTTATAGTGATGTCACTAAACCAGGCGTGTTCGTTTTGGCATAATTACTAAAGCTCTTTATTCTCCATGCCAATAAAAACATAGCAGATAATACCAACCTAACTAAAACCACATGAGTAAATATTTCAAATTTTACTTCAGTAATTAGGCCACCTTGGAATAATAAACAAAATGTGCATTTATTTTGAGTTACCTGCTATTACTGGATTTAAATGTTCAACGACGCTTAAGCAAATTCAGCATCGTCATAAATAAAATATTATATTTAGTTCTTCACGTTCTTTACTTTCATAAGCATTTAACAAGACTCACACAAAATCTGCTTCTTGAGAATCACTTTTCTTGTCACAGATTACCAGGGATAAGATATATACATACTCGTATATATGTATGGACATAATGTCTTATTAGGTACTCCCGTGTTCTATAATACAGTAAACATATTATGTGACAACATATGAGTATCTCGTTTAATTTTTTAAATTGAATCCCAATACTGTTGGTACGTGCATAACTAAACAACGCTAAGGCCAATTTTTCATATTCTGTTATAAATTCTTGTGTTCTTGTATTAATATGAGAAGACTCCTGCGAGAGAAAATTTAAAAGCGTATAGGGGAAGTTGGTGGTTAACCATTTCGTTGATTCTGAGCTATTTGCACATGAGGTAGTTAAGCGAAACAAGGGCAGGCCGATAGTAAATAAATAAGTTTTCGGTCAATCGACTGACAAATGTATAATATTCTGCGCACGATGTGATAAACGGAAGAATTTCTGTTATGAGTTGCAAGGTTAAGGCTATTATAAACGTGATTTAAATCGCAATCACTTTTAATGTGCGAATCTATAAAAGTCATTTTGCATTAAAATGATGTTGATGTGAGCTGCAAATCAATGGTGTTCCTAGATGACTACGTGTAAATCCACATATCGTTGGCATGCCGATCTATGTTTTGATATCAATCTCTGTTCTACTTAAGTACAAACAGGACAATTGATAGAAATTAAATTATTCATCTTTTGTTGTAGTTTTCCGCAATACTCGTTTGTTTGAATATCAATATGAGGTGCAACGCAAGTTCTTTAAGCACTGCAGACTACCAACACTATTCCCCACGTGTGTTACACACGTGTTTGTATACATAATTTATTTAGATTTGATAAATAGCTTAAGTAAATTAGACGTATGTACCTACATTCAGATATATAAAGGAAAATAGGTACAATACCACTTCAATAATCATCTCTCATCTACCTGAGGTTGATTGGCAGGTGCAATTTGTCATGTCCATAATAAGTACATCGTCAACACGCCCATCTTTCATTGGGTTAGGTAGAGACAATTGAACACCAAATGACAAGATTCTGGCGTACTTGTTTCGCTTCTTCTATATACTTAATTCATGCATGTTCAATGTTTGTAGTATTAAGTAAACACAAGTTGAAAAAGGACCATGAGAAGCTACGGATGCTTCGATGAACTTACTGACAATGCATAATACAGTTGGGTCAGTAACGTTAGAAAAAATAGCAGAATGTATAATGTGTTAGTGTAACATAACATCTATCTACCTGTATATCTGCTTCATTGCAGTCATGTATGCCACAATCAATACTTATAAGGAAAAATCCTTGTTGCTATTCGTCACCGTGTTTTAAAAGGAAGGTGTAGAAGGAAATGTTCTTACGGAAGTTAATTTTGTATTTGTGATTAATGTAGTAACTTCATGTAGGATAACTTTGGAGAGGTGGACTTAAGTCTTAAGCCTTTTTGGTACTTGTGCGGCAAGCGCATTAAGGCTCCGCTACCCTGGCCTAGAGCGGGAGAAGTCACGTGGAAGTTTGAAGTCAGTAAGTAAAAGTCTAACACTTATATTCACCTCATCCTGAACGAGAGCAGTCATTTGATGATTTTCACCTCGCAAAAGGACGCAAGGACCTTTTTGATATTAACGAAAAGGACTTAAAAGTTTTAATGGAATATGGGGAAATTTATATGATAAGAATGTGATGCTGAAGAGACCTGATAGTGAGAGATCTGTGTCGCCCTAGTCACACCAGAAACTTTATTAGTGCGGTGCTTTATAAAAGAAGCTCTTTACTTGAGGATTTGGAGGTATGCACTATGAAGGTAGGAATTTGATACCATCATTTTGGACATAAGTAGTCCTGAGTCTGCCATAAATATTGTTGTGGAGTGGGTTTGTAGGTAATATTTTCTTATTTTATGGTGTTTGGAGGTAGAGTAGAGTGACCATTTGTGAATTTACTTAATTAAAATAGGCATATTATGTCTGTTTAGTCCTTTAAATAACTTTAGAATGACGTATCTAACTTCAAAGAAAGGTTAATGCAAAGAGTTGCTTCGTACGGGAATCGAAGCCGTGATACGTTAAACGGCAGCCGTTTGCCCAGCCACCGCGTCAACAGTACAGTCGGAATAAATACTTACTTCAATTAATTACACACGTAATGACTAGTAGATACAAAAAGAGGAAAAATACGTTGAGAACATATTGTCATAATTACAATTAATTTCTGTTCTTTATTACACTTTACTATAAAGATGAGTTATTTATAGTTTAAGGTACTTTTATTGTAAACAAGGTTGTACTCAGTGCTTGTTATGGCGTGTGAACGTAAATTCCATACTGTGCTACCTCTGAACCAATCCCCGATCTTGAAGGTAACGTACCACATTATACAATAATCTCAAAGTGCCTTCGTCCACCAATAGGCGGCTAACAATCAATAAATAAAGACCACTAAATTACCTTAAAGACTTGTAACTGCAAGACCACTAGCAACTTGTGCCCGCCCTCAAGAACAAATTACCCCTTCCTGCCCACCCTTAGGTCCTTTTCTACCGTATCCTTGCTGCTATTGAATTTATATAAGATAATAGTTTCTGCTAACGGCTAGGCCCGAGTTACCCGGAAGAAAAGTATCACATGCGTGATTCCAGACTATGCTACTAATCTAACTTTGTTCCAAATATCATCAACATTCATTCAGTAGTTTTGACGTATAGAGTAACAAACATACGTCAATCCATGTTATCCACAAACTTTCGCTTTTATAATGTTAGTAGGATTTATTTTTTCGTTTTACAGTTTGCCTTATTTTCAGGCAACCGATGCCTATATAGTGGTAGCCCTAAAGGCTAGCCTAAATATTCTACATTTTAAGATCATTACTTTACAAAACCAAGTAAAAATGTGGTACATCTACTCAACTTATCTAATAATTACATGAAAATATTTCGAAGGTATATCAGCATTTACTCACGTTGTAGGATGGTCCACGACTCTGTTGTCATAAGGCTCGTACTCCTCGACCTCAGGTATGTTCTTCTCCTTCATGTTGACGAGGAAGATGCTCTTGTCTCCAGGCCTTTTCTTCTCATCCTTCACCGGTGACAGGCTGCCGAGAAAATAGAAACATAGCTATAATACCGTCTTTTATCTATTGGTGCCGTCGGAATCTAATACTTAAAGTTTTAATTTCACGCACCTAATTCTAGTTTACAATACATTTAAAAAATAATAACAGTGACGTGTACAAAAGTTCGCATTCAGCTAAAATATTCAGTTGAAAACGTTAAACAAAAGTTTATTGTTGTCACTTACTTTTATCGCTCGCAAATAGCCACTATTTATAAACAAATACATCTTTAATTTACCTTGCATTTGAACAAAATTAAACTTTTGCAAATTGTGATATTAAGCTAAAGGTTACGTGCACGTACCCCTCCATCGCCTGACTATATTGATTTGCAGCAACACAGTTAACGTCCATGTACAACTGACGTACAAACCGCAATGATTACAACACCACCCCGTAAACAACTACAAGCACCCGCTTCAAAGGGTTGTCAACTAACCTACATTCAGAATGGAGGAGTTATGAAATAGAACAAAAATAAATCTGGATATCGATTAGTAAACTAATAGCCATAGGGCTTGTTAGTCGCCCATGCCATTATTTTAGGCTGTACGGCATTATGCAGTTACCAAACCGTCGGCGGCGCCATGTACTTACATGAATTATTCAAAAAAGAATTTATAATTACGCTTATAATTGTACTGTTCAGTATCGATTTCAGTTTCCTTTGTTGTATAGGTCGATGTAGATCACATTAATATTTACTTTACAAATCTAGCTCAGCTAGTTTTACCAAAACTAGTTCGTGGCTATTGTTTGTAAACAAAATCCCGTTTAGAAATTATTAATGATTCGGATATATAGGTGCAGTGTACTAAATCACTTTTTAATGCATTTTGATTGGTATAAAATGGTAATGTGCCATAGATTGAACAGAGGTCAATAAAATCAAAAGTTTTAGGTAAAAACGCCTCACTTCCAATTTGTGTATAAGGATGTAAAGTTTAGCGGTATTTTGTATTCGATATTTTTATGTTTTTGGATTTTGGAGAACGTATTCGCTGAATGTTTTGAGGTACCGGTTGTTGTAGTTTTCGAAACGTGTTTTAATTTTGAATTTAATGGCAGTGGTTGATGTGTCATGGTGGCCAGTGCACCACCAAAATGGGTACAAATGTCTTATATCATAGCTTATTGTTATTGTCACAATATGTAATTAAGGGTTGACGTCAATCGCCTGGACGATCTAGTTCTCATGTTGTTTTCTTTGCATGCCCATTTATTGCTCTATCAGGGCCAAGGTGTAAAGGTTCTGGGATGAATTGACCTCATCGTGTTTGCGATGCAACGTTTATTCATTTTAAATTATTTTTCCTTCAAACTGAATTGGCAACCGAGACTGCCGCTTTCGATTTATTGGTTCAACCTTTTGTTAAGTGTGTCTCAAATGTATCTTCAGAGATGTGCAGGTAAATTAATTTTTAAACTTGTTTTGATACTACTCATTGAGAATAATAGAACCTTTTATTACATTACATTTGGCTTGTTTAGCATAACTGAGCCAGCAAACGATGTTTTGCCATATTATAAATGGGTGGACAACCTTTATGACACTTTTTGCTTATAACTTTTTTTAATTATGGGACTATACATTATTTCTTTAAATAACCGGGAAAAGAGAAGACAGATCACCAGATAATAAACGATCAGTCACACCCATAATATCTGCAAAGTGATAAGTGCGTTGCCGGATTTTTAAAATGGATTACGCACTCTTTTTTTCTTGTAGACAGTTACATACAACAAAGCTAAATTCAAGCCATATACCAAGCACCTATATACTTCTCTACCCGAGTTTCGTCTCTAGGAAGGGTTCCATAGTCTATATAGCGTCGGTGATGGTGGATATGATGAATGTGGATGAAAATATTCACCTTTGTGGTAGGAAGTCGTCCGGCTCGAACGACGGGTTGATCATCGGTCCGCTTTGCCGCCGAGACCATTCTTCTGGCTCCTGAAATAATAACATGGATTTTAAAAATCACGCTCGCTATTATTGGTAAATAATGTGGCTATATCTGAGTTAAGAATGGTTAAGTAAGATAAAATATTTTAATTGCATAACCGATTGAAAAATAACATCTATCGAGTTTCTTGCTTGTTCTTTCTTATCCATAGGAATCTACACTTTGGAACGAGTAAATCGCTTCACTAGAGGACTGGCCGATGGACCAATTTTGTTTAGCTTTGATTAATTTATCAAACATTACAATAATTAATCATATTTTATGAGAAACGGCGATATCTACCTATGTGGTAACTTAAGTATTTATTATTTTAAAGTCAGGCAGCATAGAAATATGGATACATCTTTCTTATAAGTATGTTTCTCAGGCTAGATATTTATTTTTTATTAATATAGAAAACTCTACACTCATTCAGCTTCACGTATAAAATATTGTTTCAACATGTCTTTATCATGAGTCAATGGAAGACATTTATAATGTTTTATGTCGTAAAACTTGAATAAAATATTTGGTAAGCATAACCGAAGAACAGTTTGAAAACCACTATCTGAACATCCATGTCTCGGTAGTTTGTTTCCCCGAGACCACAATTTTTTGTGTGTTCCACAATTGTTTTGGGTCTGAGCGATATGTTTGGCACTTGTATATTTGTTGATGACCCGACGACACAGAAGAACATCCTATCTTGGAGGAACGTTTTTTTAAACAAGAAATGTTTAATTATTAGAAGTTAACAGTGTTATAACAATCCGTTTTAAAATACAAATCAGTACATCGCCACTATAATGAATTTAGATCAACCAAACTTGTGATATCTCGCGCTAAGATTGGCTTAGAATTTGTTTATTACATGGGGTGCGCCCACGCATACGGTCCGTCGAAGCATCACGGCCGGTGATCTATTTGCACGCTGGTGTATTTGGCACTCATCACGTGTATGTTTGTTACAATTTCATTACAAATGACATGTTGGTACCGTAAATAGTAATAGTTACGATTTCTGAAACGACGCTCGAGTTATGTTTCGCCGTGTGAGTAGGATTACCGAAGAAGCTCTCTTTACTCCAATCGCTAATCGTCAAATGCCTCACAATATACAAATGGTTGCTGCTGGCCTTGGCTACAAATGCGCTGCCGCTCTAATAGCGGCAGCGCATTTGTAGCTCTAATAGCGGCAGCGCATTTGTAGCTCTCATTGTACTCGTCAGGTGCGGGTGTACTCGTGTCTTGCTTACCATCAGGTGTGCCCTGTAAACGTTACCTGTCCCACGAAAACCTCAAGAACCATACCATTGTTATATGAAATGTATAATTATTAATAGTACACTAAATAAGTGACTAAATGAGACTGATATTACACTTGTTGGTATTAACAATTTTCTTTGAACACATATTTCCTTGTCCTAATTACCGTCAATCTTTTCCGTGATAGAAATTTTCCCCTTCCCACAATACAGATTTCATTGGAAATCATGAATTGATGACCTATTTAAAATACAAATTGTAATTTTCAGATTATTTTCATGAATCACGAGTACTATTCATTTCGAAGCAATGCGGTGATGACACAATTAATAAAATACATATAATGATAGCAGCAAGTTATTTTTGTTTATGGAATTATTTTAAATGCTACCTATTTGTTTACCTTTAATTCGTAAAGTTTGCGGTTAAACTTTATAATATTGTTTCATAAAATCATTGAGTGTGGGAATTTTAACATTATTGTTATAGCTATTTTTGTAATGTTATTGAGTTTTTTAGTTGTATTTTTGAATACTGGCTGGCGAGAAACATGTATTCCAAATTATTTTTCATCTCACCAACAGTTTCAAAATCTATTCAACTTTAAAGTTCTCAACTGGCTTATTGGTTAAGAATGATGTTGCATATTTTCATCACATTAGCTATTTATATAAAAATCGATTCCGAAATCATTTATGCGGTGCTAAGTGATAAAATACATATAAATATCAATCCAAACATTAAAATGAGTTACCGAGAAACGTTTTGCTGTAAAATCCGAACTACTAATTGACACGGAGCGATACAAAAACACCTTATGAGATTTCTTTGTAAAATTGATTTGTTTATGAGTAAGGTAAATATGTTTTTAAGTAGGTAACTATTTATTATTTATCTTTGTGTCGCCAGGTATTAGCGTAGCATGAATAGGTATACTGCCTCCGTAGCTATTATACTCTTAAGAATGACTTATAGTTTTTTTTTAACTTTAGAAAAAAGGTACCTATATAAAGTACTGGCTTAACGTAAGAAATCAATGGGAAATCGCCATGATGAACTGCGGCCTGACTCGAAGAAAAAGAATGAAGGGGCACATGGTATGCGACTATCACTCTCTCTCGCCTTACCGAGGACGCGGGAGAAGAAGAAAATCAATGATAGAAGCATCATACGTAGGTAATATGCGACCTCAACAATTATAGTTTAATATTAACAAGGTTTTGCTTCAAGGAACTATCGACAAAGGTTTTTTTTTTGAGGGGAAAATCATCAAATTACTTCTCCCGCCCAGGGCCGGGCGGGGCTCTTACTGACTAAAAACTCCCCTTTTCCTTCTCCTGCTCTGGGCCGAGGTCGCGGTGCCTCATTGTGCTTACCCCGCAACCCCGGCTAAGGTTTTCATACTTATCAAAAGTATAAAGACTTTTAAGTCCGTTACAAAGTGAACAAATGAATGCACACGGATTATTAGTTTCTGGCAATCTAATAAAGTATGATGGGAAGGCGACAAATTCGTCACCCCTATTTACAAACAAAAAAACATTGTCACATGTTGGCCGACACCCAGACGCTCAGTTCTTCTGAACAGTCGAGGAATGCGATGGGGTTGCCGGTGACGCAAGGAAATTGGATTGTACTAGAATAATTCAATATGCTCATTAGCTTACCTATATGTAAATATATTGAGAGATCTTACAGTAAAAAATGGCTTTGATATTGTATTGGTATTTGGTAAGCTGGTAACTCAACAACAGCAGAATTAATAGCCAATTCTTTTTCTGTTGTGTTTTGCAGTAAATGGGTTTAATAAGAATTTTATATAAGTGTAGGGAAAAACATAAATCTCACCAATACCAAAAGGATGAATGCTTTTATATTATAAGTATAGCAATAAGTCCTCAGATATGTATATAAATAAATAATCTTTAGTCGTTAATCGTGGTTGGGTATCCTTACGATCCAAGGGCGGACCACTAGTGTAATATCATAATTATGAGTAAGAACATTTTGTGAAATCTTTAACAGAATTTTAATACCACTCACGGCCCGGTCAAAATGCCCAATGAACTGCCGATGCATAATTTATTGAGATTGTTAAGGGCGAGCTGACTGCCATTTTTTCTATACAATATAAGTACCTGTTATTGAATTGTGTTTAACTAATGTTATATTGTATATTCAAATGAAAGCGAGATGGTCTTGCCTAGACCACTGAACACGGATTTCGATATAGTATATATCTATGTGAATAGGATCCGGTTTTAGGCTGTTGACTTGGTTGTCAGAATCAAGAATAAAACATTCGAGAAGCGCGCGCTTAAGGTGATTTCAATACGAACCTGCCTCAACGGTTAATTTCGTATGCAACTTATATATTATTTTTATTGTCACAGTGCCAGCAAACGAAACAAACGTTCCTTTAATCATAAAAATAATTTATATACAGTTGCCTACAAAAAGCAGTCTCCATGGTAATGTGTATAATAAATCTCATGTTATGTAATAATCGTAATTTGTCAATGTGTGCGCATATTATGTTGTAATTAAATGTTATTGAGACTTGAGTTATGCATTTACTGGGAACCGGCTGTAACTGCCTGCCGTGTATTATTTATATTGCAATCTCTGATTCCTTCTACATGACGTTAACATACTGATTGCTAGATTTGTCAATGTTAAATTAGGTATAGGTATTATATACTTACAAGGCTTATTGCAAAATTTATGTAAAGATTTAGATAATTTTTTTTTAAAGTTTTGTAATGTTAGGGCAGAGTTTGTATGAAATGAAAATTCGCCGAATTCGCCAGGAACATTACGAAATAGCACCCAGACTAAACTGGGGCAGGTCGCTAGTTTGTGATGAAAAAAACAATAAAACTTATTATGCATATTAAAAAATGTTTTCCGCTTTTCCCAATATATTGAGACAACAGAGCAATCTGTTAGAATTTGTAAGAAGTACATAGAATAAGCAGTTTCTCTAAGAACTTAATGGGAAAAAAGTGGAACGCTAGCGAGTTATTGTAATTTGGACACAATATAAAACCGCTAAGCAGCACACATTAAAAGCCAGGCAAATGGCAATGACACGAGGTGCCTTACAAGTAGCTGAGCTATCGTAGTTCCGACGCCAATGGCCGGAGCCCATAGATCACAATAGAGCAACGATTTTAAGTATCCGTTGTTATTCATGAACGAGCCCAGAGGTTAAGACGCCCGCTTTTCATGCTTGAGTGTGCCGGTTCGAAATCTGGCAAGTACCAATGTGACTTTTCCGAGTTATATGTAGTTTTTAAGTTATGTATGTTTGTGGTGTCTTAATGACAACTATAGGGATAATCGTAGGGATGATAATGAATGCTCAAACCTTCTCAGTGAGAGAAGAGACCTTTGCTCAGCAGTTGGCACTTATAGGATGATGTGATGTGTTATTCAAGTTTTCAAAAAGCATTACAAACTAAACTAATTAAAATTAAGTTTGATTTATTACATTTTTGGCATAATTCGCATCAAGCTTCAGTACCGTTGCATACAAGGATGACGACTTGTGGAATTGCTGTTATTCAGTCTGCGATATTTAATTAAATATATACTGTTATACACTGTGTCGAGCTGTGTGGTTGCAATTTCTTTGTCACTCGTTACTTTAAAAGTCTAGCTCTATAATGTACCTACAATGTAAAGATTTACGTCCTTCGTTGAAAAAAAACTTTAAAACTATATTTAAATAAGTATCACAAATTATTCGGTTGTGAAACCTACCTTTGAAACTTCGAGGATCGCAACGTTTGATGTCGTTTTTGACATTATCACACAATACAAACATTTAGTTCTCTACCAATAGAGACAGTCGCTAAGACACGAGCGATCGCAACAGATTACTCCGAGGTTTAATGTCGCACTTAACGTACACTTAACAAGAGACCTACGGTTCAGATATTTTTGTACCAT
Source organism: Spodoptera exigua (assembly GCA_902829305.4). Classification (NCBI taxonomy): domain Eukaryota; kingdom Metazoa; phylum Arthropoda; class Insecta; order Lepidoptera; family Noctuidae; genus Spodoptera; species Spodoptera exigua. Next base: position 16,182,465 of record LR824601.2, on the reverse strand, counting down.
CCAAATGGAAAAGCCAATAACTGTCAATTAACACTTTTAAAAATAAATCGGGGATTTTCCACCTTCAGATGTTATTAACTATTGGTATAAGAAACACAAATATGTGGCCCTATGAAAACAACCTCCATGGCAAATGCTACAGTTTCAGGAATTCGCACGTTTACGTATTTCGTTCGTGACATTACGATTCGCGTATTGTATTGATCATGTTTTACACTTTTAGTAGGTACTTACCAGTGCTAAATAGTTAATTGATTGTATTTTTGATTTCAAACATTGATTAATTGCTAATAGGTATAAGCTAATAGGTAGGTACCTACAATACATATTAAGGGAATGATGAAACTAAATTTGAAGCAAGGAGGAATAGCATTCGTCGATTGGTTGCTATTTTATTTCGAATTTTTTAGGTCGAGTTACATAGGGATCGGCTTTTATTCCAAACTTTAATGCCGTTCCTATCGAAATTAAACAATCATTTGTCGAATACTATAAGTAATAACTCTGGCCTCAAAGCACACATGACTTTTTGCAACTTAATACATACAAGAATAGAATCAACAGTTCGCTTTTTTGCTGCAAACACGTTGTGTGATTGCAATTTAGGTAGTTTGAATAATAAACTGCTTTTTGTATAAATCGCAATTCAAATAAAAAAAAAACATTTTTGGTATGTAAATATTTGGCTACATTAAATATGGTTGAGCAATGCCATTCTGACTTTTCGGTATTAATGTGGTATACAAACATGCAACATACTTTATACATATGTATATCTAAAATGAATTCTAACATAATAAATCGGTGAGTGAGGATAATATACGTCTAGAGATCGTCACAGATAGCAAATAAGTACTAGAAGACTAATGAAAATACTTATGAAGCCTATTGATTCCAAAACTTAGCGTAAGTAGTGATAAGATTTAAACGAATGCTTTCCTAGTTATACATATATCAGTTCCTGCCATATTTGCGAAACAAAACAAAACAGACTAACCCAACTTTCAGTTACGCAAAATCAGAGTAGCCCGTTATTAAACTTATTTTCGAAATTCATTTAATCATTTACCATAACGCTTGTACTACAATATAATTCCTCAACATTATTTTAAAGGTTCTAATTTCAAAAATAAGTAACTTTATTATAATATATATACACATCCTTTTGGAAAAATGGGACGCAAATTCGACATTGTGTCATCATCAAGTTGTCGGTCGAGGGCTTCGTTAAGAACTGGATCTACCTGGATCTAGCTTCTTAAGAAAGACTCTTCACCTTGCCCTCAAAATCCGGTTATTACTGGTTCAGGTCCACTTAATGTCTTTGTAACATACCTCGTGTATTCTGTAACTCATCACAAGTCTTATCTAGTTATGAAAAGATTCTTTGAGTAGGTACCATCACAGCTCGCCACTTACAGAGATAAGGTTTAAGGATATTGTCGAGGGTATCTGTCTCTTGATCAGAGACCATTTGAAAAAAAAACCAATAAGATGCGCAAAAATTTCCATAAGTTCAAAAAAGATCTAGTTTGAATATCTCCAAATTGTGAATAACAAAAATTTTTCTTAAATTCTCAGTGAAATTTAATTTTCATTGATGCAAGAGTTTGCAAGACCTTGCTTCTTATCTATTGCATCGTGCAGTTAGTGGAGCGACAGGACTTGATAAGGATGACCGTCATTGTCACTTACAGCTCTTTCTTGGCCTGTTAAAAGTCTATTGTTAGATTCGTCGTCTCATTGGAGACCTTATTATGGCGAAGTACATTGTAATTTTGCAACAATTGACACAGTTCCGCGCTGAACGGAAATGCAGTTTCAAAAGATTAATTCTGTCTTGAGCTCTGTTATGAATTAGACCTTTAGGGACAGTCATAGTTTAAAAATATGGTGTCTTAATAAGTAGAAAACTATTGTATAGCTTTTCTTAAGCTTTAAGATAGAGAGGGTGTAATGGAAATCGATCATTGTTACGTATTAATAGAATAAAACAAATTTTCCAAAGCGGCATTCGTTCATTAAAAGTACCTACCTAAGCCTTTGTATAAAATCAGAATTAAGAACATTGAAATACTCCGCCAACACATTGCATATCGAACATTTTCCCTGCACCTACTTCTTTCTGTAAATAATCTCTCAAAGTCAATTCTATTCATTTTTATTTTTAGCCAATTCACGTTTTCCTTCAAAAAGTTAAATGGAAGTGTGGGTAATGCTATAGTTAGCTGGTTCGTGGTTACCAGACGTCGAGTAACGACCGCCTTCCTGTCGGCCGCAGCGTGCTGATGACTCAATCGTACAACGTAAGTACATTGCCGACGAGATTCCCTGCATCCTTAATGGTGTAAGCCCAAATTGCTGCTCAATAGCTTGATCAACAGAAAAAATGTGTGTACTAATCATTTATTTCAGACATGGAGTTCAGACATAAGAAGAGCCCTGCTTCGGCACGAATAGGCCAGACCGTAGTGATACCACGGGCTCACAGAAACCTTCCCCTCCCCCAATCCCTAAATCTCCGAAACTCTGTCCTCCAAAGAGCCGACAACGCACTTGTAACTCTAGTGTTGAAGCTGTCCAAGGGCGGTGGTCATTACTTACCATCACATAATCCGTTTGCTAGTTTGCCATCGTATCTTAAAAAAGGCTAGAAACGGGAAGTGTGGTGCATATTCCTTAACCTTTGTTAAGCAAATGATGACCTATTGCAAAAGATGAAGATGATCAAATCGTAATCTAAGTATTAAAAAAAGATGAAGTAAATGCATTTCCTTCTAGAAAATATGAAATCGTTCTAGAATGATAAAAATAATTAGAACATTGTCTATAGTTACGGAGTAAACTACTCTAAACTGGTATTGTTTTAATAGCGAACATAATTACTTACGCATATTTTAAGGGTCATTAATAAACATTTATTCCAGTAGGTATCTATTTGCATTTTAAATATTATACTTATAGAAACTTGTAAATATGTGTTGTTGTTATGGAAAATGCCTAATAATATATATTGTGGTTGTTTAAATAAATCTTATATGCCTACAGGTAGGGTAGGTATTATTTTCAAAAACAACGCGTTTCTCAGAAAGCATATTCTCTAGTTTTATGGAGAAAAACAAACTATAACAATATGGATTACAAGAAAAAATATGTTTATTATCTTGTAGAGTAAAGTGCGTATACTATATAAGTATTTACGAAGTTGCTCTCTATATAAGAAACAGTGTAAATAAAAATAAATCATATTGCAATATAACTAAGTTTTATTGCGATTGCCGACTTGATTTACAACATGGCGGTGATGCAAAGGTTCTCGTACCATGAATGAGTGCATTCATGGAGCAAATTGACACATTGCCCCCTGTATGTTTCCAGAAGCGGCTCTGCAAGATTAGCCAGAGCATTTACTGGTCTGAGATATAATTGGAAGGTCAACTATGTCATCTTGGATGGCAATTGTTCAAGTCAAGGTTCTTAAAGATTAGAGATAGCTTCGATCACAACTGAACAATTGTACCAAGGTCTAGGTATCACGTTAGATGCCGTGTCAAAAACATTATTGCGTGCTTGTTACTGGATCTCATTCTAGAAGTCTTTCTATTAAATTATTGGCTAGGATTGTTGAGTTCTTACGACCAATTGTATGCGTGACAAGTCGATTAGGTACGAAGGTAGAAAGGCCCCTATGTCTTTGTATTATTCTTAAATACTTTGAATGTTTGTATCGTAGGTACTCAAAGCACTGTATGGAACGGTCAGAATCAGCCCAGAGCAAGAGAAGCAACGTTAAAAGTGGGGGGTTTCTTAGTCAGTAGGAGTCCGATACTCTCTCTCACCTTACCCTGGGCGGTAGAAGTCATTTAATGATTTTCCCCTGACAAAAAATGTAACGATCAGAACCTATTCTTGCAAATGCTGTTAGCTACTGTAAATTTTCATAAATAAGTAATTTTTAGAATTTTATAACCTACCGTGTTGTAATAAAATCGAAAAACGTTTGACGGTTGAGCATAGGTTTATGTGCAGCAAAAAGTTTTCTTTTTGGATTTTGTATAAATTAAATACTTTATAGATTACGAAGTTGACGACATTGTTTCTTTGAAACGCCTAATTGAAAAAATAACAATTCAAATATGGTAGATAGTACCTAACTATCTAATTAAACTGGTTATGTAAAATAATAATTAGCTTATCTAAATCCACTTCTATTTTAGTGTTCCACTAATATAATAAGCGCGAAAGTTTGTAGCTATGTATGTGTTTTAGTATTTTACGTAATAATTACCGAACAGATCGAATGAAATTTGGCGTAGAGATAGTTTATAGTTTTTGAATGACATACCTATAGGCTACTTTTTTTTCATGCAGTGCGGGTGGAACTGATAACAGCAGCTAGTATTATACCTATTGCTAACGTTATTGACGTGTCATATCAACGAAGATGTTTTATTCCCCTAACTCAGCTTTGTTAATGTGACACATGAAAAAAATTTTCAACTCCAAGGAAAATCTGGCAACAGAAATATAGGTAATTATGAATGGCGTGATGAATTCCTACATATTATTTTATGTATGAATAAAAGCTAATGTTTTTTAAGCATTAGGTAGGAACCTACTTTGTAAAATATTAGTTTATTTGTAAGTAAGTAAGTAAGTAAGTAAGTAAGTAAGTAAGTAAGTAAGTACATTTTTATTATTATGTATTTGGTTCTCAAACTTTGTAGGTGCGTTCATAGGTAAGTAGCTACCTAAGTATTAAAGACGGATATATTTTGTCTAAAACGAATGAGTGTCTCACGATTTATGTATTCGGTGTGAGTAAATAGTTCTACAGAAATATACCTAGTGTACAATGTACATAGCATAACGTATATTATGGAAAAAACCACGCAATCAGCCACTGAGAGCAAATGTTTGGATACGTTTGTTATTCAAGTTTAGAGTTGTCCTTGGATCGATGGATGCAAGCATTATTTAATAATTAAATCTAGAAATGTTGGCTTCGACTAACGTGTAGCATAGTTATGTGTTGGACAGCGATTATTTCGATTCAAGGGCCGGTCCGAAAGGATTCATATCACGGCCTTATAAGAAACCGACGCTTAGCACTCTGTGAGTGAAGTTATCAGAGACCCATATCCCTCCCTATATCCCAAATTCCTTAACCTCGCAATCTACATACACCCAACTGGCTGGCAACGAACTCACAACTCCTCTGTAGTCGAAAAACGTCGTTTTACATTTTTTATATTTATTCCAAATTAATTCAACTCCATATCAATTGGCCAGCTGACAAACAACAGAAAAAAAATAAACAAAACGAATGGATCCTGTTCAAGGATCCGCAAACGTGAATGAACTCACTTGAACGAGTAGGTACGGCAGTACCTAAACGAAACACGGAAAATTAATGGTTTCATAAAAAATAAATAAATAAAAAAAAAAAACATAAGTACTCGTAGAACTTGGTGACCTAAAATGTTTTAAATGAAATTGACCAAGTGCGAGCCGGACTCGTGCACGAAAGTTTTCATACTAAATACCTAAATGGTTTTTTACATGGCGCCCCAAATATTTTTTGAAACTACTAGGCAGTCACATTTATTTGCATTGAGACAATCTGGATCTACATAGCTAAAGTTAGACCAAAAAACCAGTTATGGGATTAATATTTATTTTTAAAACTAATATGACGTAGGTATGCTTATTCAAGATTTTATGGGCGAATAAAAAAAAATGATGAAGCTGACATTATTAAAAGTTATAATTGATTGAAAACACCTTTGTAGTTATAATTACTTATCAGGATTGGAATTAAAATTCGTAGTCTTCAACTAATTTATATTACAACCATTTTTATTAATCTGATAAAAGTAATTAGGTAAACACGATATAAATATATAATCTTATTGCTTTAAAAATATGATTGCACTTTAATTTCTTTTTTTAAATTCACTCAGCGATTAAACAGTGACCTTTTTTTCCACATTCATATTTTGACTCCTTCCAAATAGTTCCTAATACAAATTTCGTTCGATATTTAAATTTATCGAGTACAGGTAGGTATTCAGACATTGTGCTACAGGCGCCTTAAAATCGTACTATCCAGTTTCAATCGTATTCCAAATTCGAAATTAAGATAATCATTTTTTTTATGTAATAAGTCGACAAACGAGCAGACGGATTACCTGATGGTAAGCAATCAACGCCGCCCATGGACACCCGCAACGGAGGAGTTACGACTGCGTTGCCGACCTTTTATGGATTAGGGATTTGGAGATTTAGGGATTGGGGAAGGGTCCGGGAAGGGGAAGGATTGGGCCTCCGGTAACCTCACTTACACGGCGAAACACAACGCTGTGGTTGTTTCACGCCGGTTTTCTGTGAAGCCGTGGTATCACTCCGGTCGAGCCGACCCATTCGTGCCGAAGCATAGCTCTCCCACACTTAAAAATCATATTTATTTATAATCCATTTTCTTCAAAATATTAACTGAATTACTAAGGCATTTAAATACCGCTTCATTGTAAAGTTCAGGTCAGTGATAAGTTTGTGTTGATATTTACTTAAAACAAGATAAGTAATTTTTGTAATAATGGAACCTTCTCGTTGTGGTATCGCCAATTGGTTGGGACCGAGCATTATGGCCAGACCGGCTGTCTCAGGTGCTCACTGGGGCTGGCACTTTCCATAGAATATTAAAAACAAGATGAGAAGATACAACAAAAGTTTATATAATGAAGAATAGTGGCGATAAATCATTTTATGTTTTTAACAGATAGTGTGATTGAAGAGGAAGATTTATATGTAAAATAACATTGATTAAATAGAGAGAAATTTTAAAAGTATCAGCATTACACCTGTGTGCAGCCGGGGTGGATTGCTAGTTAGTATTTACTATAATTTATGAATCGAATACATTCATAGTTCAAATTTGATTACATACAAATACAAAATATACTTATTAAGTTTATACATTATACCTTTTTTATATCGTGTTATTTAAAGACAATCTCTGACAAGTATTATCTAAGAGTGCAAATAGTCGAGTGAAATGTCATAATATTGCAAACACTCTCGAAAATTAGCATCATTAGAACTTCCTCAGTGAGGCTTAGTGTCTATGCCTACGTTTTTCTAACTACGTACGTATCTATAGTATTTCTTAAATTTAAGAAATTGTTCAAATACCAGAATAGAAAGTTAAATATTTTAAGTGAATAGGAATATTGGAAGACGCCTATGATGTATTTAATTTACCTAACAGTGAGAGTCTCACAAACCCTGCATAAGGAAGAATGTTCTTACAGTTAACCTTTAATTTTAATTGACTGCACGGTTGGTGCGGTGGCTGGGCAACTGACTGCCGTGCAACGTTTCGCGGATTCGATTCCCGCACGGAACAACTCTTTGTGTGATCCACAAATTGTTGTTCCGGGTCTGGGTGTCATGTGTATGTGATATTGTATGTTTGTAACCGCACCCACGACACAGGAGAAAATCCTAGTGTGGGGCAATATATTAATAAAAAGTTAACTATATGCACGATTGGTGTGGTGGATAAACGGCCATGTTGTCCATTTCCCAACGGAACAACTCTTGGTGTACCATTATTAAATTTAATTTTTATCCATCAATTGAATAGAAGTTCCGGGTCTGGGTGCGAAATTGTGAACAAACCCTCAACACAATAAAAAATAAAGACGAAAAATGTTTAGTGTCAACCCTATGTGCGTTCACCGTGTGCCGGCCCTTAGGCGTTCGTCGATGAAACCAGATTGTACTGGATTTCGCCGAGAGTGAGAAATGATTGCAGTTGGGTGATTCTGCAACATGTCCACTGTTCACTATACGGATATTTTAACACTTATTTTATTGACCTTCTTAAAGTAGGTTGCAATATTATCTTGCTGTAGAGTCGGTAGACCAGTACTATAATTTAAATTTATTTTATAAAAAAACTGCTATTCGTTTTAACATGTAGATGATACCTATGGTTTGTCTGCACCCGGTTTTTATTTAATTTTTTTTTAATCGCAATACAAAATACGAAATGGCAATATTGGTTACATAAAAAAAATAGTACTACTTACACTGCATTAATAATAATACAGCGTAGGTATCGCAAATAACGTAATAACGTTTCCATCATGCCATTATGTATTTATTTGAAGTGCATAGGTAAGGCATTGTACGTCTCGATCAATTGTCTAATTGGACATCTTATGAATATATTACTCCTATAGTCATTAAATGTGAGTCATAAAATAATGACTGCATAGTCAGAAACATAAAAAATACAACGACATAAGTGCATGACACCTTCAACCTAATAAATAACGCCTTACTTAAGTGAAGTGCAGTGCGGCCGACGTTTCTTGGCGAATATGAAGTTAGCCGTTTGTCTGCGCAATGGATCTTTGAGGAACAAAATTGTGCACTGCGCAGCTAATCAGCTAACTTCAAACTCGCCAAGATACGTCGGCGGTATTTTAACTGAGAAAAGCTCTACTGTTTTCAAATCACAACGGAACAGTTTTTCCTGAGAAGCGCCCGTGTCACAGCGAACGTCGCGCACCCGAGAATGACAGCATCAAGTTTTAGTGCGATTTTGGGCAGAAGGATTGCACTTGAAAGCACGCACGCACGCAGCGGTTGTGTCACTCATTGACACTCATACAAAACCAAAGGAGTTCCTACAAATGCGTTACCGGTCTTAAGGATAGAGGATTTCAGGATTGAGGAGAATAGGGAGGGTGGGGGGTTATTGAGACTCCGGTTATCTCACTCACACTGCGAAACATAATGTATGTCTCACGATTGTTAGGTACAATACCTATAAAATAGACTCAAATCATAATTGATGTCAACAAAAAAGTGTACCAAGTAAAATATTGTGTGTCGACTGACCACTTCGTTACGCTCGACAGTTGCGCAAGCTTCATCTAAAATTAAAACATATAGCTGTTATTATTGAACGACTAACTAGGAATATAAAGGCGAATCCTAATAAAGAAGAATACAAATATTATATTACTTTTAATGTGGCAAACATGAGATACAAGTTTAGGTAATTATGGTATGTTGAATTCTTTTCAGTCTGTATTCTATCAAGTCTTGTGGTCACTCCTTCTTTTCTAGGTTTTCTAGGTATTTCTTTCAGTGTTTTTTTTTACTTATTAATGTGGCATACTTGTCTTTCCTTTTGATCTAAATTAATATATTATTATACATATCAAAGGCATATTTGTACTGAATGGTTTAGGATTAAGATTTTGTTGAATAATTGGTTAAGCAGATAAACAGATTAAGGTAAAAGAGTTATTGTTAATGTTTTTTGCAAAATTTGTTATTTATATATTTTGATACAAGGTCGCTCGTTTGAAGCCGTTCTAGTCTACGTCAGATGACGTCCCTGGCGTAATTATAGATTCTTGTTCTAATTTTACTGCGGACCAGTTCCAACTAAACCGTTAATCATTGAGTTTAGAATACATCTACTTCAATTGTTAATGTAGAAAAATATTGAAGTTCAGTATTTGTAAAATTGATCGCTCAACTATATTTTTGTAAGTAATTTATTCATCTAGGAATTAAGAATTACAGCGACATTGTGATTTAGTATGATAACATATTCATTAGAAAGTATTGTAAAAGATTCAATTCAGGATCAAATATTGTATACACCAGTTTTAGGTCAGCGTATATTGTAGCAGAATCCCCCAGCTGCGTACACGGCGATTCATTGCAATCGTTTAATGCCGCGCATGCGCAGTGCTGGGACGCGCCTGAGCACTGCCAGCCGACGTCGTAGCCTTAATTACCGCTACTTAGCTCCACAGCCACTACTAACTTGCGAAAAAGAAATTTCCATAACTGGTTTCCGAAACCAAGGCCGGTTTGACGGACTATTGCCGTATTTTCGTCAGTTCCACCCAAAAACATACAGCGAGGTTGGGTTTCAGCTGCATTCGGCTTATTTTTTGCGGATGACGTAGTTGAGGTATGTTCGGGTCATTGACATGTTAAATATGTTTTGTATCAACATGTCGATCCGAAACTTGAGTAGCGACCACCATGTAGTAATTTGTCTAGATGGAGTGGTAGTCTGAGATGCGATTTTGTTATGTGGTGAGCCTTACAGTTCCTAGTTTGTGTTAGAGAAACAGTTAGAGATAATGGCGGTGCCACGGGCGGTGGCCAGCTGGTTTCCAGTGAGATGGCGGGGGTGTTCCAATACGCCGCCGCGCCGTCATTATGACGAACGTATTTATTGCTCGATGTCGTGATTTGTACCAACGTGTTATTACCTCGAGCTTAGGATGCGTGCACAAGATTGGAATTTAGCAAAGTTTGTGAACAATACCCTAATTCTACCGGACAATTTTATTGCTTAGAAGTGAACAATTTTTTGTTTGGTAAAAATGATTTATATCTAGTGTACTTATTTCATAATTCATAAAATAAAAAAATCCAATAACGCAACGCAGCAATAAGTGCATCTACCTATAATAAACGATTTAACAATCCCGTGGCAGACTGAAACTAGTTTTTTCCTCTCTTAATTGGATACCGTGTTATAAGGAAAAATGCATCATAAATATAACATCAACATCTTAATTAAGATTACAACCAAAAGAGAAATATCTATATTATAGTTAATAACGGCTTGCTTCTTAATTGCATTGTCCATCTGTGAAACGGCGACGCAGTCTGCGCTAGACTTTACGAAGTTTCTTAACATATAGGTATGCATATATTTATTGCGTAAAGTAATAACATCAAACAAGGCAACTGCACAATCAAATAGTACTGTTTGTTCCTGAAGACAAATGATATTAAGACACTAGTCGATGATGTTAAGTAAGTAGAAATATCTACGTACTGTTTTGACACTGACATTAAACAATTTATGAGAAGAGCCTGAAACTAAACATAGGCTCTGAAATTTCTTGACTGATTTGAAAAAAATATTTCACTGTTGGGTAACTGGAGTATCCCCTGCGAATATAGGTCATAAACGCCAGTAAAACCACAGACTATAGCTAGCAAGCTATAAGTGTGGGAGAGCCATGCTTCGGCACGAATGGGTCGGCTCTACCGGAGTGATACCATGGCCTCACAGAAGACCGGCGTGAAACAACCACAGCGTTGTGTTTCGCCGTGTGAGTGAGGTTAATCAATCCCAATCCTTCCCCGCCCTCAATCCCTCCTCAATCCCTAATTCTCCAAATCCCTAATCCCTAAAAGGTCGGCAACGCATTCGTAAATCCTCCGTTGCGGGTGTCCATGGACGGCGCTGATTGCTTACCATCAGGTAATCCGTCTGACCAATTACATAAAAAAAGCTAATATGAAATGTAAGAAAATTTCTTCATGAAAAAATTTGGTGGCAGATAGGTATGGAAATGTCGAAAGTGAAAACTGTAACTATTTTATCTGAATTCAAAATGTAACACTAACACCTGTGTAAAGCGTGACTAATTTGAATCGATGACAGCTATGCGCATTTAGTAGCACTATCTATGTAAGTACCTATATATGACTCACCCCGCTGTTAAAATATACTTAAGTTCTACGGAAAAGTCTATGGCTACAATTGTTGGTATATTTCCATGTTTACATATTAAATAATTGGTAATCAATATTAGTTTGGCTTAGCCGTTTATACAAACACTGAGGTTTCAAGTAATCGATGCAGTGACGTCGATGTCACTGCATCGTTCCAAGCCGTCTATTAAAAATTCATTAATTAATCGTTAACTAATTATAGGCTTTCGTGTCCATGGCAGACTAACCGGCAGACTGTTGAAAATATACCTGACGTTAGTGCATCAACCTTATTCCGACATTGTTATATAACTTTGAAGAGGACGATGTATTAAAAATTTGTATGATTAAAATTGCAATTAAACTTTTTAACTTAAATACCTTAAGGTATATTATTGATTAATACTTAGTAAATATCTTTTTTGGGTTTTATTTATTAGACTGATAAACAAGCTAATCAAAGAGACAAAGTGGGTTTCGGGGAACAACAAAAAATATTAATTGAAGTAATCATTAGCGGTTGTGGCGAATGGATCACAAAACACGAGACAATGTTACAGTCTACGTTACAACTTTAAACAAAATACAAAATCAACAAAATACGAAAACGTTCTTCTTAGAGGTAATAATTATTCAATTTGGAACCTATCAATGTGTGACTTAAGGTCTATTTTTCAGCTAGGGTTGCGGATGCAAGCATAACTATTAGGTACCGCGACCTTGACTTGCAACTCTGGATTTTAATCAGTAAGGATCTGATACTCCCTCTCGCCCAACTTACAGCGAGCAAAATAAATTAATGTATTTCATATCTCAAAATAAAAAATATATACATATTAGGTATGTCTGAAAACATCCACATATAGAGACTACGAGAAAACGTAGAGCCTTTTGAGCTATCCTTAGATCTTTAAATCGTTGCGGTAGAAAAACTATTGGAGTTTATCATGTTCGACTGTGGATAAAACTACAGTAACTCCTGACGTTGCTGTTGGCGCGGGATGGTCGCCTAATTCCTGTCTGCTCGCTAAGTACACGCAGACGCACGCAAATGGGAGAATGGTCATAATTTGCAACACTTTAGCCCACGCTCGACGGCCGGTAATTGATTGGCAAACGCACGTGCTGGTTGTGCACGTGTAGTACTAAGAGAACAGCTGGCAAGATATACCAAAAGTAGATCACAGAAGATCTAAGGATTAGTTTTGATGAATCTGCCTGGAGAACATAGCAATGGTGGATGGGATATGTTGGCAAACGAGCAATCGTATTAAAGGTAAGCAAAAGATGCCGATGGACATTCATAACTTATAAAAATATACCTAAGAAGCTACTTTAAGTGCGTTGCAGACCATTCGTTTTCGTAGGTTACCTATTAAAGATTTAAAATTAGGGTATTCGGGGATTCAGGATCGGAGGAGAAAGGATTGGGACTCTGGTAACCTCTCTCGTTCGGCGAAACATAGCGTAAGTAAGTATTGTTTCATGCTGGTATGAAGCCGTGGTGTCACTGGTCCAGGTAGCATGACTTTCCCACATCTAAAACTCTGATTGGAGCTTAGCATTTTAATATCACGTGGGAGAAAAACTAAGAAAAGGCCTCTTCTCCATAGAGAAGGTTTGAGCACCAGAGCTCTCCAGGTCGTCTTGGGATAACCGTTCCTTCAGAACATGGAGGTAAATTAAAATATGAGGCCCGCGTATATATGTGTTGCAGGATAGTTTATTGAAATTAGATTAGAAGACAATAACAGTAAAAAAAAAACTTGTAAGAGAATAGAAGTTGTTATTCGAAGAGTAATTGGATGTAAAAAATGAAGCGGAGCAACAATAAATACATTCAGTCAATAAAAAATATAAAAGAGCTCATAGTGAAACATGTCAAGTGTAGTCTGTAGTACTATGTCCGATCTAGTCCCCCCATCTTACGAGCGTACGAGTAGTACGAGATATTTAATGTTCACTGGGACGCGGGGCACTGCTCCAACTGCACATTCATCCATTCCAAAATACTCTTAAAAGCGAAGCGTGTGCTCGTCAATTAATATCAAACGTAAAATATTGCCACTTTACGTGACACGCCAACAAATAAATAACGCTGGCATTACCCTACAACTCGATGAATCGTGCACTCGTTTAGTGTTAAATAAATAAATTTTCTGTCATTAAAATATTTGAGATTTCCTATAGGTTCTGTACAAATAATATCAACACTAGGAAGCATGGAACTATGTATATAGGTAAAAAACTAAATAACGTATGTAGAAAACTAAATCTTTGTAAAGATTTTTATTAATTTAAGTTTATATTTGTCATGGGATATATGTATAACGTTCCAAATTTTAGGCAGATGACCTAGAAGATGTTTCAGATTAGTTAGTAATTTATTTCTCGTTGACTATAGGAAGAGTGATCAGCAACTTAAAACAATTATCGACATCATCGACGCATTTGGCGGTGTTCGGCACATTGTACATCTAAACATAGATACGAACACGAAACATTATTGTCGTGTAAACATCGCACATGACTTAAAATAAGTATTACATGTCCCTACATATATTTGGGTTGATATTGTTTACCTTTCATAATACGCATTGTTTGTTAAATAAGCCTAGGTAACTGTTAACTCACAAGAGCTAGCAATTTGGTTTATTTTTACCGTAACCTTGCTTGGAATTGCGACAATTCTATCTACGTCTTAAGAAATGTAGCCCAGAGAAAAAGTTTACACTTGGCAAAGAATTCTGTAGATTTTCCACGCGTTAAATGGTTCTAGATTGATCCGTAAGACACAGCTGCCGTAGCTGCCAAAGATTAATAAAGTACTTATAAGTACTTAGATGATAGTCTGATCGTTACTTGTTTAGATAGAATTTAATGATAGCTGGAGCTAGCAAAATAAGCTGCAGTGTCACAGTCCGCTTGACAAATGGTTTATGATGTTCAGAAGCTTTCACCTTTTGCCCGGTTCGAGAGAGTTGAGTGAAAAATGTTGATTTATTTTCTTACTCCGTGCCCTTGGACTCGTTGCCAGAATGTTTGTGATGTAAAACGTGCGTTTTTTAGCATTTCTACGTTAGCTGGCAAAAATTGGCTTTCTGTTTTAATTCAATCAATCAGCGACATCGATTGATATGTTAGAAGTGGCCGGCTGCTGCACTGGGCTGCAGTCCCCAACTGACTCATCTCCCAAAGTTTCGCGGCTGACCTTGAACTTCAGTCGGTAAATCATTCTGTCGTGGTCTGTGTTCCGTGTGGGCTGGCGTGCCAAGTGGCGGGCGCCTGGCGCGACCGCTTGGCACGCGACTGCACAATATCTGTCCATTCAAGTTTGGACGAATTGTATTCTAAAAGTGTCACCTAAAGCTTGCCAACGATGTGCGAACATTATAGTTCCCACATTTTTTTCAGTTCCAGAATTTTTGAGAATATTCGACCAACAAAAATAACGTGGGTGCGATTTGAAGGGCACACAAATTGTATTTCACCTTGCAACTAATAAACTGTTGCAATAAAATGGCAAACATTGTAAAGCTTCTTTTCTTTGTGAAATTCTCGATAAACATTCGAAAAAGTAAACATGTTCTGCTGCCTTTATAAAAATGAGTTCGAATTTCCTTATCGCATAACTGAAGACCTCTTTCCGTATAAGTGGCGTGACGGTGTTCCACAGAGATGCAATCACTCAACGTTGAATGTTCCCTGCAAGGTAGGGAGGCGGCACGGTGCGAGGAAAGCATGGAAAATTCCCACACGGTATACCGGTCCCGCGCGCCGACCGGTCTCGCTGCGCACACGCACCGTGTTTTCTACGGAGCCAGCGAGCACTGCCGGCCGACCTAGACGTACACGCCATTTCATGTCGTAACCACAGTCCTTGATATCGATTGGAACTAGATTTACTGAGGAATGACTTTATACGTTAAACATTTGAGCGAGGTTTTAATTTAAATTCTAATTAACCACATTTAAAACACTTCACGAAAGTGTAATTTTAAAACTATAAAATATACAAAGTGCGTCATGATAGAATTCGTAAAGAAATAATCAGTAAACATTGATGGCTTCTTTCGTGTTACTTGCATTATATTATATTGATATAAATTTTATGTAAGAATCCAGAGCAATATAATTATTTCTTACTCTGTCTCTGGTTCCTGTTAGCGCACGGTATTTAAGGATATTTTTAGCACATAGGTAACTAATTTAACATTTTTAAAATGTTACCAAAGCTTATATTACTACATTTATCTTATACAATGTTTGAAGAACTTATCACATGTGATTACATTTAGAAATCAAGGTGTGTATCAGTAAACCCACAGTTGCTTTACAAATGTACTAAGGTTGCTATTGTTTATATGCTGACAACTTAGTTACGGCTTTCGGTTTTCTGCGCAGGTACTGATTTTCTAGCTATGCCATAATCAGTACAATATGTAATAAGTACAACAATGTGTAAAAATCGTCCTTGATATTATATTAAGTAGGTAATTTTATCTGAATATTCATTATCTAAATACCTGTGACAAATACAAAATGGGTAAGTAAATGAGCAAGCCAAAAATTCATGGGTAGTAATTTATACAGGTTCTTTAGAGAAGTTGAACCGCCATGATGTTCTAGTAAGTTTATTATCCTGCGGCAAACTTCATGTTACGGAACGGTCCTGGCAAACTTCATATCGATTCTAAAAGTGCGCGGGAAATATTGAGTGACGTGATTTTTTTGTTTTTTTTTTTTGGTTTTGTGGTGGAATTGAGACAAGGCGTAAATTTGTAGGTACGAAATTTATAAAATAATATATTCTAACTAAATATATTCGTTTAATTTAGTGTTAAGAGTAATTTAGACGGTATCGTTGCCCGCATATTTCCATGTGAATGCTAGCCAGTAATGAGATAGTAAAGCAGCAAGGCCGACAGTACGCAAGTTAGTGTTGAATGCGCTCGCGCCAGTCACTCGCCCACACTAAAGGGAGCTCCCCGACTGACCAGGTTGTTAGACCTACTGTGCTATAAAACTACAAAATAGTCATTAACTTGAACACTGAATTCGTTCTAACATAACCATCATTCACATAAAACATAGTGACAAAGACAAAAACCAATCATTACAATACATTAAACAGTAATTTAAATAAAACTCGTAACGTATGCTATAAAACTGTTTCACAATTTTCTCCTTTTTTCCAAAATTCAGATAAGAAGGTAATAAAGGTCCATATGCGGGCGATGTTTACTAAATGTCAAGTGTCAAGCGTCTACGTAAAGTAAATAAAATTAAAACTGGTTTGTATGGATATTAAATAATATTTAATATGGCGTACTTATTGTAGTTGTTGTAGTAATAAATAAAGATTTACAAATTCATTGTTTCACAAATTGCACACAGAAAGAGCTTTTAAAATCACAAATTGTTTTGTAAATATCAACCCAAAAGAAATATTGAACAAAACAAATAATTATGACGTAGAAAATGTTACGATACATTCTGATTTTTCATTTGTTTTCCTCATTTTTATTTCTGTACAATTTTAGTGCTCATATCCTCGACAGATGGCGTAAGGATCGAATTAAAAGTCGCTATGGTTTCGTTACATCGGTTCCTTATAGTCCGAGCGAGGCTGCTGGTTTTAGCGACACCTTTGATCCTTGTGTGGAACTATAATTCCACAATTTTTTGGAACAGGTTTATAGACCTATGGTCGAGCCTGTATAATAATTTAAAACGATTTCTGTAGTATATTGGACCTATATTATAAGCTATAGGTAGATATATTATATACCTTAACTACATAATATATTACATAATATTAGAGAACAGGAAATATATAAAAAAATTGTTACCTTTTTTTCAACTAATTATGTAAAATATATTCTATGTATTTGACTCTGTAAGATACCTAATTGAACACAATTATTTTAACATTAGTATTTTTCGTAAACAAACTTCACCTAATATTTTTACTAGTATTGTAAGAGGCTCTGGTATACTTATATAGGTGTTCTTTAATTATTTTACCATCGAATTATCCCGAAAATGTTTTCAACTCTTAAGTCCGTTTTCAATGGATTTTTTTGGTAATTTGGGCTAACCCGTAGTTCCGTATTATTTAAAACTCAAGTTTAAATTTATTTTCTACTTATAATTAAGTACGTTTATCAGGTCATGCAGTACCTAATTAGCATCGTCATCAGGTAGCGTACCTCGCGAAGAACCAACGTGAAACATAATTAATTACAAGAAAAATGTGCAGTAAACAAACAAGAATAAGTACTTATAATTTCTGTGACGAACTACTGAACTACCTGTGAAAAATAGTTTTTCCCAACTACCTAAGAAAAAATATTTTATACTAATAGGTAGGTTGTAGTACAATGAATATGAAGTTCGCCAGGATAGTCCAATACTGTCTCGCGGCCAACTTCGTATCGTAGCATATTTTTCGTAGTTCAGTATGTGCCTGCCTTCATTGTAGTAGTGTAGGCACTGTCAAATACGCGGGAAAATTTTGATAAGTTGCTGTGCTATGAGGAACGGAGTTTCGTTATCGTGATCTCGATATAAATAATGATAAATACCATGCTAACATAAGTTTTTGTAGAGAAATTGCATTTTCTTCTCCTATTAGGTATCCTTATAAGATCGACGATAAAAATTGGCTGATGACGTCCCTTATATCCTTTACCATGGAAGTGAAGTTGTCGAATAAACAGAAACTACATAAATTATATGATATATCTGAGCATCTTGGGCCGTAGTCAATCAACCACGATCACCACACTTAGCGGATTCTTTAAGGAACATCACACCATGTTCTGTAAACTAACCCTTTTGGAATTAAGAAGAGTGATGTTTTAGGGTCCATATAAGCAATTATCTTATTTTCAAGTGATACTGCGGCAAACGAACACAGTCATTACCTGGTAGGAAACAATCGAAGTCGCCAATGGACACCCGCTACACTAGAGGAGGTAGCGAGTAGAAAGTGCGTTGTCGGGCTTTTGAGGATTTAGATAGGTATACGAGATGAGGTGAGTTGACCTCACTCACTTGGCGAAACACAACGCTGTGATTGTATCACGCCGGTTTTCTGTGAGGCCGTGGTATCAATGTGATCGAGCCGGCCTGTGCATGCCGAAGCATGACTTTAAATGTTTTATAGCCAAATTGTTATTAAGTATATACTAGGTAGTTAAGGTATGAATTCTACCAGTGAGAGTTGTTTTCGTTAAGGTAATGAAGCTGAATGGCCAAGGTAACTTATTCACAAAGCGTGGAGGCTGATATTCGAGCATACCAAGCCCTTTGATACCGTCTCTTGTTTCATAGCACCTATTAATAGGTATGCAATTTTTAAACTATTTATGTGCCCTTCCAAAGCCCACTATTGAGGTCGATCGAATAAGTACCGATAAGAAAAACGATCTTGGGAACCTATAACTAAGAATCAAAATTAAATGTTCTGTTTTTGTATAATTTTGATATTACATCACAATGTCAAACTGATGATACGTCTAAATGGTTGGCTAAGGTTAGGTTGGATTTGATGTGGTGAATCCGCAAGTGCAACCCGGGCCACTGCATAGGCAAAGGAGGAACACCTCGGTGGCTTAGACGGTAACAGTCCGCCCCACTGCGAGGGAGATAATAATATGTCGTAGCCCCCACTGGAAGAGAAGTCTATGAAAGTTTACATTGCGTTAAATAAAACACATTTTTGACAATACTAAAGAAAAGTAGTATTAACAGAAATATCAAATCAGGTGAAGGTACTCTACCTGACCTTCGAAGTTCAAAAAGTCACTGGTGAAGTACCAAAACCCGACATAAAGGACATTACTCTCGACTGTCGAGTCGCTCTAGTCTTGAGTTGAAAGAGGGAACTCCCTGCCGTAACATTATCTTGATAAGACTTTATTAACAATATTATGAATCACAGGGTTATAGGTTATGAGACATCAAGTACATAACGGATTAATAAACTAATTCAATTTTATTGATTTCTAAATTATGAATTGTGGTCGGCGGTCTTACAGTTTAGGAAGTGAATCTTGGTAAGTCTGCCCAAGGACACCAGACTATGCCAGTTTGGGTATTACAGCTTTCAGGGGACGGGAAGGTTAGACACACACAATTTTGCGTATTTGAAAAAAATTTTATAATTCTAGGAATATGTTAGTAGATAATTAAAAATTAATCTAGACATGTAGGTATACTTTATTTGCAGTACGTGGACACCTGGTTTAGTTCCATTCAATTTATATGTCGACCTGTTTTATAATTCTTAATACAGCTTTACTAACTATATTCCTATAAAATTTGGCCACGACTGTAATTTCCAAAAAATGTGAACAAATTTATTTATTTATTCTTTTTATTATGGAAATTCATCTCTAAATTTGAGAAAAGCAATTTTAATACCTAACACTGAGCAATAAAAATCAATATCAGTTTAGACATACATAAGTACATGTTTATGTTCTTACGATTTCCGATTTGAATTTGGCGGGCGTTGATTTAAATGAGTATCGTGCATGTTCAACAATTATACAATCCTGAATATACATACTTTGTATCCTATTATTGTATCTATAAAATGTGGTGGACTATTAAAAAGTCATATAAAAATAAATACGAGGTCAGAATTTAAATAAGATTGCTGTGTTTCGCAACTTCTTAAGTATGTAATCAGCACAGTTTGAAGGCCATTTTTTAAAACCTATAAATTAATCCTCCTCTTAAATTTCCTATTATTTGAAACACAAATGAAGTTATAAGTATATTGGCATTTAAACGCAGCTATCTTCGACTGTTATGTAACACTAAACTTTTTTTTTATTCATCTATGTATAAACTATGTGGATGTGATGTTTAGTTCAAAACAAAAGATATCGTGGTTCTCTAAAGGAATCAAACATTCACAAAACATCCTTACAATTCCGTCATTATAGAAGTATAGTAACCCAACTTCATAATAGTGTGAATTGAACTCGTGTATCTGTAGGTTTTGGTAGATCTTTCGAACCTTGAATTCATATAAAAAACCAAAGCATTTGCGACCATTAACCAAAAAATGGAAAAGTATCGTTGTTGTTCTAAGGAGACAAAAATTAATAAAAAGTCTTACTTTTTGATTATTAAGCTATACTTATTATTCCAACTCCCTAATACCTAATGTGAATTGAACACGCGTATCTCTAGGTTTTGGTAGACTTATCGAACCTTGAACTTCATACTAAAAAGCATTTCGGCCATTACCCGAAGGCCTTCTAAACAATCACTTAATATTTATATCAATATGCATGTGTGACATAGGTCCGCTCTACTCGAAATAAATACTCTGTTAAACAAAACTCAACAAATGGACGCCAAATAAATGTACTTACCTAATGAGCCCGAGAGGCTGTGAGCCTCTGAGCTCTAATGAGTCAACACCATACGTTTACTATTAGGCAGCTCAAGATTCCACCACTTTTTAATTCCATCAACAAACTATCGTCACATAGTATGGTCAGCTAATCCACATATAATAGCTAAAGTTTCATAAATAATGATACAAGATTGAAAAGTGATAAAACATAGGTACCTACAAGCCTTTTAAAACCTTGTCGGAATTCCGTACAATTTCCGAGGTTAGTTCGACTGTACTGGTACAAAGAAATACTGCCGAACTACTTTGTTCACATAATTTAGTCGATTTTAGTTAGGAACACGCCATGATCTATCGATGCACAATTTCATTTCAGAAAAAATCTGCCACTTATTGGGAAATTGACACCTAACGCGTGCTACTCGCTAGACCTCTACCACCGTGACTCGTCGACATAAAATACTGAACTACTATATATATACAGCGTCTAAAGCAGTATGTCCCGTGAAGACAGGAATAGCACCAGGACCGGAAATAATGACTGCACAAACGCTACTAACCGACTATTCCGCCGTCAATATTCTAACGCCTCTTATCGAGAAAATTAGCAAACAAGCTACCAAATGATAAGAACGAAGGTCTTGTTATAACTGTAAGTAAGAAAAAACTATACTTAAATTTCTGAAACTTTTATTTTTAGACCAGCCTATTGGCTTATCAAAAGCCCCATTGACCATCAAATTTTATGCAAGTGGGAATGGATTGGCCACACCTGTTTCCTTTTTCACACCAACTTCGAAGCAGTTCCTAGCACTACTTGGACTGGACTTTACAGAGGATAAGGAAGTGGTTTAAACTTGGTGTTGGACTGTGATGGAGGAGGCAGTGAGCATCAGTATGATGTGGAGCGAAGATCGAAACTGGAAACCGAAGAAACTTTGTAGATGCTCTCTGCTCCATCCAGATGTCAAAAGACTTTAAGTTTCTGCACAAAATATCCATCTAGTAAATCTGTTTAACCGTTGAATTCTAGATAATCTCACGGCACAATGTTCTTACACAGCGTGTATTTTTATGGTTGTTATTAGAATTACAAGTGGCAGTAAACTCTGGTATGCGAATAAATGCGCAATATCGCATAGTTAGTGTTGTGGGTACCTTGTAATAATTAACGGAGGTATGGCAGAATGGTGTGACGTCATGCCTGCATCACCTCGCCTTTTGGAAGAGTTAACGAAATGTAGTTAAGTAGCTAATTATATCGAGGCCCGGAGGAGTGTGATTACGATGTTTGGTACGGTCAGTCCGTTGTTTGTGCGAATGCACTGAACGCGGTTTTGTTTGGAAAAAGGCTTTTTTTTATTTATGTAATAAGTCGGCAAACGAGCTGACGGATTACCTGATAGTAAGCAATCAGCGCCGCCCATGGACACCCGCAACGTAGGAGTTACGAGTGCGTTGCCGACCATTTAGGGATTAGGGATTTGGAGATTTAAGGATTGGGGAAAGGTCCGGGAAGGGGAAGGATTGGGCCTCCGGTAACCTCACTCACACGGCGAAACACAACGCTGTGGTTGTTTCACGCCGGTTTTCTGTGAGGGTGGGGTGGAGGATACCTAGTCTCGTATCCCATAACTTTTTTTAAAATATATCACAACTTTAATATCACAGATACAGAACCGCTAATGATACTAACTTATAAATGCAACAAAACCAATGGGGTATGGAAGCTTTCCTACATTTTAATCTCTTATTAATTTAATCGATTTGACCAATACCTATCTAGCTATTACCTAATAATATCCATTTACGTACTTTTCCGTATACAACACACGATAATAAATATTTTACCGCAATCATTTAAAGATCATTAAGATTTTGTAATGCGTTTTCCCCATTCGCATCTTCAGAGGTTTCATTAATGTTGGTAGCTCGCCGCCTGACCAAAATTACCCGAGCCTACGCGTTGCGTTCCGCTCGCGCCTTATGAGCCATTAAACCACTACAGATGGGCCCAATAGGGCTAATTTCTTTAGCCAGGGTTGCAAGCGTAATAATGTATCAGGACCTGACCCGGAGCACGAAGAGGAACGGGGTTTTCTTACACAGTAAAAATATGACAACTTCTCGCACCAGCCAGGACGATTATGATCAATTATTCCCCTTAAAATAAAAACTATAGGTAAGTAGTTATATTTTAAGATATACGCAGTACTAGTTAGCTGTGTGTTTTATGTCTATGTGCGTTTTCATAGACCTGTTTAAGATTTTTCCTCCAAAGTCTAGGTATCACGAAGGCTCCTCTTGATAGGCTTAACTGGGTTTTTATAAGAATGCAGGAAAATCACTGTGATTTTCCCTATATAAATGAAAATGTCAAGTAGGCAGGTAAATTAATGTGGTTTTAATGAATTACGTGATTAAAAGTAATGTTCTTTGAGTATATAACACCTACAAATATGTATATTGTCCATATGAAGACTTATATTAGCACAAAAGAATATTAAAAATTATTTGAAGTCGTGGACGTTTTTATTTTTTTGTTTTTATCTCCAGTACTTTTCTAACAGACAAAACACTTATCATTCTCTAAAGCACTTAAAAAATTAATGTTGCCAAAACAACTTTAGGTATGTTATTTTTCGTATTTTGGCTTCATACTAAACATGATAAATACCAATAATACACCAAAAACAAATCTGCATATTTATGACATTATTATTCTAAAAACGGCGGTAATAGCAAGCAAACACTAACAGTAATGTTAAATATAGAAATAGCAGGTCTATTAGCATTTTTCTTAATTAGGAATAAAAAGCTAGACTTTTTTTTGTTTCTATTGAAGAGACAAAAAAAGTCTAGCTTTTTTACTGCGGCGTCATCCGCTACCGCTATGTATTATACTAGCTTCCGCCCGCGGCTTCGCCAGCGTAGTATGTTGATAAAAAAGGAGCCTATGTCCTATTCCAGAGTGTATCCTATGCTTGTGCCATATTTCATCCAGATCCGTCCAGCCGTTTTGGCGTGATTGAGTAACAAACATCCAAACATCGTAACTTTCGCATATATAATATTTCTAAGAAATAAGATAAGATAGAGCTATAACATTTTTCTCAAATACTTTCCCTATTTTTTTAAAATACCTGTATAAAAAAAACTATTTTATTTCCCTAAAAGAAAGCATTTTCTATGGTTAAATTATATTTCTTCGACTGTAACACGCATTAGTTTAAAAACAATATAAATTTAGCTACCTACGCATGTGTCACGCTCATTTTCCTAAAGTACCTACGTAATAGTAAAGTGGGTGTGTTGTCTGTCCGTCGCCTGCGCCGCCGCCTTAATCTCGCTACTGGCGCCCGCTTGGGATGCGCCCGCGCAAATTCACGCGCACTCACAAAAAGTTTGGCGCGCATTCTCAGCGAAGCGATTAGTTTCTCACACGTTTTTCGACAGTAAATAGATATTTAGATTATTTGAGGAAGGTGACTTTGACTTTTTCGATGTAATACATATTTCTATAATTTAAATGTACTTATTTCTTTTACTCAACATTACAAAATGATGAATTGATTGTGTGATCATAAATTCTAAGAATAATATATACATTATGGGCTAACAATTTATAAAGCATTAAAAAATAGGGATAGTTTTATTGTTAAACTCAAGCACTCAGGACTCACATTGTAGCTATAAGAGAAATAATTCTGGCAATCCGACCAGCGGTTCCAAAGATTATACAAACTTACAAATTTACCTCTTTATAAAATACGTACAGAAAAACTGTCATGACGACGACACACAGACTGGCAGGACAACGTTTTTGAATATTCTCCTAATTACTTAAATCCTAATTACTTGCGTAGGCGCAAGTCGTCCATAAATAATGAAATCTTTATCAGGAATCACTTTTACGCTGAATACAACGATGTCGACTGTTCGCTTGAGGTAAGACCTCTTGTTTGATAACGTGGGTTACTAACTGGTTCAATGTGGAGTGGAAACTTACTTCATAATTACAGTTTGAACTTCAATGGTAATTTATTATTAATTATTACTTACAACTTTTGTTGCTGTTAGTGATGTTAGATTGATAACAGTTTGAGACAATCCTAACCACAAGTTCTTCAGATGGAGGTCACTGAAATGATTGAAATGTGTACTATGTGATGTGACAGATATACATAATATAATACAATACAATATAAATAAATAAACATAATATACAAAATATATAAATAAAACGCTAGAAGAGTCTTGTCTAAATCCAAAAATGCGTTTGTAATCTGTATTTTTATTGATCATGTTGTAGGTACTCACGATTGTTAATTATCTACTTTAATTAGCGAGTACATAGTAAAATAGACACAAATAAATAAAATATAAGGAAAATAATATTCGCCACGCTACATTCGCAGTGCAATATCATATTGGTAAGAAATTCGCTTAGCAGATTGTATAAACTTCATCAGCTCTTAAAAAATACTGAATGAAAAATCAACAAATTTAAATGTTTCTTTGATGACCTTAAGATATGGTCTTATACTTAATGTGTTTAATATTTTCTAGTGTGTAAACAATCGTTGGTGAGAAAAATGTAAAAATGAATAAAATGATAATTAAATTATATACGACCTATGTTTCATAATGGTACCTAGATGATGAAATAATGTTATGAATGCAAATGAGAACTTATATCGTAGTAGGCACCGAGAGACCACTTTGTCATGGTCGTTTTTAAAAAGACCAAATCTGGGCGGGAGACAAAGGATAGGAGTTGTAGGTACTGGCACTTCTCGGTGTTTATTGATATACCTGCAAGTCAACATTGCCAGAAAAGAGCTAGTTTCTGTTCATTTACGACAATAAGCTTACAACAAAAAGAATGATTCTGCAGTGAATGATAGCAGTTAAGGAATATATTCACATTCAACAGGTTCTTTACATATTAAGGCACACATTGGCATGCTTGACGAATTGCCAAAAAAGGTCACACAGAGATTATTTAAAAAATATATGTATACAACGTCATATAAAGCGGAAGCGCTACAAACTTGCCCAAGGAGAATGTAAAAACCACTATGTGTCTTATGTATAAAATTCACTATCGAATCATTGCATAGATTACTACGATTAAGGAGATGCCTGATATACATACGTTGTAGAAGTATCACAAGTTTCAATCTGTTTTATTACTGCATTAGAATTTCAATTCTAAAATTTTGTAACAAAGTCGAAAATCAGACTTCGGTACGCAATGGAGACTAAGTTAATCAGGTTTTCATATAATGGACGTTGTACTATAGGGCAATATTAAATGTAATCTAATCACTAAGTAACACATATCACCAGCTTCCTCAGTGCGTTCGTTTACCTTTGTAATTGTCTTATTTATCGACAGCATTCCAATCACGCGCCGTCGCAGAATTATCTCTAGAACCACTTCAAATTTTCCACCATTAATGTAATATTATGAAATTATTACTATTATCATAACGAATTGCTACCCTACGCTGAATAGATGGAATCCTTTTGATTTGTTAAAACATTTCTCAAAGACATAACATGTAAAATTTTCATCTACCAATAATACCTACTTGCTTCCAAGAACTATTTACCTAAGGATACAATTATAAAAATCTTCTAAGCCTTTCTTGTTTATACTGTAAAATTAGAAGATGAAAATAGGCAAATCTAGTATAGGGCATCATTAGCAAAACATTAACTTCAAAGAACATCTTTTCAGACGTAATGAGTTTCCTATTCATGTAACATCATCCACACGTGAAGAAAACATTGTTTGAAACTAAAACACGGCCGGTAATTATGGCGCAGTTCTTATAAGTATCAGTAAAATAGCCATCGGAGTGTCAGGTCTTTATGTAGTTATAAGTTTCCGGATATACCTCCTGTTGCGTTTGGCAAACTGTTTGTTGGCCGTCTGCCGGCCGGATCAGGTGGACTCAGCCACGACAGATGGTAACACAGACTATCGTCGTCGTCGACCGCCGATGGCGTGTTCCGAAACGTGACTTATCGTTACAAATGAAGAGAAAATATTGCCAGAATTCATGAACAAGTCCCCAACTCGACAGATAGACGCGTATATTTTTAAACTATTTCGCTATTTGCACATGTAAGTATTGTAGTTGTATGTACGTTGTCACGTGTTTGAAGTATTCGGTGTTTTAGTGAGCGCCAGTTTACGATTTATTATTGCAAAATAATATTATTGCTTTACACGGCATCTGACGTTCTCGTTAGGTATTTTTTTTTATTTATTTTCCTTTTCGTAAGACTATCATTATATCTAATAAGATCTCAATCTGAATAACTTGTATTCTACCTTAAGTACCTATGTGTTTTTAAGTCCTTTTTCCTGTAGCAGGTTGATGTTTAGTGTTGAATAAATTTACAACAATGTGTATTATACCAATAAGTTTAGCCATTTTGAAATATTAATTGTGCTGTATCTGTGCTGTATGAAGCACTGTAACTAATTTGTCAAAAGGCAAGCAGTATGTTTCGTCAGTTACATTCGTAGAGCCATGCATAAAAGAGAGGTGCATGATTATTATTGCAGTATACAAGAAAATATTCCGTTGTATGAATGTACTTAAAGTGTTGTAGTTCAAGAAGCAAACAGTCGGACTAAAATACGCCAAAATAAAAACGTTTATTAACACGCCTTATATCGCAGAATGTTTTCGAAATTGCCAGCATCCGAGAAATGAAGTAGGTTGGTGTTGCCATTTCAATAATAATCATCAAAGAAATACGATTTCCGTCTGAAATGACGGCTAGTGGCCGTATAAATTCTGTAAGTATAAACGAAAAGCTTATGAGAACGTGACCGAAGGGGAACACGTGACGCATATTGTTGTAGATCACTAACACGTAGGTACTATGCGCACGCGCAATTCAGATAATAGTTGAAAAACTTAGATTAGACTAGGAAATAGTGACTACAGTTTCTTTGTTATAGTAACAGTGTTTAAGAATCGAAATAAAATGGGATTTTTGAGAAGATATAAAGAGTTAGATAGAAAGAGATATAAAGGAATAGGTAAGTTACAAATGATGCTTACGGCTCGCCATTTATAGCAGTTAGCGTTCCTGACTCACGTTAACACTTGTTTTCATCTTCACACAATTATCGCCTAAGAATTCATCTCGATCGTTACAATCATGTGATGCGCCAAGGACCAGCCTCGTAAATCATTCACAATAATGTACTTGGGAAAAATTAACGCCAATTCTTATACTATTCTACGTATCTATATAGATTTAATTAAATTAGCATTTTAAATTAGCAATCGTAAGTCATTGTTGTATTAAAGGTAAACGTGATTCAAAAACCTGTTATTATTAGAATAGAATATAAGGTGACATTTTTTTTTTTCTTATAACCTCCTTTCTTTTATACCACCATTTTGTTAATTCATTAAGAAAACGTGCATCCGATCCAGATCATGCTGTTAGGTAATATACGTTATGTAATGACACCAAGAGTGCGTTAAACATCTTCATCTTCATCATCATCTTCAAAAACAAATTAATTAAAATTCATATGTGGCTTTGTTTGATCAAGGTGTTGGTGAGTTTATTTAATAACTTGATACTGTTTGAAGTTTGAAGGGAAAAAACTCTGACCGCTTGCCTTCTTAGATGCAAATAGAGAGACACCCGTACACATACATATAAAATAATATCATGAAAATAATGAATATCGCACAACCGCTATTAATTTAATTCAAAATCCTGAACGCCAAATTGGTTTAACACCTATTTCGACAAATCTAGGGTTCAGTTTGGTCTGCAAAAAAATTCACTATGCTAGATCTGCCACTTATGGACTAGTATCGTAAAAGGTAAGCTAGTAAGACGATGGTTTGCAGATATGAGGTAAATATACAATATGTCTAGATTTTAAAAATAACTTAATACCTACATACTTATCTTTTCCCCACTTTCAATGTTAACAAAGTGCAACGCGTTGTCACAATCTGTTTAAATTTTCCTTCCTCAACAGAATTGTGCAATTACTTAAAAATCTCTAGATACATCTGGCAAAACATGTGTGACGGATTCTCTGTTGTACCAGTAACTATGTAACTCAATTACCTTTTATTAATATTAATTTAAGTCACCAAAACAAGGTTAGTACCTACGCAGAAAACAACATGTTTTTTTTTTGAGAAAGCAAAATCTACCTTTGTCTTGGAACCTGCAGCCCTTTGAGACGAGAAAGAGTGTCAGTCTCTTTCTGAATTAAAACCGCACTCTTGTAGCCGGGTCGCGATATGTTATTACACACAGCGGCCTCTGTACTGAATCAATCTTTATTTTCTCACCTGTTCTCTAAATTACTTTATTGAGTGTACAAGACAATTAAAATTGACAAACGTAATACTATTTGTAGCGATATTATTGACTGTTTTGTGGGTGCACTATTGTCTTCTGCTAGTATTTAAATACTGACCACTACCAGGTTGATAATAATTATGCTTAAGTATTTACTAGTCAATTCAAATTCTTAATTAAATAATAAATGATCAACTAAACACGAGTAGTCCCCCGGCCATTCTGTCGGTGGTTGGCTGGTCGACCGTGACATGGTATGGCCACGTTAAACACTTGTGAATTCTCCTCAAGCAAGGTTAGTTTTAATATATTCGATATGCACTAGTGACGGTCGTAAGACTCAGTACACGTCAAATCGAAACACTTAATAACGTACTACGATAAATACTTCTTTTTGACTTTTTTTCTTGGTTATCACATTTACGGAGAACGTTATCGATACTAGTCGCGAAAAAGTCATTGGTCATTGATCATGTGGTCGCAACCGCTGTCTACTATTTAAAGAGTCTTGGGTTTCCATTTACGTGCGGGACTAAGTGCGCCAGTCGTGTATTTTCGAATTGTCAAAAATTATCCGTGGAAGCACCGATGTTAAAATTAGGGCCGGTGTATGTCAAGATTGTCAAGTAGGCTTGCTGTGTCTTTAAACATAATAAAGGACCTCGGCAGTGATTATATTATATAGACGTCTCTACCTACTAGTAACTAGCCGGTCTATGAGGTTGGTAACAGGCATTATCAATGACCATAAAGTGGTAATATAGTATGTAATATATTGCCAGTATAACCCCGACGGCACGATCGACCAGATCAAACCAGTATCTGAAAGCCAATTGAATTCAATTCTTATCAGTCGACGGAATGATTGGTTGATGAAATGAGACATTTAATTTTGTGATTGGTACAAACTGCAACCACTGGAGGCGATTATAGTATTTTGATCTATAGGTATTATGAAATTATTGAGTTACTACTAAGTTAATAAGGTACATATTTAAATGTATCTTTTCTAGAAAGTAGTTTTAGTCACACTAATGGTATCCTTAGTCAAGTATAGATACATATGCATGTAGAAAGTATAGATAAACAATTTAAAGAATTGTAAGGACAATTTTTCCAATTGAAACGTTTAGCTTATTTTATTCATTACTGTTTTTCTTGATAAATTAAAAACAGAATCCAAATAACTATGTAGAAACTTAGAACTTTCTGGAAAATTTGTTGATAGTCAGTTTTCCTATGTAGGTTTATCAGATGTTCTAGTTTGATTCATTTCCCTTAGATTTCGCAACGCACGTGAACGCCAGAACGTCGTCTAAATCTACCTAAGGCTCATTAGAAGGAGAATTTATTATCATCATCATCATCATCAGTTAGAAGATGTCCACTGCTGATCAAAGGCCTCCCCTTACTCCTCCACGTTGAACGACAACTCGCCGATTGCATCTATTGGACCTTCATGACTCTGACGATGTCGTCGGTACGCCACAAGGAAGATCAGATGAAAGAAAATTTTCGAAAATTCTTCGGTAATTTGTGTAAAGATATTGACTTGTATATGTTAGAATTTCATGTACATTTATGAAATACGTTTTTTGGTACATAAGCACTATAATATTACCTACATTGAATGCAAAAGACTGCACGGTTGGCGCGGTGGCTGGGCAACTGGCTGCCGTGCGACGTGTCGCGGGTTCGATTCCCGCACGGAACAACACTTTGTGTGATCCAAAAATTGTTGTTTCGAGTCTGGGTGTCATGTGTATGTGAAATTGTATGTTTGTAAACGCACCCACGATACAGGAGAAAATCCTAGTGTGGGGCAACGTTAAAAATAAAGAAAAAAAAAAGAATTCAATTTTATGTAGAGTATTACTCATTCAACTTGTTTACAAAATATTTTTTTATCATTATTGAATGGTCCAATAGATTTAAGTACTTAAGAAATACTTATGTACAAACAAAGGCACAGATCGTATTTATTTTAGGTTTTTTCTTGAGTTTGCGTAAATAAGAAGAACATGACAGCAACCGCAGTGACTGGGCAACCGGCTTCCAAGCAACGTGTCACAGGTTCGACTTCCGCACGAAAAAACTCTTTGTGCGATTCACAATAGTGCTGTTTCGGCTCTGGGTGTGACGTGTATGTGAAATTGTACGTCATAAACGTACTCACGACACATGGGAAAAACGTAGTATAGGACGATTAAAAAAAATGAACTACATTAGAGCAACGAACATATTGTCATTATTATTTTACGATATGGCCAAATTTCGATGAAAAAAAAATTTTTTATGTGATGGGACGGCAAACGAGCAGACTGATTACCTGATGGTAAGCAATCAGCGTCACCCATGGACAACCTCAACAAAGAAGGAGTGCGTTGCCGACCTTTTAGGGATTGGGATTTTGGGGATTTAGGGATTTGGAAAAACATGTAATGTAGACAATTTTAACCATTTGATCAAATTTTGTTGGTTAGAAGTGAGGAAATCGAGGATGTAGCCACAACACAATATATGAGTAGTATAAGTACCTACATAAGTACAATATGTGTCTACAGCTCAAAATATGTTTTTAATGATGCCATTTAAACATTAATGTCTATAAGAACAAAGGAATTTGTGAAAATTTTACGCTGATATTAAGTCGTATGGCGATTAGGGTCTAATGTCGTTCTTTTTTGTTTATCTATGGTACGTGCGGAGGTAACTAGCTATATGTTTATAGTTTTTGTATTACAAATAGGTAGCAAGAAAACAAAACGATACAATTTACATAAACACTTATGTACTTATAGCGCATTATACCTGTTTTGAGGGATATACATAGTTATTCATTTGTTTAACCTTTTAATTGTGGTAATTCGAGATAGAATATGTAGGTACGCGAATGCCGGCGTTCGCTTGGGGTTTGATGCGTTATGTGTTTATTTAACGTTGTTTAGCTCCGTTCGAGCCGACCCATTCCTCTCTTGACTTGACTTCAAGAAAGTTTTTCATTTCCACAAGAGAAAAGATTTCCAATATTTTTAAAACGTTAAAGTCAAACATACGAATCAGATACTTAGCATTCAATAAATAACGGCTAAATTACTGTGAAAGCTTCTGACAGCGTGCGTGAAGTTGTGGCCGAGTGTGTACATAAACAGCGGCCGGCCTTCAGACTGTTATATTTGACTGCTAGTGCTACAGATTCCATATTACAGGGATACACGTTACATATCTACATTTTTCCGTTAAATAAGCTCATTCTGGCCGCGGTCCAATTTCTTTTAACGGTTTACAGTAGTCGCCGAAATTGTATCGTACATTCGTACGGGTGCCAGAGGATCAGGCTCGCGTACTAGATAAGATTTACTATACACAGAGTTGGGATAAATGCTATTTTTCAGTTTAGCTATCTTTTATGGCATGGTTTGAACGAAAATCCTGTATCTTTCGTGTCAGAGTATTTGGTTGTGTTTGTAAATATAACGAGTTTCAAGTTATGATCTTCTCTACTTTTCAGTATGAAAGTCCAATTAAGCTACTGAGGGTAGGCAGCGTGGATGCGCCTGCGCCCGCGTGCGACTTTCGCTGTAAGTCTGCACTCGAGGGTAAGCGGTATTGACATTGTAACTAGCAGAATGACGCGCCAGTAGGGTTTATTTTAGTCCGACCGTGAGCTTCGACTAGCCATTCATTCGGCTCGAATATCTCGAAATTCCTATCGCATGTAATCGCTACATTAAAACGTAACTCCTTAAGAATTCGCACATTTCTTTCAAAAAGCACATCCGCAATATTTCCAATTTTATAAATTTTCATAAACTTACCTTCTGGTTCTGCCGGGGTGTGAGGCCCACTTGGGACCCCATCTCAGCTAATATATTCTTAGGCATTTTGTCACTGAACAGTCAGTCCACACAGAAACAAACTTGCAGTAAAATAATGTTTTGAAAGTTCGCGCTCGTTGCACTAGTGGTGGTCCAGGTGACGCGAGGTGCGCGGCGTGCGCGCTGACGATCGAATGAACGCGCGGATCTGCCCGCGCGCCAATATAACCGCGTGTGCGCAAGTGACGTCACACCGCTCAGCGCCCGCAACCTGCACCCTGCACCATGCCACAGCCTGACCAATCAGAACGCTTCTTTAAAGTCCTCTGATGACTAAACACCCTGATTTATATTTTCAATCAAGTACTTACTAATGCTACCACCTATGTCTCAAAGACACCCTTCAATATTATTCTTTTAAGGCCCTATGCGTTCCAGTTTACATTAGAATTGCAATTTTGTAATTTGGTAAGTTTATATGACGTCAAGCCCGACGGAGCGACGCGATACTAGTTTAGGATTTTCCGCCTAATTCATAGTAAACGTGCTCTGAATTAGAAGGCAGTCTCTACCTTTATGTACATTTACTTAGTACTTTACAAAACTAAGATTTTCAAAAAGTTGTTTCCTTGTTTGGATTTGTTTTTCCTGTTGATTTTCCTCAAGGAAATCGAAGGATAAGTTTAAGATTTTTATTAGCATTATGTAATGATCATAGATTTTTTTTACGACCCATAATTTATCCAGTACCTAAAATCAATCATTTATGTAGATTCAGTTAATGAGTACCCATTAATACTTGCAACTATGAACAACAACAACGGTTAAGTGTTAATAAATATAATGATACCGAATGCGACTGTAGGTATTCTGACCGTTGAAGATAATATTATCATTCGTCCCTTTCATAAATCTTTATCCGTATGTACACAGAGCGGTCACAAATGAGATTAAGTATTGAGAATAAGGTTTTTTTATCTACATCTATATCGCAGCCAATTAGATTAATTACTCGTGTTGTTAACGCCTTCACCTGATTTTGGGGCATGCCCAACCTGACCTCCCTCCTCCCAGTAGGAATCCCATGACCTTTTCCGCAGGCAATTACTGTACAATGATGGTTATTCTGATGTTCAAGACTTCTGATTCACTTTCACACATTCCTGCCTTTAACGGACAACGAATATAAGTAGTACTTGCACAAAAAAGGGTGATCGCATAAGTATATATTCATGAAAATGTTTACTAGTACAGTTCCAAATGCGTTGCAATTACATATAATTATATTACCTGTTTAATTCGACCGATCGATAAACTATTGTGAAATTGATGATGTTGATATTATTATTTGTTATTTTATCCTCAAACTTGTTTTGATAATGGTCATATTTATTACTGTTGAATCCTGTAATACTGTAAATGAAAGTTACGGAATTAAAACTAAAACCTACCCCTGATAAAGTGACAATCTAAGGCTCACCCCTAGTCCTTAATGTAAAACAATTAAACGACCTCTCACCACTTGCGTGCATTGGCTATCCGCGACTCTGACAATCTTATCATTCCACCAAGCAGGAGGCTTGCCCAAGCTACGTCTGTTCTTCGAGAAATATGATCTATCTATTGCCTCTTAAAGTTGCTGATTTAAAGACCTACAATGTTGATATTTCTGGTTCGGAAATCGGAAATGTGTGGATTAGTGTCTTATTTTTTTTAATGAATTTGTAATTTGCTCATTTCACCAAAGGAGAATTTCCACATTTTTGCAGTTTGTAAGTCTCTGCAGAGCCAATAAAACACCCCAGACGGGGCCCTACAAGGCTAATGTTCAGCCGGCGTTGTGGGGTAAGCGCAATGAGGCACTGCAACCCCGGCCTAGAGCAGGAGAAGGAACAGTGGGTTTATAGTCAGTAAAAGTCTCTCTCGCCTTACCCTGAGCGAGAGAATGTCATTTCATAATTTACCTGATACCTCTAACAAAAAAAACAATAACCCAAAAAATAAGTTTAGGTAGTTCATAAGTGTTTGTTAAATTCAAGTGATTAAAGTGGTCTTTAAGAATGTTTACGGAATTACAATGCAACGAGCAATGCACATGAGTGTTATGTTATGTTGTGTATGAAGATGGTACTATAGTTTGATATGAGTTGTTATTTAGATATGACTAGCGACCCGCAATTGATAGAGAAATTACATAAAACTGGAATATTGAAAAAGAAAACAGTATATAATTTTTTATGCCCACCCTTCATTTCCTAAAGGGCTGATTTTTCAATGGTTATATAAAAGTTTTCTGGGGGATAAATTATGATGCTGTCGCATGTTTGTATAAGATAGTGACAGCAACTCCTCCTCCTAAACATTTATCTGGCTATTGGAAAATCAGCCATAAAACTAATTAAAAATCTCTTGTAAAAGTACTAATACCTTTTACATTTGTGTGTACTCCTCGTTTGTAATACCTAAACCTCATGGCGCATACAACTTAATCTAAAGTACCATAATCATAAAACGAACGTCCGCAGATAGGCTAAACATGTGTAAAATTTTATTGCACTTTAAAAATATTAAAACAGTAAGCGCCACGAGAAATAACCTTTATTTATCTGTTGAAAGTAATATGGCGTCAAAATGATTCAATATTTTGCCAACAATATCGAAAAAGTTTCCGAAGACGAAATGCCAAGATTTTTTTTATTGAAAGCAAAAAAAAATTGTTTACTTAAAAATGAATAAGGGAAACATGTTACTTTAGTAGAGATTATTTATTTTGGAGATCATTCAACTTTTATAGGATATGCAATTTACTGTCAGCGGAATCACATTAATAGCGTGTTATCGCCAGAATAACTTGCTGGAATGAGAAGGCATGTTTTCCGCATTAATTTGCTTTTTCGTAGAAAAGGCATCCTAAAACAGCAAATTGTATGAGTATGTTATGTGTCTTTACAGCCATAGTAATTACCGGTGGGCAGTAAAGTCTAGAACTATGGTGTAATTAAGAGACTACTCATCAGTTCTGACTGAATACTTGCTTCGTAATTTGAATTAGGGATTTAAACGGTAAATGATGTTAATTGCGATAGTTAACGAGAATCTTAGTAGGTAACCTCGGAAAATAACCAAAATGTGGGCCATGGAATATTTTAAGGCTACATGTAAAATTATTTGTACTTAAGAACTATTTTGTTGAAGTCAGTTTCCGTGTTTTCGTTGTGAGCAGAATAGAAAATTGTGTTATATGTAACCTGAGCGAACAGTTTTAGGTACACGATACGGTATGTTCGCGCATTGTGTTTTTGTGCAACTATAGTGTATTTTTTGTGTAGTAATGTGTATTATGAACAATTATAAATGTATTATTGGTCACAATAAAACAACAACCTTAAGTAGGTATGTAATAAATGAGGAGATCTCTACTATTTTCAAGTTACAACGGGACTCATATTCGTGTTGCAGTGATACAACTACTGCGTTGCGAACTAGTAGAGCTGTTCTCAATTAATTCACGCGAGTAAATCGTTTTTTTCAATAAAGTTTCACTTTGCTGAATATTGGTCATACGGTAGTCGACAAGTTAAATCCAAAACAAAAATATACTTAAACCCTAAGTTCGGGTAACTGTGATCCAAACCTTCTTTTTTTTCTTCTTTTAATATAAAAGCGTTGCACCACACTAGGATTTTCTCCTGTCGTGGTTGCGGTTACAAACATACACATGACACCCAGACCCGGAACAACAATTTGTGGATCACACAAAGAGTTGTTCCGTGCGGGAATCGAATCCGCGCAACGTTGAACAGCAGCCTGTTGGGCAACTGGCTAGCCACAGCACCAACCGTGCAGTCCTCTTAACTCTTAACCTAGAACCGTAACGTATTATATTTACATAACGTTTATGTATAAACTTATTATGTTTTTATTCGTTTGGAATAAAATCAAAGAATCCAGGGTCAAAGTAACCCGAATTTACCGTACCATACTTTTCTATGAATCATCAAATGAGGCGTCATCGTAATATTGCGCAAAGTAGTTATCATTTCTCTGAAAAATTAACAAAATAATATTAGACATTAAAATTTTCAATAAAGTGTGAATGTAATAATAAAATATTGTTGAATATTCTACCTATTGTATTGGAAAATCAAAACAATTTTTTTTTCCTATTAAATTAGCCAATTGCCGATGACGTTGATTGAAAGTGATTCACTTTAAATACCATCATTACTTTTCAGTGATTTACGAACATCTAAATATTTAGGTATCGAGAGGTTAGGAATTTAAAAAATTGGGTATTTGGGATTTGAGAATTGATCCTCCGGTAACCTCATTCTTGTGTAAATCCGTAACTCAATTAAAGCGTTGTTTCACAACAGTTTTCTGTTATCTGTGATACCAATCCTGTCGAGCATGTCTCTTTCACACTGTTTTTTTTTTGATATAGCGTGGCAATCATTTCACACTAATTGAACAATTATAAAGTAAATTTGAGTAAATTCGCTAAACACAGCCGAGCTTTAAGTAAAACGTTCGTGTGAAAAATAGAGAGACTCGCTGAAATATAAAAGATTTCATCAAAATCACTTTGAAATATATTTTTCTTTGAATGCATTTATTATTGGCATTTCGCCGTAGCGTCTTTATTTACATGATGTATTGTTTATATTATACTGCTAACAGGCGGCGAGCCAGCTAGCTGTCATACTCTCCGCATACTATTTACACGAACATTATAACATTATTTCATGGTTGTTATTCGTATAAAATATACATAGAGATAACTATAGTACACGCCAAAGAAGTACACAGCCAAACAAGGATCATAATCACAGATTTTAGGCAAATATTAGGTATAAATTTATTTCTTATTAATAATGGCTTAGCTTTAGTTTAAAAAAAATGAAAATCTCACAAGGTTATTAATAATTACCCCGGAAACAGATAAAGCAAAATGCCCGTTCAGCAGATTCTCACGTGTCAATACGTAAGCGTTTTTGAGGAGGGAAAAATCATCCCCATCGTTCCTCCTCTGGCTCGAAGCCGAGGCCGTGGTAGTTTATTGCGCTTGACAGGAAAACACGGCTGAAGAACGGCCCCATCTGTGATGGTCTATTGGCTCTTTGAGGCGCACACCGGAACGCTACACGTCGAGAGCTTGGGTCTTGTAGTAGTGGTCGGAGACGGCTCTAACCGACTCTTGGAGTGTCACCACAGCGGCTGCGGCGTGAGGAGAATTGTTCCGCCTCCTCCTTTGCGAACATCACTGCGCCGCAGAAAGAGGAGACGGCTCGACTAAGTCCAAACGTGAGAGTTCGCCGCCGATCATTTCCCTGAGGACACGGCGGTGCTCAACCCAAGCAGGGCACAGCGCCATTGTATGATCTACCTGGTCCGCCGGGTGCTCCTCATAATGAATACACTCGGGCGTTTTCCGCTGTGTACTAATACTTAGGCCATTAGATGGATGAAAACATTATCAAATAAGTATATAATATGTTGTGGTAGGTATTAAGATGATATTTTTAGATAATCATAGGACTTATAGGAACATCAAATTGTTTAACTTACTCAGTAATGCAAATGATGTAACGTTTGTGTAAGATATTATGAAACATTATTAATCACAAAAGAGCTTGGACGCGTTTTTTTTTTTAAAAAAAGTTCGCCATTTGAGACTGAAAAAAAAAGTTACCTACCTATTCTAATCTATGTAATCCATAGTTACAAACATCCATACATCCGTCCTTGCATCCATACTTACTAAGCTTTAGCATTTATAATATTAGTAGGTTATTATATTGTATTGTTGTTGTTATATCGTATTATAACATTGTAAAATTACAGTTGTTACTTACGTTTGTAAAAAAATATACTTTGTTAGTTCCCAGCAGTGATTTCACTAAATGAGTTAGGAACAATCGACACAACACATTTTGTATTATTCGGCATTCAGTAGGTAACCATCCAACAACTTCTGTGGTCTAATGATGAAAAAGTATATTTTTTATGGTTTAAGTCGGCAAACGAGCAGACTGATTACCTGATTGTAAGCAATCGACATAAGCAGCCGCCCATGGACACCCGCAACACCAAAGGAGTTACGAGTGCGTCGCCAAAAGAAACCCCATCCCCAAAAGGCCGGCCTTTTGGGGATGGGGTTGCGGATATAAAAATTGAGAAGGGATAGGGGAAGGGGAGGAATTGGGCCTCCGGTAACCTTACTCACACGGCGAAACACAACGCTGTGGGTTGTTTCACGCCGGTATCCTGTGAGGCCGTGGTATCACTCCGGTCGAGCCGACCCATTCGTGCCGAAGCTTGGCTCTCACATACTTTTATTGTATCAAATTGAGACATAGGTATATTTATAGGCTGGTCTATTACATAGGATGTCTCTATCGGAAAGTTTCTGTACCTACATACATACGAACTTACTAGGTACCTACATGTCAAGTTAACACCTGTTCATTTGTTTTGTTCCTCTTTGATGCTTTTGAGTAAGAACTGCACGTGGCATATTTTTTCTCGAGTATCTATCTATTAAACATATGTAACGTTTGTCCCAGTGTCACCGCTGATTGTACTCGAGACAATATGCTACACTGGCTGTATCATATAAGAACGGTCATGACAATTGCGTCTCAATTACTTGATGCATGAACTTCAGATGATTGCAGCTTGCAGGCCTGTCTGCAATCGTCTTTATCCTCAGGATGAATCCACTTCTTCGACTTCCTTCAATTACTGACAATCTTCTTTGACCGTTAATAGTAGCTGCGTTTATCGTAAACCGTATCTGAAAGACTTGTGGTGACATTGCAATAATAGTTCATACTAGTGATAGTATCTAGGTACATACCTAGCTAGGTACTCGTAGTAACATACTTGTGGGACAATACGTTCCATCTACACTCTTATCTTAATGCTGAAGGCGGGGAAACAACCAATGGTAAGCTCATGAAGTCTTAAAAAGACGGAAGATTTACCTATTAGAAACTAGCTGGCTGAAAATGGAAGCCAATGAAAATCACGATCAAATACGCATAATGTTGAGTTGGAATCCGGTTAGAATATATCTTTTCAGTAACCTTTAAACCTTAAACAATCTCGTAATACTTCTTTTAACATTAGTTAAAAAACATTACGAAAATTTTCTTACAATAGTGTTGAAGCGTAACCAAAATTTAATGTAGTGTGTACTTCATTAAATTACAATCGTCAGCCTAATTAGCATTGCTGTCCGTTTCTGGACATAGGTTTCCCCAACAACACGGCAGCTCCATTCCAACCACTATGATCAATTTGCCGATTGATCGTCACTTCAATCACTTCATCTAGCTGGGGCGTCATACATTACTTTTGTCTACATAAAAATACTTGAATTTTTGTTTTGTTTTTT
Source organism: Spodoptera exigua (assembly GCA_902829305.4). Classification (NCBI taxonomy): domain Eukaryota; kingdom Metazoa; phylum Arthropoda; class Insecta; order Lepidoptera; family Noctuidae; genus Spodoptera; species Spodoptera exigua. The sequence continues at coordinate 16,141,952 of LR824601.2, read as the reverse complement.
TCATTATGAGTATTTTTTCTATCTATCTGTTTTTTATCTTATTGTATGTTGTATGACATTTGTTGATTGGTCTGTATCTCAGTCTTCTATAACATGTAATACATAAATAAATAAAATAGACACGTTCTTTACTCAAGATTTTACCCCCTTCCATTCCTTCTCCTGCTTTAGGCCGTGGCTGCGGTACCTTATTGAGCTTGCCCCGCAACCCCGGCTAAACAGCGGCCCTCGTCTGTGGTCACTGAAGAACACCCACTGTATGGTAATCGGCTTTTCACGCAGCCCCACCTTCCTCATCCTTTGAGCCATTTTGGTTGCTTGGATTTTCTATCTAGTCAGCTTAGTTTGTATTCGAACTTTCAGAGAGACTCCGGTCTATAACTCACTACGCGACCTGTTGACCGCAGAGCATTCCTTAGTATCGGCACAGTATAAAATCATATGATTTTTAGGCTGTGGCATCGGTATTTACTCTGTACTGAGGACAGATGCATGGGGAAATTGAATTAACTGAGAAAAGCTCTACTAGTTTCAAGTCACAAAAGGACTCTTTTTTTTAAGAAAAAGGAACAGTAAACAGCTGCCATATAAAGCATAGGTACTATTGATAAACAAAATATACTTAACAATATTGTAGCCCACAGCGCTGCTCACAGATTATCTGTGGGATACTTACCTAAGGAAAATCACTAGGTTGACAAAATTTTAATTAAGTTACATATCGGGCAAGATTATACACAAACTAATAATATCTAAACAAAATAATAACAAACTAAACTAAAACAAAATTCAATTAATAGAGAGAGAGAGAGAGAAAAGAAAAGTAAAAGGTTTTATAAGAGCTCCTTAAGGATGAGACTTTTAAACTTACTGCAAAAATATCTATATGCTCAAAAGCTCCATTGTAGGCATCCACCATTCTGCGAACAGGTGAACGCAATCCTGCATTAGATCAATCATGCAAGATCTCACCAAGAATAATTTACCAGCAAGCACTTTTCGCTTGTGGACTGCCCTGGGAACTACATAACATGTTTGCTAAATCTATGCAGTCAAACTTATTTTAACAATATTATAGGTACAAATTCATAGCCACTAAGTATTTCCGTCTACTTTCAAACGTCGGCAGCTTGTATATGCTAATCAAATCTTGATACGGGCAATAATAACATAGCATAGCACGCATAGCACGCAAGAATTTACTCTTACTCTTATTCAAGAACAGCGTGTTCGTCACGGCTAGGTCGCGCAGCCGAATGATGAGACCAAGTTTCAATAAAATCAAAGATCTTTTCATTATTCACATAGTCAATAAATAGAAGCACTAAGGTCTGACAATACTCTTCAGGTAACCTGTTCCGAGCCGGGCCGCGGTACATTATTAAGCTAGCACCTGTAACACCAGTACTTATTAAAAATATCAGAAATGTAGGTATGTAGTGTAGTAATAATATCTTAAACTTTAGCAAGACGACACGAAGTCAAACAAAAAACTGATTAAAATCTGTTTAGCCATTGTGCACCTACTCACCAATTTTTATAAAACCTTCTCCTAAATGTAACAAATACTTTTCCCAAAACCGTATCGACATGGGTTCAACCGATCGTGATATACTTGCGGAAAAACTTACCTACACACATTTTTGAAGTCGATTAAAAATGACAATACATTTCATATAATTCAAGAGTTTATAGTTGAATCAGCAAAATGATGATGGGACCTGTTGTAAAAACCACCCGTTTCTTATCCCGTTCCAAGCCGAAACCGCGATCCATTACTGCGCTTGCACGCTGAAATACTTCATAGGTGAAAGAAAGGGGATGTTTTCAGTCAGTAAGAATCTGGCACACATGATCACACATCATGTGAAAGTACTGTAAGTTCTTGTAGTCTGCTACATAAGTTAGGTAGTATCTAAGTCTCCTTGCTAAACTAGCATCCTATTCATTAACAATCACGGTTTTCTCACTTCATAAAAAAATATGATTGCTAAAAACACTAAGTATGTATATTGTCACACGTCACATAACAACTTTTTTATGGTAACCATCATAACACTTGTGAATTTTATAATCAAAATTATAAGATGACCTCTTAATAAAAATAAAGCACTGAGAGCCTCGAACAACATCTTAGGAGGCTCCCGTAATGCGACTAGACCCTTACATGCACTTTTGAACATCAAACAAAATTTTAAAGATATAAAGTGTCAGTCTGTCGGCCTGTCCTTTTAGTGAAGCTATTTGCTCGTTCCAAAGTGTAGATTCCGATGCAGAAGAACGAGCAAGAAACTCCATGGTTACTCTTTTTAAATCGGTTTCACATACAGATTCCTTTTACAAACAGTTGGTTCAATTATGTACGAACAGAGTAGCACTAATATTTATTCAGAGATATATAAAAAGAGTACCTTAAGGCCAATAGACAGTCAGGAGCTGACCAGTCCCAACTGACGGCGCCCGTTCACGAACATGACATGTACACCAGCATCGTCCAACTCAACCATATTATAGGGAATTGAGCGATCCAGTGCCCGTGCCATAGTAACGGTACTCCTGGACACGGCTCCTATTATCAGGAGATTCCTTTCGTTGGAGCCGTAACCGCTATAGTAGCTTCCTAGCTTAAAATATTAAAATATGATTAATATGTTAATATAATTAAAATTAATTAAGCACCGGGTGTACCTACTTCACACACATTCTATAGATTTCTAGCATAGCTTGTTTTAATAGGTACTCGAATTTGATGCTGATACAGCAAATGTGATCTGGATTGACGACCAGTACGTATCTATCTATCTTCCAACATCAGTCCGCGGCCAAGGGTAGCTTCATGCTAAGCAATCTGCACCGTCCATGGACACCTAATACAACACACAGGCAATAGCGGAGTTGCTAATGCGTGACCAGCTTTTCGGAAAAATTGATTTCGAGGATTTAGCGATTGGGAGGTTATGTATTTAATTATTAATTTCATACTCTACTTTAAAAATGCATATATTTATTAAGAATAATAACAATAATTCTTCACTCAATTATATAAAATATAAGAACTGTTATTCCGTCATTAATTCGGCAACAATCAAATGAGTAGGCAACCTAATCGATTCGAGTGTCACAAATCACATATTGTCTTCAGGCGTTTCCTTGCCACCTGCGTGCGCGCAATATAGCGCCGTGGTGCCAAGAATAACTCAAACCGCCTTGCGCCGGTTTTGGCTGGTTAACGAGCAATAGGGGGCTAGCAGGGCAATTAGCAAAGAGCGCATCACCACTAAAAGCGGACTATTACACACGCCAGATTGTATACTTACCTAGCTATTTACTTAAATTTGTCTGTGACTTGTTATAGGACAGCATTGATTTAATGTGACTTGTTGCACTAAGTATTAGATTCGAATATAAAGATTCTAAAATGTCGCTATCGAAAATTATACTACCTATAATATCAAATAATTTATAAAATTAGTGCGTAACGATTTGTTTTCAAACTCATAAGGAATCTATGATCCCAGAAATCCCAGAATAAAGTAATAGGTTACTTAGTCAAAAATAAGATTTTCCAATGTTTCAATGTCAAATAAAAAAATAGTCACACTTTAATTTCAATTGAATAAGTATATTTGACCTGATAAGGAACATAACGTAAACACACGATCTCATCGATTTTGACAATTAGAAAACTAAGACAAGGTATCGAGTACTTATTCTATTATATTCTGCGCACGCGCCGCTGTCAGTGGCACCGCGCCTTCAATGCAGATTGTTAGTTGACAGAGGTTTCGTTAAAGGGGAACTTTATTGATCGTGATGAAACTTTGCCGATTTATTATTAATACCGATATGAGTGACCAATAATGTAACGTTTATTAAAAGGCATGCGACTTTAATATCTACGTTTGCTTCATACGTTCTTAGGTACTTTATAAAGATGTACCAGCTGGCGAAGGTACAGATATTTTTTGGAGACTATGTGACCTCCTTTAGTATGTTGCAGTACGAAAATAGTTCGGTCGCAAATGCAGCTCTTGAGAAGGCAATTGGAACATTATATCAACAACACAACCTGACCTTCGGCTGGTGTGCTGCAAATGGCTGGTTTCCTGTTGATGCCCCACATCCACGCTCCTTGACTCCAATCAGAACCCACAATAGGTTCAATCACAATCTCAATTATTTGTATTTCATACCGGGTGCCAGCCATATTCTTGTAGGATACTTGCGAAACTTATCTAGTGAGAAATCTCTGTAATTTAAATTTTTTTCTGTTGAGACAAATGGAGTTATATCTATAAATCGACTAAAATACTGATTTTGTGTTACCTCATTTCAACTTCATTTAAGTGTAGGAGAGTCATGCTTCAGCATGAATGGGTCGGGTCGGACCGATGTGATACCATGACCTTACAGAAAGCCGACGTGAAACAACCACAGCGTTGTCTTTCGCCATTTGAGTAATCCCCAAATGGCCGACTATGCATTCCTAACTCCTCTTGTATTTCGGGTATCCATGGAAGGCGCCGATCGCTTACCATCAGGTTATCGGACTGCTTGAAGCCTTCAAGTTTTTTTCACTATCAAGTTCTGTACCTAAACTAGATGTCTTTTAGTCTTCTGATGGCTGCAATGACTGTCACTGTGCGAATCGATATATTAACGTGTGGACATGAAGACTTGAAAATTCTATACATTTTAATGCAGTTAGAATTCCTGATTCCCTTAACACATTTTTGTTCATACAAACTTTATTGTTACTTTACTCTTAGTTTCATGGGAATGAATGTTAGGATACCTTACTTCTAGAGCTAAAACTAAATTTCATAAAAACACAATAATTCAATAAACCCATTTATTTCAAATTATTGACACTCTTAGAACATTTGACAAATAAATTATAGTCATTATCGACATCGAACTTTATGATTACATTTACAACTACAGTATAGATTTATTAGAACAAACACATTCGTATCATTGGAGCTCAGGTATCAACATTTATACAATACTTATACAAATAATATATCCAAACGTGCTTATAAAGTACACAATATTATAATTACAATATCTAATTCGTGACAGTCTTCAATAGTTATGGAATTTTTAAACTGGGTACTCACACACAGTTTTAGTAGATCGAGTCCCTCTTTTTCAGAGAGGAAATAAGCCCTATTTGGGTTGCACCCGCAATCCCGGCTGGACAGCGGCCCTAGTTTACCCTACCTGTGGTGGTCTGGTGGTGGTTCATTAAGGAGTACGCGAAAATCGACGCGCCGCAAGCAAAGGGCGACTTTTGAATTTTTAAATCAATATTTCATCATTATTACTTACAATATGAGTTTTGCTATACACTCGTTTTAAACTGTGAATGAGTATTCAGCGATAGAGAAATATTAAATTACAGCTCATACTGTCCCAACCAAGTTTCTTTCCTTACAACATGACTAGCGGTGTGCTCACAACTTCGTTTACGCATATATTCTTATGAGACTTCCAATGAAAAGATTTCAATCTTTGCACCAATAATCTGGGAACATTCGCTTACACTTATTTAATGTATATTTCGTTTTTATACCGTGCATCGAAAACAATAACAATTATCAGAAACAGTGTAACAGAGTTTTACTATTAACTTTTGGTCCACTTCAATGGAAAATACAAAATGCAATGCTTCAATATTAAATGCAAATTTCTCATATATAACACAACAAAGGCAATATCCGCCCAAGTTACATGACAATATAAGTAAAATACATCTAATTTTAAATAATAATACCCTTTTATTAACATATAACATTATTACAATAATACCTGAAGTCCAATATACACCGACATAGAATTTTGTGACTTCGTAAACACACAATGATTACAATATAATTAATAAATCGTTACATCTATAGATTTACACCTATAATACTTAATATATTTGGCCTCTACTTGGAACATTAAAAACTTAGTTCTCAAGATATACTTGAGACAGTGATTCACTAGAGATGTGCAATAATAATACGTCACATTTATGATAATTATCTCGCCATGAATTTGGAGTCGCTACCAAGCTCCAACTATGAATATGAAAGATAAAAACAACACACTAGTATCCTTAGCAGTGTGTATACATTTTCCTAATCAATGTTAACAAAATTAATTATATTAATAAAATACAAAATATACAAATTGTCATAATTTCTTCTTCAAGTGAGATGCTTTCGCTGTAAGGGCCATTAATGAATGATAATACTTTTAAACATTAAACTAAATAAATGTTGAAAACTAAAGATACTATGTACCTAATCAGAGAGACAGTGGAGAGAGACGTGGCTATTTAAGAGTGATGCATTATAAAGAGTTGCATTGAAATATCCCATAGCGGGGACCAAGTTTCTTATTTATAACTTACATTATATGTCTAGCTAGCTTAATTGATATAATCCCATGGAACTCTGGAAAAGTGAATGCCTTTTACATGTAAGACACGTCGTCACAGTAATATTTCAAGTTGAATAACAGATAAACTCGCTATTTTAAATGTGAATATCAAAAGTTTATTAACCTAATCCATGAGAATTTAATGAAAGTTTCATCATATATTGGGCGGTTAAAATTTATATGTATATGGTATGTTTAGTTGTTTGTAGAATATTTGTCGAGTGAACTTCAATTTTATTACACCGACTTTAAGGTACATTTTATCGTGGTTTTCATAGATTCGGTATTCGCGTGACCTTAGTGGCCAATAAGACTTTGTGTTTTAGATATTCTAATATTTATGTCTAATTTTAAATTAATATGTAGTTATGTAGTAGGCTCGGAATATAACTTTACTATTGTCAAGTGTAATAATAATAATACGAGTGGCTAATACATTATTTATTGTTGTCTGTTTCATTGTTTTGTTTAAATAGAAATGAATATAAATATGTTCTAAATAATTTCGGTTTTTCCAGTGTACACCTTATAAGCTACTAGCGACCCGCCCCGACTTCGCACGTGTGAAATTCTGATACTAAATTTCTCTACAAATTAATAATATAAAACCGCATCAGATTCCGTTGCGTAGTATAAATCGATAATCTATTTTAATCACATTTCAGCATACATAGGAATATAGGGACAGAGAAATTGACTTTGTTTTTTACTTTTTAGTGATATTTATTTGGAATCGAATAGATAATTCTATTATTCAATCAATCATACATTTATATGAGCTTCAAACTGTGACATTGAATCATCAATTGTTTATGCATCGCACAGTAACACTGTGCAATATTTTCAATAGCATTTGATTTTACCATTAATCACTGAACACACCATATCGTTTCCTTAATTGGCTTTGTTATATTTTGCTTGTTTTTACAAAAATACTCCACGCAATTTAGTATTGCATTGGAACAAATACTCATGGTTGAGAACTAGATTTTTGATTTGAGTTCTATGATTGTGGTGACAATTTCTCTCAATATTGAATTCGAATCACTTTTATTACATGTTCTTTGCACATGACAAAGAAAAAAGCTATAGTCGCTGTCAGTGTTATGTTAATCGGGTCAAAATCAATCTCAATTTGCCAGTGCTATTTTAAATATTGGTCACTATTGTTACAGCCTGTATCATTTTTATCTTGATTTGATATTCTATTAAAGTAACATATATTTAATATAATATTATAGAAGTTATTAGTACGTACATGTTAATATTGAATAGTAAGTATTATTCTCGGAATTCATTTCAAATTCGTAATTTATTGATTGATAATATTGTGCGTACCTTGTTATTTACATAATATTAGTGCCCCGCCTCTGTTTCTCACGGATGTCCAACTACATATGTGACAATCTTTGCTTTGTTTGTGGTTTGCTACAGACCTGAAAGGGTAATTATTTACTGACTTTTCCCTATTTTGACAAACATTTTCGTCTTCGGACTATTTTCGTATTCGGATAATTATCGGACTCAGTGCCTCGCATGATGCCAAGACAGAAGGAAAGTGCGTTTTTCATTTTATATAATGAATAATTTAAGCTAGGGATATGCATGGCGACTATCAAACTGACTATTAAAACTCATTAATTTACAAACATTTATTTAACAACTGACTCCTGCGCAGTGGAAAAGGCATAAGCTACAAGTGCAAATTAGTAAACATTTTATTTTTACATAAAGTAACACTGCTTTTATATAAGCATAGAGGAAGAAACAAATTGTTCATTATTATTGACAATGAATATAAATTGTACTGGTGAAAATAATCTAGTTTATTGTATCTATATTGCTTTAATTGAGGGCCTTTCGTTGCTTAATGATTTATGAACTTTAAGATGTATACATGTATGAAAGAAAATCTATGTTATAAGTAAATGTCAATGCGTGGGATTTGCCGTGTAAACATACGGGAATATATAATTTACTAGTATTGCTATTAAGGGTATCGCGATACGCTGTCGTCGCAGGACCGGAAGACTGAGTGACTGCACTAAAAGTATATCTATTACATAAAAAATGCGTCGGGAAAATGTTCTTGGAAGACTTTATTGTGTTTATTTCAGAGTTATCTTAGTGACTGTAAACAATGTTATGATTGGCGGGGTTTTTTTACATCTTGGCAGTTTCTTTGTAGGATTTCCCAGACCTGTTTATATTTGGGGGCAATAAGACTTAAAACCATTCTCTCGTAATGTAAAGCATATAACGCAACTTTCGTGTCAATCATTGTAAGAAAAATTATATGAATAATAGTGCTATTCTAACCAATCGCACATCGATTTATTGGTAAATAAAAAAAAAGGTTTATAATTTAAACAACAAATTATTTTATAGTGTGTATACTACACGACATTAGTATGTATATCATGTCAGAACATATACGTATATTCACTATGTACATATAAACGTGTAATTATGAAAGTGGCAGTAGCTGTCATTGATATATACAACTAAATGTGAAGAACATAAATAAATCATAATAATAACTTAATTAACACTTGGATTTTAGAAGTGCGTGCTAATTATAAATTAGGCCGTTTATATATTAATAGTTTCTATATGTTTGACGGATTTTTGCACGTACCTCTGAGTCCCAAGCTTTATTTCTCTTGGACCGTTCAAAATGGGGTCGTTGGGGTCATAGTATGGGGAAGTGTGAGTCGCTGTTATGGTGTAGAGCTGCGGCCAGAGCTGCGTGGAGCGCGTAAGACTTTCTCGGCGGCGGCAGGAGAGAGAGCACTCGAGACTCTGCGGTTGCACTCCCTTCTGCGCCGGTGTACCGCGCCACGCGAGCCATCGCTGCCGCGCTTATCTGAATGAGATACGTCATCATTATAGACCTGCAGGAATACCACTACGTATTTTAAATTTGCTCAGACTAGATTCTGACATCCGACTTTATTTTAGTGTTTTGTCTTGAAGTTCAAATCTGTATCACCTAACATACTTCCGAAGATTGCCGTGTTAAAAGGTTATTTTAGGGTAAATTACCAAAATAAATTTTACATCCTTATCATGTAAGTCTCTTTAGTACGAATAAATAATAATACTCAATCATTTTAAGAACTGCGCACACGCACATGTCGCACATTCTCACGACTAAATAAAAATGATTATGAATGATGTTAGGTACTTAAAAAGTTATAGAGGTTTATCTGTCAGATCGATCTTCATATTAATTACAAGTCACAAGTGATATTTATATGCAAAACGTTTGTCTAGTTTTAGCATAAACTACGTTACCGCCATAAAATATGAAAATGAATAAAACATATTGAAAAATACCTGGAATTCCTCATCTTCATCAGGAACCCTGGTCTCCAGCAACTTAGGCTGTCTTCTCTGCATCACGCACAGCTGTGTACATACAAAGACCACATAATCAGAAAAATCCCTATTCAATCATGAAAAACGAATAACTTTAAAAAAAAAATATAACTGTTAATCATAGAAATAAGTTCACGTATGCGTATATGGAAGTTACAAAGTAACAATATCAGCACAATTTTCTGTAAGTATATGAAATTATATGTTTATAACCGACACAGGAAAAAATCCGAAGTATTAAAAAAATTACAAACCTGAATAAACATTTATATTCAAATATTCAATTGAACAATTACTTGCTGAATATGTGACGGATTCTAGGGTCAATCTGATGAAATGTATTATAAGGAATGTCACGAAGACATTTCCTATACTTTTGTATTTTGTTGTATTTTTACGTTGGTCAAATAGCCAATAACATATTAGTAAGCAAGTTACCTCAATTATATGTCCTTGGTAGGGGCTCAGGGTGCAGAATCTTAAGTCGATCATCTCCACGATGCGCTCAGACTCAGGTTCAGCCACGATCAGGACCTGCATAAGATAATATGAGAAGTAAATTTATAGAAACTCAATATTTTTATTCACCTTGTGTATAAATAAAAACAAGATTTCTACTCAGTAGCATCTAGCGCGTAAGTAAAACTGTCATCTTGTGGGCAAAAAACGGCAGACACATTAAATCGATACTATTGTTAACATTCATTCATTGATCATTGGATTTTTTTAAGGGTTAGGCAATCTGCATAACTGCCTTCGGTGGCATACCATCAATGCAGTTTTACAAAACTGAATAAAAGTAGTATGTAAAAATTGCAATCTATGGTGGCCTTACCTTATGTGTGATTAGCAGTTGTAATGGCGCGTTATCTAACAGTACTTCGAACCCGGTGAATGCAGACAGTTCGCAAATACGGAACACCCAGCGCACGCAGTCTCTGTGCCAGCCAGGCTGCGAGCGTGGCTGGATCGATGACGATGTCCGTCGGGGCTGAGGCGGAATAGTGTTGACATTTTATTATTTTTAAAAGTAATGTTTTAAACTAATGCCTGAGATAAACGAGATTAATATAGTTAGATAAACGCGGATAAGTAATAAATGTAGTTAGTGAGAATTTAACTACTATCATCTGAGTCAGTCAGTTTAACTTTAAATAGTTTTTAACAATAATTATTAATACCATATTTTAAAAAAGTAATCCCCTCTCTAAACATACCCGTCCTCATAAAATGATATCCCTGTACAAAAAGCAACAACATTTTATTATGTTAAGCTGAAAAACCGACAGATTTTTGTATCCCACCAATCGATAGCGCGATTTCTAAGGAAGATCCATGTGTACAATTTATATTGTCACACTCAATACGCGTGAAAATATTAAGTTTCCTACCTCTGGTATAGGATCCCAGCCAGTCTGGCGGAGAAGGCCGGAGCCGGCGTACGCTACAAGGTCAGCAGTAGCGCTGAGCGGTTTGGTGAGCGCTCCGAGGATACCGCGGCGTAGCGCCACCGCACCACTCTCCGTCTCGCCCACTGCCACCCCTACTAGTGGGTGATGGGCTAGACCACCGACAGCACCTATACAATGAAATTATTGGTTGATAGTTAGTATGCAATAAGTCGACAAAGTAAAACAATTGAAGTCAGTTACGCAATAATTCGTTAAGCAAAAGCTTTTTGGTGCATACACAAATAATTAGACAAGAAATCTCCGTGATACGTTCCACCGTCCGTTATTATGGCTATAATCCAAGCAACTTCATATAATGGAAAGTTCAAGAAAACTCCAATTCAAATTATAAATTTTACCAAGTATATTAATTGCGAAGTTAGTGATGCCAGCGACGAGTCCTGCTACGAAGCTGGGAGGTGGTTTCCTCCTGGCCGCCGCCGCTCTCCTTGCATGCTCTTCATCACCAGCTAGCAGGTCCAAGTTCCTCGCCAAGGACCCTGCCCATGCGCTTAGTGAACGAAGCAACGCCGCTGCAGCAGCGGAGGCGACGCCCCTCACACCTCCCGTAGCACCACCCAATCGCGCCGCGAGGGCTCCAGGCGCACCCAATAATTCAAGACCACCAACTACCCAACCTAAAAAGAAATAAAAAAGGGATATAGGTACTATTTTAAGATCTACTTCCTCAGAATAGAATGAAAGACGGAAATGGAATATGAGGTCGAGGTTCCAATTTCTTAATTCATCCCACACACACATTGGTTAAACAGATTCGTTGATATCGAATTAATTGGACAAGGAATGGACGAAATAGAGAAGTACACCCAAAAACGGTTTTATCCCGGTTATGTGTATGTTACGTAGTGGTGGCCCGGAGGTTAACGCATCCGCTTCTCATGCATGTTCGCAACCTGGCAAGTACCAATGTGACTTTTTCCGAATTATATGTAGATACTTTCTATGATTATTTAGACGCCACTGACATACACTGAAGGAAAACGTCCTGAGGATATCTGGACTTATGGTATTTCAAATTATTAATTTGAAATCGCCGCCTTCAGCAAGAGTGGCGATTAATGCTCAAACCTTATCCGTGTGAGAAGATGCCTTTGTTCAGCAGTGGGCACTTATAGGCTAATGATGATGTATGTGAACACATAAATAGGAAAACTATAGGTTAAAATGATGATGACAAACATCAGCGGTATATAATTGTGTAAGATTAAATCACCTGCTCCCAATATGGCGGCAGACAGGTAGTGCACGGTGAGCGCATGCGTGAGCCGCTCCGCTGACGTCATCATGTCATGAAGTTTAAACGCACTCAGTCGCAGCGGACTCTGATCTAGAGCTATGTACATTCGCACCTGGAATATGAAATACGTTTTAGTTTTCGCCGATTAGAAACAAATCTATACTAATATTATGAAGAGGTAAAATTTGTAAGTTTGTGTGTTTGTAAGTTTGCAAGCTTGTATGTATTCTTTCACTGATAGATAGCTACAATTTTCCTGAGTGCTATAGGCTATAAAACACCACGCTACGATTTAATGGAGCCGGGCAGCGGGTGAAACCAGCGCGAGTGTAGCTAGTCCCTAATATTTCTAAAAAGCCTTGATAGCTTGTCGAGACTTTGTGCAGAGAGCCGGTTAAATATATCTTTAAACTTGATTAATGCGAAGCAAGATGGGCTCCCATAGTGGGCTTTTATGACACTTATTGTCCATATAACCCCTAGACCTTTCATTCTATACAACAATGAACTCGCAACAAAAAAGTAACAAGTAAACAAATAACAAATCAAAATGAAATACACATAATACTTACTGCAGTATGAAGCGTCAAAGTGAGATCGAGTGGGTGGATGTGCAACACCCTGAGGCGAATTGGTCTCTGTATGGACCTCTCCTCGCTTAGCGAGCCCTTGTCGATAGTACTTGACGAGGGTAGCAATAGTTGAGACATGTCTACTAAAGCCTTCACATACGCGTCCTCCACGTACAGTGCCAGCGTGCCTATTCTTAAGTCCACCTCCGTCAATTCTAGGGTTGTAAAAGTAAATCAGTCTTTATAATGCATTATTATTATTACAATTACAGACCGATTAGTTTGCTATATAAAAACTTTAGTTGATTGGATAAGATACACAAATTAAAATCTATATTGATGTTTTGTTGTGTAATAACTATCGTGAGGCATACGACGGACGTTGAAAATATCGACTAAATCACGGGTTTTAACTAAGAAAAGCTCTACTCGGTTCAAGTTACAACCGGACGCTTATTCAGGAGCAACGTGTGCGTACGCAGCGACGTCACGCAACCAACTTGTTGAGATTTTTTAAAATATTTTATTTTAAACTAACTCGTATTGTTTAATTAACTCGACTTGTTTCAAGCAGCGCCGGATGTCCATAATATTGAAAAGATGTGCGCGACTTGCAACTAACTTTCTCGAAATTTATTATTATTCAACGAGAAAACTCACAAAATGTAACTCAATGTGAACTTTATATATTATTATGCCTCACAAAAGTTACAACACAGTGATGGAAATGATAGCTGGCTTTATAATTATGATAACGTTTTTTTTGTTGAACTAACCTTCATGTCTGTTGTTGACGACTTCCCACTTATCATGCTGTAGCCTTAGTTCGAATTTGGCTATGTCGGCTCTAGCGGCGAAAGTGTTTCGTTCAGCGAACATGTTCCACAATGGCGGCCACTGATCAGGCTCCAGGGGCTCCGAGCGAGTGCTAGCAATCACTGCGAAATCATACTGTCCCGTCTCATACTGCAAGTTATCGATCTGCGCGTCCGCAACCGATATGACTGTTTTTACTTTCTGTAAAGGATACAATAAATTATTTTTGTGAATAAGTTTTCTTTGGATACTAAGAATTGAAGGTCTCTGAAGTGATTATATGATTAGGGCTGCTGATTGTCTTAACCAATTTCTTAAATTAAAATAGTATCTGCCATATATCATGACAGTAAACGCTAAGGTTAATCAATGTTGATTGAGGTCTCCACTTCTTTTAGTCTAGCAATCGTACTTTTTATCGGGATCATCTAAGATAGTCCTGCTCTTAGATGTTAGAAGTGTATTTGGTGGTCGTATGCCAGAACATGCCTTACCTTGCTATCAGACTGCACGAGTAACGCTGTGCGGTCGAGGTGCACCGCAAGTAGAGGCATCACATCAGAGGCAGCGGACAGTTCCACAGAGACGCCTGCGATAATGCAGCGGAACCGGTCGGCATTTTCTCCAGTATCATCCATCTTTTCAATATCTGTAATATTATTGATATCAAATTAGTAGTAGATCTTTCATTTGCCATAAAAAGTTTGTCTATATTTCAAAAGATGGTGCTGTACTAATTCTATATGAGCACACAAGTTGGCACGCGGCTAGGCATACATTAAACGAATCAGATTTCCAATTTAGTAAAGCTTAGTAGACATAATAAAATTAGTCCTCGTCTGGCCAGAAGATTATCAAAATACTACAAGGAAACGCAACTCCCTATATCAAATACGCTAATAACCAAGGCTTATTCAGGTTTATAACAACAATCACTATATTGAAAGAGGTAAATATTACAATATTGAGAGAAGAGACTCTGGTGAAGATAGATACTAGACTTAATTTATTCACACAACTTGATCCTAGCCAAAAACATATTTTAAAAGCTTAAAAACCATATTCGCACTAATATACTTACCAGGATCAAAATCTTGGTTCTGGAAGTTAGTGTCCGATGTGAAGATGACGGTTGAATTTCGAATCATGCGGCTAGGCGAGCTTTCTACAACTGAAGCCGAGTACAGATCCTCCCGGTTTATAGACTCTACAGTAATGAAATAATTATCAATTTCATTTTCTCATGTACTAGAAAACCAGTTTGCGCAAATAGCGCAGTATTATTTTAATGTGTACAAAGTACAAATAAAACATCATCTTAGGACTAATATTAGAATAATTTTGAGTTTTTTCCACTTACTTTTACGGGCGTTGTCCATCGAATCGTCTGCAGAGTGTACTGCAATAAAAATCCTGTATGTAATACTACGCTATAAAAAAATTAGCAAACTTTGCGGTTCAAGTTATTTTTTTTATTACCCCACTTTAGGATTTTCTCCTGTGTTGTGGGAACGTTTACAAACATACAATTTCACATGCACATCACACCCAGACCCGGAACAACAATCTGTGGATCACACAAAGAGTTGTTCCGTGCGGGAATCGAACCCGCGACACGTTGCGCGGTAGCCAGTTGCCCAGCCACCGCGCCAACCGTGCAGTCTATCTAAATTTAAAATGTAAGTAGAGGTAAAAAGTAAAAAATAATATCCAAGTCAATTGACTCATGCAGGGTCCATACTAAAATCATGATTGTTGTTTGAGTTTAAATGTTTATTTGATAGGTGATATCTTGGATTACCACATAGACTGATTTTTATCAACATACCACACGGGCGAAACCGGAGATGGAAGCTAGTTGTTCAAAAGACAGTCTAGTGACAGACTTAAATACGACCCGTTATTAAGGTTTTTTGCATCGGTGACATAACCAATTCTGTATGTATATCCAGTTTTACTGTTAATAGGAGTAAAGAATAACTAACCTCGGCAAGCAGCACCCACTCTCTCCAAACTGGCGACATCTGTGACCTGCAATAACATCATTAAAGTGAGCTTGTAAATATAAAATAAGTAATGGTGTTTAAGTCAGTGTTACCTATCAACTAAGACCGATACATAACCAACCGATAAAGTTTTTTATCAGCTGCTTTCATAAATATCATGTTCACAACTCGCTAATCGCTGTTTGAGGGCGCTCACCAGCCGATTATTTACGATATCCGAGAGTCTGTGAGTAATTCGAGGGATCATGTAAACCCCAAAGAGGTTTTACATATATCTTCAGTCATTATAAGGATATTCAAAGAGGTTGCATTCAACGTCATCTTTGTTTTAAGCTTCATCTAGTTCATTAGCTCCATCTATTTTTTCATATAATTATGAACCGTGATCGTGCCAAACTTTGGTCTATTTCCAAAAATAAATTCATTCAAAGTGCTGGCATCGACAGCGCCCCTATGTACATACTCGCCTGAAATTTAATTTAAAAACAACAATTTGGATATGACGATGGTCATAATTGACAATAGTGACAAGTTTACAATCATTCAAAATCGTTCGGTTATATCATCTATCGCAAAACGAAGTTGGTGGTGAAAACTCGTTTCTGGTTAGATCAATCACAGTCGGTTCGGAATCATTGTTTCAACGATTCTTGGTAAACTTGGGCTTTGTGGGGAAAATCACAAAATAAGGAGGATCATGAATGAGAGACTGTGTCAGATTCTTACTGACCAAAACCCCCTCCCCCCATTCCTTCTCTTACCTTATTGCGCCAGCCACCCAACCCCGACGGTAAACTTAGACCATTTTTTCAGGAGATAATCATCAATTGTCTTTTCCCGCCCAGAGTAAGGCGAGAGAGAATATCGGACTCTTACCGACTAAAAACCCTCGTTCCTTCTCCTGCTTTAAGGGATTCGTTATTTCATAATGTCTGCACAAGATTTGTGCAAACAAATCTTGTAATGGCTGTCGGACTAAGCGAAACATTTGCTTACCTTGCGAACAGATTCATCGCTCTCGAAAGCTCCTAATAAACGGCGTCTGATGTCACTCGCTGATATGTCATTCTGAAATACAGTCACACAGTGAAACGAATTACTTTAATAAATTGCATAAATTAGCTCGAAATCGCGAATGAATTTTAACGAACGAAATGTTATATCTCAGATTGGTTAAAGTTACTGTTAAAATTCTTCTATTACGAAAATGTTTAAGATCGGATTATGCTTTGAAATTGTGATCTGCCACCGAGAGACAAAAACCTAAACTGCCTTTCAAATGTAGGAATGGTGGCAAACACTTCAAAACTTTTGGTTCAAGGATAGATAGACATGCATAATGTGTTTTAACAGATTATTATGATGATAAATGGATCCTAATTAGTCATTAACCCTCTAGGTAAAGAGGAAGGTTAAGTTAAGCAGTGATCTCAGCAATGATTTGCGGCAAATACTAGTTCTGGACCACTTTCAATTGTATATCTTACATGGTCAACGTCTTGTAGTTCGAGCAGCGTGGAATGTGGATGGGTGCGCACGCGCAGCTTGATGGTGATGCCGCCGGAGTACTGTAGGAGATGCTCTCCATCCGCGGCTACTACTGGTGAACACCACTCCTGTTCTAACTCGTCTGTAAGAAAACCAACAAAATAATAATTATTAAAATATAAACAATCTAAAGACAATCCAGTAAATTAACGGTATAAAGGAGAAGATAAGTGACTTTATTAATTACTAGCAGCTCGCACCTGCTTTGCATGGGTCTCATCATCTCTCTTACGATGTAAGGGTCCCTATTACCCAACACTCCCCTCTACTTTTCTTTCATAAGATTCCTACTTCTGACAATAACACACATAACAAAAAAAAAGAATCAGTAGAATTGGTCCAGACGTTATTGAGTTATGCGCTTACGAACATATTTTGCGATTCATTTTTGTATATAAAGATATATAGATTTTTTTCCGAAAAGGTGATGTTTGAGAGATAGGAAGCAAATATTTTTGTTTTGCGCTAATAAAAAAGAGATTAGGCTAAGTTAGGTAAGCAAGCTGTATTCAAATTTTAATGATTCATAATAATTGGACAATCAGCTTAGTACTTCTAAAACAAGATTACCTTTGCCTTTAGCAAATGTGAGGTAACAAGAAACGATAGATGTCGCTGGCATTCCTTCGGGAGGAAAGCGGGCACAATGCGCAGGAGTGGAATAATGGATCGCCGCATTAGGTGGCATCACACACCACCACCGAGTCCCCGCGCATTCTGTTACCGGCTGTGGGATAAAAATGGTTAGAAATAGCATATCCGTGACCAGAATTTACCCTCGCAACTGTTTGGCAAGGATATTTTTATATAAATACTACGTTATAATTACTACGTCTATACATATATCAAATTTATTTTTATATATTTATATATATTTGAATAATATTTATGTATAAGGTATTGTACACTTGACGACCCTATTTCCCCGAATTCTAATCGCTGACTCCATCCAAAGGATCGCATTTAGCGATAAGACTACTGTACATTGTATCTTAAAAATTTTTTTTTCTTTGTATATTTTGAGAAGAGCTGAACATCGAGGCATCAACAGGCTGATGATGATGATGATGTTTATTTTTATGATGTGGTGTTGGTGTGATAAGGTGTACAATAAAGAGTATATAAATAAATAAATAAATATTTTTGCGCGCAATGCTGCGCTTGAGCAAGCGTGGTGATTAATGCTCAAACCTTCTTCGTGTGAGAGGAGGCCTTTGCAGTGGGCACTTATAGGCTGATGATTTGATGTGCTTCGCTTGACTAGTAGACCCTCGCATGGCTTGATACTAACTAAATAACCTCGAACAGTTACAATATGAGTAAGAGAGTTAGTTACAATAGCAATCCAAGTTACAATACCCATAACTGTAATAACAATTGCTCCGCCAATGCCTCCCCAGGCCCTAAATCACCTAAAACCTAATCCCCAAAAAGGGCAGCAACACACCTATTACTTCTGGTGTTGCAGGTATCCATGTAATACCATTGGATTATCTGATGGTGAATACTATCAGGTAATCCGTTACGCTACTGTGCCGTGTAGTCTTTTAAAAACATACAAAAAGTTTAGAGTCCTCCAATCAAACTTACCTCAGTATTTGAAGTGGACGGTTCGTCAGTGAGATGTACCGGCTGTGCGACGGCTAAGGTAAGTCGAGTATGATTGTGGACGAGGAACTGTGGACACGGATCCGGCGCCACCACCACCAGCCAACGGTCGTCGCTCTTTATCTGTGTCACTACTATTGGCACCTGGATGTAATAAGACAATGTTTTTATACTTCCATATGGATCCGAGTATATTATGAAATAGCTATTAGATATTAGAACAATGACCTTAACTGCGATCAAAACTTTAATTCGATTCCTGATTTGACATGACCTACTGTCATTTTGTGAAATAATGATGAACAGTGTAGTGATGAACACAAAAATCGAGAATCAGTTTCAGGAAGGCATTCAAAAAATTACGGCTACCGAATTGTCTAAATGCGTATCCCATGTTTTCAAAGAAGAGGAAAAAATGATTAAGCTAGATATGTTAATTGAGAATAAAAATCACAGACACAATTCATAATAAATATTACAGAAAGTAACAGCGATAGCGATAGCGATGACGGCGACAATTTATAAAATGTCTTTTTTATTTGTCGTTTTCCTACATGATCACATTTTTTATTAATTTCACGCACAATTACAAAAGAAAAGTCTCAGATCGTTAATTAATTGTCAAAACTAAATTATCGGTTCAGAAATCTTTTATTTCCTGATAAACTTAGTTTACGAGAGTTAAGTTATACACGTGAGGAACCGATTCAGAAATATTCGATTTCCATATCGAATAATTTCGCAACGTCACTATTTATTACGTGTCATAACGTTGCAACACTGAAATTGTCAAATCTGGAATGGAATTAAAATTCCGAGTATAGTCTAGTTTTGAGATATAAAATAATTTCATCTCTACTTTTTGATAGTGGATATGCTATTCTTTCTAGTGTTGAGTGTTCTGTATACTGGGCAACTAAGACATTCAGCGGAAACATTTTCATGTATGAGTGTGAGTGAGGTTACCGGAGGCCCAATCCTTCCCCTTCCCGGACCCTTCCCCAATCCCTAAATTTCCAAATCCCTAATCCCTAAAAGGTCGGCAACGCACTCGTAACTCCTTCGTTGCGTGTGTCCATGGGCGGCGCTGATTGCTTACCATCAGGTAATCCGTCTGCTCGTTTGCCGACATTAAAAAAAAAATATTTTTATAGATAAGTATCTAGATTTAAGCCGGGATTGTGGGGCAAGCGGAGTAACGTACCGCGGGCTCGGCCTGAAGCAGGAAAAGGAACAGGGTGGTTTTTAATCTGGGTGAGAGATGTCAAATAATATTTCTTTTCCCATAAAAAGTTCCTAGATTTGTACATAAGTCTAGGAACTTTGTGTGTATGAAAATTGTAATCGTAGAGTTAAGAAAAAATAGGGTCATATTTTAAGAAGTGTTGGTTTAAAACTTACGGATTGCATAGACGAGTCAATTAGAGCTACGGCTCGTCGTAGCGGTTGCTCTCCGAGCCGGATGGGTACTGGCGCCCTTGTCGGATACGTCCCGGAAGACAAGGACAGGCACACGTACGTGCGCAGTTCCGACGGGTCGCCGCCTTGCCAGCGCCCGTGCAACCAGAAGCGAGTCAGAGGCGTGCCGTGGACACTGGAAATGAAAATAGCTACATAATCACCTGGTAGTGAGTCACACCCCCAAAAACTGATAACAGAATTGGGTAGTTTCTTAGGTCATTAATAAAAATTAAATCGACGTTTCAATCCAATAAATTATTGAAAAATGTCTATACTTTTTTTATTCATTAATTTGGCGATACATAAAATTTTCAATATTTTTAAGCTAATGTTTAAAAAATAAATAAGCCATTTGACCTAAAAATACTATGACATAATTCGGAATTTCATACAAATTTCATAGAAAAGTATCGTTTTTGACATTTAAATAAAAGTATTGAATTTGACTAGTTGGAAATTATGGTTTTCATTAAATAACGACCTGTTTCGTTTTTAATACAAGTTTTACTATGAAACTTCTGCCGATTGATCTGAAATGTTGCATGCACGTTTAGTTTGCATGACCATCAATACCATATAAAAAAAAATCTAAATTTTTTTATCGCGGGATTATGATTAGGAAATTTAAAGATTTGCACGTTAAGAAAAATGGTGCAAATATTTGATAGTGTTTAGTTCAACTTTTTCACGCGGGTTGTTATATCATATTTTAAACTTCAAACTTTATTTGAGTGCAGCAATTGCAGGGTTTTTGTCAATTGTGCCATCATCTACTATCATAGTCATACGACTACCGAAAACCGTAGGGATAGTTGTATTCACCCCCCGGCAAGTTCATTACATCATTAAGCATACAATTCCAATCAAACGACTTTTTCAAATATTCATATTTCAAGTTATATTCAAAATGGTAGTGATTACAGTACCTTCCATCTTTGACAGGTAGGACTACTTTGAATGCCTTGGGGCGCAGTGTTATGAACTCATCCACGTCGTTTGGAACTGCTAAAGCTGAAACCTGTTAAGACAAAATAAAAAACATAACTATTAAAGTAGAAACCCGACATGACTTGAGACTACCACCCGGTTTCTGAAAGGCTTGTCAACGCTAAAATTAACTAATCTCCTGTCAAATCTCTTGTCAAGTCATCTGATTGGTTGTTGATAATTCAGTTAACCAATCAGATGACTTGACAAGAGATTAAATTGATTTTAACATCGATCGGCCTTTCGGAAACCGGGTGTAAGTCCAGCTACTTTAATTAATAATTGCACATTAAATAATAGAAAACGGTTAAGAATTTCTACCTTTGAATCTTTGCAGGTGCGCAAGCGCAGGAACCAGGTTACAATTTAGTTTTCGTGATATATTCTTCTTGTGCTTAGTTTACTTGTTATGCTTTACAATTTTGATAATTTATTTATTTACTTAAGTTGTAGTACAGTAGGTCTACGTACCAAGAGTTCCGTGTCAAGCCTGTTTATGAGTACATATGAGGCGGACACGCCCAGCACGTTGATTTCCTTTTTGATCTCGTAGTACAGGGTCAGCAGTGCAACCTGTAGTACATTAACAATACTAACATTAAATATAGTTTAGTATAAAAGAAAAAAACATGTCATTGTACGAGAATTTTATGATAGAATAGATAGAATTTCATGGCATCGTGGGTAAAATCTGTGTGTAAAAGTAGAATGACGTGCAAGAACCTTAATATGCCTTATTATAGGTAACCGCGATTTTAAATTATACTCGAAACCCTCTTGAAGATCTAGCGGAACTGATGTAACTTCTGTTGTAGTTGAAAAACTAGTTAAATTGAGTTTGTTTCTTTGCTCGTAGTTGTTGATGAGTTATGATAGAAAGGTGGTCTTTAAAAGAGACAGACCTTGAGATTGTTTCGGAATTTCTTCTCGCTAGTTATCATATAGTAAATGCCGGCTACATGTTGTCTTTTTTAAATAATGCTTTGTCTTTATATTAACAAAAACTCATTGTTTCATATACTAAATACAGTAGGCTGCGCGACGTCGCCGCGTCCGCGCACGCTGCTCATGAGGAAGAACCCCTCTGTGGTTCGAAACTAGTAGAGCTTTTCTCAACATTTACACGTGAGTAACCCGCGAATTTTAGTTAAATTAGTATGTCTCACGATAGTTATTATAAAAACATATACTAAATACCTTCTGGTTGCAGACTATAGCGAAGTTAGTGGCGTGGTCGAGCGCCACATGTCCGGGCGGTGGAGTACCGTATCGACCAGGATCTTCGGCCGACACTTGTAGTTGACTGCTCACAAACGTCTCGCGACCCATCTCCACCGATATAAAGAATGGTTTCTAGAATATTAAAGTTACAAGGAATTAAAATGCGTTGTGTGGGCATCAGAGAATATGCATATGATTCAAATGCTACTAATTCTACTAATCTACTATCGACTAATTTACTGATCTACTAATATTATATAAATTTGAAAGTTTCTGAGAATGTATGGATGTGTGTTTGTTATTATTTCACACAAAAACGGCGGGACAAATTTGGTTGAAATTGGGCCTGTAGATAGATGATACCCTAGATCATCGCTTAGGTTGTTTTTTATCAAAATAGGTACCACGTGGGCGAAGTCGAGGACGGAATCTAGTAAAAATATAAATCGGCACCGCCGGTGGACACTCGCAATGCTAGAGGAGTTACTACTGCGTTTTCGGGATTGAAGGGATTCGTCGATTGAGGTTTTGGAGATTTGAAGGTGTAGGAGGACGAAGCTTACTCACACGGTGAAATACAATGCAAGCGTTCTCCCTAAAGATAGCCAAGATAGTTTAAATTTTTAGTAAATTACCTAAGCTGATAGGTCATAGAGATTTTATGTCACTGTGATGAGTAAGAGAATGAGATTAGATACTAATTCTAAAATTGTATGAGTGACTAGTGGCCTCTCCGCACCTCCGCAAACCCCACATACTAAATTTCAACAAAATCGTTAGGGATGTTTCCGAGATCACATGCTTTTTCAAGCTATCAGCGCCATCTACCGGGCTGATATGTGAATCAAAACCATCCAGTGCGCTATTCAAACGCTTATAGAAAAATTCAAATCGGTCAAGCCTTTTAGAGGAGTTCAAGGACATACACACGTACAGCAGAATTATATATATAAAGATATACAACAACAAACATACCTTGATGATGATAGTGGGTGGTGATATAGCAGTGCCAGGGTCGAGCTTGCAGAGCGGTGCGGCGTCGTATGCGCGGAGTGTAAGAGATATGGGGGTGGAGTTACACATCAGCGCCATTGGACATAACTGGATCTCCAGGCTGCAGCCGCCACCAGCTCGAACGGCGTGGTAACGCACCTATCCAAATGATATTTTTGTTACGTTACAGTAGGTACTTTCTTTTTGTATCATTTTAATATGACTTGCGATTTATTAATATTCATTAGTTCTTCGAAGGTGGCGGAGTTCAGTACACGCGTAAGCTTTTCACTAATTCATTTCGGTTGGGTCCGTACCGATTTTAAAGATAGAATTTTGAAAATAAAGAATGTCTCAATAAATACTATATTGAGACCACACCCAATTAGCAGCTTGTACTTTCTGTGAAATAAATTTAAAAACATGGGAAATTACTTTTTCATCATCACCACCTGTCTTTTTCTCTTAAAGGCATTATTTTATTAGAAAATAAATAGTTTATATTAAATATTTAAATAAATAATTTTCTTTTTATATTTCCCTGAATAAATACTTGTGTTAAACTGCTCACATAATTGGACCAAGTGTTTAAATAAGGAATCTGTATATGAAACTGATTTAAAAAGAGTAACCATGAAGTTTCTTGCTCGTTCTTCTCCATCAGAATCTACTCTTTGGAACGAAAAAAGGCTTCACTAAATGGACTGACCGACAGGCTGACACTTAATATCTTTAAAACTTTGTTTGACGTTCAAAAGTGCCTGTAAGGGTGTCTAATTGAAATAAATGATGACTTTGATTTTAATGTCGACGAAATAACATGACGACACTATTTCTTCAATAGCCCCCATAACATTCCTAACTTGAGGTCGATTTGCATATCGTGACATCACAAGGGGAGTCAACTTTCGAATTCCTAAATCCGCATTTAAATATAATTAAAATTATTTTTCTATTATTATGTATCTTTCTCATTTTATAACTAAAATTTATCAGAAAAATAAGCTGAATATATTTTCCTATAGTTTTTACATTGTACGTTTATATCGGTTAAATAGCCGATTCAACTTACAGTGACATCACACCGTGGCTGCAGTGTGGCGGCCACCCATTCCTTGTTCCAGTGACTTGTCGCTACGGAATACGGCCATTTGGATTTTGCACCACGGGCCGAGCGCTTCAACCTATAATGCAAACATACATAATTGGGTAGTTTCTCAGGGCAAAAATAAATTAATTCGACGTTTCAATGCAATAAAATATTGAAAAGTAACTATACTTTTATTCATCGTTCGATACACTGAGTTTTAGATTTTTTTAGCTGATTATTAAGAAATAAGTAAGTTATTTGACCCAAAAATGGTACGACGTCATAACTCAGTTTTTCATACAAATTTCAAAGAAATGTATCGTTTTTGACGTTTGGAAGTATTGAATTTAACTTGTTGGAAACTATCTTATTGCACAATATTTGTAATTGCACCATATTTAGTTATTTTGATTTTTCGTTTCTTTAGACGTTGCCTCCTCTATGATTTTTTCGTGTATCGTGGGTGCGTTTGCAAACATACAATTTCAATACACAAAACAACCACTTGTAAATCAAGCAGAGTCATTTAGTGAGAACATTGATGAGCGTACTTTTTCACTACACGTTACGAAAACAATACTCCTTGATATAAATATGGTTACACTATAGCTTACTTAAAACATACTAAATTGTGTTTTTTAGGGATGCTCAACTAGTTTCGAGCCACACCGGAGCCCTTAATTTGTGACTTATCGTGTCAGCTCCAGGCGTACGGCATGAAAACGACTTTTCAAACTGCCTACAGCCGTTTAATAGCACTGCTAATAGTAATAATATTTGACATAATTATATAATAGCTCACCATCGCAAGATGTCCTTGATGACGTCATCGATGTTGAGTACAGGTGATCGTTTGTCAAATACGGAAGTGTCGGTCACACCGTAGTGTAAGGGCACCGCCTCCCTCGTCACTGGGCACTCAATATCCCTGTAAGTATTTTCAATAAATTAATAATAGAGACGAATGTCGTGGTGACCCGGAGGTTAAGGCGAATGCCTCTCATACATAGGGTGGAAACCTTGCAAGTACCAATGTGACTGTTTCCGAGTTATATGTACTTTCTTATGATATCTCTCTCGTATGATTATTTAGACTTAGACATACTATAAAGGAAAATATCGTGTTTGAAATCAACAATCCGTCTTGAGTAGGCGTGGTGATTAACGCTTAAACTATCTTCGTGTGAAAAGAGGCCTTAGCTCTGTAGTGGGCACTTATAGGCTAATTAATGATTATGATGATGATTAAGAGAGATCGCACAACAAATATCACGGTATTCTATCGTTAATGAAATATTCGTTTACATCATGAATTCTTTAGCTAAATATCTGTGATCGTAAGATACATACTTGTATTGGAAGGACAGACTGTGTCTGGCGGAGGTGGTGCCAGGCGCCTGTAAGTGTGTGCTGGACCCTCGACCCTGGGCGGTCTGTAGCATCGGCGGCAGCTGCATCTGCGCCGGAGACTGGTCCTCCGATGTTTTTGTTGTAGTTGTTGTTGTTGTTGTTGTCAACGTCGATTCTGTTACTATTAGCACCTAGGACATTAAAACGGGAAATTATAATAAATAAACGAAAGCCCAAGTATTTTTAAGCATTTTTATGTAGTTATTGCAAAGTAAAAAATAATACAGATAATATTTTCAAGTCTGGAAGGTCAATGCTTCGGCACGAACGGCCCAGCTTGCCCAGAGGGATACCACGGCCTCACTGAAAACCGCAGTGACAGAACGCTTGCTTTGTTTGACTGTGTGATTAAGGTTAGGTTAGTCTCTAGCGCATCCTACCTCTGCATCTAGCGGCAGATGTGAATGTAACACGTATAGAGGCCACATAGTAGCGAGTATACGTCCATCATTGCGCCCGCGCACCACACGGCACCACACTGACACAAATTGGGTTTCTCCTTCCGTTGGTACTGCAAAAATTATAAAAAATTGTATTATTATTTTATCACATGGATGATAAATGTATTTTTGAGGGGGGGGGGGGAATCATTATTATCACTAGACTTATTGAATAAACAAATCTATGTTTATGTAGGTGAGATGTTTTTACCTTTGACCAGCCATGGCACGTTTTCTTTAGGACACTCCTTGAGCGGTATGTCGCCCGACCAGCATGTATTGTGTGACCTCAGCTTTATTCTGGAATCACAAAGTTAGCAAAGTTAAAATTATAAGTCGTAAGTCCGATGATAATGCAGTCACAATATTAAAAACTTTTTGCGTGTGTCATTTTTATGCACTTCAAGAGCCTTCGAAATATTCACGCATTTCCAATAATAAAACAGGGTAGTATCAAATTACTTCTATCACTCTGGGTGGGGCGTTCCGCACCCCGTTCCCTCTTCTGCTCCAGGCCGTGTTTTTCAATCATTGTCATTTATTACCTGTGGCATTTCATTGGTAATCTTCTATACTTTAGGGAGAGGAGAGGAAAAGTTTTAATCTAAGTGAAGGACAGCTCTATAGTTCGGCCCGAAAAGCCGTTAAGCTGGCCCAGCTTAACCAATGTGATATCACGGCCTCACAGAAAACGGGTCTGATACAACTACATCGCTTTATTTTAAAGTGTGAGTTATTCCGAAGGATATCGGAGATCTTCCCTCATCTCCAAAGGCCGATACCGAACAGCCAAACAGAACTGTTCTGGTGTTTCGTGTGAGAAACTGATAACATATAGTTTGTTGTCTCTAATTATGGAATGAACTATAGTAGAAATGACAGTACAAGAGTTGAAGAGCTGCTACATAGTCTGTCAGTTGTCGTAGTCAATCCCTACAGTACCGTGGCATACGAATTGGTGACCGCCACATCACGGGTGCCTCCATTTTAAAAATTAATCAAGCAGGTACAATAAAGGTAAGTACTTACTTCAACACCATTTCACACTCGGTACTGCAGATTACGCTACGACCGACTGTTTCTGACGCCATCTCGCCCGAGCACACCGTGCGCCATTGCGAAGCTTCAGCTGAGTGAGCACGAACCTGGACAAATGAATATTTATAAAATTCTTTATGTAACTTCATCATTTATGTAACTAGACCGTCGTGAAACAACAACCAACGTTGTGTTTCGCTGTGTGAGTGAGGTTACCGGAGGCCCAATCCTACCCCGCCCCAATCCCTCCTCAATCCCTAATCCCTAAAAGGTCGGCAACGCACTCGTAACTCCTCCGTTGCGGGTTTCCATGGGCGGCGCTGATTGCTTACCATCAGGTAATCCGTCTGCTCGTTTGCGGACCAATTACATAAAAAAAACATCCCCTAAAATAATATTTGTATTGACATTTACTCAATATACCGTGAAATTGTGAGCTAACCGAAGCACGGTTTCCTGAGACGATTCATATATCCAACTGAGACCAAAAAGCCCCTATCTGTTAGTGAGCTGGGTTTTTGTTTTATGGCGTTATAATAAACATGCCAAAATTCGATATTTTATTTCGAAGATCAAAATATCAAAGGCACAAAAGTGAATTTCTAAATTATACTGACTTTGTACAGGAGGGCAGCTCGCAGCATATTAGCCAGTACCAATCTGCCAGAGAGATGCATGTTCCTGGTGGCTCCTGTCTCTTCGACCTTCACGTGAACGTAGGCTTTTGAACATGAGAACTGCTTGCTGTTCCCTGGGTCTGGAGTATCGATCTTTA
The DNA here is from genome assembly GCA_902829305.4 of Spodoptera exigua. Lineage (NCBI taxonomy): Eukaryota > Metazoa > Arthropoda > Insecta > Lepidoptera > Noctuidae > Spodoptera > Spodoptera exigua. Next base: position 16,113,468 of record LR824601.2, on the reverse strand, counting down.
CACGGCGAACGCCCGCCAAGAAAGGTATGCCTGCGAGAAAAGAAAATTAACGGTGTAACGGGACACTCCATCAGTTTTTATTGGACGCATGAGCATGGCTTTGTAGACAACATTACACCCCTTTAAAAACAACCATAACAATTACCGCTCAATGACTGAGTAGAAGCGAAACGATACATTGACTCCCGCGCAAGTGGCCGTGACGCACGCGCCTTGTATTTATACCGCAAATTCGAATCATTGTTATTATTAGTACCTATCTAGGAAACTACCAGATTGCGCAACTTATAAAAGAGTAATACTTACTGTCAGACCAGCGCCAGTCTGCTGTAGGACCAGCCAGTGCAAGACGAAGCCTTTTCGGAGCCGTTGGACTGCGCCATCTGTAGAATTAGCAAAGAATTTTAGAATATGTTTGCTAATTCTATTCCAGCAGCGAGTTACCAACTATCAAAGCTAGCATTACGTTACCTATAAGCCAATCTAGCGCCAGGCCCAAGTGGTACGACTTCATCGGTGTCCTCTTGTCCGACCCGCATGGCGGAGGCGCAACTATTGTATATCCAAAGCGACACCCTCCCTTCTAATGCCTCGGCCGCCGCTTCAGCAACCGCCATGTCGTCCGGCTTATTCGCTTCTGACATTTCCTGTTCGTCCTCGACGAAAGATGCAGTTATAGATTTGCGCAAATACTGTAATAAATATTTTTATCGTTCACATAACTGTTATTAGACAAATATAAACCCGTACGTAGCAAATGTGCCAATGAATGATAATAAGACCAATAAAATGGCGCATTTATAATAACCCATCTACGAATGAAACCAGGCACGAATTTTACTATTGTTTTTTCTACTATGCGTAAAATTGACCCCTTTCCAAATAAGAATTCCTACCTATTCTAAAACGCACTAGGGCCGAATGAGAAGTACAAAATCTATTGGACTGACCTTATCGCAAGCTTTTTTCCAATCGTAGTGAAGAGACTGCAAGGTCCTAAGCCTTGGTATTTGCAGCGCTACGTGAATGCCCGTGGTCATTACACGGGAGCGGGAAGCCAGCAGCGAATCTTGTTTACATGACAAACCACCTTGTACGCGAAAATCTTCCACCATCTGCTCCATCGTACCCGTCGAACAGTCTATTATGTCGCAGCTGTAACCACAGATTAAACTTTCAATGTTATCGCTTTACAAAAGTTGATATCTAAAATGAGAACAAAGCTAGTTTATTGAACTTCTAATATAAATAATAAATAAATAAACTTTATCCAAAATATAGATGAAATGAATAAATAAGGGCCGGTAATAAGTAATAAAATTGTTGCTGTCACCGTCTTACACAAACATTCTGACGCGACAGCATCATAATTATTACCCAGCTAACTTTTATCTAACCATTGAAAATTCAGCCCTTAGTAAACAAAAATGGGTCAGAAGTTGAGGTAAAAAAGTCTTAATAATAACAATCGCAGAAGCTAACATAATTTAGGCTAATATTTACAGGCAGCAATAAAATAAAACAGTTTTAGTTTTAAATAAAGGGACCAAAAACAATTCTAATAGCAGTTTAATGGCTTTAATACCAAAAGACTTATAGTAAGTATACTTACGATAGATTAGTGTCGACCACAACAAGAGTGCCAGCGGGAGATCCGTAAAGTGTATGGAGCGCCGTGGACTGAGCTGTCAAGCTGAGCACTCGGTGAGTACGCATCAGTGGCTTCGACACGTAGTAGCCTTCTAGGTACATCGCGCCACTGGATAAATATACATAATTGTGAAACATAATTAACAATATTAGTTTATGCTAACTAATTTTATTGACAGATTGATAAAGCGTTTATTTAACGCAACACAAGACACTATTCGTTTTGTTTCTTGCACCGACCATTGACTCGACTCTGCATTACCCAAGGCTCGACTTGTAGAAAATGCCTCAGGCACTAAGTCCGCCTAAGTACCCATTGTGCATGAAGTTTATATAAATAATCTAGCCGATCTGGCATATTTGGCAATAATTAATGACCAAAATTAGTCAAATCGGTAAAGGCATTGTTGAGTTATATCATAACAATGAAAAGTGGCATTGAAAGATAAAACACATACAAACTATACAACCTAGAACCACACTATTAAAATTCGACGCCACCCAACGCGACAACAGTTTGCAACAGTTGCTCTTTTCCTTGTATCATATCCAGTGTCTGTCCCCCGGTTTCCGAAAGGCCGATCAATGTTAAAATCAATTTAATCTCTTGTCAAGTCATCTGATTGGTTGACTGAATTATCAACAACCAATCAGATGACTTGACAAGAGATTTAACAGGAGATTAGTTAATTTTAGAGTTGAAAAGCCTTTCAGAAACCGGGTGTTAGTCTAACAATTTTAATATTTGTCCTAACTTACCTATTCAAAGTAGGCAGTGAGTTATGTAGGTGCAGGTTAAAACTGGCAACACGCATCACAGCTTTCATCTGCGGCAGAAGACGTGGCGCGAAGTATGAGTCGACGCGCAAAACTCCCGACAGTTGCTCCGCCGTCACTCCGGATACGGGCGTGACTTTACTTTGCACTGGATGATCTTCCGTTACCTAGAAAATAAGTTTTAAATTTATTTTCTAATAATGTAATAAAAGTACAATGCTTTCAGTTTAATATGGTATATGGCTAGGAAGACAAATACGGTATATGGCCAGGATTAAATCGAAATGTGACTATAGACCATACTTTTTTATGGATTTTGTATGAAATACAGATCAAACAATGTGGTCATCATGTTTTAAACATCAAGTACTTAGTACTTTCTTCATAGCAAGTTTGTGTTATTAAATCAAGCATAAAAATGGGGTATATCGTGAAATCATTGATTGAAATTTATTTTTAGCTGAGGAAAATATCCAAGCAAGAAATGGGTGAAAGTGTAATATTTTCGCAAGTCCTGCATTTTTTGAGAACTTTGATGTCACCCTGTATTGTTCTTGTGATTGTCAAGGAAAATTTATTTAAACTATGAGAAAATCTACCTATCTAATTATAGGAAGTTCTAACCATCTAATTATAATTTAAAATTTAATGACAATCCGTAAAGCTTGATTAATGCTAAATATTTTACCGAGTGAGAAGATGCCAATGCTCAGCTGTAGGCAAATAATCATAGGCTCACTGAGACAGCAAAATAGTAATAAGACAGTGTAAGGTATTTGTGTAATAGTTTGTTAAGTCTATTTTCAAGCTACAATTTCGTTAGACAAGCTTACCAAGGGATCTGTTCGTGGCAGGAACCGACTTGACACAAACTCGTAAGGCGCTGGGGGCGACTGGGGGTCTTCACAAACGCGGAACCGCCACATTATAGCAAACACCGTTTCTGTTCGGATACAAAAAAAAATATAAGTAGTATAAATTAAAAATCATATAACTAAAGCAGGCCTTGGATAATTCAGAACTGAAGATGCAATCTGAAGATTCCCAATCTTTGGAACCGCTGGTCAGATTGCCAAAATTCTTTCACTAATAGATAGCTACAATGTTCCTGAGTGCTATAGACTATAAAACATCACGCTACGATGAAATGGAGAGCAGCGGATAAACCGCGCGAGAGTAGCTAGTAATTTGTATTGTGATATTGTATAGTTTATAGTATAAAAATTTTAGACTATCAAAGAGCCTAGTTACTGACAAAGAGACAGAAAGACAGACAGACGGACGCGTACAGCGGAGTTTTAGTTCCCATTTTTACCGATTACAGCACGGAATCCTATAACCACTATTATCCTGAGCAATCACAAGTCCTACTTTTTTCCAATTTGTAAAGTATAAATAAAATGATGAGAATTGTTACCTGGCGGCCTGACGAACAGACTGAGCTCCTTCGGCTCCCCGACGGGTATCTTGAAGTACGTATGTGACTCCCACTTCGATAACATACTATTGTACAATTCCAGCACACAACTTGTTTCCTTTTCCTGCAAGACAGAATTATACATGTATGAAGAGGCCTTTACTCAGGGTTGGGCTTTTAAGGCTGGTGCGAAAATTTACACAAGAATTACAACACTAGTCTAAACAGTAAACGAAACCAAACTCGAGCGTACTACGAGAATCTCGAAAACAACTTATTTGTAGACACAAGAATTAGAATTTTTAAGTGTCCTTAATATACAATTTGTCTATATAAGGACACTTAAAAATAGTAAAACTCAACTTAGAAATAGTAGGAATTCGTCTTTGAAATATTAGAGTTTGAGAACCAATATGTACCGAGAATAATAACTGGCTGTCTGCTTCAGGCGAATCTGTGGCGCATATGTATAAATTATTATAATTAGCTGATATAGCATTTTATGGCATTTTATATACGGCATTGAAGTACTAAAATAAGGTATATCAGTAGGACGCGTCGCGGTCATATATGATGCGCATGCGCTGCTTGATAAAATACAGGTCCTACATGATTTGGTTCATCACTTGTCTAATCGGTTGTTGGTGTCGGGTTTGGTCACCTTCAAAACCAATGCACTTTACACCACATTTCGCTTATCTTTATCATTGATTTAATCGATCACAGTCGCATCAAAAACCAAAAGATATACCCTACTAATACTAAAGTTAATTTAAAAAAAGTTTGTGATTATGTATAGATGTATGTTTCTTAATCTTTCAGCCAAAAGCGGATGAACCGATTAGGTTGAAATTCGGTATGTAGATAGGTCATACCCTGGATTAACACATAGGCTTATTTTTATCTACCATGCAGGCAAAGCCGCGGGAGGAAGCTAGTTAAATAATATGTATGGATTACCTGTCCGGGTAAAGGGAAGGCAACGAGTCTAGTGATGGCTCTGGGGTGAGGGTATCGCCAAGACACCGCGCTGCCGTGTAGCATCACTTGGTACGCCATAGGCAACTGACCGCCACTCAAAATCTTGAAAGCTCCACTCCTGTTGATAAATCGTAGCCGTAGGTTATAATGTGCGATGATGATAAATAAAAATTAATGTGTATTATTTATTGCTAAAGAAATATATCCCCGTATTTTTTACTAATAATCAAGTTACCATTTTAAAACTAGTATTTTTTCACACTACAGCTTACCGTAGGGATGCTCGTGATAATTAATTATCGATTAATACCGATTTTCGATATTGTATTACGATGCGTTTGGTGCTGCGGGTGTCCATGGGCGGGATTGATTTGCCGACCAATCTCATAAAAATAATAATAATGGTTGGTATTTACCTAAGATCATCTTTGTAGAAATGGTCGCAGGACTCAGTCTCAGGGGCAATGAAAGACTGAGAAGGTTTCAAGATGCTGCGGGTCGAAGCCGAGTCCGTAGTCACGTACGTGTCCGTATTATTCGGCTCATTCGTATCTTGATCTGCTGGCATCTGTTGAAATTAATATATATATATATATATATATATTAATAAAAAGACAAGTTCCCTGTCCCGGTAAACTTTGTACCACCTCAAATACAACTAATATTGATTTTTTTTCTGACCTTTTATATTTTCCGTGTAGGTTTACCGAAAGGAATCCAGGAATATTTAAAGAAAACATTAAGCCCTGTCGGTCCAGCCTTTCTGGAATTTTAGCGAGACTGACGAACGGCAATTCATTTTTATATAATATATAAGAATATGTACTTTCATTTATAGATTTCAGGGATATAATTAAGTTTTCTAACATTTTTCAGAAACAGGTATACTTACTACGAAAAGCATCATGCTTTTGTGTTTGACTTTTCGTGTTTCGATTTTCTAGGTCAAAAATAAATTAATTCAACGTTTCAATACAATAAAATATGGAAAAATAACTATACTTTAATTCATCGATCGATCGATACACAAAATTTTAGATATTTATTAACTATTTTTTAAGAAATAAATAAGCTGTCGTTTTTGACATTTCGATAAAAGTATTGAATTTGACTCGTTGGAAACTACCGTATTATACTAACTTCATAAAAAAGTATGTTTTTTGGTTGGTTTTACATTTCAATCACAGTAACATATTATAATGCGGATTCCAGTTACCCGCGTTCTGTTGGATTGCTTCCTCTGCATATGGTTGTTTCCCACAAACTCCATATTGATAGATAAGTTGGAGATCACAATTTAAAAGGTCAGGTTTATCGGAGAGTGTAAAGTAGTAAAGGCTCTATGAAAAATATAATAGATATGAGGTTTATGAAATATAGTTACCGATTGCATCTTAGTCAATTCCTTAAAAGATTTTTCCAACCGATGAAGGGTGGCCAGATCGGAAGGCCGGAGGTCCACGGTGACGTCATCGAGCTCCACATTAATCTTTACAGTTGGCACCCGCATAGACAGCCAACCTTCTGCACGACGCCAAGCTTCCCAATTTGCTTCCTCTTCAAAACTAAACAAGTTGTACGACAAAAAAATTATAGATGCAGAGAGAGTTTCTTCGCTAAAAGCCCATTGAGTAAGACTGATGTGCCACAGTCGCCATGTGTCGAACGCAGAATTAGTTTGAGGTTAGGCCAATAGATGGCGCAATTCAATAGTCCATCAACTAAACATTTCAGTTAAAAGGTCTTTTTTTGCATATTAGAAAACCAACATAAACATCATGGATCTACAGAATATTTGGTAACGTTAAATCAATTCCAATGCGTTTGATAACATACTTTTTAGAATCGGTACTGTCATAAAGACCAGACAGACCAACATAACATGATACATACCCCAACATGAGAGGCTGCAGGATGACATGTCTCCGGTCTCCGGGCGGGCCGGCTGCCACGAGTAGCGCGGATACGAGACCGCGAGCGTTGAGTCTCTCGGGACGAGAAGAAGCCGTAATCTGCAGGGAGAAGCTGTCCCAGCCTATTATGCCCTCGTGGCCAGAGGCTGAGATCTGACTTGTCTGGATCGTTATACCCTCCATGCCTTCCGATACTGGTGATAAAATTAACGAGTTTAACTTGAGTAGCACATAATTATGGAGGGTTTAGATCTATTAATTGGGTTGATATTCGACTAACTAAGATAAATTTTCAAACCGGTAACTTACTCGACTGGTTTCAAGCAAAGCGAGAGGGCCATAATCATAAGCAACTAATGCTAAGCTGGAACATATGTGTACCTTGATATCATGGCCAAGATGCCATGAAACTACTACCTTTGATACTTTTTATATAATCTGTTATATCATACGGAAATTAAAGCAAGTCACACTTTGCGTAGCAGCCAGAAGCCCAGGCACCGAGCGAATCGCGTAGCTTATTTTTTAGATGTATCAAGATAATTATAATATAAAAGATTACATATAGGTAATATGTATTAAACCCATTTTTTGAGAGGGGTATTCATACTTTCAACTAGTCTAGACTGCCGGCTGACTATAAACCATCTCTGGTATAATATATATATATATAAAACACATTCTTGCTACTGTTTCAGGCCAAAGCCACAGTACATATTAATGCGCTTGCGCATGCTACAATACATAATTTTTATGAACATTTAGTTTGCCATCTATAGCCAACCGTGGCGGCGAAACGAACAATAATTTGTAAGAATGTTCATATGTATAATAAAATCCATTAAATAGTGAAAAAAAATTGTATTCGCAATGCATCCGTGCGAAGGCGGGGCGAGTTGCTAGTGTATTCAATTAACTACGAAGTGAATAATTTGCTTGGAAACTTACAAAGATGATTTTTAATTTTGTACAACATTGGCGTTACATTGTCTTGTGTTGGTTGTGGAGGCGGGGATTGGTGTAGACTCGATGTCACCTATAAACAAAATGGGTTTTGTAGTACTTGTACAAACTTAACTACCTTAACTTTGAAACCATTTTTTGTGCCTGTATGACCGGTCGCAGTTTTTGAGACAAACCTATTTATATTCAAATTTGGTGTAAAATATTCGAATGCGCATACGCATGTCTGGCTTAAAAACAAACGCGAAGCTTGCAGATAAACTCAGTAAGAACATAACATGCTCCTGTTTTCCCCAAATGGATAACGTTCCCCAATAGGCCAGAAAAAAATAAAATAGGCTCTTAAAAAACTAGTGCGCCTTACCGTCGACGATTGCAGCACTGTTTACCATCAGGTGGGTTTGCAGTCAAGCAGTAATTGATATCTATATAATAAAAATGGATTGCAAAATGTGTTGGTATGCGTATACGCACGAACGCCTGGATCAATTTTGGAAATTCTTTATTCTTTATTGTTGTTTTTGTCAGGTGAAGGTTCTTATGAAAGAAAATTCTAGAAAAGTAAGAAATAGCGACCCTTTTGTCTCTATCGACATAAATTTACTATCCGTGCGAAGCAGGGGAGAGCAGCTAGTGATAATTAAAAAAAACAATGGTGTACTTACAACCATCGCTATGTCCCGCAATCTCCTCAGATTCTCGGTGGTCACTTCGAACTGTACGGGCCGCTCAATGTCCAAGCGGACAGTACCGCGCGTGCTCGAACTGGATCCAGCCGATAAATCTGCGTAGAGTCATAATATTTATAACGAAGCAAAGGATTCTCATTTAAATTACCTAATATACACGTATAATTGGGTACCTGACTTATTAAAAATATTTTTTTCTACTTTTTACGCAATAAAATGTGCACAAATAACTATTCCTCCATTTGGTATTTTAAGGCCAATTTTCAAAAACATGATCTCACAACACACAAATCCGTACAAAATTTGTTCTTTCCTCTCTCCCTCTCTCTCTCTTTCTTTCTCTCTGCTTCAGTCTCTTTCTCTCTGTGTGTCTCTCTGTCTCGGTCTCTCTCTCTCTGTCTGTCTCCGTCTCTGTCTCTCTCTCGTCTACATAAAACAGGTTTTCTTTGCATGACAGGTGGGTTGGGATCGCAGTTTAAAAGATGAAGATTAATCAGAAATATAGAGGCATACAATGTCCTAAAGAAAAATTGGAATAGCAATTTTTATTTACTTACTGCCTGTAGGTGTTACGGCTTTGAATGTGGCGAGGGCTGGAGGGATGTCAGTGGTTGGATCAGGCACTCCCTTCGCAGTGGAAAGCAATACGGAGTGCCAGTGCCCTGGAACGTCTGTCATACCGAGAGCCACACCCGCGTTAAACAACGATAGCTGTTGAATAAAATACATACAAATTAAAAACAAACTTATAAAAAAAAAATACTTACTAAAAATTGCCAAATAGGGTATCTTATTAATGACGAATCGGACAATCATTGGGCGCATAGAATATGCAAGAAAACACAATCAAACATGTACCCCTATCTTGTACTAAGGATTTTACTAACAAACTCAACATCAAATAACTACGGTAGCATTGTTACTTCGTAATTTTTGGTAATTATATTTATCCTTCTATAATACGCTATTGACCTTCAGTCTAATATAGGGGCACGAAGCATTTACCCCATAGAGGTTAGTTAAAAGAGAGAGAAAAGAGATTAGTTAAAACACACCTTAATAAAAAAATGTTTAACAAAATGTGTATGTTACCAGAGGCCCGGTAACAATTGTAGGTCTAAAGCAGGCGAAGGGATGGGAGATTTTTAGTCAATAACGGCCTTATTACAAAATAAGGTTTTACTTTAGTCTAGGACTAAACCATTGAGCCAGTTTTCGTATTTCGAATTGAAGGTGGATGACAATAAGATTCAAAATTCAAAACCCGACTCAATGGTTTAAACCTGGACTAAAGATAAACCTTGTTTTGTAATAAGGGGGTCTGAGTCTTAAACTCCCTCTCGCTTCACCCTGGGCGGTAGAAGTAATTTAATGATTTTTCTCTCACAAAAAAAACCCTCTGGTTGGAATGATCCTTCGGCTCTGTTGCCACACAATCTAATACAAAAAATATTGTATAGAAATACCTGTAGCGTCTTCTGTGTCTTTCTCTTCCAGTAGTAAACGTTCGGCTGGAACAGTGTGACTTGTATGAGCGGTATGTTGCCCTCATACTCTCTCGCTTGATTTTTTTCTTGCTGTAACTAAATACATACTTTCAATTTATAAATCATCAATACACAAAAAAATATAATAGAAATATTTTGTTAATTTCTCAAATTCTCACTATGGACGAAACCCACCTAATTACATTTTACATAATGAAGTCATGTGGTTTTATGGGCATACATTACATACATAGCCTATATAACATCAACTTTTTTCTAAATTCAAAACAGGCCGCAATTATTATTATTATAGTGAGTAGCGCAAATAGCCTACTATCAGGTGATCAGTATGCTTATTTGCCGATATACTTCATAGAAATATACTACGAGTTGTCTGTTTAAAAAAATGCTAATTTATATACAAATTAGTGGTGAAAAAGTTACCGGGTTGTTCAGAAGTGTCGTTCCAATGTCGACTTCTCGCACCATCTCGGTGATACTGCGACTCGTGGCCGGTAACGCATCATCATCCTCAAGTTTATCTTCTTTTTCTTTTTGAGTCTCCTAAAAATAATGCCGTTAATTTATATAACGCAAAGTAATCTACACCATTTATCGTATGCCGTCGGATTCAATTGATTTTCTCTGTGTTGCTACTTTAAAATAATCCTCATTTGAAATGTTAATTCGATATTTGGGTGGAATCGATTCTGTTAATGGCAGCACTGAATTTATTTACAATCGTAGCCCATAAATCTAGAAGCAGAGGGCGCTTCTCAATCCCTGTCATTCTTGTAGTCTATGACTAAAAAAATAACTGGGATTATCGGTCTATAATTCTTTCTAGCCATTGATGCCTTGTTTTTCTAGTAGTATATGATTCCTTACAGCCAGGGGCTTCTTGTTTTTAAAACGGTTGTCACTTTTTGACAAGCAACGTTGCCATTGACACGACCGCGTCTACCGCATTTCAAATCTATTTTCATCCCATAAAAAATCCAAGTTATTGATAATTTTGTCATTCTAATAAATTCGAGATCAAGAAGAACAGTTTTGTTTTATTTCCATGCCAAGCAATGGAAGACGAGCTATCCGACACCGAAATGCCCCACGAAGCGACATATACTATATAAGTATTGTCAAAAATCCAGTTTCTAAAAGGTCAATCAAATCTAATATCTTACAAGCTGTTAATGATATAAATCTGTTAGTAACTAGTTAGTGACTAACACTGGATTCCTTATCTATAGGGTAGAAACACTCACACACGTCTTGACCCAACACAGAGTAGTTAGCTTTTATTGCTATGCAAATACATACTTTAGAAAAATAGTTTCTACTGAACTTCTATTCGATTTATTGTTGTATGTAAAGTTTAGCATTTTAATTATTTAATAGATATTTTTCAAGACGTCACTGCGTATCTCAAGTCAGTCACTATATATACTGTCGGTTAGTGTTATTATTGCTTATAAATAATTTTATTGTATAATGTGGTACCTCTGGCTGCGGGGGCGGTATATCAGGCTTCACAAATTCAACGGAGGGTGGTCTAAGAGCTATCACTTCGGGGCTGCCGTCATCCGACACGTACAGCGACAGGTCTATCACGCCCATCGTCACGAATACTTCTAGAAAGTTCGACGCATCCCCCCTAAAAGAATGACAGATGTTTAAGTTAGTAAACAAGTTTATACACAAACATATTTTAAGTCCGGATCGAACGGAGTCACCTCTCAAGATGGCCTTACTGAAAGTTACACGAGCGTTGCCGACATTTTGGAGGTTTAGAGTTTTGATTTTGGAGATTGAGAATATGGGGAGAATTAGGCCTCCGGAAACCTTAGTTACACGGCAAAACATAACGCTAGCTTTATTTCACGCCAATTTCCTATAAGACCGCGTCTTCAATCCAGTCGACCCGACCCACTAGTGGCAAAATCAAAAGTCAAGTCAAAAAAGAAGTTAGTAGGCGTTAGTCTTCCAACTAAACTATATACATACAGGTACTTTTGAAACGTCAAAATATCATCCGTCAGTCTGTTTGTCATTGAAATTTTAATACAGAATAACGAGCAAGAAACCCCTTCCGTTACTCTTTCTTATGAAGCATGGCTCTCCCATGTCAGCAGCATATTATACAAAGACAATGTAAAATAAACAAGTGACTCACGTTTCCACGAAGGCTACGGAGACGGACTTCCTGATAGGCACGTCATCCGTTACCTTGGTCTTTGAGGAAGAGGCTGTAGTCTCCACACCAGAGTCATAAATCGTACGACACATCTCTACTGATTGTCTGGTCGCTGGAAACAATAAAAAACGATTCTGTAGTCTAGTCGAGCGTCCTCGAAAATGTACATATTAAACTGACACTAAATCTTCATCAGAAACGACACATCGTTGTAAGCAAGAAACGAGTTTTGTATAACATCGACGTAACGACGTAATACTTAACAAAAATAGAGGTATATTTCCTTTACATATCTCGATTTTAGTTTAGGTAGGAGAAGTGTATAGGATATCTTTTTTCTTCTGTTGAGAGTGCTACATCGTCTGACTTTTCCCGCCCTGGGTGACAGGACGGAGTGTCAGACTCTTAGGGACTCAAAACCACCCCACGCATTCTGCTGCAGGCCGAGGCCGCGGTACTTCTTCTTCATCAGAAACGAGTTTTTGAGTTTCTTGCAATAACGACGTAACGAAGTGAAGTGACAGTCATGCAGAGTGACACAAAACTAAAATAGTGATATAGTTCCTTTACATATCTCGATTTTAGTTTAGGTAGGACAAGTGTATATGATATTTTATTTTTCCGTTAAGGGTGGAAAATCGTCTAATGAGTTTTCCCGCTCTTGGTGGTACGAGAGGGAGGGACCCTTTTTGACTAAATACTACCCCGTTTCTTCTCCTGCTGCATGTCTAGGCAGCAGATACGTTATTGCTCTTGACCCGAAACCTCAGGTGAATTTCAGCGCTGGTGGTGATGGCTCTAGCTTCATACAGCTAATAAATTAAAAAAGAAACTAAATACAATGATTACTTGTGGCGTTCTCGATGACGGGTGGTTCCTCGCAGACCGGAGTAGGATCGAGCTGGTTCATGATGGTGTTGGCGTACGGACAGATGCTTTCGTTATCCACCGACATCCGTGCACGCTCGAAGGCGTTGCTTTAAATTAATGATAATGGTTTTAGTATTTCGATCTTGCTTTAATTGTAAGTATACTTTACAAATATTCAAGTGTGACGTTACAAGTTTCCGTTAACTCGTAAGTGACTGATTTATAGAATTGGCTAGTTTGATCATTCAAAAATAACTTATATCATCGTATAAAATTAACAAAAACTTTGGACTCTAACATTTAAAAAAAAATATTGAAGTTGACTATCATAATCATTTAATTGTTATACTAGTTGAGTAAACGACACTTCGTGCACATTAATTGAAAATCAACTCTTGCGCAGTGTAAAATAGGATTATTCAATATACAAACCAACTTCTGTCCTGTTCCACGGAGACGTCGACGACAAACTCTTGGTGTAGGTTTTTGAAGAGGACGAGCTGTTCCACACTGAGCTCGATGCTGCAGTCCGATACTAGGTTCAACTCGATAGCTGGACCGCAAGCTAGCACGCCACCGATATACATCGCTGGAGCTAGCACACAGCAGAGCTCGACACTACAAGTAGTATCAAGGTGAAAATTATAAATATTTCCTTATATTAAATAGTCATCAACTTTACGACGACGTTGGTAACTAAGTTAAACCGTCCGCTTCAATTGCAAAAGGGTTTCGAAACCTGGCAAGTACCACAATTGATATGTGCCTTTTTCAATTTGTATGTATGAGATAGTTTAGACCACCAGTGACATACGGTGAAAATATAGTGAGAAAACCTGGACTAATAAAGTAAATTATAAGTTCGAAATTGAACATCCGCCGTGAGCGAACGTGGTGATTAATCCTTAAACTATAGTATTCTTTGAGAGAAAGAGAAAAGGTCTTTGCCCAGCATTGGGCACTTAAAGGCTGATGGAGTTTATGTATTAGAGATTAAGATTACTCAGTAATTGGATCCCTTACTATTAGGGTTAGTGTAACTACCAAAACCTATAAAGAAGAAATAACACCCGGGCATAGTGGATAGACGATGGAATACTCACGAGTGCAATATAGGAATGATTTGTGGTATCTTGGTACGTTGGGTCCATTTCAGCGCAGGGTTCTCAATGGTCGCACCCTTTTTGTTGTCTAAGATTGTCTGATGACAAAAATTTATTAATATTAGCCTTGATGTAACTGGTATTGTTAAAAGGAGTACCGTAAAAAAGGTGTAAATAGAATTTGAGCGGTGAATGGATACCGAAAAGGGGTGAATAGACGTTGGTGAATTTTCCTATTCGTCCCTCTTTTGTGTCTATTCACGCCGTTTTACAAAAAAACAAATATTGAAACGTGAACAAAACTCATTAGACATTCAATAAAGAAATAAACTTAAAACATTGAGAATATAAATATAAGGATAGGTTTTTTGGTTATACCCTGGTTTAAGCCTGGACTAGTTTGGTTTAAATGCAGCGCGATTTAAGCGCAGGCGCATTAGCCCATGATCCGTTCTAAAGTTCTCTCAAATTTCGACGATAGTTCCTTGCGATTCCCGGCTCTACAGTGTGTTTGATTACAGATATTCTTATTCTTCTCTTGTTAGTTATATTTAGTAAGCCTTTCAAGCTGTTATTATTACCGTCCTTATCGTCAAGTGTAGTGATTCCATTTTATGCATCTTAAATAGTATATCTTGAACAGGTGGAGATCCTTTTGTCTTCCTACTAAACTTTATTATGGTTCTCCTACACTTGAAAAACCTCATGACTGGGAAAGTCACAAAAACTCACAGTTACACTGCGAGGCGCAAACTGCAAGTATATCGGCGCAACCCTTTCCCTCAAGTATTAACGGCCAACAACGACGTTATAGTAAGAAATGAAAATAGTAAAGACTAGTTTAAATTACTTACCTCAGCTAATGCTATAGCTCGGAACTTTGTAGATTTGACGGAGACTTCTTTGACAACAACCTCGTACTGTCGGCCCTCGAACCCGCCGCTAACCGTCAGCCAGCCACCATCGGGCCCCGCGTTAACCGCTCGCCTGTAATTATTATTAAGTACTTTTTTTATTCATTTCGAAAGGTGGGATGTGATAAAAAAATAACAAGTACATAGCCTGGTTTTCATTAAAAAATAACACCGCAAGTGACACTCAAAATTCGTTACGATTTTGTTAAAATGGTTTATTTTCTATGAATGAAAAACAATGTTTGAAAAACTTTACTTTTATGCCTCAAATAAAATACGCATTGTACAATTGTTTATATACAATTATAGTGCTGGCAAAGCCTTATAAAATAAAAAAAATATTCAATACATACCGACAGATGGGATTTTCTGGGTGCGGTACTATATTTATCGCGCCGATCTGAAATGGTTCATGTTAAAAGGTGATAAGTCCAACAATACGACGCATAAATTCTACCTTATGTAGACAAAGTTACGGGTAAAACCTTTAGGTGATAGTTTGATAATAGAACAATACTTGCATAGAGAATGATAGTATCATCGAATGTTTTCTCTTTGCCCACATGCTCCCCGGCAATGACTAGCCTGATGCCGCCCGCAATTAAGTAGAAATAGGGCCACTGCCAGTCCGTCATTCTGTAAATACACAACGTACTGTAGTGATTGTACATCTAAGTAATTTTAAGGCTATTAAAATCGCTTAAATTGTGTTTTATAAATCCAATGTAAAAATTGAAACGATTTTTCAGTAAATAAAAATCGATATACATTTAAGTTTTTAGTCATTTTTTATAACTTTATCACTCATATATTTTGATGCTATTTGTTGTCAATATCAATTAATCTAATTTATTTTATTCTACAAATTCATCATATGAATTCATCATATGAATTTGTCTGTTAGTTCTGTACTTATAAAAATAAAGCATAAAGTATGCTTTATTTTATATTTATTATTCTATATTTTCTAATTTTATATACGTTTAGCAAGTTAATATCTTGTTAATAAGTGATGCTGCGTGTGCTTCCATGTAAAAATAAAATAATTATTATTTTCGAACTCTCGAATTACATGAATCTCAATCCGAGTTAACTTAAGTTTGTCCTAAGTTAGTTCATCTCTAACACCAGTGACCAAAACTAACTAGTAATAAAATAGTAAAGTAAACACATTCAAATGACATTTTTCACAGTATGACCGAACTTTTTTAAGGCTGCCAACAACAAATAACACCAATTATTATTTTATGATCTTTTTCGCTTAACGGGTTTAAAAATATTTTTTCAGCCGTTTTAACTTCCTAATTTTGTCGTAATTACTTTTGAGATTTTGATGCTGGTTGGGTTTATAAAACCAACGCCAAAGTGGACATCTCCTTTGTACGAAACTGCAAAATATGACGTCATACTATTTTTGCGTCAAATAGCTTGGTTTCAATTTTTTTTTAAATATCGTGGGCTTTTTGTATCTACAGATCTATTATTAACATTTACCTACGAACAGGTTGAAAGTCAGATAAACCAAATAAAAAATTGTATTATTTAAGTAAAATTTAAATATTACTTCGTTCCAACTAAGTCTCTCTTGAGCATTTTGGTATAGGGCCACGGTACTTAATTTCAACCTTTTTTTAAAACCTTTTAATAAAAGTGAAGTATTTACCTATTCTCGGTTTCAGCCTTCAAAGGACAGAATGCTTTTGGCACCAACTCCCTGACCAGAGTCATAATGTTGTCGATAACGCTCGGCTGGATTATCGCTTCTAGAGGAGCAAGGGTCGCATACACCTCCCACATCGTGTCCTAGGACGGAAACAGAACCTTGTTATATACATGACTAAACCAAGCAGTTCTTTTACCAAACACAATTATAAGTAATATTTTTTTAATAATATCACAACTACAAACAAATTGAATTATTCATTTTACAGAGCAATCCCGCTAGAACTCTCTTTGTAATTCAGTTTACCTTTAGCTTCCTAGATGGCGTTATTAATTGTCGCTTAGCTCTCTAGATGGCGTTACGAGTCAAATTAGAAGTCGCTATGGTTTCGTTACACGCGTTTGGTTAGGTCCGCGAGCCGATATAACTCGTACAAGATACCAAAGATTGGAATTGGATATTTTATTATAAGTATATAAGTATTCCAAATTCAAATTAATATATTTTTGTATGAGGGTTAACCTAAAAGGTTCAACCCTTATTATTTGACACTAAAATCTGTAACCTTAATCTACCACAGAATTTTATCCAAGGGTAGGAAGTTTATAAAAAAAGGTTTTTAAGGGACAAAACGGTAAACTGGTCTTGTGATCACGTAACGATAAGACATTAGCGCCACCCATAGTCACCAGAAACAACAAAGGTGCTGGCTTGTTAGATAATAGTGATTGGGTTTAGTCACCTGGCTCACACGCTAAACCTACACGAAACAGGGATTTGATGCCGGTTCTGTGTTCGTGGCCATCGTTTTAGGTTGAGCATGACTTTTCCACGTCTACGAAAGCGATACAACAACGGGCCATCATGTTGAAACTTACTATAATAACCATACATTACATAAACCTACCGTAGTAGATTCTAACAACTTAGGATGCAGTTCTTCTTTCCAGCTTGAAGGCAAGTCAGCTACCCTTAAAAAAACAGGATAAGAAATTTATTAAATGTATCGCTTATGTAAAATACTTGTAGACCTCAGAATTACAAGACGTTTTTGATAGAAGTTTGTAAAATTACCGATATTAAAGGTTTATGATAATTAGTAGTAGTTCGTGAAAAGGGTACCAAGTTGAATGTGTGTCTTAATATAATTATTTGAGCAATTTTACTTTTATCGTTGTCGCGCATAGAAAATGCGTTGAGCTCAAGACTTAGCGTATCCTTGATACTAGTTGAGTCATTAATCCGTACAACATAATTAAAACTTACTGCGCCTGTGTGATAGTGACAGACAGAAAGTGTGTGTCTTCTTCAGCCTTAGTGGGTTCTCGTGCTTCCAACACCCTCCCGCCAATCACGCCAGCAACCCAATGATTAAATTCACTCCTAAAACATTGTCCCATTTCCGTAAGTTTCACAAAATATTATCTTCGTAAGGAACTTACATGCTAAATTTTGACCTTTAACGTGATGGAAGCTAAAGCATAGCAACTCAATAGCTTACTAAAACACAGTCAAACTGTAACCAAAATTGGAGCGAACCAATGAAATATTCTGTATATTTCGTTCGTTCGTAAATGAGCAGAAAAATAATACAAATTGATTTGGGATCGATTGAATAATAAATATTAACATACATAAAATATTACACGATAATTTTATCGTATGGCCTTATTACATATACATTATACTTCTTTATTTATTGTTTACACCATACATTATTATAGTTTGTTCAGAAAAAACAATTGAATCGTGTCGATGAATAAATTATTATTATAATTTTGGCGACACAAGAATCTGTAGCAAATTGTAATAGTAGTACTTTGTAACTGTTAATTGTTTGCACTCGTAATGATATAGTGAGTTTTATAATTATTCTTCGGGATACAAATATGTATATATGTGTGACATATCAAAAGCACACTTACCGTCTATAATGTTTGATGGAAGCAGACGCCACCTTGATCTTAAGCTGATGGTACTCGGTTTGTAAATCCACCGTGCTGATGATGTCATCGATATCCAGCGCTAACTTCACACTGTCCGAGGCTAACACTAATGTCGCGTGGCTCACCACCCATTGGAACCAGAAGAATGTCTTCAAAGGACGCTCTGAAATAATATGTTGTATATTTTATTAGTTTTTTCTTCTTTTCCTCAAGTTTATTTATTACTAATGCAGTAGTCTTAATAATATTTTTTAGCAAATTATGTATGCGTTGGCGCATCTTACTAAACTATTGCTCCAAAATATTATCATGTCCGTTGTTCACATCGCCAGTATTGTCAGGAGGTTGTTTGAAATTATATTTTATCGAATTACCAGGAATCATCATCATCAGCCGCTAATTAATTCAATAATAAAAAACGTACTACACAGTTCCCGGCTGAAATAGTTTACCCGGAGTATTTTCTCTACTTATACTGATACCTATGAAGAGGTAAAAGTAATTTGTAAGTTTGTATGTAGGGGATTATCTTTGGAACCGTTATTCGGTTTGCCAAAATTCTTTCACTGATAGATAGCTACTATGTTATTCTTCTGTATATAAGATGAAATGGAGCCGAGCAGCGGGTGAAACTGCGCGAGATTAGCTAGTATCGGCTTACAAGGTGTACGACAGGTGGACTTATTTTGAAGTATGGAGTCTCAGTCCACTTGGTATAATTTTGTCTAATCTGTCTTGGCATAATCATGCTCCCGATGCAGATTGTATAACAGATTATGTAACTGCGCTCTTGTATATTTCAGAATTTGGAGTGTTTAAATAAATGGTAATGTTATAATAATTACTATAACGTCTGAACTCACTGTATTGTAATGCCCTGTCATATATCGCCACAATTTCAGATTGCTCACTCGCGTCTTCTTCTGATGCGTTCGGTATTTCTTCTATTTCCGAAACCGACCTGAAAAGGTGAAAGTAACATACTCCGTTATTTATATTTTCCATAAAAATACTTATAAATTAATAATACCGGAGAGTTGGGAAATAGCCAACACCATTGCCGCCCAATATAATACCAATCGAACCGCCTCGTGGGGGCCAGAACTGACGGACAGCCGCAACAGCTTCCGCTGAGGTCTCTCATCGGTGAACACCATCATGCTTATTAGAGACGGATCACTGTGGTGGTGTCTCTTGGCATCGCCAATGCCTTGGAGCTGCATCCTAGAGATTACGCGGCGTTGAGGAGACTACCGGGGCATGTGGAAACACCGTGCGGCGTGGAGGAGATCACTGGGGCGTGTGGAAACACCGCGCGGTGTGGAGGAGATTACCGGGGCGTGTGGAAACACCGCGCGGCGTTGAGGAGACTACCGGGGCATGTGGAAACACCGTGCGGCGTGGAGGAGACTACCGGGGCATGTGGAAACACCGTGCGGCGTGGAGGAGATCACTGGGGCGTGTGGAAACACCGCGCGGCGTGGAGGAGAATACCGGGGCGTGTGGAAACACTGCGCGGCGTGGAGGAGATTACCGGGGCGTGTGGAAACACCGCGCGGCGTTGAGGAGATTACCGGGGCGTGTGGAAACACCGCGCGGCGTGGAGGAGATCACTGGGGCGTGTGGAAACACCGCGCGGCGTGGAGGAGAATACCGGGGCGTGTGGAAACACTGCACGGCGTGGAGGAGATCACTGGGGCGTGTGGAAACACCGCGCGGCGTGGAGGAGATCACTGGGGCGTGTGGAAACACCGCGCGGCGTGGAGGAGATTACCGGGGCGTGTGGAAACACCGCGCGGCGTGGAGGAGATTACCGGGGCGTGTGGAAACACCGTGCGGCGTGGAGGAGATCACTGGGGCGTGTGGAAACACCGCGCGGTGTGGAGGAGATTACCGGGGCGTGTGGAAACACCGCGCGGCGTGGAGGAGATTACCGGGGCGTGTGGAAACACCGCGCGGCGTGGAGGAGATTACCGGGGCGTGTGGAAACACCGTGCGGCGTGGAGGAGATCACTGGGGCGTGTGGAAACACCGCGCGGTGTGGAGGAGAATACCAGGGCGTGTGGAAACACCGTGCGGCGTGGAGGAGAATACCGGGGCGTGTGGAAACACCGCGCGGCGTGGAGGAGATCACTGGGGCGTGTGGAAACACCGTGCGGCGTGGAGGAGATCACTGGGGCGTGTGGAAACACCGCGCGGCGTGGAGGAGAATACCGGGGCGTGTGGAAACACTGCGCGGCCTGGAGGAGAGGAAGTAGAGTTTGGTGATCGTCTGATCCATGGTCCTTTACAGCACCCTAGTTTGAATACCAAATTGCCTCATGCACTGGTCGCCTACAGAGTCATATTTGTGAGTATCGCTTTGTCTCCATTGAGCGCGAAGTGCGCGAGTGGCGAATCCAAGGTGATTCGCCGCAGCATCACCGCGATGGGATCTCCAGGGGAAGGCGCTCGCGAGCGTCTTCGGTGTGCGTGCAAAGTGTGTAATTATAGTCAGAATTTTAATTCGATTCCTGATTTGACATGACCTACTGTCATTTTGTGAAATAATGATACCACATATAACAGTGTAGTGATGAACACAAAAATCGATAAACAATCAGTGAATCAGTTTCAGGAAGGCATTCAAAAAATAACGGCTACCGAATGGTCTAAATGCGTATCCTATGTTGTCAAAGAAGAGGAAAAAATGAGTAAGCTAGAAATGTTAATTGACAATGAAAATCACAGACACAATTCATAATAAATGTTACAGAAAGTAACAGCGATAGCGATAGCGATGACGGCGACAATTTATAAAATTTCTGTTTTATTTGTCATGTTCCTTCATGATCACATTTTTTATTAATTTCACACACAATTACAAAAGAAAAGTCTCAGATCGTTAATTAATTGTCAAAACTAAATTATCGGTTCAGAAATATTTTATTTACTGATAATTTTAGTTTACGAGAGTAAATTTATAAACGAGAGGAATCGATTTAGAAATATTCGATTTCCACATCGAATCATTTCGCAACGTCACTATTTATTACGTGTCATAACGTTGCAACACTGAAATTGTCAAATCTGGAATGGAATTAAAATTTCGAGTATAGTGCATGGCCGAAAGAGCTTCGGCGTGATTAGATGGTGGAGTGGAAACAAGAACAGTCACAACTGAGGGCTGCGCTCGCTGTTATTGCAGCGGTGATCTCCAGAACACACAAGAGCGTACCGGGCGTCGTGACCCACGCGCCCCAGTTAGTCCTCAGACTAGAGTCACGATTGCAAACCCAACAATGGAGCCCGTTAGGGAGCGACGATTTAAGAAGCGGGTTAAACCGCACGGTTTATGCAAGTATACAATTCATCTACTTACCGTATGAGAGATTTATGGGAGCTGCTGACTGAAGTCACGCTGCTTTTGTTAGGGATCACGATCGCAGGCCTCTTCAGCAACATGTCGATGTGAGACAAACAGTGGATCGCCGCAGATATCGTTTGAATCTGTAAACATGTGAAACAATAATAAAATTGACGTTCACCCACATGGACATATGACTTCTTAACACATTAAGTGCGACCGACTCGCCTAGAGAGTCCACGTAAATTTTATTCCAGCTCCGTGGACTCGCTCAGCGAGTTCAACGTAAGGCTACACTAGCGCCGTTTACTAGCGTTTACGTCAACGTTCTATTTGCGCACGCGTCGACGCCGCGCTGACGCAACGTTAACGCCGCGTCGTCGTGTGACCAGCATTTACGTCCGGAAAGCGGCCTAAAATGTACGAGAAATGTAGGCGGCATCCAAGATATCATAGTGAAAGTCGTAGTGGTAATGAAAGTGTCGCAGAAAAGGTGTTGTGCTTTTTTCCGTTAGTCCTTTGAATTGTGATCAGTACAATTTAAATTCTAGATTTCTCACCAAATAGAATTGAAAATTATGACGTTTACGGAGTATTGATAGAACAAATAATATGTCTGTAACTTTTAATTTAGACAGCAAATAACACTTAGCAACATAGCAGATTTCATTTGATGATTTTATTTTGTATTCCATGTGATTGCGATTGTGTTACTATCATATCTATTCTGAAATTATATGCATTTTACTCATGAGTATGGCCTGAGCTACAGCTAGGAATAAAATATCAGTATTTAACAATAATATTTATTACATAGTTACAGAGAAAATAATTCGAAACGATATGTCGTATTTACTAAAAAAAATCAATTTATATTTTGTAACTTAAATCACAATAACACATTTACTTGCAAGCTAGTAACATAACACATAAATTACAATGACATGATTTTTACCGCTAAAGTCGGATATAGATATACCAAATCAACTTTACAAATTGGCAGTGTAATCAATTTGTACTCAAACATGCGATGTTTTATATCAAATACAAATGTCCTTGTAGTATAGGAACAACTTTATCGCAAGAAATTTTATAGCTGCGTCGATACAACTGTCTTGTAACTGGGGGCAATTAAAAGGATATGTAATTAAAATAATATATTAAGGGGAAAATATTATTTAATACTTGAGTTAGTAAATATATAATACCTCGAACGCAATAGGTCAAGAAGTGCTCGGTAAGGAAGGCAAGTTTAAAACGAACAATAGGTCGATATAAAGCGGGCTGCTCGCAGGCGGACTTGCCAACTGCAAACGAAATACATTTATCAACAATTGCCTTCCTTACACCATTATTATACTTATGGGAAAGAGAAAAAAACTAGGATATATATTTTTTCTTTTTTCATGTGCTCACTCGTCCAGCCTGCGATGGTATTTAGGTTCACGCCCGAGGGCAAAGATACTAATTAAAAAACTAAATGGCAAGATAAAGACTAGTTGGATCTAAAGTAGTAGGAAGATCGAAGCTGATTTTTTTAGAAAACACAAAGCGTGTGCCGATAACGCTTTACCCCAGGGAGCGCACGCGCACGGCTCTCCACGCATACCAAACCCTTTAATGATCGACTAATTATTGGATTGTTTTTTTTTTTCATTAAAACATGACGACACTCGTATGTTAAGCTGAGAATATAGGGGTTAATATTAATAATAGATTTGAATGACTTGAAGTTAGCCATGTCGCTTATGTTCCGACGTTGAAGCATATATGGCATTTCGGGTGCAAATCTCTTACACACCGTGATGTGTGCATAAAGGCTTTCATAGGATAAATAATTACATACCGATTCATGAACCTGTTGTATTACACTTACAAAGGACAACAAAGGCAACTTAAGAACGTAATACGAAAAAATATAGAAATAGGGGTAACTATTTCGCGATTTCTCGCAACCCAACTTTGAGATCATCTCAAAGTTGATTATATGAAAATGACTGTTGAAACCAAATAAATTTAGAAAGACTGCATGTAAAGTGATATTTGTTTCTTTTAGAGTTGAAAATTATTTTTCAAATAAACGAAGCAAGGTAACTCCTACTTTTCTTATGGTAAAAAAATGTGGTTTTGTATGTGATAATTTGTCATTGCATTGTAGTGATTTTTTTTGAATAAAAACATTTTTTTTCTGTTACCTCTGTAAGTCTCGGGACTTATATATGCATCTAGAGTTTAGACATACAGCTTTGAAATTATGGTCATGCAAATCAAATATATTTCAGCACAATCGGTTGAAAAGATCAACTTCAAAATTTTGTCTACTTCATTGTCATGTGATGTAACTTTCCCATGACTGGGTGAAAATATTTTCTTCCAGAGGAGTGTTGGATGAATGTATTCATTTGTGATAAAAGTAATATTTACCTGATTTTGCTCCAGACGTATGTTAATAGGCGGTGTGTCAGCATGCAGGTGAATTCCTAAGGAGACCAGCGGCCCGTCTGTGATGGTGATCACCTCGGACGGCGTATCTGTTTGACACGTTTCTGAAGACTGAAACGACATCAAGCATATTATGTCGCAGCTTTAGGTATAACAAATTAGTTTATACAAAGACGCAGACGATAATTAAAACCAGATCATGATGATCATATAGTTGAAGACCCATTTATCAAACAAGGAAGGCCCAAACACAATCCCTCCTTATTTATCCCTGCATTATGTGTTGTAATATTGAATATACTTAGTACTCACCTCGGAAGATTTGCTTCGTCTGAAAAACAAAGAAAAAATCTCGATTAGTTTTGTGCATTTTACTGACCATTGTTATTGTGGAACTAATATAATAGAATAACGAAGTAAACTTATTCTAACTTCTAAGTATTCTTACCTGTGTGCTGGACCGCGCACAAATTCCTTTAATGTTGTCGGCTTGAACTCCATTCCATTTGTAAAGTATTTTATTGTCTGTAAGTGAAATAAATTGTCTAATGTTTTACAAAGTATTTACTTTAGGTACTTAAGTACTAAATTCACACAAAGATATTTAAACATGAGTAATAATAATAAGCGCCCCTGAAGCTTCCTATAGCTTACTAGGAGAAATTGCCTCAGGCATTAAGCTAGTATGAACTACGTTAAGTGAATGAAGCATTCAAGTAAATAAAGCAGCCAAACTCACCCGATCTTCTTCTGTCGTTGTCTTACTAGTCTTCTTCGGATCCTTTCTGGAGATGGTCTTGTACTGTAATGACTTTGTGACGACGGACACTGTGACGGTGGTAGTGACTAGCTCCAAAATAGTTTTCCGAGTAGCTCTAGGGGCTGCAGAAACCTTCAGCTTAGACTTGAGACCAGCTGAGATCCCCACTTTCTCCTGTCCCACGACATCAGCGGATAAGTGAGGAAGTTCTAATGTGTAGCAAGAAACGTCTGCGATGCTTATCTTCCATGGGAACGAGTCGTCTGTGGGCTCTGAAATTAAGAATATTGATTTTATCACTTCAGGGCGTATTATCGAGAAACGGACTTTTGGATATAATCTTGCGCGTGCTAGTCCATTTTGTTTTCTTATAAGCGTGGTAGACCTAGAAAAGAATCGTAGGTTTCGTAGTATTTCAAAATTTTGTACAAATAGGGAAGTATACAAACAATAATATTAGATACATACTGTCAGAAAGGAAAGTGGGTCCGTCATGTCGTAAGCTCTGCCACAGCCGATGTGTAACAGTGTTCGATTGCATCAAAAAGCGGCCAAGACTGAAAAGGCAATAGAAATAAATTAACACAACCTTTTTTATTCATATTATGTGTTAGCGGTAATTAAAAATATACATTTCTACTATTAAGTCGGTAGATGCGCCTGCGCAAGTCTAGAGGAGGAACTAAATTTACATTTCTTTTCAAAAACAAATATATTTTATTTCTGGATCTGAATGATTCCAGAAAACTCTACAGACAAAGGAGTTGAGGGACAGTGTTAAAAGAACTGTGTAACTTACCATATAGCCAATACTCTGTGTGCGGCCGAGGCGTGTCGTTCCATGGCGTCTCCGAGAGTGTGGCAGTCCACGGCGGAGGCGGTGCTCATGGTGACGTATACCTGCGCCAGTCCCAGCTCCACGTTGAGCAACATTTTCTGCAGCCGCCGGTACAGCTTACTCACCCTCTCACCCGACGCAATCGCTGCTTGTTGCCGGCTTGTGAACTGGAAGTATTCCATTATACAAACTTTTAAGGAGTTTTAGGATCCCCGATTCTTTTTTTAGTAGTTATTCCCCCTTCTTTTTCGTCCTCTCTATCCTTTTCTTTCCTCTTTCACCGAAAGAAAATTAGATTTTCTCTCAGCCTCCAGATTAATACTCCCCTCGCATCCTTCCTCAGTTAACCCTCTCTTACCATCATCCCCTAAAATTTCTTACGTCTACGTCTATCCCCTCTTCCTCCCTTTGCCCTCCCTCTACCCTTACCTTTCTGTCAATTCCTTCTCACTTTACCTCTTCCACCCTCTCTTCCCCTCCCCAGCTCTGTCTCCCTCTCTCCTTCTCTTTTTCTCTAAACAATACAAATATAACAAACCTGCGGTACGATCTTAGGTACAGGAACTTTGTCTTTCTTCTCACTTGGCTCGCTACTGGACCCGAGGCTGCGTGAGCGAAAATGAATTAATTCAGCGCCTTGTCCTGAACCTGCTCTACTTCCGCCGCGTCCGCTCGAAGACTGGAAATAAGAATTACGTAATATATTCACGTCATTTATTCCTTGTAATGTCAGGCAGAAAAATATTATAGTAGGTGTCACGCCTACTTTTCTCGCAGTTATGTATGCTATAAACCACATTTCAAAGCGGAGCAAACCTGTTTTCAAGGGAATAATCCACAGTAAATTAAAAAATGTTATTTAAAAGAAATTTTATAAATTTATGACGCAGCAAAACATACCGGAGGCGTGCTACGACGACGCAACGATGACTGTTGCGTTTGTGTCATGCTCTTTACAGACGCTGGCAGGGATGCCTCTGAAAGTATAATTTGTATTAAATATTTTAAATATCCCGTAAAAAAGCAAATTAAGTGGTACGTTAAATATGGAATCAAGTGGACATATGATCTCACACCACTCTACCTACGCAGCAGTTCATAGTCAATTTTTGCATATTTTAATGTTAAAAATATGCAAAAATAAACAACTTTTATATTAAAATATTAATTGAACAAAAAAAGACATTTAAAACAATAGTATACATAAGATACAAGTGCCAACCCTATTACTGCCAAGATGAACTGACGCATAGGTATTTATTTTGACAACTAGACTTCGCTTACATAATCATTCATCTTTATACTATGGCAATATAGCGCTTCCATAATCATTCATCTTTATACTATGGCAATATATAACTTACAACAAACTGAAAATACCTATGATAAAGTTTATTACAAATTGCAACCTATAATAAACTTTATCAAAAAATCACAAAGACCATAATCTACTAACCAGACTTAACAGTAGGCTTGTAAGTGAGCCACGCTATAAGCAGTGGATCCACGGCAAATGCTATAGGTTCTGTCCAAACGCCCAGGTAGTCGAACGAGTTGTCCACCGGGGCGGTGCACCACTGAATTGTAGAATGTAGATAGGGACTGAAAAAACATAAGTTAGTATAAACATAACATACTAGCTTCGATGGACGATCCCACTCTAATATAATATTAGTACATTAAAAAGATTTATTTAAGATTTAATAAAATCAGTAGGTATTTTTTGCGCATTTGCCATTCCGTGGCGCTTGCGCCTATTGTCTCTCTGTTTGTATCCGTTTTGTTTTGTGCTACAAGGCGGCAAAGAAGCAGACGGATCACCTAATGATAAGCTATCAACCCGCTCCGCGGACTCTCAACACAGTTTTTTATAGAATTATGTATTTGGGATAGGAGGATTCGGGCATTGATATTGCGGATTGCTTGACTGAAGAGTTCAGGGATGGGGGATTAGGGGAATGGGGGATTGGCGAATTAGCGGAAAGGGGATTGGTGAATTTGGGAAACAGAGGAAAAATACTAGGTTTCCAGTAACCTCACTCACACAACAAAACAAAATGTAAGCGTTGTTTAAAGCCCGTTTTTGTAAGAATTCAGTAGAGCCGGCCCATTCGTGCTGAAGCATAAACAATGAAACAATGAAACAATGAATTTATTTTTGCAAATAGGCCTTAAAGCGGCACTTTTACACGTCAAATTATATGTGAAAAAATAGATGAAGCCGGCATTTCCTATCTGACTACTCTGAGAAGAAATGCCGAAACAAACTCAGAGGTCAGTTTTTTTTCAAGTCCAGACAATATAAAATAACATAATGTAAGAGAACCGTGCAAGTTCATTCTGTAGTGGTCTTTTGAGGAAAGAACCACACCAGTTTAAGTGGACCCGTTCTGAAGACAGGCACGCAAGTGTCAGTTTGCAACCATATAGCTAGTGCTGTTGAGTTGTCCGACGAACAATACCGATCAAAAGAACATTTGGGTGGGTCGCGCAAGTACTCAAACTGTCAGAACGCAGATGACTGGTGATAAAAAAGCACGACAAGTCTCACACGGTCCTTACACTAACAATAATATAAAATAATAAAAATGTCAAATAATAATAAAAAAAATGTCAAATAAAAAATAAAAATGTCACAATAGGCGATCATGTCATTGTATAAAAAAAAATAAACGTAATGTCAAATTGTATATAAAAATGTAACTTATGTTACAAACATGTCAACATGACCTGTGCAGACATTACAGCGGCTCATTCCCAAGCCTGACTATCCTCTAAGTAGTCTTTTATTTTATAAAATGCTTTACAGCAAAGTTTAGCCTTTATTACACTTTAAATTTATTGAGGCTCAAATTTTGAATATCGCTAGGATAATTTTATTGTAAAAGCGTATATATACATTGACACCTGAACGAACAACTTATTTTCTGAAGCCTGGAGGCAGGCACAACATATTTGTTTTTCCCCCTCGTGTTGATATTATGTATATCACTATATTTCTTAAATAAGCTTTTGTTTTTATGAGCGTGAATTACATTTTCATAAATATATTGAGAGGCAACTGTCATTATTTTAGATTCCTTAAATAATTCTCTGAGCGAATGCCTCGGACTAAGATTATAGATTGATCGAATAGCCCTTTTCTGCAGAACAAAAATAGACTGGATGTCAGCAGCATTCCCCCACAACAAAATACCGTATGACATGATGCTGTGAAAATAACCAAAATAAACTAACCGCGCTGTATCTATATCTGTTAAATTTCTAATTTTTTTAACGGCATATGCTGCAGAACTGAGCTTCTTCGACAAGCCATCTATATGTGGGCCCCACTGGAGCTTAGCGTCCAGGGTTATACCTAAAAAGACAGTTGTATCTACAGGACTCAACTCCTCGCCCTTGACAAGCACACTGGTTTTTATCTGTTTAACATTTGGTGTTGTGAATTTAATACATTTAGTTTTAGTTTCGTTTAGTAATAAGTTATTCACACCAAACCAGTGAACTATTTCTGAGAGAGCACTGTTTACATTGTCAATTAATGATTGTCGTCGTCTGAGTTTGAATAATAGTGAGGTATCATCAGCAAACAGCACTATCTCGTGTTTATCCCTTACAAGGTAAGGCAAGTCATTAATATAGATAAGAAATAAAAACGGGCCGAGAATAGAACCCTGCAGAACACCCATCTTCACAACAGACCCGGCAGAAATCATTCCGTTTACTTCGACTCTCTGAACCCTATTACTCAGGTATGAGGTAAGAAGGTCCAGAGATGCACCTCTTATTCCGTAATGGGATAGCTTCCTGATCAGTGTATCATGAAGCACACAATCGAACGCCTTGGATAAATCACAAAATATTCCCAAAGCGTCGCTTGAGTCCTCCCATGCGTCGTAAATATGATTAAGAAGTTCAACACCGGCATCAGTTGTTGAACGACCCCTTGTAAATCCGAACTGCTTCGCATGTAATAATTTATTTCTATTAAAAAATCTTTGCATTTGATCTAAAATGATTTTTTCAAAAATTTTACTGAACGTAGGTAGTACTGAAATAGGTCTAAAGTTAGTGGGGTCAGAAGTACTACCTGATTTAAATAATGGAATTATTTTACTACATTTCATAAGATCAGGAAACACACCAGTCAATACAGTTATTAAAGATTTGAGCCAATACAGGTGCTACAATAGTTATTACAGAGCTTGTAATGTACACAGAATTACCCCATAGATCTGCAGTCTTTTTGTTATTCAAAGTATTAAAGATTTTAACAATGTCTTTGTTATCTATGTGTTTGAAGGAAAACCCTGAATCGCAAGCTACAACATGTTCTTTGAGTAAAGACTCTGCAACAGTGGGAGATGAATTCAGTGACTTTGTAGTGGATACAGGAATGTCGGAAAAGAAATGTTCAAAAGCAGTTGCAATTTCTACATCCGCTTTTATTAACTTATTATCAATTACTAGACTATGTTGACTAATTCTTTTTTTAGACCTTCCTGCCTCACTGTTGATAATGTTCCAAGTGTCTTTGATAACATTGGTACTGTTCTTTATCTTAGAGCTTAAGAATAGAGATTTTGCAATAGAGCAAACTTTTTTAAATAATTTAGAATAGTTTTTTACATATTCACTGAATTCAACAGTATTAATATATGTCCGCTCATTATAGAGCTCATAGAGGCGATTTCTACTCTTATAGATACCAGTGGTTGCCCAATCACCAAAAGACACATTGCTATTAGCTGGAATAGTTTTATCTGTAATACTTTTACTTACTTACTTCTGACACTTAAACTTAAACTCTGTTAGGTACATTTTAAAAAACTTATCATATAAAGTGTTAGAATTCTTATAATTCAACAACAAAGGCAATTTGTTGCTGAGTTTAGCTTTGAAAAATTCAATGCGTCTTTTAGTCTTCGGATTAACTGTGATAAATTGTTTTGACACTATATTTATTTCATTTGTTAAAGAAATTAACTGACCACAATGATCGGAATCAAGTACTGAAATTATTTCTTTGTTAACTGGCACAATGTCGGTATAAATATTGTCCAGGCAAGTGGCACTAGTGGGTGTTATCCTAGTTGGCTCCAGAAACAAATTCGCAAGGTTGTATGAAGAAAATAAACTTACAATTTTTGTGCTTAAACTACATTTTTCTAATAAATTTAAATTAAAATCACCACATGTAATGATGGATTTCTTTGAATTTGTAAGTTTACTTAATACTTCATCCATTACTGTTTCAAAACAGTCATACAAACCTGAAGGTGGTCTATACACGCTTAATACAATAAACCGCTCCAATTCCACACAGGCTATTTCAACAGTACGCTCAACAGAGTAACTAACTATATCTTTGCGATCTTTGAATTTAAGCTGATTACTTATCAGTATAAGTGAGCCACCATGTATAGCGTTTACTCTGCTGAACGAGCTACCAATCTGGTGCTTACCAAAATTGAACATGAGCTGATGAGGTTTTAGCCAATGTTCAGTTATACACAAAATATCCACAGTATTACAATTTAAAAATAACTCAATTTCTAATTCTTTGCTCATAAAGCCTTGAATATTTTGGTGAACCAGATTAATAACCTTATTACTGTTTAATTTGCAAGAGGTTGTCTCTATTGTCGTATAACCCTGAGAGGGTTATGCTTCAGCACGAATAGGCCGGCTTGATTTCCATCCCATCAGATATAGAAAGTAAGAGACTTGCATTCTCGAACTCACTTGAACGCTATTATTATAATAATAATAATAAATATCCTATCTCATTAGCTGCTTATCAAAAATAGTTAAGAAGACCGTTATGTTTTTTAGTAAATTAGTTCTAGGTTACTTACGTCGTTGTAGGAGCATCGGGAGCTGAGAATAGCCACGCTTGTTTTACATCACCACCCTCTGAAATTAACAATCATTCTTTTATATATATACCGACACTAGCGGACCCTCCCCGAAAACCCCCACAAGTCAAATTGCAGCGAAATCGTCAGGGCCGTTTCCGAGACCACATGCTTTTTCGAGCAATCAACGCTTTCTACCAGGATGATTTGTGCAACTCAAACGCATACAGAAAAAATCATTTAAATTAGTCAAGCCGTTTTGTAGTTCCATGACATACACACGTACAGCAGAATTATATATATAAAGAAGAAAAAGATAGAATTAAAAAACATATTTTTTGATTGTCATCTCCCTAGTACTCCCTACACTTAAATATCAAAAACTACCAATATGGTAAAAAAAGATTTATTTTTAACCATTGGTATGGCAGGCCTCTGAAAATATTATTTGTATTAAATATTTAAAATATCCCACAAAAAAGCAGCCTGTTTCTGAAAGGTTTGTCGATTTAATAATAAAATACTAAATAACTAACCCATGTCATTTGCCGTGGTGTTAGAATTAACACACTTATATATCGAAAACTACCAATATATTTTTAACCATTGGTAACATCCCCTTTGTCAAACAAAAGCTTCCCTCTTAAGGACGTGAGAAGTATTTCCACGTATCTCACGCTTATTTGGGTACGGATAAGAGTAACAATACTCCCCTAGGTTTGATGTATGTAGTAGGGAATAGCAATTAGCTCACCAAAACTGTAGAAGATGTACACAGCCATACATTATTGTACCTTGTGACCACAGAAATATAAAAAACAGGAGAAGTGGCAAGGGGGCGTGTCCGTGTCCGCGGCACTTGCGCGAAATGCTCTTGTACCGTCAAATGGCCGATCATTTAGCAAACTCGCAAGATCGCGAACGTGCTCGTAAATAAATTTAAAATGCCGTGTTGTGCAGTGGTTTCGTGCAAGAACCGAAGCGAAAAAAAAGCCTGGGTCATCACGGAATCTTTTACCATATGTAAGTACAAGTTTAATACTATATTTATCTTTAAAATCAGGAAAAACAACAAATCTTATAAAATCCGTTGCTGTTACTACGTTATTTTTGTTTTCAAATATCGAAACAACTTTATTACTCTTACACTAAATACATTGCTGTTTAAGCACAACCTAATTTTGATGCTCAGAAAATGGACAAGCAATGTAAATATAACATAACGATACTTTATTAGTGCGATATGTTTTATAATGCGGCCGCTGTTAGATGCGACGAGATAGTGATGTAGCGTGTAGGTATAGATCTACTAATGTATCGATCACAATATCGATTGTTTGGATATCCGAAGTGAAATAATTTTTTTTTTTTATTTTACAGAGTAGTAGAAAAATACTTTAGCAACTGTCGTCAAGTAAGTTGGTTAAATTGTAAGTTAATAGTTGGTGAACTATTTTTAGGTTTCGGATGTCTCATTATGTTATGCGTTATCTTGGTGTTATTTCCTGACTTTTTCTGATTTTGACATTTTATCTGCGTTCTTTAAGTCTTCTAAAGCTTCGAATGCGCTATAATAATACGCATGATACAGAATATATTAACAACTTATGCTTAAAATAAGGTTCATAACATGTTCTAGCTCTTAATTTCTTATACATGGGTGTATGTTGTATTTCATATAGGTATTTAACAATAAATAATAATAATAAATAAAATGTTAATTTGTTATAAAAAGGTAGATTACAAAAAGTATAATATCTTAAGTCTTGAAACAAGCTTTGTACTAGGTTTTTTTTTCTCATTTATTTTTACATGGTAAACTTTAGCAGTAGCTTAGGTAAAACTGATAACTAAAGTGTTATTTTATGCTTTCAGTTTCCCGAAAGATGCAAATTTAAAATAACAATGTATTGATGCCACTCGAAGGCCACCTAATTGGTTCCTTACAAAAAATAGTACCGTATGCTCAAGTCACTTTGAACCAGAAATGTTTCAGCCTCTAAAAATCTTCTTTTCACAGGTCTGTGAGTAAATACAATAACAGGCAATCAACAGTAGTACATTGATTGATCAAAAATTTGTAATTTCTGAATATTATGAATACAAATTTTATTGTTATTTTATTAATATATAATTTTCTGGACACTTTGATTTTTATTTAATTTGTTTTTGAAATCCAAAAAAAATAATACAATAAAAAATGGAAAAATCGATAACTTTTCCATTTAGTCAATCACTAGCGTAAATGTAAAATAAATTGCTTTTGCACAGCACATCAATGTTTTTATGTGTGCGTAAGTTATACTGCATGGAAAATACACGCTGTGTTTAGAGAAAATAAGGTTTATAATTGACTGTGCAGTATAGTCTGATTTATATTTTGCGGGTGTGTGCGCGACTGTGTAACTATTGCAGTATGTGTAGTGGTGTCGGTGTTGGTAGGGATAACTGCAGACATCGGGTCCCCGTACATTTTTCACTACTAAACACATCTCCTCTTTTCTTATATCTATGCTTGTGACTAATCGTTTTTTTTTTACGATCAGGGGTATCTTCTTGTATACTTTTTTTTTTGTGAGGGGAAAATCATCAAATGACTTCTCCCGCCCAGGGCCGGGCAGGAGGGAGTGTCAGACTCTTACTGACTAAAAACCCCCCTGTTCCTTCTCCTGCTCTGTGCCGAGGTCGCGGTACCTCATTGGGCTTACCCCGCAACCCCGGCTGAACATCAGCCCTTTAGGGCCCCGTCTGTGGTGGTCGAATGGCTCTATGAGGCGCGCGCGGAACGCTACCGTAGCGTTCCGCGCCTGGTTCTGGTCGGGCGGCGAGCTGCCCTTACTCGCCGACCGCACCGGTGGCCGGAGATCGTCCTTCGATCCCCGACGCCCGTAGTGTCGCCAGTTGCGGCAGCTGGGGCGTGAGGAGGAGGATTGCTCCCTCACGCGGGCCGCCTCTCTCTTTGCGAGCATGACTGCTTCACAAAAGGAGGAGACGGCGTCCCAGTTCCTCTCACTCCGCACCATGGCCTCGACTAAGGCCGGGCGCGAGAGGTCGCCGCCGCCGATCACTTCCCTGAGGATACGGCGGTGCTCAGCCCAGGCAGGGCATACCGCTACCGTATGCTCCACCGTATCCTCTAGGTGGTCCTCACAATGACGACACTCGGGCGTTTCCTCCCGCTGAATCCGAAACAGGAACCTACCGAAGCTGCCGTGCCCGGTAAGCACCTGCGTCAGACGGAAGGTGACTCTCAAGCCACTCCTCAAAGAGGGGTCTTACCGCTGCTATGGTAGCGTGCCCGGCCCTCGGTTGCGACAGTCGCTGCTTCCACTCTGCCATGAGATCTCGCCGGAGCTCATTCCGCCACGCACTAATTTGGCGCGGCAGAGTATCTTCGCCCCGGCGACGCGCGTCTGCGCGCAAACTGTAGACGCGCGCGAGCGCCTCCGCTTCTAGATCCCACGGCGGTGATCTTCTTGTATACTTACTAGGTAACTCAATGTATACTTACTAGGTGCATGTAGGGCAGTGGCTTTGGCAGAGTGTAGTGTAACAACATGCATATTAACGTTATCGGTCATGTAGCCCCGCACTGTGCAGTCCTCCAAAGCCAGATCTATAGCCACTGCGTCTGTAAAACAACGTATTATGAGCCATATTAGTTATGTACGTTAAGGTTATTTTACTTACTATAATAGTCTACTATAACAATCTTCGGTAATTAGGCTGACGTAAAACTTCACTAGCGCCATCTAGTGAGGACAAACTCTAGAAACCTTATTTTTTGTGCACTAATCTCACAAAAAATCTATAACAATGTAAAGAATATATGTTTCATGAACTCACCTTCATCGTTTAGTGCGTCGATCGGTAATGAAGTGTACCTTAAAGCGACGGATCGTTTTTCTAGTATTAGTGACGTAAGAATATGGTAGGCCGCCTGCAACCGCGCTAATGAGCCGCATATACTCATCTCTTCTGCAAATTATAAAATTAATCATTATTGAAATTATTGAACTTCTTTTAAAGAAGTTTTTCACCTTACATTGTCTGAGGACGTAAGAAGAGTATTCAAAATAATTATAAAATACAAAATTGTTGTATTTTATAAACTGTTAACATTGAAATAAGCCGTTCGGTCGACATTGTTTAAAAATTGTAACAAAAACTTACTGATTTTCAGATGATAAGCAAACTCAATGGAGTCTCTGTTTTGGAAGAAAGATTTGTGGAGTAGTTGATGTGTGACTAGCTTAATGTCGGCGCGTGCGCAGGGCCGAGTCGCAGTGCCTTCAAGATTGGCCACTCGGATTTGTACAGAGTTGAGCGTTACTGTTGTGTGCCGTCTCGCGCCTTGCCATAGGGACCCGGAGTCAGTCGGCATCTGACTGGCAGCTGAACATACTCTGAAATACACCTGGGCATTGTAACTTAAAAGAAATGGGAATCGAACATTTACGGAACATGAGTAAGTATTTGCATATGTTATTGTAAAAGATACATCCTAGGCCAAAAGTATTGAGCACTCGAAATTCTGCCGTAATTAATTCAAAGGGTGGACCAACAAAACATTATTGTGTTGCTTTTGTTTGGGTGCTCAATAATACCTTTGGCCAAGGCTGTATAATATAATTACAATAGGTGACAAAAAACGAGAAGAGAAATGTTTGACAATGTACATTTACCTATGTGGATACATGGGAGCCATGATGATGGCACTGGCATAGGGAAGCTCGAGTTCCATCACTATGTGTTCCAGCACGGGCTGGCGGTCAGCCACGTTGTGATTCCAGGGCATAACCCTAACCAGCGCACCCATAACCTCCAGTTTGATGCGCCGCTGAGGCAGGTTGTCCGTCAGAGAGTCCTTCTCTTCTACCGTCAGCACACGTTTGGGCAAGTCTACACGGAATAAAGGCAATTCATTATTAAGGGTTGCAGGACATCCACTGCTGCAGGAATGCCTTCGATTTAGTTTTTTACACCCAACTATGTATATATAATGACTGCCTACGACTCTGATAATGTTGCGTTGATGACGCTGGGTTTTGTAGGGATCTAACAAATGTTACTTCTCCTTTATATTTCATTATTATCATTCTTTTGTTAGTGTAATAATCGCTTAAAGCTAACATACACTAGGAAAATTAAAAAAAATCTATTGTGTCAAAAATAATGGAAGAAGTTTTGAAGAGAGTTCTAATAGGCCTGTTGAAACTGCCTTTAAAACATTTGTTTATAACGCAGTTACCTGGCTCAGTAACAGCGTGTTCGTTGTATATATTCCTTAGCGCCTGCAACCGATGTATGAGTCCCATACACACTCTGAACTCCAATGGTTCCACCGCTATCGTCATACTGCATTCTTCCCCCCAATCACTGCGAATAAATTATTATGTTATCAGCGACGTTACAGCAATATTGTTAAAAGGTGCCAAAAAGTATAATTTAAATCAAACATGAAAAAATTATTTGCTGTTTCCCGTATGGATCCTATCTATTTGGTTAAAGCAAAAAAAAATATTTTTGGAGTACAAACATGAGAGTGGCAGAAGAATTTTTAAAAAAATGTTATACTACACGTTACGCGTAACGCGTGCTTACCTGTATTCAAAATCTTTAGGCGGGTTTTCGTATGGGTTCATAAACTGGTAGGGAGGAGATCGTTCGTGCAGGTAGTCCAAAAACACAAGTGGCGCCATCTTATTCCAAAGCTCATCAATATCGTCCTGATCCTTTTTGTCGAGGTTCAGTTCAGTTGAGGTAGCCTTCAGTTCTTTCATACTTGTTAAGGATTCCTGAGATGTAAGATTTTATTGATTTTAGGAAAATAATTGTAGACCTGTACGCGCATTTTTCACTTAGCGGCGGCTAACGAGTGGCGAATTCCCCAAATATAGACATATTATAACATTTAATTTCTGAATAATAAGAGTTCATAGTAAAGAATTAACTCAAAAATACCTGTTTGATTTGACAAACATCATTGGAATACTCCACCCAATCCCACTTCTAGCCAAGCCACGAAGTGTCATTTGTGTTAATAGATATAGTTGTCTAAACACATATGTACATGTCATTACCATAAGCATTTGTCTTAGCATTATATATGTACTAACCGCTATCGAACTGTAAATCACAAAAAACGCCAACATAACAACAACGTCATTTTATTTGTGTTATGTGAGTAGTTTCCTAGGTCAAAAATAAATTAATTCGACGTTTCAATACAATAAAATATTGAAAAATAATACTTTATTCGTATATGAATATGTCGGAGCGACGATTATTTAAATTGAATTTTGAAGGAGGTTTTATCACAATTCATCGGACGAGGGTACCATAAATCGTACTCTGGCGGAACGTCAAACTGGCAGTTCTGCGTGCGCATTATGGTGGATAGCGAGCGCTGTGACTGTCATCGGAGACGGATCGCCGACGTCCGTTATTTTTGTAATTTATTCGGTCTGATTATAAAATCCTACGCCCTGCGATGGACTGTGAAGACGATGATCAGGATGTTGATGTTTGTACCAACCCCCCGGTGCCTTCAAATATAAGCTATTTGTCGCAAAAATACTATGACGTCATAATTAAGAGATTTATACTAATTTCATAGAAGAGTATCATTTTTGACATTTGTATAAAAGTAATGAATTTGACTAGTTGGAAACTACCGAATTCCCTGCTCCACATATCAAAATAGTCAAAATCTTTCTTCTTAGAACTCAGGCAATGAAGTGCTACAGAGTAGGACATCGAAGATACGCACATATCTAGTAACTGTATTAGATCTCTCACTCACCTCATTTGCGGTCGCTGAGAAGTTTTCGTCAATGACCTCAGCAACCTCCACCTTCTCATCGAGCACCTCTTTCGGCCACGTCCACTCTGTTTCTGTCTGTGATGCCGTTTTTATCTTCTTTACGTAAATTGTCGGCTTTAAGTTCGCCTGAGAACATAATACAAATAGTAAGACATGAGAACCAGCCAAAAAGTCTTTCGTACCGCGCCCTCCCCCTTTCCTCCAGGAAAGGCCACAATTCAACACACGTTGCTATTGCAGTGTTGATGTTTGGGCGGCGCCGATCGCTTACTTATGAAGAATCCGTATGCTCGTGTGTATAGCATCCTATCTTACAAAAAAATATGTCCATATTGTAGTACCCGCTTTTTAAGGGAGTTGGGCGTTACTGTTATTTCTAATTGGGTTCTGCCCGCGTTACCTAGATAAAAAGTAGCCTATGTGATGATATTACAGACTGAATTCTATTTCTGTACCAGTATGTATCAAAATCTATTCAGTAGTACTTAACTAAAACAGTAATAAGCATCCACCCGTCCATAATTATTATGGTTTAATACTCACAGCGTTATAATTAAGGTGTCCGCAGACACATTTCCCATGTGATTGCATCATAACCTCTCTTGCACCGAGGCGTACCCTCAAGTAGGTAGGATGGCAGATCGAAGTCTTCATTGCGGCAAACGTTGCCGACATTTCCAGTACTGCGCGCGACCGCTTGCGACTGCCTGTTTCCATCTCCATCATCTGTTAACGATAATAAATTATATTCATTTCTTCTTTACATCGGACCTATCTTTTTGTTAATTCTTTCTTATCTAGTTTTACAGATATAACCACAACTCGGCTACTCAAAATTACTGCAGATTAAATATCAGTTATTGCTTTTTTCTACTTCGATGGACTATAATACTAACTTCTTAATTAAGGTCTGTTTCACAACGCCTGGATTGCTACAACAATGTATAACATAAATCTGAATTAAAAATGTAATTTATCTTGAACCATACATCCGAGTACAGGCCCTATATTTTTAAGTTTTCAAGGAGCACTTACTATCATACTGCAAAAAGTAATAATAATAACATATGTATTAAGCAATCAATCTGTTACCTTGAATACCAAGGAGACTTCATCTAGATAAGCGCTGAAATAAATGGGCAGCGAAATAGGTGGCAGTGGTGCCTCCTCCACGCCTACGTCACGGTCCACCCACGTAGGCAACCAGGACCAAGCCCACTCCGACCAGCTCTCCTGGCGAGTCGGCTCCGCTGAGTTCGAGGATGTCGAATCTGGTAAGAGAGAAAAATTACAAGAATATTTTTTTTATACCTCTACTAAAGTGGCAATAAATCGTACTATGCAATACAGTGTTCTTGTACCGTAGTACTTTGGTTCCAAGTGGGATGCCAAACTTGAAATGATAAAAGGGCAAATGAGAACAGTGCCTATTCTCATCTCGGGACGTCGTGGTGGCCCGGAGGTTAAGGCGCCTGCTTCTCATGCATGATGAAGCAGGTTTGACACCTTGCAAGTACCAATGTGACTTTTTCCGATTTATATGTAGTTTCTATGATTACATAGACACCACTGACATACGGTGAAGTTACAGTAACATCGTGAGGGAACCTGGACTAAAATCTACTTATAAGTTTGAAATCGTAAAACCGCCTTGAGCAATCGTGGTGATTAATGCTCAAACATTCTTTGTGTAAGAAGAGGCCTTTGCTCAGCAGTGAACACTTATAGGCTGAAGATGTGATGTGATTCTCATCTCAGCGCTACTGAAGGAAGCGTGCCTACTATTAGAGAGTTATTTCAAACACAAGGACTCTATACTCTCACCATAACACTTTTCATGTTTACTAGCCCAAATGATAAGCAAACGTAAGAGCAACTACGAGCTTTTTTTATATATAAAAATATCAATTTCCAATATCCACGGACTCGGGCTCCGTGCCCTTGTCATACAATTTCCAAACTTTTTATTTCAAAATATAATACCGATTTTACATACCACAGTTAACCAATTATTTTATAGAATTAACACGTTACACTAAATGTCTACAACCAAATTATATATTACATTTATCGACTGCTCTGCTAAGTCAGCCCACCAACACGCTGGGTGAGCCAACCATTTTTGGGAGCGAAATTCGAGCTTAATAGTGTGTAATTGGAGCGGCCTATATCCAGCAGATGATGATAATGATGATCATTTTAAGTGTGGGAGAGCTATACTTCGGCACGGATGGGCAGACTCGGCCGGACCATGGCCTCACAGAAAGCCGACGCGAAACAAAAGACAAAACTCGTAGAGTAACTTAACAAGTAATGTAACTTACGGAGAGGTGTTTGTGCAATAAACTGTTTGGGCGGTGGTGGCGTGACGGTAGTGACGGGACGCTCCTTGACGAGCCGCAGCAGCAAAGTCAACTGTTCGTTGGTGACGCTCCACGCTAACTTCGATGATCGCATCTGCACGTTCAAACTTGTCGCACGCCGTGTATTCGCTGACACTAGCCGAGTCAGCACTCTGAAAGTGATTTAAAAAATAATTGTTGTGCAAATAAATACTCTTGTTTGTTTGTTTTTTTTAAACTTTAATTATTATGTTTTTGTAATATAATAAATTAATCAGATACAGATTAGGTAGCGCTTTGTATTTTCTGCAGAACACCCCGGAATATACCATGTAATATCATACATCATAAGTAAGTTAATAAAATCATATTTTAATAGTTTAATGTTATACCTGAGATCTAGCCGACATTTATACAATAAGGGTTCTTGAAAAAACCGTATCTTGCCATCGCCATCTGATTTATCAAGACACAATGTCAGGTCATCTAGATGCACCAGCCTTCTTATAACTGGTTGGGCCTGGTCAATATCTGAAAAATAAAACAATAGTAAAATGTTAAAATTAGATTTATTTTTATTTCACGCAAGACCCATAGCAACTTACAAACCTAGACATTTGGCTTTTTGAACATTACGTGGACTGCCTACTTCATTACTTACGTATGACAATCACAGAAGTAACCATACACGAAATTTACAATACATTGAGGGTCGACTACGACCAGTATACGTGGAAAAGAAGAATAGATCCACGGGAAGGCCTCACTGCGTTCTATCATCTAAATCTACCTCAAAGAAATGATATCCTCTGAAACCATTCAAAACTGTAAGCATGCAATAATGTACTAGCTTCTTTCATACCTGCAAAAGAGGGTTCCCAGTTGGGTCCAGCACTGTCGACGCCGAGATGTTTGACATTGAGAGAGAGGACGATGTCGTCCTGCACGTACTTGACGATGAGATGATGCACGCGCAGCGCTATATTGCTCACGATGCGCCGGACCAGCGCCTGCATATAGCCCGGCGGAGCTTCCACTACCTGAGTCTTCCGACTGAAAGAGCATTAAAGAGCATAATAGAATTAATGAGTGTAGCTTGAAACAACTGAGGTGCGATGGTTTTTTTGTTTCAACAAGTACT
Organism: Spodoptera exigua; assembly: GCA_902829305.4. Lineage (NCBI taxonomy): Eukaryota > Metazoa > Arthropoda > Insecta > Lepidoptera > Noctuidae > Spodoptera > Spodoptera exigua. The sequence continues at coordinate 16,071,348 of LR824601.2, read as the reverse complement.
TAGTACTTTAATGAAATATAATTTATCAGTACATAAGTATAGCGCTTTTTATAAAGAAAACGAATATTCTCTAGTAATATTCCAGAGACTGATTTTTGTTATAATATGTTAATGATATATTTATTTATGTTCTTTCTTAATAGTATAGGGGTCATATTGATCAATTTAATTAGTTATTGGTAAAAAATTGAGTCGATTTGTTTACCTGGGTGATGAAGGAGGTGGCGTGCCGTCGGGCGAGACAGGTGGATTCAGACTTAGCACACATTCTGAAAGAAACACTCGGTCTTATAATACCGAAACCAAGACACGTAACACAAAAACTCAGCGTGGATGCATCAAACTACGCGAAAAGACGAGTTAAATATCGTCCAACAAAGGAAAATTAACTTTAACGTACAGTTTTAAGTTCGAAGTTTCAATAATTATAAATTATCTCGCCCTTGGATTAGTTTTAATTACCTATAGTGTCGATGGTGACAACGATCGGCTCCGACATGATCTTGGTCCATGGTACTTGTATGAGGAGTTCGTGGATGCGGCCGGATACAAGAGTGAATGGTAGAGCAACTTCCTGCTGCAGAACGTCCGCCTTGAGCACCAAATTGTGGAGCGCCACTCCTCCACCCCATAGCGACACCTTGAAACCAATAATTGTCAAATTAATGTAGGTTTATCTCCTGAAAAGTCGGTTTTCCAAGCCCTAAGATTAATAAAATCGAAAGCGATGACTCGTTAAAGTCCTATACGTAAAATTTTCGACTAGTTAAGATAATGTCATATGTAGGTATGCGTCATAATTATGTATATGTATATATGTATCAGTTATCCGCGAAATTGAAAGTTTGCTTAGGTTATGACAAGTATATGTATTACTAATATTACAAAGAGGTAAAATTTGTAAGTTTGTAAGTTTATATGTAGGGGGTAATCTTTAGAACCGCTGGCCGGATTGCCAAAATTCTTTCACTGATAGATAGCTACAAGGTTCCTGAGTGCTATAGCATATAAAACATCACGCTTTGTTAGTATAGAAGTATAGATTCATGTATGATTTTTATCGTATAATCTTGTATTCATTCTGCATTCTGATCGTCATTTCTTTGATCTGTTACAATGTCATTCGATGTTATTCAATTTATTAGTATTGTTAACTGTTCATGCGTATCTTTACTTCCATCCAAGGCTGGATTTCTATTCAAACAATAATCTCTAAATCAACCTTCCTGATTCGGATCATGTTGGTTGTGTTGTGGTAAAATGCTTTGTAAGATTATTTACACACTACTGACATATAGGAACACTTTGACGCGTATTGGTACTGAGAAACCAGTTATTGGAGTTAATCTGTCTCTGAAAGTCTAATATCTCATTAGCTTTATTTACTGTGATGTGTTTAGTTTATTACTCGCATAAGAATCCCTAAAGCCTTAAATCCAACCTTGTTGGTACAATGTTAGATATGTGTGTGTATGAAATAAATAAATAAATGCTCATTGAAAGTTTAGTTGCTACGTATTTAATTTTAAAACTGGGCATTTTGGTGGCTTCGCGGAGATATACAAAAAACTGTATTTTTTTGTGTGTACCGATATCTAGCTAAAAACTTGAAAGCTACGAAAAGTTCGACAAATAATTTCATCCATTAATTCATCAAACCTCGCTCGCGCTCCTATTGCACCTATTTTTCTTTTGACTCTTAAATTACCACGATTGAAACGTTAAGGACATAATGACAGATTTACAATAATGGCACATTTTTAGGTGTTAGCTACAAATAATCCACGTAACAATTTTTACTTTTTACCATAAAAGCAGCTAATATAACGCAGTAGCATTTGATGAGTTTTTCCACGAGCGGAAAAACCCATCAAACTTTAATCCCCACATTAACGCCCGGTTTCTGAAAGGCTTGTCAACGCTAAAATTAACTAATCTCCTGTTAAATCTCTTGTCAAGTGTCAATTGGGTTGCATAAAGCATGATTAATCAACTAATTTGACCATCATGTCAGTTGACATGGCTGTCAAATCAACTCAAGAATCGAATGATTATCTCAATTTTGGGTTTCTGAAACGCTGGTCAATCCTTGATCATAGATTATTCGTCTGTCAAAAGCTCGGTCAACTAATCGGTGCTTGTTGGCGAATTAACTTACGAATACAACTGATTTTTCACGTGAGTCTACATTTTCTCTTCAAATAAGTATATTTTTTTTAAAGTATGTTAAACAGAAATATTTATTACGAAATTATATTTGTAATAATATCATTTTCTTTGTAAGTGTAAATTATTTGATATCTTGATTAACTTACATTGATTCTGGTTTTAGATTACGATAATGTCTATTTCGGATAGTAGCAATATGAGTATCAGCACATCCAGCAGCGATAAAGATTTAAGACCAGAATGAATCCGTTTGATTTCTACAATGAAGGGGAATTTAAGAATCGGTACCAACCAACGGACAAAGGCGTTTGTGCTATTACTAGTTAACATATTAGAACCGAATATTAAACAGTTCACTTTGAGGAACCATTCTATCAGTGCTTTGGAATAGGTGCTACTGACAATAAGCTATTACCATGCTACATGAGCATTTCAAATTACGGTTGCTGAGAGTGCACAAATCTACGGCTTGTAGAATAATAACAAAAGAATCTGCAGCGATTACTATGCCCTGTAAACATGAAGATTGTACAAGGATAAAAACAGAATTCAACAAAATTAGCTCTTTTCCAAATGTGATCGGGGCATTTGGACACATGTAAAGATACCGTCTACTGGTGGGCGAGCTGAGCTGTACAGGAACAGCAGGAAAGGATATTTCTCAAGTATATCTTAGGATACTTCAAGAACGAGGGCCGGGCACGCTATAATAGCAGCGGTAAGATCTCTCTTTGACGAGTGGCTTGAGAGACGCCACGGCGTCCTCACCTTCCGCCTGACGCAGGTGCTTACCGGGCACGGCAGCTTCGGTAGGTTCCTGTTTCTGATCCAGCGTAAGGAAATGCCTGAGTGTAGTCATTGTGAGGACCACCTAGAGGATATGGTGGAGCATTCGGTGGCGGTATGCCCTGCCTGGGCTGAACCCGGGCGTCGGGGATCGAGAGATGATCTCCGGCCACCATAAACGCGGGTCTGCGGACGGCGAGTAAGGGTAGCTCGCCACCCGACCGGGGTTGCGGGGTAAGCGCAATGAGGCACCGCGACCTCGGCCCAGAGCAGAAGAAGGAACAGGGGGGTTTTTAGTCAATAAGAGTCTGACACTCCCTCCCGCCGACCCTAGGCGGGAGAAGTCATTTGATGATTTTCCCCTCAGAAAAAAAAGGATAGTTCAAGAAGATATTGGTGCTCTTTCAGTTATAAATGAAAACACTTCTGTGCTCACATCTTTGTTGTTGACTCATTTTAATTGTTAAGTAATATTAATGGTTTGTAATTTTAGGTGAATACAAAGAAACAACCATATTATTAATATATTTAATTATTAATCTTTATAAAAAACATAATATAACACTTGAAATATAAAACAAGTATATTATCTTACTTACATAATATATACATATTTAGTTAGTATAGTAACCTACCAATATTTAAATTAAATACTAATAATGTATATTTCTTAACCAAATAACTTATTTTATTTCGAAATATATGCTGTTTTATAGTTAACCGATCTTCTAATAACTTCTTTTTTTATTTACATACTCCATCTTTATTTCATTATACTTCTTATTATTTTGTTTCTGAATGTCTGCCTCTCATGTTTAAATTGTTTCCTTGATGTGCAAGTTAAATTACCTGTAATAAATTTCATTAAAGTTGCAATAATTATTCTTAATACATTATTAGGTACTTAGTTAAGAAATCAGGACAGGTATTTAATATATCATAATCTGGTAACGGTTACAATATTCTGACTAGCTAGTGTGGGCACTAAAAAAGTATTTTAAGATCAAAAACTTACATTTTTATTCTGTCTCGTAGTTCTTTTTAATTCCCATGGGCTGTGATTACTGTTTTTGGCTTCAAGACACTTCTGCATTACTTTTGAATTCATTCATTATGGTTTCCCGACCTTAATTTTTATTAGTACTAGATATAGTATTTGTGAACTGATTATCAATTATGTGCTTGTATCTGTAATAAAACATTGTGCGTATTATACATCAGTCTTGGCTGCAGCGCAGGATGTGAAGTATAAACAAAGATATTTAATACTTTTTAACAACAAGAGGTTTATGAAACGCAATAGGTAATAAATATATGTTTAAACTTTGACTTACTTCTGAACTAGTTCTAAAAGAACATGCCTTTCCCTTTCGATGAAATTCTTCCCTCGTTATGCCATTTTAAGGAAGTATAATTAGCATTTTATTGAAATTGTAACTTGATATTTAAATTTCGCAGAATTGTTTGACATCAATGACAGTCCGTAATTTTTTTAATATTAACATATTTGACAGGTAAGAATGAACTATTGAACAAAAAAGAGCAGTGTGGCTATGACTAAAAATAAATCGCATGTCAAATCAAAATAATCATAGATTAGTTAATTATGCCTTGATCAACGTTTCAGAAACTCAAATTGATTTGACAGTCATGTCAAATTAATCGCAGTGTTAGTTGATCAAAGAATTGACAAGCCTTTCAGAAACTGGGTGTAAGTGTAACATTTTTAACAAAAAACCGGCCAAGTGCGAGTCGGGCTCGCGCACAAAGGGTTCCGTAGCATCGTTTTCAGTGTAAGCACAATAACTTAACCAAAATTACAGTTAAATCAACCTATCTCAAAAACTATAAGAGATACTTTGATCAAACCAAAAATCGTTGAAAGAGTTAATTAGCATGCATCACCTCTATTTTTTTTAGAATTTTATACCCCGTAGTTATAAAAATAGAGGGGGGGGGACATACTTTTTACGACTTTGAGAGCTGATATCTCAAAAACCGTTCACTTTAAGAAAAATGTTTTTTAGAAAACTTTATATCATTTTAAAAGACCTTTCCATTGATACCCCACACGGGTATGTACATCGAAAAAAAAATTTTCATTCCTCAGTTACATGTATGGGGGGCCCCACCCCCAATTCTTTTTTTTACTATTTAGTGTCATAATTTTGTAGCGGTTCATACAACACATATTCCCATCAAATTTCATCACTGTAGTACTTATAGTTTCCGAGTAAATCGGCTGTGACAGACGGACAGACGGACAGACGGACAGACGGACAGACGGACATGACGAAACTATAAGGGTTCCGTTTTTGCCATTTTGGCTACGGAACCCTAAAAACCGACTTCAAAAAGTAAACTAAAAAGCACAAAATAAATTTTCTTCGCGCAATATTGAGAACCTCCTTATATTTTTGAAGTCGGTTAAAAAGAGACAAATACTATCCTTCCCCGTATCCTGGTTCTAAACTACCTTGCTATTAATAATTTCTTTTATATCTACATAGTCTGGGCATAAATACTGCTACAATTAAAAATAAACAAAATATTTAGAATTTGGAATCTGTCATTTTTATATAATTTTTTATTGTGTTTTCTTATTTTGGCGCCAATAATATTAAAACGGAGTGGGGTGATAAAGAGAACCGAATCACTGTTATTGCATTACACAAAGTGGGTATGGAGCCAAATGCAATTTTTAAAACTCTCCACACGCTTGGCATTAGTCAAATGTTTGTGTACCGGGCTATTAATAGGTACAATGAGACCTCCTCTGTTTGTGACAGAAAAAGATCTGGCCGTCCACGGAGTGTTCGTACGAAAAAGGTGGTCAAAGCAGTAAGGGAAAGAATTCGAAGAAATCCTGTCCGAAAGCAAAAGATTTTATCTCGGGAGATGAAGATAGCACCTAGAACCATGTCGCGTATTTTAAAAGACAACTTAGGACTTGCAGCCTATAAGAGACGCACTGGACATTTTTTAAATGATAATTTAAAAAAGAATAGGGTGATAAAATCTAAACAACTACTGAAGCAGTACGCAAAGGGAGGTCACAGAAAAATTTTGTTTACGGATGAGAAATTTTTTACAATTGAGAACATTTTAACAAACAAAATGACCGTATTTATGCTCAAAGCTCTAAGGAAGCTTCTCAATTAGTCGACAGAGAGCAACGTGGGCATTATCCGACTTCAGTGATGGTTTGGTGGGGTATTAGCTATGAAGGAGTGACTGAGCCATACTTTTGCGAAAAAGGTATCAATCAAAACATCGGCACAAGTGTATCAAAATACCATTCTTGAAAAGTAGTTAAGCCCCTTAACAACACCAATTTCAATAACAAACAATGGTCCTTCCAGCAAGACTCGGCTCCGGGTCATAAAGCTCGGTCCACGCAGTTTTGGTTGGAAACGAACGTTTCCGACTTCATCGGAGCTGAAGACTGGGCGTCGTCTAGTCCCGATCTTAATCCGCTGGATTATGATTTATGGTCAGTTTTAGAGAGTAGGGCCTGCTCTAAACGTCATGATAATTTAGACTCCCTAAAACAATCCATACGATTGGCAGTGAAGAATTTTCCCATGGAAAGAGTACGTGCTTCTATTGATAACTGGCCTCAACGTTTAAAGGACTGTATTGCAGCCAATGGAGACCACTACGAATAAGCTTTTTATGTTTTATATTTATGTATTAAACTTACATAATGTAAAAGTAATAAATGTTATTTGCAACAGAAAAAATATTTTTTTTATATGTTATAGTATTTATGGCTAGACTATGTATATAAAACAAAGTCGTGTTTGTTATACTATTTATATCTCAAGAACGGCTGAACCGATTTGGCTGAAAATTCGTAGGGAGGTAGCTAAGAACATAGGATAGAGTCGGTAGTGTAGGTTAGGTAGAGTAGGGTAGGTAGAGTAGGGTAGGTAGAGTAGGGTAGGTAGAGTAGGGTAGGTAGAGTAGGGTAGGTAGAGTAGGGTAGGTAGAGTAGGGTAGGTAGAGTAGGGTAGGTAGAGTAGGGTAGGTAGAGTAGGGTAGGTAGAGTAGGGTTTTTTTTGTGAGGGGAAAATCATCAAATGACTTCTTCCGCCCAGGGCCGGGCAGGAGGGAGTGTCAGACTCTTACTGACTAAAAACCCCCCTGTTCCTTCTCCTGCTCTGTGCCGAGGTCGCGGTGCCTCATTGCGCTTATCCCTCAACCCCGGCTGAACATCAGCCCTTTAGGGCCCCATCTGTGGTGGTCAAATGGCTCTTTGAGGCGCGCGCGGAACGCTACGCGCCGTACGCTCGGGCCTGGTTCTGGTTGGGCGGCGAGCTGCCCTTACTCGCCGACCGCAGGCCCGTGCTAACGGTGGCCGGAGATCGTCCCTTGATCCCCGATGCCCGTAGTGTCGCCAGTTGCGGCTGCTGGGGCGTGAGGAGGTGGATTGCTCCCTCACGCGGGCCGCCTCTCACTTTGCGAGCATGACTGCTTCACAAAAGGAGGAAACTCTCACACTCCGCACCATGGCCTCGACTAAGGCCGGGCGCGAGAGGTCGCCGCCGCCGATCACTTCCCTGAGGATACGGCGGTGCTCAGCCCAGGCAGGGCATACCGCTACCGTATGCTCCACCGTATCCTCTAGGTGGTCCTCACAATGACGACATTCGGGCGTTTCCTCCCGCTGGATCCGAAACAGGAACCTACCGAAGCTGCCGTGCCCGGTAAGCACCTGCGTCAGACGGAAGGTGAGGACGCCGTGGCGTCTCTCAAGCCACTCCTCAAAGAGGGGTCTTACCGCTGCTATAGTAGCGTGCCCGGCCCTCGGTTGCGACAGTCGCTGCTTCCACTTAGCCATGAGATCTCGCCGGAGCTCATTCCGCCACGCACTAATTTGGCGCGGCAGAGGATCTTCGCCCCGAGGTAGAGTAGGGTAGGTAGGATAGATTAGGTAGTCAAATGACGGGAGCGACGCCGCAGGCAAGAGCTAGTAAGTAGAAGAAGAAGAAATATAGTAGAATAGAAGAAAAAGATATTAGTTGAGTTGTATTAACAAAATTAATGTCTCTCAATGACGTCGTGCAAACCTGCATTATATCGTCTGTGCACCTTCTGCACTACACTTAACGATGAAGTCTCTTTTCATGCCAAATAATAAAAACACTCTTCCTTTCATGTTCAATGTGCCTCTCAGATTTTATCAAAATATGTAAATTATTTTGACATAACTTTTAACACGTGTTTAGAACGCTTTTTTATCTGAATTTATTTTTACAATTTGAGTCTGCAGTTATTAAAAGAAAATTACAAATTTACTCGGCCTCGCAAGCAAACTATCTAGTACAGAGTAAAGTAATTAATTACTCACACTTTCACAGAATTTCCTGAAGCATAGTTGATACTAATGACTTTGCAGCAGGTACAAGGGACTATTAATCTAATATTGATCGGATGAAATTATGTCTGAGTAGCGCCTTTACGCTAGCTAGGTCATTTAGGTCATTAGTGATAGTAATTATATGACTTACGCTAATGGTTTTGGACATATTCTAACTACCAGTATAAGTCTATCTAAGTATGTAGGTATTAAAATAGGTATAGGGCATTGAAAAAATACGTTATTTTTAACACTTTAACATTCTGAAAAAAGTGGGACCGCAAAACCGTTTATTCTTGTTGCTAAATTAGGGAATGTAAGGTTGAAATTAAATTGAATAATTCTCCAATGCCAACAGGACTAAAATACTTGCCCCGCGATTTGATAAACTCTATGTCATACACTTTGCAATACAGTAAAACTGAAATTAACTATTGCTATTTAGCTATCATGGCTGTGTAGCCAACACAAGGTGGCAAGTTCTCAAACATTATACAAATTAATGTTTAGTTTTTTACATTACAGTAACAAGGCGCTTTGCATAATACATGAGGCTGATTGACACATTATTGTGGACTACTAACGTCGCGTGTGTGTAGAGGAAAATGAAATTTTTAAAACTTCGCGACTTTTACTGGTAGTTAAAGTCTGTTGTGTAAATGTGAACCTTATACTACAGTAATAAATAATCAAATTGGAATGATTCATACCATTCTTATCTACATTTCCAAGTATAAGATATAAGAAACAATTTTCTTAATGACAATATGATAATGATTACATCAGGAATAAAAACTAGTTTTGAAGTAATAAATATTTAAAAAAGAACTAAATATGTTTTGTATTAATTTTAATAATATGCATTGAATAGTCTAAATAGATGTTAGACTAATCTAGAATTTATTTGTCTACTACTAGCGGTGCGCCCGTGCCTCGCACGGTCGAAAAAAATCGTGATTGTTTTTTTCATATTAGGTATTATCGTGTCTAGTTTTTAGTAATTTTCTTTTATAACAATAAAAAAACAACAAAAAAAGAATCAGCAAAATCGATCCACGCCTTGTTGAATTAAGCTACTACTGACTTACAGACAGACTTCTACCGAGACATTTTGCGATTAATATTTTTATTTATAAGTTGGAGGTTAGAGGTTGTATTATTAAATATTTTATAGCTCATTTAAAATAGGAGATTGTGTACTGGATACATATTATTTTGATTTTGCAAGCACTATTATGTTAGAATCATATTTTATTGCACAGTTAACGCAGTGCCACGGGGGCTGGGCAACTGGCATGCACCGAATCGCGTTTTCGATTCCCACACGGCACAACTCTTTGTATGTTTCAAAACCCATCCATGAATCTGGAGGAAATCTTAAAATGGGACAATGATTACTTCGTAAAACGCAATGTTTACAAGAAATAAAGAAAAGAAATTTACTTTTTCTTTTCTTTATTCTTTTTCTTTATTTCATGTTGTTTTAAAGGAGAATCACCCGATATTTTATTTTATTACAATTAGTAAACACACACTGTGATTTCCGATCTCAATCTGAGTTTTTCTAAACACCATTTTCTCATACTTCAAAATGAACTTCATTACCCGATGCAGAAATGAGTTATTATTACAACTACTTATCAATTAGGAATAGTATAATCAATGTTTTAAATAGGTACATAATTGTCTAACTTAGTAAATACTAAATTCAAAGAATCCATAGCTACAAATACAACACAAATATTTTATAAAATATGATAAAAAAAATACATTTTGCAAATGCATTTTAAGCATGAGCAAGCCATAGATAGAAACATAAAGAACAATATTCGCCAATTAGAGTAATAAAAGCTCAATCACATAGGTATACAGGTAATTTTTTCTTCGGTTAACTCACCTGTGCATCAGCTGGTTTGAAGTCCCGCACATACTTGTCCACATAGCTCAGCAGGATAGGTGTTACATATGACTCTATTTTAAACATCTTGCACAATACCACTACCGTCCAATATTCTTCATCATGAGTTGTTTTTACTGAAACCAAAACAATACATATTAGCAAAACAATGTATGTTTTAAAACAATACATGCCATTCTATCACACTCAGATATTAATGATTACTATTTATTACTATTTGTTAATAATCGTTATATCCCTTTATTGGGTTAGGAGAGGCTGTTAAATGTATATGAGTATTGCAGATTAACTTGATATGATAGAATATTATAATATGAGATATTATAATATGAACCAATGAGGCTTAAGTATATGATTTTTGTAAAATAGACATTTATGAATAAGTAACGGCACTTAGTTTATTAGTTTAGAATTCAAATTCTGTAGATAGTATGCACATTTCTTATATTTAAATTTCTAGTTTGAATGTATTATAAATGTAGCATACTGTATAGTATTTTCTATTCTATTCAATATTTTACTGTTTTGGAAGGAAGTTTTTATTTGTTATGATATCATAATATACTTTTCAATATGTTTTTCCATTAAGAATGCCTTTGTTGATAAACAGTTTCACTTTTTATAAATACAGGTTGCCCCAAATCTGTTGTTGTTTCTTTAAATATATAGTTAGACAATAATTTCAGAATAGAAAATTTATCAATTAAGTATATACACAATTTAAAGTTTAAACTTAGAGCTCACTAAAGGCGATTATAATTTCCAATAAGACCAACATTGAAAATGATACTTCTTATTACAATATTATTTATCTGTTGTAAGGATAAGAAATTGTACCATTATTTCTTTATCCGATTTTTTTTCTTTAGTTGCAGTATAGTGTTCGTTTTAATGTGACGTCACCGTTATCACCAATTTGCATCGCGGTAACCCCCTGTTTGAAACTATGATTGACAACATAGGTACTCAAGCAGATTAAGGTGCAAACTTTTTAATTGAACATTCTTTTAAAATCAGTTCTTATTAAACTAACTCTATGAAAGTGTTTCAATTCAAGGTTTATAAGATAAGAACGATACTAAATTCAAAAGAACCTCATAAAACACTGCTGTAGCTACGTGGAGAAATAAACAAACACTGAAAATCTGCCGGAAGTAATTTACAACCAGAAAATCTTACCTAATAAATGCGATAAAGTTTCTAAAGGAAGACGTAATTATAGCATATATTTTATGTACAGTTTTACAAAAATTTAACGAGAGTATTTGATTAATTTTATTAAAATAGGAAAAAAGCAAAATAAACACCGCACGTCAGTTTTTTCTATCTGTGGTGAACTTCAAATTTGACAGTAATAGTTGTCTTGCTTGAAGCAGCGGAGCTGCCAGCCAACTAGATTTCGTTCGGAAATAACAAATAAGAAAAAACTGTATCACCTATAAAACATAACTTTTTATAGGTGTGAAATACCAGAAGAGAAATCATCATCATCATCACAGCTCAGAAAAACCCTCTTCTCACACGGAGAGAAGGTTTGAGTATTTTTATCATCTCATCATCAGCCGTAACTGGTCAAGCGCAATAATGTAAATGTACTTAATATTTTTGATATTTCATTTTATTTTATTTTTTTAGTCAGTCTAGAGGACATTTTGGTAATACCTATAACATCGTACTGTAAGCCAAAAACGCTCTAGGATTATGGGTAACCATGAACGGCGCAAATCGTTTACCATTAGGTGATCCATATTTTCAGTTATCGACGTAGACATGTTTACAAGCCTCTGCCAATATCTTTGAACAATAATTCTGCTTCGGCTTGGCGTACCTAGAATAGAGTACTAAAGAACTATAGGTATCGCATGCCCACAGTTCAAAGAAAGTCATCAAAGAATCGAATACAGCCGGCAGATAAAAAATCACCATCTAGTCACTTAGCAAAGTGTACTGTACTTTGAATAAAATTCGCACCTTCTTATTTTCTCTCTTTTAGTCACGTATATTTTATCAAAGAACACAAAGTAATAGTAAAAGTGTCGTCATCTAGAATTGTTAGTGTTTAGTTAATATACCATACCCATTTCCCTTCCTTGCACTGAGCACAGAGAAAAACACTGCGGAATAGATTACGCAAAATCTAGATCGAAATTATCCGCGGGAAGCCTGAACGTGTACCTAACGTGAACGACCCCGTCCCGACCCCGACGCTAAAACTAAGTGTTTTGTTTTTTTACGTTGATAAAGTAAGCAGAACACAGTTTCCGAGCTGTTTTGAAACGTCGCGGTCGTCTTGTTTAAGTAGGTAGTAATGTAGTGTGCGGATAAGTTATCTATAGTCTAGGAATGTAATTAGATTTTTATTCTGTGCTGCAGGCGCCCGCCGTTTCCGATTCAATTTTCTTGCGATATTTATTTTTAATTTTAACAATCTAAATTATCTTATTGCAATGAAGTTATAAAGTCTTTCGAGTTTAGACCAATTCCCACATTAGTTTTAATTAAATGTTAATTAGAAATGTGAAAGATTAAACAGCATCTGTTTGACTGCATAGTTAGGTTAGTTAGTCTAAGATTGGCTAGGGCTGCAGCAGTCGTCATATGAGTTTGATCTCTAACAACTGCAAGATTGTAAAAAAATAATTTAAAAATAAATAAACCCGCGAAGATGAGTGATGAAAAAGTGAAGATGCGAAAGCAGCTTGGACTGCTGGAAGGTGTAGCTATTATTTTAGGGATAATATTCGGCAGTGGTATATTTATATCGCCAAAGGAGGTTTTAGAAAAAACGGGGTCAGTATGGGGCGCACTTTCTGTTTGGGCTGCTTGCGGTGGACTTGCGACCCTTGGGGCCATGTCCTACGCAGAATTGGGTAAGTACTCTATTTTTAATTACAATAATCACGTTTTTCATGACAAATTTTACTAGCTAAATGTAATATTACATTTAGCATGCAATTTTTGTTTTGTAAATTAATGTTTGAAATTAATTTTAATATTTGATTTCTAATTAGAACTCTTCATTTATATTTTGGTGTTATTGGACTGAATATTTTTTTATAGTTAATCCACCATTTAGTCGATTTAATTTATTTTCTGGAAATAATTAAACTTCCATTATAATAATTCAAATTTAAAAATTCGAGGGGCAGTATTAATTTTACACTAATTATTTAAAATTTATTCTCAAATTTTTTGTCACTCCGCCCCTAAGACGACCCACTGACCCAAAAATTAACTAATAATAATTCATATTTTGTTTTGTACTACAGGTACCACATTGGCACAGAGTGGTGGTGACTACCATTACATTAATGAGGCCTATGGACCTTTACCTGCATTCCTGTACTTGTGGGATGCCAACTTAGTGTTTGTGTAAGTAATAATATATCTAACTACCTCACATCTTTGAATCACACTTATTACTTAATCTTGTAGCTGACAGACATCATTGGTCAGCCAACATAAGAATTTAATTTTAATTTAGGGAATCTGGTACTTACAGCAAATTTAATTCTTAATCCTACTACTATTATAAAGGCGAAAGTTTGTAAGTATGGATGTATGGATGTTTGTTTGTTACTCTTTCACGTAAAAACTACTGAATGGATTTGAATGAAACTTTACCACAATATAGCTTATACATCAGAATAACACATAGGCTACAATTTTTGAGATTTCTAATGTTTTTTTTTACGTTTCCAAAGCTAAGGATCGGCATGTTTATGCTGAAGGAAAAAGATCTGAAGAAGATGTAGTTTATAGGAGCATACTGCAGTAGCTACCTATAGACTTATGATTAGGGCTCTGCAGTGCTTAGTTACCGTATTTCTTACTTATTACTGGACTAGACGGGACGAACCTGAAGTCCACGCGAACAAAGTCGCGGGCAAAAGCTAGATTTTACATAAATTGACTTGGCTAAGCGTGGTCCTTCAATAAAATAATATAAAATGTTTTCTTAGCTATGGCATTATAAATGCAGTACATACTCATTAAAAAGCTTCCATTTGTCTGCATATTAATTCAAATGCACCTGCGACATTCTTCTATGTATAAAAAATCATGCTATGCTATGTTGTGATTGTTGTAACAAACAATATCAATCTAGTAATTAATGTACTCAATCAAATTGCAAATATCATAATATGAACCAATCAATTTACTGCTGATTGCTTTTATTGGTCTTGAACATGATTGAACTTGCATCCTATTGTTTGCTTGGCCTTTTGTAATTGCCAAAGCTAATAAGGCATCTTTGAATTAAACTTTCAATCCCTTACAGTTAGAAGTCAGAGAAACGTTATATTTTTTTATACACAAGTTATACTACAGGTTAATTTACCAAAAAAAAGTGTTATTAAGATGTCTTTTAAGTTTTTGTCCATAGACCTTAGGTAGTTTCAACAAAAACTTTAAAATGCTTTATTTGTTCTAGGCCGAGTACAAATGCTATTATGTCACTGACTTTTGCCAACAACATTCTGGACCCCATATTTCCGGACTGCCCCATCGACCCCATGTGTAGAAAACTTATCGCAGCTGTTACTATTTGTAAGTATAATACAACCTCTTTTGATTTTATCAAATGCCACGATGATTTTTGAGTGTTTGATAATTAAAAAATATGAAATTTTACAATTAGCTTTATTCCTACCAGTCAGGTTCACATAGCAAAAATAGGCTAATAATAGGCTTGACTAGCTTTTTGCATCTCACTGACTTTGATTTTCCATAAATGTAGGTAAAAAGGCAAGGCTTAAAGTTGCAGTGAAGTCTAAGTTCTTTTTAGTATAATGTACTAAGCTAGTGTTCCATTTGCGGTTTCATACGGTACTAAAAGGAAAAGTACCCTGGAGCACCCTCCAACCTACTTTATCTCGATAAACAAACAATGAAATTCTAAGAGTAGGTATAATTAATTTGTATTGTAGACAATGTAAGGGTTATATATATAAATCTCGATTACAATAAATTCTTACTAGCCGTTGTTTCCATGTGTGATTATTATGGAACATTTTGGTGTATCATTATCATTACTTTACAAATGTTGAATACAACAAAGCAATCGCTTCGGCGACACAATGACTTGTTTTGGACAAGCATCAGCTTGTTCAGTGATGTCAAGTATATGTAGTTGGCACGAAGTGGAAGATATAAAGTGCAGTGCAACAACAACAGCTAAACTCCGAAAAAGTAAAAAAAAACTAGAATCACAAGACGAATGTCAACCGTATGCTATAGGACTGATTTCATCACCCTTCTTTAAATATAAATGTTAGACCAATTCCTTTAAAAGATCGGCTCCAACTCGGTTCACTACTTAGTTCTAGTGGTGTTGACCAAAAAGAGCATAAACGAGCCACGTTTGTCCATACTGCCGCTTCTGAAGACCATCCATTTCATAGTTTTTCCACAAAGACTAATAGGCTACGAAACAAGTCAATTTGCGGAATTGCTAAGCTAGGCAGGCTAATCTATAGAGAAAGAGCATATACTGAATGATTGTCTCGAAGCTGTAGAAGACGCTACATACGACAAATTAACATTAAACTAACTTTGATAAGAGGTACTATGGCTGCTTGTAACACAACCGCGTCGTGTTGGATGAGAGGGACATGGAGGGCTGACGTTACGGTAGAAGAATTGAGCGTACACGTGTGCTAAGTGCAGGTTTTCTATGTATACTAGGACTTTTTATGTGCTTACTAATCATATGGAAATCGCGTATGCTCTGAGTACAGTATAGAGCCGGTCCGCAATATACTGTACGTATACTGCGGACCGCCTCCAGGTTGTTTATGAGATCCCTTGAAACAGAAAGAATTCTCTTTAGCGATGATTCTAAAATCACTCCTGTTGTGTGTAGGTGCATAGTTGTATTCCTTGAAATATAATACAAATACTTAATTTATCTTTGTGATGAAAGAGCTCCAACATGAATATAAACTGCGAAAAGTAAAAAAATGTAGGGCATTTTACCGAACTCTAATCAGAGTTCATTAACTAGTGCACACTTCATTACAATTACCTATCCCCTTAAAATTTCATTTAGGGCAACATTGTTAGAAAGAGAAATTAATTTATGTATGTATCAAATAATTTGGATATAGAATGAAATTTGTATGAACTAACTATCACCCACCTAAGTTTATTGGGTATAACGAGTATAAGTTTTGTATGTCAGATGGCGCAAAAACACGACGTCACAAATCTCAGTCATGTACAAAATTCATTGAAAAAATGTTTTGAATGATTGGTTGTAAGTACCCTATAACGCGACCGTAGGAAAGGTAGGTATTGTTTTTCGAGCGTACCTTTTACGTATGTTTATATAGTAACATTCTTTGTTACCGCGATCCTTCCAAACCATCCTACCGATGTAGAGACATTTGATGTATTGTCAGACTTAGCTTACGCCCACGTTACCCGGATCAAAAGTAGCCTATGTGGTATTTCAGACTATAATCTATTACAGAGCTATATTTTCAAAAACCATACGTTGTTTTTTATTTCCGTTCAGTAGTCACCCAAACTTACGCATTACTAATTCAAGTCTTTAAATAAGTGAATTAATTGAATCTTTCTTTCAGTGAAAAACAGTACCTAGTTGTATTTTCTTTAAACCATATCCATAATCCTATTATGTTTTGGCCCATAGGTTTCCTAACGTTCATAAACGCGTACGACGTCAGATTTACGACCAGGATCCAGAATGTGTTCATGTTCACCAAGATTACGGCGCTCGTCATCATCATAGTGGGAGGCATCATCTGGATGGGCAAAGGTAATAAAAAAATAATGTATATCTAGTGTAAATTTGCATATCACTTAATTACTTTCTACCCATGAAACGGCCACCGTGAACTGATCCTATTTTCGTGTTTCAACTTTGATTAGTTTCCATTTGTGCTGCAGAATAGTAATAGTAAGCCTGAGTGAGTAAACCTACAATGCAAAATGCATCCATTGGCCATTGCATCACTCCTGAACGACAAGTACTATTTCAATCATTATTTTTTAATGTTAATGTTAAGAGACGGTTCTTATGAAAAAAAACTTGAAAAAAGTTTAAGGCAAAGTTGGGAAGACGCAACTCTTTCGATGCGGGGGTGGTACTGACAAAACAAATGACACACCGAGGTACTTGGATACGATACCCTTGCGAAGCAGGGGCTGTATGTTTTATAACGATTAACAAACATGTGACACCTTACTTTACCAGTATTTTTCTCTGAGTATACAACATCATTCTTTCACCACATTTATGGTAATGTAGATGAACCAAGTAAAACTAAAGTAAAAACTGAACTTAAAATTAAGGCTTCTTTACATTATTATTGGACAAGAATCTATGATATGTATACTGAAATATTTTTCTGACATTATACTCAATTGCCTAGTTCATAGAGCTGTTGATTATACGAGTATATTCAATGTTTCCGTCTGAATAAAAGTAGTAGAAATAAAAGCGTCACAGAAATGCTGCCGCTTCAATGAATGAAACTGAAGCGGTAGATGCTGTACGTGATAGCTAAGGGTAAATTACAGGTAGAGCTTGATTAAATGGTAAGAGCGTACCTAGACTAGTGTCCAGTGGCGTCGTCTACTTTATCAGTGACATGTGAAACAGCGCAATATGATCTGGTCATTTATTTAAGACCTGCATGCAACCAGAAGGTATTAAAATCTTGAGCGCATCTAGGCTTTACGAGTCTAATGTTTCGTAGTAATACTTTAATTTATATTTAGTTTAATTTTGGTTGCACGACAACACGACTATGACTAGTCTTTATTAGTTATAGTTACTTATTTTTTACCTCGAATATGAGATAACTGTTAAGTCTTAACTTGTAAAGTCAAATAAGTAAAATAATAATAGGTCTTACCTAGGAAATTGCCGTTCTGCAGTACTGGCCATTTTAAGTCAAATTAGTTTTTGTTAGGCTGAGGCTAATTAATTTTGTTTTAAAAACATGGGATTACCATCTTTTTCCAAAAGTAGTCATTTGTTTATTGATTAGTGTTACAATTTTATCGCATTTCAAATCGAAAAAATCTTTAAAAGTTTTTCATGCAAAACGTTCATAGGTAAAAAATTTCATAGGTAAAGACCTATTATCTAGCATACTTTTTGCGCTGTTATCTTTTCACGCAAAAAAATATAGGTAAGTAAGAGACAGACAGACTATCATCATTAGAAACTGACTCAAATTCAATAATCCATATCTCAGATTTCGTTTGATGCATGTAACTTACCACAACGTGATTGTAACAAATCGATTTAAAACGAAACGATTTATCGAAGTCTGCTAATTGAATTGACTTCTTTTATTTATAAACTCAGTATCCACAAAACGTATAACGATTTATTTTTCCTGTTGTAACTTTAAACTTTATGGAGATTCAACATACCTAAAAATAACTTGATCAATGATGAGGACTTCCATAAGTTGAGTCAGTACCTACTGTTATTTCTTCTAAGTCATGAATAAAGGAGCATATTGCCTTGTAAAGTAAATACACACTTTAATTACCATATTCGTGAGAACAAATTGATATGATGAAGATTGTCATACGTACTCTGTGAATTAACATGTCTGTGAGAACGGATGGTAGATTAATTATACGAAATTGATCTTAACTGGGCAAGTATTAAGGATGCAAAGTAGTCATCTCCATTTAATATATTCGCTTGTATGGTGAACTGGGATACCAAACATTAAAATAAATTTAATAGTCTGAAAGCTACTACAATTGTACTTAATGTATTTTGGAGTCTATAGGTTCGAACAAATAAAGTCTTCAAGGTCAATAACCTCCGTAAGGGTATCGGACGTCGAGGGAGTAACGACCAGACGCCCGAAACATCATGCCTTAAAAACACTTAAACAAAATCTTAGTACTATTGGAGGTTGTTGAATTATTCTGTTGTTCTTTACGGACCTAGAATTGTGAACAATTGTACACCTTTACCAGACAGCAATACAGTACAAGAATTGATCTTTGAGTTAGTGTTTATATCAAACGCGTAGCGCTTAATGTAAGAGTCTGTCTTTTTTCTTCATTTCAAGTATTTTCAAACAATCGAGATACCTATAATGTTTACGCAGACGCTCCTATTTAGACACATCAACAATCGACTAGACGGGGTAGCGGTAGACAGTGAATTGAAATACCTTTTGTTGGGCACAACGGTCACATCTATCGAATCATTTAAATTTGCAGACACGCACACAAGGACAGATGTGTCTGTCCTAATCAAATTGTCGGGATTTTTATTTTTATTTCTAGTATTGGATTCAATTTATTTACCTAAGAGAAGTATATGGTTTTGTTATAAAGGTGGGACTGAACACTTTGAGGATGGTTGGGGTGGCACGAAGTCATCGGTCAGCGATTGGTCCGTCGCCTTCTATTCTGGTATCTTCTCGTACTCCGGTTGGTAAGTAGATACATTTTTAAATTAAATTTATACTTTGTTTTTGAACACAATTATTTTTTAAATGTATTCTTTCAACGATAATGCTTGAGAATTCAACAGCGACACTTTTCATGGGGAACATTATAAAAAAATAGTAGGTATTTGATCAGATAGCTACTGTTTTTTTATTTTTATCCCTCGCGTACATTTGTACCAAACGAACTACAAAAATAGTTTTAACACGGAAAACTACTAGTGAATTTACTTTTTCGGCCAATGTTAGCTATAGCTTCTTTATGTTTGCGATACATAGTACGCAGTGTGTAACATCGAGATTGTTAACAAAATCAGGTTAATAGGTTAAGACTAGAGCTGGCAGATTGCCTAAGAGCACACCAGGAACTCACGTGATAAAACACGTCTCAATAAATTGGACGGGTTTTTATGCAACGTTTTATGACTAGAGAGACATTTACTTGTCAGCTAGTCTTCGGCTTATAGCATAAAAGTTAGTGGAGTTAGGTAAGGCTACAGGCGTCTACTAGGCAACAAACATAAATACAAATTATTCTAAGAATCTTAAGATAAAAACAACAGGAAATTACGTTTCATTAGTACCTATAGATTTTTTACCAATGAAACATTAAAACAAATGGGTAAACCACAATATTAAAAGTTACTTGAGAATACAGCACTAAGTAAAGGTTACAAATAAGGAAAAACGATAACAAGTGCTTATTGGCTGTGGAAAATAACTCGATACTTACGTGGTTTAGGTATCAATCTACTTCCAGAACAGGAGAAGGCATGGGGGAGTTTTTAGTCAGTAAGAGTCTGACACTCTCTCGCCTTGCCTGGGCGGGAGAAGTCATTAAATGATTTTCCCTTGACAAAAAAGCACTTGAGTTGGTATTCAATAGTGCCTTTATTATTTATTAAGCAGCTGTGCTTCCATTTGAAGTTATAAAAATTGAGAAACTTATTTAAAACTCAGACACTCTAAGGGGCAAGATTGCATCCTATATACTAAGGGACTCTATGGGGATAATTATTCTTATTCTGAGGTCAAATAAGGACGCAAAACAAATCCACAAGACGAAGTCGAAATTACATCCACTGATCAATGAACGTAGGCAACCCCCGATAGGTCCAGCTGGGATTGCGTGTATTATTTAGTGAAGTTTCTCGTCCTTGGTGAGGTGTCATGTTCCTTCCCTGCTCCAGGCCGGGGCCGCGGTACCTTATTGTAATTGACCCACAACCCCGACTGGCGGAGTTGTGGGTTCTAATCATTAAGAGTCTGACACTGCAATCAGAAAATCTCGACGAAGTTTCCAACTTTTCTCTACACAAGTGTAGTTTCAATTTAAACGTATTAGTTTTAGACAAACTTATAGTCGCCGTAAATGTAGAAGCAAATAGGCCCAGCCTTGATATTTGCGTAAAGTTTTGCTTAACTGTTTGCGTATTCAAAGCACGTTGAAGCAGGACTAGGCTGTCTTTTAAAATACTGTCGCAATATTACGTTGTGTAAATCGACTACGTCCGTGTGATAAACGTCTACTTCTTATTTTATTGATTTTATAAGATTTAACACTATTTTCTATTTTTTCGCCTTCTATATTTATTCATATTATAAAGTTTGTATGTAGAGGGTATTCTTAGGAACCGCTGGTTTGATTTCCAAAATTCTTTCACTGATATATAGCTACCATGCTCCCGAGCGCTATAGGCTGAAAAAATAGTTGATTTGCGTATTTTAGTAGAGATATTGCTTCAAACATTGGTGCTTTTCATAAGCGGCAAAGCCGCAAGCGGAAGTGAAATATTACATGTAGGTAGGCGTGTGGTTGTGTAGTATAGCAACTTAGGCAACATAGGCCATACAAAATCAGACACCGTATTCATTACTTAATGTAATTATTCGGACAACCTAAAAAACCGTAGAATCAGCGCCCAGTAGGATGACCCAAGACGTAAGAAAATTACTTTAACTTTCCCATATGTATGAAAGTATATTTAAGCGTGGAAAAGTATTTTAACAGCCGTTACTCGAACACGTTTATTTTCATTTTACACGGTTAATGGAGGATGTGAGGACAATGGAATGTAAATTAAAACTTTAATACACATGTCTGATATCGTATCATTGGATGACCAGTCTCGATTGTCATTGACCGTTCACGAATATGATACGAGCTGCTCAACCATCTGGAAGGGAATCATGTGACCTAATTAATATCCTCTTTGTTAACACCAGCAGAACTTTAGTACTATCATAACAAACTACTGGACGTTAAAGCAGATACCGGTGAAACGACATCGCATTCTATTACGTTTTTGAATATTTTTACTTTGAATTTTCTCATTAGTATTACGCACTCGGGGACTACACGCCCGTATTAAGACAATAGTATCTATTTACATTCACTAACCAACATTTAAGTGGCCACTGCTAAGCTACAGCCTCTGCTAACACGGAGGTTTGAGTATTAATCACCACGCTTGCTCAAGGCGTATTGGTGGTTTAAAGCTACCGATTAGAAATTATAAGTTCCAACAGTTTGTTCCAGATGTTTTGCTTCATCATTTGTGTCTAAAAGTCACATTGGTACTTGCCAGGTTTCGGTCCGCTCATGCATGTTGAGCGGGTAGTCTCTATTAAACATTGAAATGTTAGGCTAACTAGTATCAGTACGGGTCACTGAGCTGTGCTGATTAGAGACGCGGCGCGACGAATGGAAGCTACTATGCATTATCCATAATCATACAAGCTTTGGAACATCGCACATGGAATTAATCCAATTAAATGCCGATCGATGCTTTTAGGTTAATTAGATTGTATTACTGTCGTAACAAGTAACAATAATCTTGTAGTCCTTGGTAGATCCTTGTAAGCTGCAGGTCGTTGAAACAAAAGGGATAGACGAATATTTTATAGTTTTGATGGTCATTAGGCTAAGCTAGTGTAAGAGTATCATTTCCAATTTCTTGTTTCTTAGGAACTACTTGAACTTTATGACAGAAGAATTGAAGGATCCCTTCGTGAATCTTCCGCGAGCGATCTACGTCTCCCTTCCCATGGTGACTGCGATTTACGTGCTGGCTAATGTTTCGTACTTGGCGGTTCTCGGGCCGCTAGGAGTATTGGCCACGGAGGCTATAGCCGTGGTAAGTGTCACAACTGACTAGTTATGTAGCTATATTAATCTGAACTATTACATGGTGTACTACACCATGTAATGCAAAATATATGAACGATTCGATTGCGTCTATATAACACAACAATCAGATATGTAGCTATGTAAATAATGAATTGAATGGCTGTGTAGAGCTTTAAAGTAAGTTCATTGAACTTTAAAAACAATTATGTATTTGTGTGTGATATTTTTCCTAAATTATAGAAAGTAAATCGAATCAGCCATTTTTACAGTGTGTATATAGTTTATACAACACATTGATATTAGAGTATGTTAAGTGTGGGAGAGCCATGCTTCGGCACGAATGGGTCGGCTCGACCGGAGTGATACCACAGCCTCACAAAAAATCGGCGTGAAATAACCACTGCGTTGTGTTTCGCCGTGTGAGTGAGGTTACCGGAGGCCCAATCCTTCCTCTTCCCCAATCCCTCCTCAATCCCTAAATCTCCAAATCCCTAATCCCTAAAAGGTCGGCAACGCACTCGTAACTCCTCCGTTGCGAGTGTCCATGGGCGGCGCTGATTGCTTACCATCAGGTAATCCGTCTGCTCGTTTGCCGAGCTATTATATATAAAAAAAAGCGTAAATCGTTTTAATCGTTTTTTGAATGTGCGTATTGTTTAGGACTTTGCAGCATCTTGCTTGGGTTTCCTACGATGGGCGATGCCCACTCTGGTTGCTATCGCCATTCTGGGAGGTCTGTCGGTGCACATCATGACGTCATCCCGTATGTGCTTCGCCGGTGCCCGCAATGGACACATGCCCGAGCTGTTGGCTCACATCAATGTCAAATGCATGTCACCGATGCCTTCACTTGTGTTTTTGGTAAGTTATCATGCATTTCTTTTCATATAAACATGAAACTGTTTTCCGTATTCTAATGTCAGTAAATTACTTGTCATTCTTTGTTAGGCTTACTTTATTTAGAAACAGGACAATTTGCTTATTATCCTTTAAAATTAACAAACTAAACGTTATTTAGAAGGTCATTTATAATTAGTTACTGGTCTGTACACAAACTAAGTTACGCGATGAATAATGGCGTCGTGTTTAGCCGAAATGTTAAAAGACACTACTTGGGATATTTGCTTATTTGTACATAACTTTATTTGGATGGCTCT
Source organism: Spodoptera exigua (assembly GCA_902829305.4). NCBI lineage: Eukaryota > Metazoa > Arthropoda > Insecta > Lepidoptera > Noctuidae > Spodoptera > Spodoptera exigua. The sequence goes on along the minus strand of LR824601.2, from coordinate 16,047,371 downwards.
CGCTCGAATGTCCATTGCTATAGGAACTAGGAACTATGCGTCATACGATCAAAATACTACATCAATCACTCCCATATTGATAGTACTTTTCCTTTTACTGACATGATACATCGTTATGCACTTCAAATATTGTATCCATTGTGACGAGAGTATTCTGTAGATGGAAGCCTCACTTTTATGTAAACCAATTTATTTTACAACGGATTACAAATGAATATCTTGTTTTGAAATGATGGATTTAATCCTAGGCGGTGTTGTGTTGAATTACATTTATGTAACGCGCTGCTCATATTTGATTTCGTTGTTAGTGGAGATTAATGCTTAACATGTTGTTCATATTTTGGAGCTTTTATCTAATCTGATGTGTTCATCATGTATTACAATTTTGTATGAATATAGGCCAAACATAGATAACGGCGTCAAACAGTTCTGTGAAATTGATGCTCATGGCTGCCTAACTCGCTACAGACTTAACAGACCGATACTATTGTGTTCGGCACGGTAATATAGTGTAAAAATACCACGAAAAGAAGCGTTTTGGAATTGCGGGGTTGCGGGTAAAGTCGCCATAAACGGTCCCGGCTTTCAGCAAGACAGGAAAATCTTCTAAAGTTCCTTGAGATTGGCGAAAATTGTTTCAACTGGGCGAGGTGATCATGGCTATCGAGTTTAGGTTAAGATTTTCTATCCGCTATTAATAATTCGCAAACATTCGATAGTCGATAGAATATTTCAGACGGCCTCTCTGAATTATTATTGTCATCGATTCTTGTGTGTGCGTTAGACGAAATTGCATATTTTTCAAAGCTGTTTGCATATTGGAAGCTTTTTACCTACCTCCCACACCCATTCAGAAACCTTGGGTCATTGCTTCGTCTTTCTTTGTCTAGATGCTGATCTCAATCCTGATGTTAATCCCGGACAATTTGACATCGCTAATCACTTACTGTACGGTGGTGGAGTCCTTCTTTACCACGCTAAGTTGCAGTGCCGTGCTGTGGCTAAGGTACAAGAGGCCAGACCTACCAAGACCTATTAGGGTAAGTGGACACTAAATTGTTTTTATAAACTGGCTGGCTGAAGTGTTACCATGCCATTCACGGCCTCACAAGTACTAGCGTGATATAAACACATGCAACACTTACTCTGGAGGCCGGCTACAACGATTTTTTTTTAAAATACTTATGCCCGGTTTCCGAAAGCCCGTTAAATGTTAAAATCAACTAACTAGGTGTCAAACCTCATGTCAAGTCATCTGATTGGTTGTTGATAATTCAGTCAACCAATCAGATGACTTGACAAGAGACTAAATTGATTTTAACATTGATCGGCCTTTCGGAAAACCGGGTGAGCCATTAAGTATTTTTAAGGTTGCAATAATTAGCGCTTCTTAGACTTCTGCTTCTGTTTTTGTGACTGATGTAATGTAGCTTGTAATTTAGTTTTAGCAACATAAAATTACTCACAATAAACACAGTATTAGTACCATACCATACTATTTTAGTGGCTAGTTATGGCCATCAGACAGATACACATAGTTTGTTTCTTTTTCAAAGTATGTTTGGGTTATTCGAAACGCGTTTCGAACTTTAATGATGATTTGACTCTATATTTCAATTTAAATAATTCCAGGTGCAACTGTGGATGCCGATAGTATTCGTGGGTATTAGCGCGGTGTTGCTCGTGGTGCCGGTAGTAAGCGAGCCGGTGGCCGTCATTGCCGGCGCGTTGATGACCCTCGCCGGAGTCCCCGTGTACTACGGCTTTGTACGCTCTAGGCCAGCGTTTGTCGAGACTGCTTGTAGTAAGTTTTGAGGGATGAGACGTCCCTTTATTTCTACATCCTACATATTCTTTATTTTATTGTTTTTACATTGAGGGAATTTTTGCGTTATCTTCAATAAATGATTAATATCAATAATACGTTTATGTTTTGACTGACAGACGAAATTACTTGACGTAGTGTTTACGAAGTCATTGCAAAGTTAAAATATGGTACCTATGTAAAAATCCATGTGCATCTTCTTGTTTCAGCTAAATTCACCCACTGCTGCCAAAAACTGTTCCTGTCTGCTGTCGAGGAGAAAGAAGAATAGATTTTACTTAAGATAAGTACATAAAATTTGTACCCATTAACGGGGAACTGTACTAACTGAATGTCACACTATTAGCAATAACTTAGACTTTACAGTTTATTGGAGGTAAAGTTGCGAAAACTTTATGTTTAAGGGAGTTTATTGTTCAATAATTATGCTACATTGAAAAAGAGTTCAATCTAAACCTCTGTGGTTTTTGTGGTCCGCCATCACATCTTATATTGGTCGCATTATAAGTTTACTAATAGATATTAAGGAAAACTCTGTACTATAATTCGAGACAACATTGTAATTAAATTACTAACTGAAAAGTGATGTTAACGTCACACTAAGTAAATATTACATTAACATACTATTATAGAATGCGATTAATCGCAATCTATTACCTATAAGCGTAGCGTATAACTCTTTGAAATATTTAAAATATGAAAATTGAGTATGTTTTTGTCGTGCTGTCGTAACGTTGATGTAAGTATAGTAGATATTTTGATTATTAAGTCGTCAGTAAAATATCGTTACTATCTTAAAATGAAACAAGAAAACTTGAGGTAAGAATCCGCATACTTGGCTACAATGAAATTACTCACACATGTACTAAACACGCAATTAAAACCGTCTATCGACATATGTCAATGTGTATGTGTTTGCGTGATATTAATAAAAAATTTGGCCCGACTGTACGTATTAGAGTTAGTTGTAGGTAAAGAGTAGTATTGAAAAACAGTATTCGATATAGAAATTAGCCTGTACAATAGGTCGAAATACTTAACTAATGTATTCGCTAAAAGCTCTCCTTTTTGACTGATATAATAATAAATTGTGATATCTAAAAGTTAATAAGAATTTCTACCTATCAAACTGTCGATTAAAAACTAAAGTATTCAAACTATGGAATTAAGTAATTGTTTAAATTTTATTCGAAAAAACTGTACAGTATTCATAATTATATCTTTGTAAGAGAGTAGCGATGGTAATCTCTTATAGAACAATGGCCATATGATATTCTAATGTACAAAACATTTCTGCAGATTCATAAAATTAGAGTAATTCCATTTATTAAATCGATTAATTACAATAGTAAATACTTGGTAGCTAAAGGCTAAAGGTGGAGCTAAAGTCTCCGTTCAAATGTGCAGGCTTATCTTATGTCGATAAAATTAAAAAAATTCCTAATGGTGCGACTAAAAATAAACAGCGTTTTTATTTTCAAAATTTGGATCATTTGTCGATGTTGCATTGTAGACGTTAGAATTATCGATAAATTTTATGGCAAAATTTTACTAAGTATATTTAACAATGTGGCAAATCGAATTATGGTACAGTACATACACCTTAACTTAGTGCACCACGCTTTAATATTTAGCTTTACATAAAGCATACCTAATTAATCAAAGTCTTCGTAGCGATAAGTGTGAAGTAGTCATTTTATATAATAAGAGGCTTATATTAAAAATAACGTCGTATGTAAATCGAACTGAATGTAACAAAAAAGTTCTGAATTGAATCTATATTTTCTAATGTTATGTTTTTTGGATACCATAAAATATGGCAACGTAGAATTAAGGTTATAGGTACGTGCTCTATATTTCTATACATAATAATCTTCAAATGCTTCATTCATGGTTCTGGATCAGTAAGGGCGTAGCGGGGTTTTAGTAGTATAAAGATCGCTAAGGCGACTTAAGTTAGACACTTAAAAAACGTACGGTGACACACTTCTTTGTGTGTTACGACTCCCCTTCCTTCCCCGGTCCTTACATAGAATACCAACTATGTACTTTAGCAAAATAGTGTTTTATTGTAAAACTCACACGAAGTGTAGACAGTTTCATCTTCAGTTCAGTAGTTTATTTTAGAACTTGGATTTGTGATTGTTGTTTTTTGGCATAAACAACGACTTGTGCCCCTTTTTACGTTGATTGCTTCCAATATTCTACTACGCCCTTAAACTAGTTTTTCATAATCTTTCCTCGTTAGTTTCAAGCATAGTTTACTCTCTAATTCTACCTCAAATTGTCAAATCTCTCAATATTTTCTTACTACGCGTATAAAGGTGGATTTAATCCTACTGTCTACTGTAAGGCACAGTAAGTGCATCAAATAAACGTAAGTACTTACAGTTTGGTATTTTGTAAGACTGAAGTAGATTGACTCTTCGAATAAGTTATACTATAGCATATTTTCTTTCATTTTGTTGATCTAATGTCATTTTTTCCATGTTGTGAAAACTTACATCTAAGGGCGTCTACAAAAAAATACACTAAAACAGTCTGTGCTAAGATTTTTAAACATTGGTCATATAGTAACTAATTTCAATGAATTTGGTTGCTCACTAGATCTTTAAGGTATATTTTGTTAAGGACAAATTGCTCATTGTAAGGTCAGGCTTTTTTCATTCAATTTGCATTCGAAATTTATCGGACTGAAGCTTTTTTGTATGTAATTAAAATTGTGCCTTACAATTTAGCGAAGGCTTGCAGCGAGCTGACGTTCCTATCTCCAACAGCTCTCAAAAATATAACTTTGTAAACTATTTAAAATTGTATCTGTAACGCTCTCTTTGTATTACTATTATATTATGTATTCAAAGTTTAATACATCGGATTAAAGATGAGTCAGTCACATTTTAACACCGTGTAAAAAGAGTATTTTATTGTAAGGATTATAAAAACATTATATACCTAATAATATTTTCGGAGGTTATGTTATTACCTACTGATAAATATCAGTAAACGTTTTTGAACGAGATACTTGTACATAATCTTTGTGTATAAAATTGTATTTACATCTGCTCTTTTTAAAGTAATCTAATTAGAAACCTAAGAATTCATCTGAGTACTTAAACTGACCGTCTATAATATAGAATTGCTGTGTATTGGTGGATACTACTACTCGTACTAGCAATTTGTCGCTTTAGCCAGTCACATTCTAATTAATCAGTAAGTCAATTACTTTAACAAAACCTGCCAGGTGGCAAGGAGCAGTAACCTGCCGTTTGTATGATAGAAGGCAACAGCATGTATAAATATAGTTGCTGTATATTTCTTCGTAGAGTAGTGAGCCCCTAAAAGTATTTGAATCTGTCGGCTGTTGAAGCGCCGCGAGCTGACTACGAGCCGGCGCTCGCCAAGCCCCTTCCTTTCTTATTCCTTTGTACAAATGAAGATCCTTTTTCTATGAAAATGGCTAATCACCAGTGTGCCTGTTACAAGAAGTCAGTAGTGTACATTACATTATAACCTTGCTCTGGCGTGGGGACAAAACATCACAGTTTATTTGTCGTCGATGTCTGCCACAAATATTTGCTTTAATTTTTAATATTATAACTGTGTGGTAACTTGTAGTCATTGTGTATTCAGAAAATGCAGTGTGAATTTAGTATGTAGATTATAAATATTGACTGATGATCGAATACATACGTGGACATGAGGTGCATTTTATAGTTACAGACATAAATATTTAGCTTACCCTTATATTTGCGAATACAGTAGCCGTAGGTACGTGTATCAACTTTATGTAGTATTTCAATATTTGAAATAGCGTTGCGTTTCGGCCGTATCATCGTCGCTGTATAGACGATGCCAAAATTCGTAAGTTAATGTAACAGTGTATTATGAAATATCGAATGAATAACATTATACTAATAATAATTAATATTTAAAGTTGGTTTTTTGTTAGTTATTATCGTTTTGGTTGTGCAGTAACTGTAATGTTATGTAACAAATTTTTGTAAGTATTTAATTTTTTGTTTTATTAATACTGTATTGAATCTCCGTTTGTATTACTTTAGACTGTGCAGAATGTGCAGTATTATGTTCATGTATTTGTGCCAAATATTTTATTTGTTTTGGTTTGTAAGCTTTTTGAAAGTTTTAATAAAAAGTTGCTATAACTTAATGTTTTATTGAACTTATTTCCTAGTGTATTTAATTTTTGTGGTACATTACAGAATAACTTACACAAAATAGGATTAAACCTATGGAATCTTTTTAGAAGAAATGTAACTGAAATAAAAAATGCGTTATGAACTCAATTTATTTACTGCTTCACGTGTCGTGGCGTCGCTGTTTGGTAATCCAGAATAACTAAAGATTCGTGTTACCACAGACCTACGCTTAGTTGGTAAGACTAATTTGAAATTTATTTCGAAACTGTACGAGAGTTGGTTATCTGCGCTCAGTTTATTACTACAATTGTTGCTCCTAACGAGAGCGGGCTAACTGGCAATTAGTTGGAAGGTAATTAGAGCATGCATTATACTTCCAACAGAGGCACAGTGCAGTGCCTTCAGGTGGGCCACACACCCGCCATCATGAATTACGTAGTATTTTTGATAATTGTGCTATGCGCAATGATGGTAAACTCTTCAAAAGAGGTCAGCTCAAATTGTATTATTTTATTAGCTTTTTTCTGATTACGTTCGTAGGTATGGAGTTGGGACAGATTTGGTTTTTTCGTTATCCTGTAGATCTTTCTGCAAGAAGTCGGCGCTCTTAAGATAATTAATATTCAATCAGATAAACTAATGTTAGTAAAATACATAAGGTACCTAAGTGCAATATTTCGGAAATTATATGAAACATTCTTACTCATAGTAGGATTTCGATTTACGTGTTAAAAGTTACAAATGCTATTTAGTTTCAATAATCTTTGTTTGCGGCTGTAGAAATTGCACAATTCTACAGTGCAGAAACGCGGTCTATCACTGCTAGACCAGACTGTTGCTAGAGCAGACTGCTGCTAGCTCGTTACTCGCTCGCTGCCTGCTGCCACGCCGCTGTTTTAGAGAAATTATACTAACGCATATTAGATCCTGCCGCAGCCGCGCCACATCCATCGGCGCTCCGTTTCCCGCAAGATTCGAGGCCGACGCCCTAGCTGTTATTAAAAAAAGTCAATTATAAAATAATAAATTTGTTTACATGTTTTTGCGACTAAAGAAAGAATTAAGATCAGGACGCTTCAACAACCAGTCGGCCCACGCATTCACAACTCCGCCCGATGAAATTCCGCCGATGCTGCCCGACGATAACTTCCAAACAACCACTCTTATCTCCGGTCTCATGCCTGATTCCTTCGGGGAAATGTTCAACTTTCTTGATGGCGACAGTTTTGGCATAGGTCTGTATAATTCAGTTGTAATTAATCGACGCTCCAAAGCTCGTTTGGCCATGTCAAGAGCTTGGATCCTAGAAAAAGCGCAGGTAGCTGCAGTGCAAGCAGGTGCTGCCTTAACCGATGCAACTCTATCGTCAAATACATGAGTGTAATGGAGTCTAAAGAAGAGATAAGGATGGTAATTAGTGATGCTCGGCTCTTTCTTTAGGTACTTGAGTATTCTGCCTACCTCAAGGTGTCAAAGATTGTATTATGTGGGCGTGTACCAGAGTGTACCTACCAATGTTGAGCGATTTAAAATACGTACCTAAATTATGTACCTACCAGAGTCGTGTCTTTACTGCACGGTTTCTGCTGTGCCTGGAACGAGTCACGGGATCGAAACAATTATTCAAAAATTGAGACTAGACTGCATGTTCTTCAATAGCCAGGGACTAAGTCAATGACGCACTCTTTTTATAGTTTACTTAATACAAAAAGACAATTCTTTTTTATAGGTCCAATGCATGAATTTGTGTACGGTTGGCAAGCAATCGTTAATACGATGTCCATGAAAAACAACGTCGAAGTGCGCAAACGAGCCGGTCTACAACGGTTCGCACTAGCTGGCATAAACGGCATCACGCTGGTGTCCCACATAGGAGTTACGGAGATCATGATCAATGGGACCAGGACTTACTGCTTCGGAGGCGTGTCCCGGCCTCCTGGTAGGCGCAGTGTTATTTGTAAGGTAAGGTGGTCTGCAGGTACCTAAACCATGTTTAACTAATCTTGGGTAATTTTAAAGTTATTGAGTGTTTGCAGGGATCCATGTACCAAGAAGGGCGCTTTTCCTGTAAAGTTCCGTATCTACGATACCCATCAGTATTTGGCTACAGATACTGCATTGATAAATATGCAGCTGTCACCTCCATTGACGGGACATATAAAAGTTGGTATTTTCCCTTCATTCCGTTCGTTGTACTTAGATAAAAAGATCTTCATAAACTAAAGAAAACATCGCTCCTTTTTCAGAAACTTACTGCGCCAGAGGAGAATCTTTACCTCAGTTTCATTATGATTACATTTGTGAGCGACGTGATATCAAAATCAAACAAGTAAATCTTACCGATTCTAACGAGAGGTTTAACATTAGGAATCCTATAGTTCGGAGAGCGGAATACTACAGAGCACCTTATGACATATTGAAAGCATGTCCAGATTGGTAAGTCTCTAGTCCCATTTATACTCTATTCACGATTTATTAGGTAGATAGATATGCGGTGGTCAACAAAGCTATTAGCAATCCACCCGGTTGATTGTGTTAGTTCCTAACTTTTACCTATATTATTGTAGGTACGGCTGCAACCTCCAAATTTCTCAAGAAATGTTACACCAAGAATTTCCGACTGGTTTAATGGATGCTAATGAGACTGCTTTCGTTGGACATGGAGGAAAATATTGGTTAGCTCTCTATTACACGCAGGTGAAAATATTAATAAAATATTCCTTCAGAACTGTGTAATTAAGATTCATATCAAATGAATAATCGCTTGGCTTTAAGTGTCTTGCTCAGTCGTCATTAAACTCACTGTAGGTAACTTTTGTCTTTTGTATGGTTGGAAAATCATCGAATAACTAACTTGTAGGCATGGCGGGAGCGGGTCTCAGACTGTAACTGAGTAAAAACCATCCCGATCCTTCTCCTACTTAATAGCACTCATAACCCCGGACTAGCTGTGTGAGGCGTGCGCGGAACACGACATGCAGTCTGTTCGATTCTGTTTCTCGTCGAGCGGCGAGTTACCCTTGCTCGTAGTTGTTTCGAAGAGGGAAGGAGTATGATTTTTGGCTGAGTTCATAAATTGTGTACTAATTTCAGCTCTCGACGTACGCAATTTACTTCCAAGCTCATGGAGAATACCCGTGGCAATCGAATAGACCTATAATGTCCGTCGATAGAGGTAACGATTAATCATACATTCTAACTTTAATTGCACTCATGTATTAAATTGTATCTTAATCTTTTTATAGGTGGAATTTGGGAACAATTACTCAAAGCGAATATTGGTCCAGATATGAATTTGCACTACAATCTCAATGGCATCTATAATAGATTCTCAGGTTCATTATTCCCTGATCTGATGAGGAATGATGGCCAGGTACGCGAACATATTCTTATATTCAGATATATTTATACGGAAGTTAGGTTACTCAAGTAGATACGTAGTTACCTATTTTAAATCGTCCTGTGTGTACCCTTTAGGTGCAACCGTCCAACTTCAGAAGTGAATCCCGTGATGGAGGTCCAGAGGATCTCATTATTGGCAACGCTGAGGGTAACCTCTATTTATCTTTACTACACGATACTTTTGTAAATACTAAAGTTTGCTTCACTTTAAATTAAGAGAAAGAGGGTCAAAAGTATAACAAAAATTCCGTTCACAGGTGGAGAGCCAAATATTGGGCCGCACAAACTTCTGCATGACAGTCAAGTCCAACCGTCATTTGAACATAACAAAAACCTTTAATATAATGTCCGGCTGCGCAGAGAGTTACTTTATAAATTATTTTTTCTTCTTTTATTCGTTTCAATAACCCTACACTAAATGTAAAAAGAACCTTTACAATTTATTTATTTATCGTTGGGTATAATTTGGTGTAGCAAGTAGCAAAGAAATAGCAAACGAACAATAGCTCAGCGGATTAGCTAGCTCAAGTGGCAGTGTTCAGAGCGCTCCGACCTTTGGTACAGGAATCGACTGACTGCGGAGAGGAGAAAAAAATATTTTAATGAAGACGCAGGACATCTTTCCTCCAGGTTTACAGACGACGAGAATGAAGCTTACAAAAAGCCACTTAATACAGGTTCCGTACATACCTACGTAAATATACAAAATCCTATGTTCCTCTGATCCTAAGCTACCTCCCCATCAATTTTCAGGCAAATCGGTTCGGTCGTTCTTAAGTTATGAAAAGTTTAGTAAGATGAGCTGAGTAGGTACCTATTGACTACTTTCCTTTACACAAAACTATGAAACTGACACTAACAAACAAGAACAAGCTTGAGGAAGGAAATTTCTGTACCTATACATATACTATTTATCCTTCTTTTCATTGTTAGGAATATAAACTTACAAAATATAACTCGTAGAGAGACTTCATAAAATATACGCTGCTTGTTCATAATACAAACTCAGAATGATGGTTCCCACTAGTTCCCACTCCAGAATAATAGGTTTTTTTACAGAAGGACTGCTATGTTCAATAGGTTAGGAGACCAAATTAAATACACCTTTAGGATGAAAGTCTAGGTCCTATTGACTGAAATTCGCTTTGCCTAAACCGTAACTTCTGCAAGGTGTAAGTAGGAGGTAGGTGAAATTGGAAAACCATACCGAAAATGATTACCTACTTACAATTGTCGAAACATTTAAACTTTTGTGTTTCTCTTTATTAACTATTTATGTCGGATATTGATTCAAAATATTTATTTTTTAATGATATATACAAGTGTTATTTAAATCTCAATGAAGATCAATAATGTAGGTACTTTTTTTAACCCAAGGAAGGAAATCCTCATTGATCCCCAGCATCCTTTGGAGATTGTCAAACTCTTAGTTTCCGATTTGTAGGCTCTAGCTCCACGGAGGAAAATGTTTTGTGTGCTCGACTGACGCCTGGTTTGCCGGACCCAAGGCTGAACAACACACACACTGCGAGGGCAACAACTACCCTTCTGTACCCTGGTCTGCTTTGCGAGATTAACGAAGTCATGATCTCGGTTTCTCTTTTCCGTTTTAGACAGATGACGAGTGACTGATGTCACGTTATGTACTCCACTAGCGTGTGCCACAGCGTATTGCTTTCCTAATAGACGTATCTAGTAACCTAACTTACACCTTATATTCCCAAAGAACTTTGATAGAATGACAAACGGCCTTCAGCATTTCCCGAGCTAGACATCGAATACTGGTTGAAACAACCCAATGGTGTAGAGGCATGGTGGTAAAGTCGTCGCCACCGTAGAGCCACACCACACACAACCCTTGCTCGATCTCACTCCTTCCACTGATAACGTAAAGTGAGAATATTAGTCCCCAGATTGGGAATCCAACTAGTAACGATGCCGTCCATAAGGTTCTCTTCAAACTGTAAATCTGGTAGCCACTAGGTCGGTCGTTTATAAGCACCGCGCATGGCCATTAATCGTACAATCCCCCGTGTAGCAGTCTACAAGAGGCTCGCGGGCCCCCTTAATTTAGGAAGTAGCGTTAGAACCGCGCCCTTGGGTCGTAGCGGCGCTAGTCGTGGAAAGTGAGACCCCATTTGCAGTGCAGTACCAACACCAACCCCTATCGGCCACAAAGCTTCAACGTTGCAAAGGTGCAAAGATTAATAAAAAAGCACCCCCTTTAAAAAGATAAATAACAATCCTCCCTCCTCGCGTCGGGTTCCTCAATGCTGAGGTCTGTAAGTAAGGTCGGCAAGTATCTGCCGCCGAGTGGAGAGCGTCGTGGATTGTAGTGTTGAGAGTGGTGCGAATCTGATCCGTCCAACGTATCGGACTTCTGCCTCTAGGTCTCTTTTCTTCCACTTTACCAGTGATCAGTAACTTTTCAAAGTAATCATTGTCCCTTCTGGCAGTGTGTCCAAAAAACTCCAGAAGCCTGCGGAGGCATATGGAAGAGAGACTTGTCTGGATCTTAAGCTCCTGGAGGATCGATACGATGCGATGTGCCGTCCAAGGAATTCCTACCATTTTTCGCCAGCACCACATCTCGAAGTCATCAATGCAACCACGGTCGGATTTCTTCAGGGTCCACGTCTCTGCGCTTTACAAAAATATGGAGAACACCACTGTGCGCACAAGATTGCTCTTTGTTTTTAACGAGATGTTCTTGTCCTTCCATACTTTCTGAAGCTGTGCCATGGCTCCTTTGCCATCCCAAGCCATTATTGCTAATGCCTGAGCCCAGGTATATAAAGCTATCAACTACAGTCAACTACTTCTAGATCAAGTGTCCCAGTGAGCTCAAGCTTGCCTGAGTGATCTACAACCATGATCTTCCAAATAACATTATGTATCGTGTATACAAAAAAGTTGTTTTAAAGCAAACAATAAAAACTCATTTTTAAAATTGTCTTTAGTCAAAGAAATTAAAACTTTAGGAAGTAAGTAAATTGATATTTAATAAAAATCTATTTTGAGTACATATTTATCTGGATAAATTTCTAAATTCCCATTGTGAATATTAATTTACAATAATCGAGGAATAATAATTGTTTTATTACCGGTTTTTCCAGTTGGAATTTCCGGTTAATGTCAGGTTTTTCCAAAATTTATACTGGCAACACACGTCTTTCGATTTATCAATTTATCATCTGTGCGCTGCCTGACATCTTTCTTTGTGCAATTTCTGTAGTCTCTCGTGAAAAATCCCGTTATTTCGCTTTCGTAATTCATCTAACAAAGGTATTATCTGTTCGCGAGTGTTCACCGCAATTTGTGGGACATCAAGTAAAAATTAACGACCGTTCCAAGATACGGTGTTATTAATTTATTTTCATTAAAAAATTATCGATTTTAGTCATCTCGACAAGAAGAATTATTGTTTTCATGCTGTTTATTTATTAGTGCCGTCGGGTGACTGGCGAACGAGCAACAATTTTCGGGTCACAGTCCAACCTAAGGTGAGTGGAGTGTATAGCGGGTTCTTCGGAAAAGAGCCAGCCTCTGTCGTATGAGCTCCTTTGTGACGCAAAACCTCAACATCTCTGCGCTCCGATAATTAGCCCAGTCTCCGGAGACATCAATCACCCGCCGTTTTACCGTGATTCGTGACAAGTGATGGATGCCATCCATCAGTGATAAGGTTGTCACAGATTAATTATTAATATTTGATAATGCTGTACTGCTGTGCCTAGCTGCGATGTTGTCTCTTACTACCGCTCATAACATAACTGTATCAATGTAATTTGATACCTATCGCCCTAGCCTTTGCTGACAAAGCCTATTCTAACCTATCTCAATAGTTCTTATTTGACTCTCCCAGACTATAAGACAAGTTTATTTACACACAAGGTTTTCACAATATCTCATAATGAGATTAGTAGGAGAATGTAAATATAATTAGCAACATCTTGTTATTCTAGTAGAAGTCCTTGTTAGATCTAGTGAATTGATTTTGTTAAAAAACACCATCAGCAGTTTCCAGTTTCCAAACAAAAGATAATATACTCATATTTGTCTTATAATATGTTCAAAAGTGATACTAGGTTTGTGGTTCTGAATTGCTTCAAAGGATAACCATTAAATTATGTGAGTTGCTGTCAGAAAACATTGTTTCTTTGATAGAGCTCTAGTATTATCCAAATACTTGATATTTAACTCTTGACAAACACACGGAGAACTACATAGACTGTGTTCTCTGTATTTTAAACTCATGCTTATTGCTAGAAGGCAGTAGTATATTTCTTGATTACATTCATATCACTCGACAATTACTCATATCCCAACCAATAAAGAGAGAATGTTACTTGTTAATTAGACTTTTATAGCAACATACAGTTCTAATTAGTTTTCAGTTGATGATGATGACTTCAGAACTAAATTAAACATCTAGTTAATGGAAAACCAAAGATCAGACACAAATTTCAATTCAGCGGTGATAGTTTACAAGTTCTGCAAAAGACAAAAACCCAATTAAGAAATACTTATAGTCCTGACTACTAACAATATTTTCATTGTTATTTTTTATATTCTAAATTAATATCAATAAGTATATTGTTTCATGTAATCAGCAATGATAGTAGAAATAGGCTTTATGTATTGCAACTTTATTGATTGCTACATTATTGTCATGGCAATTGTGTGAAATGGTATTACTAACATTTTGATTGCCATGTTTTATAACACTTTTTGCCTTTACAGTTAATATTATATTTGAAAATGTTTGCATTGGATTCTTGATATTGATTGCAATAGTGCAATCTATTGTATTAATAAACTGTTTCCCTAATGATTTGTGTGATTCACAATTATGATTGCAATTTTTGAATAGTAACTATTGTGAGACATACCTACAAAATTTATTTTAAATAATGACTTATTCGCATAAATAAACTGAGCTCTACTAGTTTTCTTATTCATAATAGCAGCATGCATATCGCAGTGACATTGTGCAGCCAACCAGTAGAGCTTTTCTCAATTTTTTCATCAATTTAAAGCAATTGATAATGCATTCATAGTTGATGTGCATGACAGATATCAAGCTGTTGTAGTACAAACTCTATATACTTTAATATGACATCAAGATTTGTACATTGCCATTACAACTGTCTAAAAACTTGCTATTATGATTTGTATTGAAATGTTTTATCTTTATAATTGCTATATTATATGATGAATTAATTAACCTGAATATTTTAATGACATTCATTCAGTATAGAATGTATTGGCAGGAGCCATCAAAAGTGTAATATCACAAGGAAAGTATGTAGCATCATATTTAATACTAAGATGCTCCAATAAAAGAGATTACCATCCATAATCTAATTATCAATATCACTCATTTGATGGCTGATCACATTATCTAACATCAGTACTATACATAGGAAGCATTGTAATAGTAAAAATATTTTATAAAAAAACTAGATTTTTATAGATTTTGAACAAATACAAAATATATTGTTTATAAGCAAGTGTGACAATGACATAGTACACACTAAATTTATAGTTAAATTATGTTATATTATTTCTTTAATAATATATTTTGGTTTATTTTGTTTGAAACAATCGTCTATTTGTTTTAATGGTTAAATCTAGTGTATTTTTTCTATATATTCTACTTGAAAGCAAGAGGCTGGTTTGACTCATTCATAAAAAAAACAAGATTCACTAGGTTATCCACTAGATAAGCTAACTGCTGATAGCAAATTAAATGATAGTGAAACAACAGCAGTTTTTTATTTCACTGGTGATGTATAAAAACCTCTTATTAGTTGTTGCTCAACTCCATGAATTATTTTTGTCGCTCATATTTTTATGCATAGCGAAATTGCTTCCTGATTGAAACTCAGCTATTGATCGCACTGATAGAAGTTCCTTAGTAAAGACTGTTCTTTGATTCATAACACAACCTATTATCTAATAAAAAAGAAGTACCCCATACTATTGTTATCTACAACCATTGTATCGATGCTATGTTATGGTTTATTTCTCAATTTTTTTTTAAAGCAGTATGATTATTTTTCTAGGAGAATTGTTTTAATATTTTTATAATGAATTGGTACCTATTTAAAATTAAAATTTTGGGCTAAGCTTATAGAATCGTGTAATATGCAAATACTGCAAGTATTTAATGACATTGTTAAGAATCACATGGATAAAATATTTCTATAGAGTATGGTAGAACTGACTTTATTTGTCATAAACAATTATGGATTTTGTGATGATATTTGGGTTACTTAGCAAATTTTTTTGCTAGATATTTGTGGTTGTAAATTTGTTTTTTGTTTTGGCGCAGAGTGAGCCGTGTCTTGGGGAAAAAGCACACCGGGCACTACGGTGGCCCCAGATACACCGGCCCCAGCGCCCCAGCCGCCCGGTAACGTGAATTTTTAATTTTTATATCATTTTAGATAAGCATTCACATAAATTATAATGGTCTTCATCACTCAATTTACATTTGACGGATATTTGGGCATGTTAAAGCCAAAAGGAAGGGTTTTCTATCTCAACTCTATAAGTACCTACATTTTATATGTAAGTTCCCCTTATGTAACAAAAAATCGCAATGTCTGAGGCAGTAAAAGGATAAAAAATACCACAAAGTCATACCACGTACTACGCGATCTAATTACTGTATATCGTTAACAACAATATGTAGGCAAACGGTAATAATCCGATAATGTAAAAACCAATGTATTTTAAAACAGGAAGTTACATTGACCTTGTATGAACTCCGTATACTTATATGCATTGTTAACGTTTCATGCCAAAAAGTAGAAAATGATTTTTAGACTTAAATTCATTTACGGAAGAAAGCTTTATTTACAGACGACAGTCTTTGTTTTGCGGTACTAGGCAAACGGAACGGGACATCCACTTAGCTTTTTATGCGTTTTTAATTTCTGACGCCACAGAAGTGGTTTCTGTCGAGTGATTCTTTATTTGAAGTGACTTACTGCGTTACTGTCGCAATAACTAAATAAAAAAAGGAAATAATTTAATATCACTCATGGTTTTTCACAAAATGCCGTTAGTTCTATTGTCGTGTCCACAATCTAAGTAAAAGGAAACTTGATTAATTAAATTGCCCGAGCCGCACACCGAACCGCTTACTTGTTTTTGTCATCTATCATTGCGAGCAAATTTGGAATATTCCGTCCTTGACCTATCCTAAGTGTTCAAGTTGGCACGAAACTTAACTTGCATACTAATGTAAACATGTCATTGTAAGTAAATTGCTATTAGCTACAATTTGTCTTACTATATCTTTCTGGTAAAATGTTAACTTTAAGCAGCTGTGTCGTCAAACCGGAAATCGTCTAGAACCTTACGTTTGGCGGCCGCTGTAGTGAGCACTAATAGGTAGTCTGTTCGCTAAAAATACTCGTAGCTCTGAGCTTGCCGTGTGATATTTTTATTTAAAATGCTGCAGTCGCAGCTTAGGAATTTCATGAAATACTAGAGAATTAGCACTTAGTTAAGGTATGGGATGAGAACTTTCTATAGTTTTTTCGCTTTGTCGTGACACGACTTGATACGGTACGAACATAACGGTCCAAGTCTATGGTAATAAGGTTTACGGCGACCCGATTCACTATGAATCTATAAACGAATATTACGTACTATTCACTGTTCACTACACCTTCGATCCATGTCATATCTGCCGATGACGCAACCCTGCAACATCGTACGATCAATGGTCTTCGATATTATGAAATCCTAGTCCGTTTACCAGACCATGGTCGCACATAATTTTTGACGATTTCATCTAAATTTGTAAAGGTACAACCAATTTAGACATTCTGATCAAAGACGAAGGTTGAGAATTTACATGTAATATATGTTGTTGATTCTGCTTGCGTTTAAATAAAAGTTGTCACCTCAAAATATAATTTGGGTAATCATCGGACTTGACTCCCAGTGTTATTGACCCCAACAAACATTATAAGAATTAGCTTTAGTGGAAACTGTACTTATTTTCTGAGCTTCTTATTTATTTCAAGTAATATTTATCTTTTCAATTGCCAAAAAATAAGATTGAATTGTTTTAATTTCCATAAATCAATTTAGTTAGCGACGGTACTAAATAGGTCGAGTGGAGTGAAATTGCTTGCTCGCTTTTTCAAACTATTTATATCTTGAAGTGGAGTACGAATGTGAACATCGTAGGTGCGCGCTACCTGGAGACAACAAACATTTTATTGTATTTATTTATTAGTTTGCGTAGCTTGCTTTTTACAATTTTGATTTTGTTTTACTTACCTGCTATTTCCAAGAAACGGCCACATCACATATACATAGTTGGTTTCTTTTTAAAATTATGATGGCCCCTCTCGTCTAGCGTTACTTTAGGTGGCAAACTTTTTAAAGCCAAATTTTTTTCGTTATTTTAACTTCATGGCTCACGATTTCGAAAATATCGAAAAAATAAATCAGTTACTGTGATCGTAAATGCTCGGCAGACTGAAGCTGCTGGAAGCCGGAATACAGAAATCTGTGTGGTCTGTTCTGAATTCATTCCCATTCGCAGAAAATTAGACGGAGCTACGTCAGTTCCTAATAAAAAATGAAACATTTTCGTCAGTTGTATGTATGCAGTAAACACTGATTATTGCTTATATTAAATAGTGAGAATGATTGTTGAGGGACAATCAATAAAGTGAAGTCGCTGATGCGTTCATCTGTGTGGGCAGTAAACTCAGACAACAGTGTTAGCGCGCTGGACCGTCAAGACGGCCGTGGGCGGCGCGCGACGGCCCTTTACGTTGCACTCTAAGCGACTCAAGTGTAGTATGTACAATACATAAAAAAATTAAGTCACTCCCAGCGTGATCTCGGTGTCGATGTCGTAGTCTCCGCTTCAAGTTGGTGCATTGTCGTACGGATATTATGATGTCATTGTTTTGAATATATCACCGAAAATTTACACATTGAGCTAACATTATTTCTCCAATAAAATACTATTTAGCCTTGAATTTAACGCGCTGATTTATTACCCATCAGTAGAGCAATATGGCTTTGCATCAGCCAGTATTAAAATAATGTGGTTCGTTGCAATAATAATAAAGTCGTGTTGTGATTAATGTATTTATTTAAGATTTAAAATTGACAATTTGTTATTGAACTTGAATTCTAGTTCAAATGAGTCACATGAAAGCGATAAGCGATACCTTAAGTTTGTGCTAAACGTTTCCTCTAAATGTGTGTGTAAAAATACCTCGCTTACGCTTATTCTGAGCTAGACATCGCTGAAAATACTCACAAGTAATCGTTGTGCGCTCTGTGTAAACTTCCATGACTGGACACCATAAGTCGTTAGGCATGCCGCATGGCCCATGCTAATATATTGTTGAGTAAATATCACACACATTTCACGGTGAATAAGTGCTGTAGTCATTAGCAAGGAGACTTCATTGGCTTATGTCAAGGTTGGCGTAACGTGATGTGTGACGTGTGACGACGGTGACGCCATAAGCTGATTATTCTATGTAGATTTCTGATGTTTTGTTATTAAACTTTGCCGCTATACAAACAACAAAAGTCGGCCCAGCACAGATAAGGATGATAAAAAATACAATATATGTGAGACCAAAAGTAGGCCAATGTGTCATACAATTTCATAACAAAGTAAATTAATCAATTAAACATATAATTTCGGAAAAAATAAAAAAAATAACGTTCATATAATATTAATAGTACCTGCTTATAAATGTGATTGTAGGTGAATCGAAATGTTTAAATTGTCTCTTTATCAGTTTCATGTATATTAGAAAAATAGTTGAGTAGACTAAAATATATAATCCGTTAGGGCCGCATAAGTGGTATCAAAGAGCGATTCATGAAACCATCAATGCCCAGTAAATTATAAATTTAGTTGTAGATTATTGAACTTTAAATATGTTCGCCAAAAGTTATAGAGTTAACAATCATATTCCATTAGCGCCATGGTTGACAAGGAGATAAGGTAGCGCACAGTATTATTTATACTGCACAATACACCAGATAAAGCGGAGTGGACATGAAAGCGCTGATTGTGCCTCGCGTTGCGGACAGAGGAGCATTGATTGGAACACGAGCCAGGAGGCCAGGTCGGCCTGTGTGGCTCCGTTCCCTGCACACCTTTGTTTGCCACGACCCTGATTATTCATCGATCCGCATTCTGTTATTGTTCTAATTAAACAGTCATGACCTTTTTGTTTACTGTATTGTTTACTCGTATATCCTCCGTCCAATGCAATGTTTGTTAATAAATAATAATATCAGCTCTTTTGTTTTATATTGTTGGCGAATGTAATTTGGTCCAGTGACGCGGTGAAAGGCATCCGCACTTGACTGGAAAATTTAAACATCAAAGTAATCTATTTTATGCCACGTTATGAATTTTGCGTTATAATAAAACTTTTTTTAAATTGAGTAATAACCACAATATACAGTCAGCTGATGACTGGGGTTCCGTACAAGTAAATGAACCCCAGTTTGAGGGCTTTAGTAAACACAACAGTGAACAAATACTTAGTAAATATATTTGATGAACAGTGGAAGGGATGCGGCGCGTTACTGCACGCTTCGACTAAGTCCTCGACGTAAACAGCCGTTTCCTCTCGAGGGCTCATGATTGATCGCGATACGAACTGCCAATAGCTATGACTGATGCACGTGCGTCATCTAGTTCACTCACGGCAGGAGAAGGTTCGTAAGTGAAGTGGCTAGTAATAATTACTTTAAAGCTTTTAAATGACTTTTTGGAAACTTTTCGTGCAACGAATATTACAAAATGCAAACTTCCCGCCCTTTTGGCTTAGTACCTGAGTTAGTAAAAGATAATTAAATGGTCTAGTTTTTAAAACGTCCCACTTATAGTCGTTGTTTTTGTTTGTCCACAGGGGTGCTGGAGATGACAGGCACAGATAATATACGGTTTAGCGGGTCAACGCTAGACAAAGCCACCAAAGCCAAGGTCACCTTAGAGAATTTTTATACAAACCTCATCACACAACACTTAGAAAGAAAACAGAGGTATGTACGTCACGCCAATACCGCTCTGTTTCTCTAAAGAATCCGTAGTTAAACTTATCTTTGCTTTTTCCTCAGGCTCGAAAAATTAGAAGAGTCTCTTAAAGATGAAAGTCTTACAGAGAGCCAAAAGAAAGAGAAAAGACAGCAACATGCCCAGAAAGAGACCGAGTTCCTTAGACTCAAAAGGTCGAGGCTCGGCGTGGAAGACTTTGAACCGCTTAAGGTACGTCCACTCAAGTATTCAATCGAGGACCATTGTCGGGCAATAGGAAGATGTTATTGACCACATGTGCGAATGTCTGACCGAACAATCGCAAAGTGGGGTCATAACTCGTAGGTCTTAATGTATGCTAACATAATAACGTCTGACTGCCTCGTTGTCCCGCAGGTTATCGGACGAGGAGCATTTGGAGAAGTACGACTGGTGCAAAAGAAAGATACAGGACACGTTTACGCAATGAAAATACTCAGGAAAGCTGACATGTTGGAAAAAGAACAGGTTTGTAGCGATAATGAAAATGACAGTGGATGGTATGAGGGGTTGTTACCAGTGATTGACAGGTAGTCCGAGGATACAATGCATGCTCTAGTAGTAGTCAGTTGTCATCTACATAACTTTTTGTAACTTTTTTGTTACTGTGTCAGTTTACCACAAAATTACAAGTATTCATTAGTTTTCATACATAAATGTTGATTTAATGCGTATTGATCGCAGTAGAGTCGGGTATTGTAAAAGGCTTCCTTTATAAGTAATGCATGATGAGAGGCTAGACAGTAGCCAGTAGACACGCAATGCCATTCTCAGTCCCTTTACACAAGTAATAACATGTTATTTCCTTGTCAATTATTGAATGCAACGTAGGAACGGAATTGTTAGATAGCGACAATAAATTGTATGGAATCGGATGCAAGTAACATGCTCGATAACTGACAATAATGCCAACTATTGCCAGTAAATGTAAATTCACTATTTCATTTAAATGGAACAAATATTATAATTTACTGTTATTGTATTCCTTCCGTTGAGTGTTTTTTATTGCTACGATTCCGTTATAAATACATATCTGACCAATACATATTTCACGACATAATAGAAGTGTTCTTGATTCCAAATTCTTTTAACAATTGATATCTTATATGGTTCTGTCGTATCGCAGGTAGCTCATGTGCGTGCAGAACGTGACATCTTAGTTGAAGCTGACCATCAATGGGTTGTCAAAATGTACTACAGTTTCCAAGATCCCATGAACTTGTACTTGATCATGGAGTTTCTACCTGGTGGCGATATGATGACGTTACTCATGAAGAAAGACACCCTCAGCGAAGAGTGCGCGCAGTTCTATGTGGCCGAGACGGCACTCGCGATTGACAGTATACACAAGCTGGGCTTCATACACAGGTAAGGTCTTACAATTGTATTCTTGCAGCCTGCTGTATGCTAATGATAGATTTGCCTTTAATTATCCTGATGGTTGGTCGGTGTGTGACGAGGTGTGAATGAGCTTGATACATGTGTTAGCGGATCGCAGGTATAACATGTAGGTTTCATAGTTTGTAAATGATTTTTACAAAGGATCAATAGACTAGCAAGTTTTCTTTTAAAATTTAAGGAAAACTCTTGATTTGTTTTCATATTCCGTAACTCAAGCCAAATAATATTTTGAAAAGTATGGTCTCAAGCGTCTATTCACTTAGCCCTGTATTTGGTGTAATTGACTGATGACCTCCACAAAACCTTTCAATCTCTATTTTTTTATTTTTTATTAAAATGATTCGTGTTCTCTGGTGTATCATAATATTGTGTTGATCGTTTTGTTCATTCACATCTACCAGTTTATAGTCTTTATAAATAAAAATTGATTTGACTTTGACATTCGCAATCGATTCCAAGGTCATTACTATCCGCTATTGGTGCATATACAATATAATGATGATACTCAATACATATAGTAGTTAGATTATTAGTTTTAACAACGCAGTAGTAGGATTTTTTTGTCATAATTTTAGTAGCGACAAGCCACTAGTTTAGTGTAAGTTCGTGTTTCTCAGTTGTATTGTAAATCGATTACCTAAACTAAGTAGAGAAATCATAGAGAGTACTCGGTTTGTAAAACATGTCCGCTCATCCTTTCTGGGGAAACCAGACCAGACATATAATTGTAGTGTTTTTGCTTGTAATAAAAGGTATTAACGCGTACCCACGCTTGCGATAAAGGTCTGTCCTCACGCACAGATCGTTGAACCGGATGATTGCACTGTCGGCCACTGAGCTAGCGGCTGTTTACCCTGCTATTAGGGACCCTCATTGTTACCTAACATAACGACGTGTTTTATTAATAGACACCTGCCGCTACGTCTATGACAATAAAGCTATATTATATCAGATATTTCCCTGTCTTTCATTCGCTACCATTCTCTTGAAGTATCCATCACTAAAGTGTACAGCCGCGATGAATAACAGTTTCTTCTAAATTTTAACGCGAACTCCAGTCGTAAGCTGCGTTGAACACGGAACGATTTGGTTTGATCGTGTTTCATGCATTTTTTATAACCGCTACAGATTGATTTACACGGAGGGCAGAAATAGTGTATTATTGTCATGTCATGATGTAACCTCGATTGTTAATTCTCAGTAATTTGCGTAATATGTACCATTTATTTGGAACGTTAGTAAGCACGTTGATTTCTTAAAATGCTGTACTGATGATCCTGTGTGTCTCTGTTATTATTTTTTATGGAAGGAAGTGAAGGGGTCATCGTTCGAGTGCCGTGAGAGAGTAAGGGGTTATGTACACATTAACTAGTCACCTTCGGCTTAATTTAAACTAGGCCACATAATAATAAGCCGTTTTTATCGACTGTTGTTCAATATATAAAAATAATTTACTTAACATCATAAGACGTACGATATTTCTATTCTTATAAAAATCTAGGCTACATCTCGCACACTTGACATCGTCGCCGGCTACTACTGGCGCTAGGCTAGTTGACAGTACAAAGGCCTCTCACTTCTTCGACATGACTTACAAGGGCGGGCCGGCAATGGTGTCTCTAATACTATTTCCTTCGTAACGTAGATAGAAAATACCTGGAACTACACTCGAATGACTATGTAGTAGGTCGTTCATAACTTAGAGTTTGCTAATTATATTATCGAGGTACTTAACAATATTAGCTCTAGCTGCCTAGGGTGCGGCACTCCTTGTCAACATGACATCACGTTTATATTGTCTATGAAAGAAAAACTTCCGTATACTTTAGATAGCTTGTGTTATTGAAACGGCTGAACCCGATCATTTATTACTGCTCATCTTAGACTGATACAGTCTATTTTATAACATAGTTCATACGGACATATTATATCCTCGATATTATATGCTGATTAGAATCGTATCTGTAACTAAAATGTTGGTTGTAAATGTTCGAAGATGTATATGTAATTGTATGAATCGATTTATTTATTCAGTTCTATCCGCTGTGCTCTAAATTGAAAGGGGAAGAAGATCATTTTAAATTAACATGTGCATTTTGCAGTCATTATTCTATTAAACCATCGTCATAGTAACTCTTTTACTATATGCGGAAGATGTACTGGGCACAACGTAGTATAGCTAATAGTCAACCTATTTGTGGCTGCAACTGTATTTTATTTCATTTAATTATTTAAACATTTTGGCATGACCCTACGTTTTATTCGTATTGTTTTAATATGATAACTTTCTAGTTCATTGTAATAAAATATATACCAAACATCGCAAAATTAGCTAAGTGAGGTGCCGGAAGGGTTTTGTGAGAGCGGTATCAGGAAAATTGTTATTTTACATCCGGTACAGCGCTTGATCATTACCATAGATACGCTTTTGTTGAGAGGAAAAAAGGTTATCTGATTATTGGTTTGTTGTCAATCTGATCTCGGCTATTGTATCTACTTAACAATGAAAATATGGCTACATATATTTTATATGTAGATACAATACCTTTACAAAAGAAAACTGAAAGGAGGTCGTCTGTCATCTTGTAAACATGAGTGCCACGCCACCTGGAAAGACTGAATGAGATATTATATAGGCCTTGCTTAGATTTAAGTTGAAAATACTTTATTTCGAACCTATTTCTATACACTTATGACAATAAGGCACTTCATAAATTATTACAGTTTAAAAAATGTTTGTGTATATTTTCAGAGACATAAAGCCTGACAATTTACTACTGGACGCGCGCGGCCACATCAAATTGAGTGATTTCGGTCTCTGTACCGGCCTCAAGAAGAGTCATCGCACAGACTTCTACCGGGACCTATCGAGGGCAACACCCTCGGATTTCAGTAAGTTGATACCTTTATTTACTAATAAACATATTATAATCACATTACTCATGACTTCATAAACAATTTATAAACACACTTTTGTTGATAAAACGCTGTTAATTTTGTTTATTTCTTAACATCCTGCCACATCACCCTGTGCACGACATTAATTTGACACTCATTGATATCAGAAATAACTTAGTACTAATACAATGTAGTGTCATCTCCATATTTCCTAGAACAATGTATCCATCTTCATTATTACCAAATAAATACTTGACTTGACAGCGGTTTATTGACACTGCCCTCAGTTGCTTACCCATCAATTTAAGTTGCTCAACATCGACCAGTATTAACTGGTCAGCTTATAATGTGGGGGTGTTAGGTTTGGGTTGATGAAATAAAACTAAGTTTATTTATCAAATAGCAGAGGTGGAATTTATTATTTTACTTTAGGAGGTGTGTGTTGCCTGAAGGCGTTAGCAGAACCGAAAGAGGGCGAGATGCAAACATCTAAGTGAGGGTTAGCTGGCCACTTAAGGCACTTATAATAGTGGCGTGAGAATAATGAGTAGATTGATTTTTGTTATTCCAACACGCCCGCTCAAAAATTAATCTAAAATAAAATTAATTACAAACATAGTATCACACACCATCCTTTATCTGGGGTACAATCATTCAATGGTCCAACATTCGTTGCATAGGATTAGGGAAACCCAGAAAAACCTAATCAGACCATGTTATACTTATTCAAAATCTTAACCTAGTTAAGTATTTAATACTATAGATTTTATTCATATATAAAATATATTGTAATCTATTCTAGTCCCAATTTCTCTCTCAACTGGGAGAAACGAACAGTGGGTAACTGTTTCGTTAACACATCAGCCAACTGGTTACCTGTGGACACATAAATTATTTTAATAACATTTTTCTCAACTTGTTCTCTAGAGAAATGATATTTGATGTCGATATGTTTTGACCTTTTATGACATGTCGGATTATTTGCAATGCTTATGCAACCACTATTGTCCTCATAAATAGGAATCGGATCCAGTATTTTAATGTTTATACTGGTTACTAAAGACTTTAACCTTCTTAAAAGCTTCTTTTACGGCCTCAAATAGTGCCATGTACTCTGCTTCAGTACTAGGAACTGCTACTGTTGTTTGCCTTTTTGTTGTCCAACTTATAGTGCATTGCTCAAATAAGTTAAACAAATAACCCGTAGTACTTTTTCTATCCACTTCATCAGAACCCCAATCAGAATCAACATAACCACTTAACGGTATTTTATCTGAATTGCTCCGACGATAAGTCAATTTTAAATCAAGCGTCCCTTTTAAATAACGAAGCACTCTTTTTAAGTGTGACCAAAGTGCATGGTTGTTTTTGTTAGCAAATCTACTCAAGACGTTTAGACTATAACTCAAATCGGGTTGAGTGCAAACCATAATGTAAATTAAACATCCGATAAGGTTTTTACAAGGGGCATTCATTGTTTCACACGAATTTAAAGCTTCGTAATCAACTTTAGTTTCAAGTGGAGTACTGACATGTTTACAGTCACTCATGTTAAATTTATTAAGGACTGTTTCTATATACAGTTTTTGGTCTAAAGTTATTTTGTTATTGCTTCTTTCAATTTTAATCCCCAAGAAACACTTTATTTCTTTCAAATCTACCATTTTGAACCTTTTCATTAAGTATTGTTTAAAGGTGTTCATGGTTTTGATATCTGCCGTTGCGATAACAAGATCGTCAACATATAAAATCACATAAATGTTTTTAGAAATATCACCTGCATGTAATATATACAGACATCGGTCAGCTGATGAATATCGAAAACCTTTTTCAATCAAGACTTGTTCGAACGTTGCGAACCAACAACGTGCTGATTGCTTTAATCCATATAACGACTTATTTAATTTACAGACCAAGTTGTTATCTGTACATGGGATTCCTTGTGGTACTTTCATAAAAATCTCTTCCTCAAGTTTCCCATTTAAAAATGCCGTTTTTACATCCATATGATGCACTAGCAATCTATACTGATTTGCGAATGCTAAAATAAATCTGAAACTTGCTATTCTTGCAACAGGTGCAAACGTCTCATTATAATCAATAAGATATTCTTGATTGAAACCACGAGCTACTAAACGCGCTTTATATTTTAATGGTTTTCCAGATTCATCATTTTTAATAGAAAATACCCATTTACAATCAATGATATTTCTGTCAATAGTTTTTGTACCAGGGTCCAGGTTTCATTTTTGAGGAGTGAATTAATTTCCTCTTTTATAGCACTTTCCCATAAATGTCTATCATCCCTGGATTGGATTTCATCAAAAGATCTAGGTATAGAACATACTAATGATTGTGCATGCAGCAAATAATTATTTGATAGATCATCTTTACTGTCATCATAACACACTTTAGGTATGTTTTTAATCCTTTCACTCCTTCTTAGATTCGGAGATGTTTTATCATCTTGAGATATTGTCAATTCATTTGGAAATGCAGAGTCTGAGTACACATCTGTTTCACTTACAGATTTATTAGATGGTGGATCTAATGACATAGGTATTTCGAACGTTTGTCTCATACAACTATCTGATTTCATCTTATCAGATTTTTGCACCTCCCAACCATTGGAGTGCCCGTCAGATTTAATGGAATTTTTACTCACAATTCCTTCAGGCTTAACTGGCCTACTTGATAAGAAATTAATCTCATCAACTATTACATCTCTGACTTTCACAAACCTTTCGTCTACCAGTAACCACACCTTATATCCATTTGGTTCATATCCAACCAGGATACCTTTTGATGACTTTTCATCAAACTTATGTCTTTTTGTCTTATTCATAAAATAAACAGTTGAACCAAAGACTTTCAAATACTTAAGTTGCGGCTTTTTACCATGCCACAATTCAAATGGTGTGTTATCAACTCTCAGTGCTTTTGTGGGTGTGATATTTACTAGATAAGTAGCAGTTAACACAGCCTCACCCCAGAATGTTTTCTCTAATTTCGCACCGGACACCATAGCCCGACTGCGTTCCGTTAATGTTCTTATCATTCTTTCTGCTACACCATTCAAAGCTGGCGTATGCGGCACTGTTAAATGGTAGCTTATACCTTTTGTAACACAGTACTCTCTCATTTCTTTCGATAAATATTCACCACCATTATCACAATATAAATTGACAATACTCAGGTTAAAGTGTGCCATACTTTTTGTTGCATAATCCCGAAAAGCAGTAAAAACATCTGATTTATGAGCTAATAAGTATGTTGCACAATAATGAGTAAATTCATCGACAAAAACCACAAAATAGTTTTTGTTGTCAAGTGTCGAAGGAGTGACGGGACCCGACACACACATCGACATCTGTGTGCACCTTAAATAGTGGTCGTTTTGTTACCTTTGGCTTTGATTTGTTAAATGGTAAACATGCTTGTTTTCTATAAATACAAGCTTCACATAAGTTGTCACATGGCTTAATATGACTTATTTTCTCTATATCAGAAAACATTTCTTTATTCTTTATTTGCTTAAATTTTGATTTACTAATGTGGCCTAAACGTTGATGCCACAGTTCATAGTTATTTACGACTCTATTTAAAGAACACACAACAGACCCTTCAAGTAAAAAGTTAATTCCAATTAAATTGTTCAAACACTCACCCTTTGTTACCAATGTCTTACCCGTGTCGAATGTTTGTACGCTTCCATCTTTGCCAAAAATAATTGTCATACCAGCTTCTTGCATTTTCTTTACTGAAAACAAGTTGTATGGAATATCTTTACAGAATAAAACATCCTGTAATATACCTTTTAATCCCAAGTTACTAATAACCGGTAAGTTTCCCTTTCTTGTAGCCTGTATGTAAGTACCGTTCTTCGCCACGGAGATATTTACTGGTTTTTCTCTCTGTAAACTTTTCCGCTAAATCTGGCCTGTTGATGAAATGGTCTGAAGCGCCAGAGTCCAGCACAAATGTAATGGTTTCTTGGTTATTACGTTTTATGGCATTTGCTCCTACCATAAATGCAAATCCGGATATGTTTGGATCAGTTGTTTCAGTATTCACTACTTGTATTGTTCGATGGTATTCAGGCTTTTGAAACCGTTCAGTTGCCATCTTGTTGTAATAACAGTTTTTCATAATGTGACCTTTTCTTCCACAATGGTGACATTTCACGTTTTTAGATTTATAATTTCTTTTAAATCTGTTATTAAATAATTGTTGACCCCGTTTCTGTTGATGATAGGTCGCATTTGGGAATTTATTTATTTTTGAAAACGACGTAGTTTTAGCTTGTAATACTTTTAAACTTGTGTCTCGATTTTCATTGTTTAGTTTAATTTCGTGGTCTAGCAATCTAGTTTTCACGAACGTCAAGTTTAAATTTTCTTCGGCTAAAGTTTCGATCGCAGTAATAACACTATTATAAGAGTTGGGTAGTGTCATGAATAAATGCGTTATTTTATCGTTCGTTAAACGAGAACGTTGCTCCCGCCGATACTAGTTCGCATATTAAATCATCAAAATTTTGAAAATGCTTTACTAATTGGTCTTCTTTAAACTTCATATTGAGAAGTTGTTTTCTCAAAGTTAACTGATTAGATGTACTTTTTCGCTCATATATCATATCTAATTTATTGAAAATGTCTTTAGCTGAAAATTGTTCAGTAACTAAACCGAGTAAAGTGTCTGATAAATATTCTACCAAAATATTTTTCGCTATTTTGACACTTTTAATCCACTCAGTATTAGGTTCGTTTGGCAATTCTTCATCAATTACATGAAGTACATTACGTTCACTTAATAGATTATGAATTCTTAATTTCCAAACACTATATCTTGCACCGTCGAATTGTTTAATGTTCCGTTTTAAGTTGGAGCTGTCCATTTTCACTGATTTTAATTTCACAGTATATTTATAAAAATAAAGTCACTTAAAATTTATTAATTGTCTTTCAAAAGTATTTACGATACTTCTAGTAATTATTATTTACACTGTACTTTACTGCACTGCACTGGTGCACTGGTGCACTGGGCCCATAACCTGTTAGGTTTGGGTTGATGAAATAAAACTAAGTTTATTTATCAAATAGCAGAGGTGGAATTTATTATTTTACTTTAGGAGGTGTGTGTTGCCTGAAGGCGTTAGCAGAACCGAAAGAGGGCGAGATGCAAACATCTAAGTGAGGGTTAGCTGGCCACTTAAGGCACTTATAATAGTGGCGTGAGAATAATGAGTAGATTGATTTTTGTTATTCCAACAGGGGGCGCGGGTAACGCTCGCTTCGCTTATATTTCGCTTCGCACTGCTAACGAGACGTGTTCTCGGAAGTATAAAGCTGCTGCCGCAGCTGCTATGAAGAGGATTGGACGATGGGTATCATGTGCAATCATTTAGAATATTAATTAAGTGTTTATTACCTTTTTTTATTTAAGCTCTACACTTCAATTTCTCGTATGCAGTATCGACGTCGTCGTCGGCAATGGACTCGAAGCGGCGGGCCGAGTCGTGGAAGAGAAACAGACGGGCCCTGGCCTACTCGACTGTCGGCACGCCTGACTACATAGCCCCCGAGGTATTCCTGCAGACCGGGTACGGCCCGCAGGCTGACTGGTGGAGTCTCGGCGTTATCATGTTAGTATCTCACTTTCAACTGACCAACGTGCCGTTGTAACTCGATCATATTAGATTAGATCATATTTCCAGTAACATGTAAACACTAACACCTGATAAAAGTATCTGTTTGTATTTAAAAGCAATGCTGTAATACTTTGTGAAATAGCTAGCGCAATTTCTCTATTCAATTGTCTAAAAACACAGATTGAATTGGAATGTTATTGATATTTATGTGGGCGTAAATAAATTGAATTATTGTAAGTGTGATGCATTACTATGTGAACAGTGGTATAGTAGCATAACACTGGGTCATTGTTAACTTAGAACGTTTGTATGTTTACATTTTCAAAATTATTTGTGATTTGATTTAATCCTAAAGCGAATTAAAACTAAAACGTTTTGTAGTGTTTAAAGCGATACGAATGTATTCTGGCTTGCTAATATTAGTTCTAACAGCTCTGCGTTTCAAAACATGATATCAACTAATTGTGAGTCAATGAGGGACTACACATGTAAGCATGCAGAACAGACTTCGTGCTTACTACTGACGAATTTGCGTAAACCTGAAAAAATCAATAGTGTTCGGTTCGACCCCGATATCGATCTTAAGGATATTGACAAAGCAGTCGACAGGGCTCCTATCGAACTTCGGCTTAAATTAAAAAAATAGTGCTGAGTTTATTTAAAAAGATAGTACACAATGGTTTAACTTTAACCAAATTAACATTAGCCGCATAAAGCTTTGCGCAGTGAGGAATGGAAGGATGGTAGGGGTTGCAGGACAAAGGGTTCTGAAATGGAAAGACTATGGCTAATAATTAATTTTACATAAATATTTTATTTATAAGTAAGATAATCTTGACTCAATTTGGATTAGAGCTATAAAACAAGGTATATTCAATTACAATGATAATAAAATAACATGTTATATTTCTAAAAAGACGTATAGAGAACTAAATAATACATGATTATACGACAAAGATGTTATTATGGAAAACTCACTATTCACCAATAGTTTGTTCACTTTGTCAGACTCCGCATAATCATGTTATTGTACATTTCGAATTCAATGGAAACCTTTTTGTAAAAAGTACAGAGATGATAAAATGCAAGGAGCCAAGTAG
Organism: Spodoptera exigua; assembly: GCA_902829305.4. NCBI lineage: Eukaryota > Metazoa > Arthropoda > Insecta > Lepidoptera > Noctuidae > Spodoptera > Spodoptera exigua. The sequence goes on along the minus strand of LR824601.2, from coordinate 16,015,849 downwards.
TACTTAACGAACTAGCTTTTTAGGCTTCGCTCCTGCTCCATTCTTCTCGACACTAATCTGTTGTAATTTTCCCTATTCTTTCTCCCTGAATACTTTATCTTACTGTAGGATTGCTCAGCTAATTGTACCCTACTTTTCTTACTCAAGAAAATAATAAGCGAAATTGATTTCGTTGTTTTCGAGATTTGCGATTACCTACACAGCGATTCACTTTTGTTAACATATGACAAATGGCATATGAGGGGAACTGGCTGTTGCAAAATTACTTGGGTTCGATTCCCATAGAACGTGTAATACACAGTTTGTGGTTCCGGAGCTTGGTGTCTATGATTTTTATATTGTTTGTTTGAAACACCAACGATACAGAAAAAAAACTTTATGAAGGGCAAAGTATTTTAAAGGCTTAGCGTGTTAAGGCAGAACGTATCAACGAATATAAATTTGAGTATTTTTCTCAATAGTGGCTCTGCGACAGTGTTTAATTATTGTATTTTGCGAAACATCGAAAGTTCATTCTCATGTAAACTCCCAAAAAGGTTACGTAATGGAACGACAATCGGACCAATACGCCCATTACGCTAATCCTACATAATAATCATTGGCTATTAAACTGAAAAGTATACATCTAAATAATTGAACACGTCTCCTTGTAAATTGTCAGTAGTAAATACACTAATAACCTATCGAAAACCGTATTTGCCTACTTACTTGCGTAAAACGTGTAATTTTCCTCAATAAACCGGCTATAACAGGTGTTAACCAGTCATTATCTGTTTCCAGGTACGAAATGTTGATTGGCTACCCTCCATTCTGTTCGGAGTCCCCGCAGGAGACGTACAGAAAGGTGATGTCGTGGCGGGAGTCTCTCACCTTCCCGCCGGAGATACCCATCAGTGAGGAGGCACGGGAGACCATACTACGCTTTTGTTCAGAACCAGATCGCAGGTACACATGCCAAACAATTCTATGCTTCTTATACTATATAACCGAAGAGTTTTTGTTTAATTTCTGAAAATACTGCTTTTTGTGTATGCTTTTGTAGGCTGTAAGACATTTCGCTGCAACTAATACAAGCAGGGCAGTAGCTAAAATCTCAATGAAAGCCGACACGTGTTGTCGAGAGTTGTTGTATATGAAGAGCCGAATATTGTGCCCAGTCGGTATTATTGGAGGTGTCTGGCAGTGCATGGGCTGACTAAGTAGATACCATAAAAGTGAATGTTAAATAATTACAGATTGGGTTCTCAACGCGGCATCGAGGACGTGAAATCGGTATCGTTCTTCCGCGGTGTTGACTGGAGCCACGTTCGGGAGCGTCCCGCCGCCATCTCTGTGGAAGTGCGCTCCATAGACGACACCTCCAATTTCGACGACTTCCCAGACGTCAAGCTCGAAATACGTGAGTCACAGGATTATATTTTATACCATACAATTCGTTTCTGTTTTTCAGACAATCTGTTTATAATCATGACCATCTAATCATTCAGCAGCAACTATTATGAACATTGTGTACGTTGTTGCAGCATCAGCGCCAATCCCACAAGACGGCGAGGTAGCGTACAAAGACTGGGTGTTCATCAACTACACGTTCAAGAGGTTTGAGGGGCTTACGCAGCGCGGGACCCCCACCAAGAAGTGAAGTCTTGGCCCCTGAGTAACACTGCTTTCAGTCTAAACTGCTGCAGCCCCTGCGCTGCCTAGCCTTGCCAAGCAATATAGATGTTAACGTTTCGTTAGGCGGTCGATAGCAGCGCTAGACAGCCCCTGGCTTCGTATCTTACTGCCTGCTATGTTATTATTACTTAATAGTACGTACGATAGGCATACGGTAGGTGGTCTACACTTAAGAAAGCAGAAAGATAGACCTTAGTGCAGTTTAATGATAGAGTTATTTGAGACAAATCCTTAGTAATATCTCTCTTTACTTAATAAGATCTCGAAAGTTAACCCTTAGGCGTCATCCTCGGATATTAAGATCGTATCGTAATATATCAGTACATCGCTAGGTAGGTCTGCCCGCTCTTTGTTTCTAACTAATTGAAAAAAGTGCGATTATTTCATAATGTAACATGTATGATACGGCGTAAAGTTAAAGCTATAAGTCTCGTGTGCCTACCTCTATTTGTGCCTACCTCTGCATGCATTTGCGACACTTTAGTCTGAAAGCAGTCTGCAATAATAACCGATGACAATTCTTTAATCACCATTTGATTGTATGCATGTACTGATATGAATTGTGTGTCTGATAACCACTACCCCGGCCTGTTACACCTGGCTGTCGGCGGTGCAAGCTGACCACGTGGACTAGTGGATCAATTGGATTCATTTTTACTCTTATACTTCAATGTTTCGTCTGAATCGCTAAATTATGAAGCGGCGGACACAAATCGTGTGTTGTCGATGCCGCTGATTAACTCGACAATATTCTCGCACTGAATGCTATCGCAATATAAATATGAAGATGGAAATAGGAAATGCTATGATTTTGAATGTATATATTGCTCGTAGACAACTTTTCAACTACTATTTTACTAATCGAAGTCTTTACTTGCCATTTCTTTCTGCTTTTTTCTTTCGAGATAGGTAAAAATAGGATTGCCCGTAATTTTTCCTTACTAATACAAAAGTGACAATGAAATATTTTGATGTAATAATAATTGTACAGTGCATAGGTCTAGGCTAACATTGGATATTGATATTTTTAAAGTAATTGTATTAAAGAAACCAAATAATGAAATGTAAAAGAGAATACGATAAAACAATGATATTAATATTTCCGAAACAAATTTGCCCCTGATGTTGACAACACGCTTTTTTGTCTTTTTCATTTTAAAATGGTTTGCCTGATTGTTGTTATGATTTTATTGACTATCGAGGGATGTATCATCCTGTTGTAGATACTAATACGTCATATTTTTAGTGTACGTCGAAAGCATCGACCATCGAAAAATGCATACTGCCGACGAGGAGGCCAACTTCGCAATAAATCATCGATGATAACTCTTAAATTAAATTATACATATTTATTTGATTGCGCTATTTATACGATATCGCTGTTTGTTACTTGTTCGAACTGGCAATAAAATGTGTTCTAGTTTTGCCCATTTCTGGGGTTTGGTTATAGCCTTGTTAACATCTGTTGTCGAATGTTGGCTGCTTGAATAAATCAGTTCAAGAGATGTTTTTATTAAATTTTTGGATAGCGTTGAGGAGTCTAATCGTATTTCAATGTTTCGGAGTAGATAACGATATACTTATTCATTTCGACGATGCACTTGCTGATGGAGTTATATAGTTTTGTGTGAATTTCAGCCACGACTTGCCTTAACCCTAGCCTACCTACCCTAGTAAGGCATGAACACGAAACGAGCCAAAATGCACTTTAACCCCGAACTGCTTGAGACAATATTCTGTTGATTAAGTTAATAAAATACCTCATAAGCTGCAATAACATACGTGATAGGTTGTAATTGTAAAAATAAAAGTGTCTTTATATATAGTGGTGCGTCTAGAAGTATTGAACTTACTAATCTATAGCATAGGATGAGTTTTTGAAATTAAATAAGAGAAACGAAAAGAAAATACAATAATTATTATTATAGTATGCTTATTTTTGAGGAAATATACACTATACTATGCTTCCACTGTTCTCGTAAAAGTTTTGATGTGTCAGTTCAAAAACTTACCCTGTACACCGCATACGCAAAGTTATTGATAACGTACTAGTAGCTGAACTGTTGCTTCTGTTACATTTCTATTCGACGACGACCAATACGAAATGTGTTCCCACGTTTAGTCACCGCCACATCTATCCATGTCGGTGCCAGACACGATGGAAACGTGCTCCGCGTTGCTTGTCACATATTTCTTGTTTGTAAATTCGTACTTTCTTATCGTGAATTACTCATTAGGCACTCCTATCACAACTATTTCTAAATAATGAATTCGTTTATTTAATTAATGATTTATTTTATTATTATTTATAATTCGACTAATATACATAATTATTCTATTTTATCGGCAGGAATACTTGTCTCTCTCCCTTTCTCTCTTATAACTATAACTATTCGAAAGCAAATACTTACCTCTTTATATTTTATATTTATACAAAGAATAGTGTACGAAAATGTATATTTTGAAGGCCGCGTTCAATTCATTCGCAATAGAATTCCGTCCAAAATTATGTTACTATAGCAAAGTATTTTACCAAAAATATTAATATATTTACCTTCATGTAGTTGGCATAGTATGCTAGTTGGAAACTGTTCTTACCTATTTATTTTATGGATTTTTGAGGCTTGAACCGACTTTATTAGTAATCAGAACGAAGACGATTGCTGACTGAATCGGGAGACGCTGACTTGACGTGAATACGCGGCAACTTTTGGATTAACCTGGGCGAATGTTTTTTGATTTTCGGTTATATTACAGTCAAGGATACAGTTAAATAAAACATGGTTCTGCTTGATGAGGTTTTGAGGCATGCTAGGCTCCTCAGTCAGCTTGCTTGACTATGCCTTGTAAGACGGACATATAGAATCAAGTGCGACGCAACCAGTGTCCGGCCATAGGAAACCGCTCGCTTATTTATTATGAAAAGTTAAACCAACGTATTCATGTCAATTATTTTAAGAATTATATCTCTGCCTGTCCTGTTTACCTTGCAAACAAACTTATGAATTTAAAATTGTTAGAGCAATATTAGATATTAAAGAGAGAGGTTGGTATTCCTGACTTTACTTACTTTAGCAAAGTATTCCCGTCTTTGTCGCTCTAATATTTTCTGTATGCGCAGGACGGAGAACAACACTGCTGAAGCATGTAAATAATTTCTTGTATTCACAATATTTCTTCTTTCTATGTTTCTTCACTGCTCCGTAGTAGTTCGTGTGTGTTATATGTTTGTGTTCGTATAATATGTAGGACGGAAGTTACCGGCAATGTAATTTTTAAACACTAATTTTGAAATAATATTTTAATTTTTTAATTGTTATTGTAATTTAATAGTGAACGTATATTCGCCTCAAGTTATTATCAGTAAAATGAACTTAGCACAAACATTAAACCAGTGGCTAAAGAAGTGGGGTTTTCTATTATAGCAATAATGTGAAAAGTTGTCTTTGCTCAGGCGTGGGCTTATACGCTGATGATGATAGTAATGTAAAAGTGGTAAAAGAAGAGATAAATTTGCTCATCCATCGAAATTATTCCTTTTTATGAACGTTTTTTGGTTCAGTGTAATTAACGATTGAGCTGATAATGCAAGGTAGCCTTAGTTCGGTTCAGTCTCCAAGGGTCCTTGTTATACCTCGCATCCAACGGTCACTGTGAAATAGCACATTGCCGGTAACTGATATATCAAATGCACTTACAACTTTTGCTGTTATAATGAAGTAAGAAGTACTCTTTAGAGAATCTATTTCCATAAGATAGTGACTCCACGAATTACACCGTGCGAACAAGTTGCTTCCATTTTATCATAGTATTCTGATTGTACAAGTATACAATATAAATCAAGAAATTGTTAATTTTATACAAACGTACTTTTATGTATTATTATTATCCATCACATATTTATGTACATATACAGTGCGAATAAGAGGTACGAAGATATAAATTGACATATTTCGATGTAGATCAGAATATTTTTTGGCAAGGAAAATTGCGCTTAGTAGTAATATAGTTAAGGACGGCCTGCCACCAATTACATTTAGCAGAGGCTGCAGTCTCTATATGGAAATACATCGACTAATTATTCCTTATCGTACGTTCTTTATTGTGCGCACAAAATAATTGCAGTCAATATCTATCGACCCTCTTATATTCTAAACTATTTCTTCTATATACACTTTGAAATTAAATAATAAATCATACTAAAAGCGACACTTTTCGATTATAAGATATTCACAAGGCGATTTTTGACTCTTAATTTTAACTTTTACTTATTCTCAGCACGTTATTTAAATAAAACCTTGTTTGATACAAAATCACTGCTTTTTGCACACATTTTACCAAATTCTCTGCTACGCTATCGCACCTGAAGACATCAGAGTTTAGCCACGTGCAGTCACTGGCCCCGCGGAGGGCAGTGCGCAGTATGACTAGTGACTAGTGATACGTACCCGCTACACAATTCTAAGCATCACCGATATACGTAAGTTAGACGTTACGTGCGGCCGCGCGCCGTGTCCTACTCGATATCACAGATTCGCCAGCTTCCGAGCCGCAGTCATGCCACTCGTGCCGGAGGTGATAGATTATTTATAAGTATAGGTGTATTTTTGTGTCTGTTTAAATAACTTTAGAAATTCCTGACTACAGCGACAGGTCGCGTTCTAATCGTTAGAAAATAAATGAAACTGAAAATAATATTCTATAATATTTTTACACTAACATAGTAAGCACATTATAACTCTCATTGCGTAATATTAACTTGTACAAACTGACAAATTCTCTTTTTATAGATATTAATAAATAGTACAACTTAGTTGCACGCTAATACTGAAGTTCGTTTGTGTATTTATGAAGCTCTACAACTTTTGTAGATGCATGCTATGTTATGCTGTAATGATTGGCCATGCAATACGAGTCTGCCAATACAGCAAAAAATTGAGTTCTCATTACAAAATACCATAGCAAGTGTCGAATAACTTTGTGATTAAGTATGTTTGTATGGGAAACAATCTCTCTCGGCGGCGTCCAACATGACGTGACCAGTCGTACTATTTCTATGTGGGCCCTGGGTGTAACACATGCTCTTACTATGTGTACTCCTCCAGGGCCCGTACGTCGGCACAGGACCGACCGGAGCGGAGGACGACCACCTTAGTACAATTGTTACTCGACTTCATCTAACGCCTGACTCAATCAGTTAGCCTTCTGCTTAGCATAGTACTAATATGACAAGTTTGGTGTTGTATAATTTTAATGTTAGCGGTTTGTATAATTTTGAATTCGATGTGTGTTGATTTAGTTGACACGTTGGCTGCAGAAATCGCCCTGCACGCTGTGCATCATCGCATGTATGTATGTACCGATTGTAGCGTGATGCGCCGGCGCCGGCGGGGCTTTTCCGCGGTAAACTGCGTAGTGTGACGTTTGTGAGGGCTGTTCGTTCGGGCGGGCTCGGGGGCTCCACTAGCTCCATACTACTGTTTCCATGAACACTTGTTGCTGTACACTAGCATCCACCGCGAACTGTAAGAACGCCACGATATTGCCACGCACTGCTCACGACTATTGCAACGTCTGACATCAATATAATTGATGCGGCTCCTTTAGCTTGTACAGGTAAGGTCGACGCGTGTACTCTGCGAGAGTTGCTCACATTTGCCAAATTTTTTCTGTCAATTATATCATCTGTTCGGCTTACGTTCATTACGTATATAGCACATTATATTATATCGGTATAAACGAATATTCGTCACACTTCATAGAGGCTATAAGTAAGCAAGTCTCAGAGACTTATACAGTGCGCACCGTTCACACGAATAGCCCATTAGTGATGTAGATGTTAACTCCATTCAATTTAGTTGAATTATTTCGTTTTTGTCAATAATACATATTAATTTAAATGTTATTTAATTTAAAATTATTGTAATTGTTTGTTGTACACAAACGCGTACCACAGCTGAGGACGAGGTCGGCTCGCTATATGACGCTGTATTCGTGTAATGTCATGAACCACTGAACACGATAGTTACTATTTGTATACTTCACTGAACTGATAACAATAAAAATATCTAAATGTTATTTAGCGATAATTTGTCGTAAGGCGAGCAACTGCGTATTCCTTCGCAAGTAAACACAAAAGCATTGTGATGTCGCACCTTAGCAATTACATTGACACAAAAGCATATTCTTGAAATTACTTGATACCACTAACTGCTTTAAGTTAAGGGTTATTTTTGTATATAATTGAAGATATTTTTTATTAAATCATTATTATGCCTTCACTACGTCGTCGTCGCCTACTACGTCTTTGTATTTCATGTCTACGTTTTTGTTGTTTTATTGTAGTGAACCAATGACATTTGTATGGCGTTGTATAGTTTCAAAATCTGTTGACATAAAACTTGATGTGAAAGTCACATATTTTAGAAATATTGAAGGAAATCTAATGAACTATCTGCATACAGTTGGCTAAAAATGACTCAAGAGGTTTTCTTTACGTATGTTGTAATCAATCTGAATAGTTTCAACTGCCTATAGTTAGAAGCAGATTAGTAAACAAAACTTATTATTTTGTTTTGGCACTCACGTTAATGTAATTGTTATGGTGCGATGTGAGATATTGTTCAGTCAATGAATGTATTTTGTTTTATTACATGCAATGTGTTGATGAGAACAATCGTAGTCTGAGAAGCACGCGTTACATGCAGCCAGTGATACAATGACGCGACACTTTTAGTTACCTGACGCGAGAGCAATTTACAAAATAAGTGTGGATTATAATATAATTGTCACTGCATGTGACACGTGTCTCCCTGGTACCTTGATAAGATTATATCATGAAATAAATATGTATGATGGCCCTGGCCGTTCTATCAGGGATGTTGTTTTATTATTGTGATTGTAGAGCGTCGATGCGAAGTGCGCGGGACCCGGCCGCGATCAAATAAATCATAGCTATTCGCTTTGTTATTGTTGTTCGAAATAATGATAATGAAAAATAATTATGAGTTATTTAATTTCTTTAATTGTAAGTCTTTAAGTATTTTGTTTAATACTTTTATTGTTTCTTCCATGTGATTTAAGAAAGTGGCAATACAATTAAGCATTAAAGCGATATGAACTTTGATTGAAGATCTTTTTATTGCCATGGCTTACCTACCCCTTATCCCAAATCCTACAAGTATATTCCAAAGTTTTTTTCCTTATCGGAAACGTATATCGATACAATTTAACTTATAAAAGTCAAAAGTAAAGATTTGGGGTGTAAATAAAAGTGTATTGAATTATACATTTATATATTTCACTTACATAGTTTATTTATATAAGACTAAGAACAATAAAGAATTAATACCAACGTCAATCGGCAAGTAGCTTAGGTACACTTACATTTCGCTGATACAGTCAGCGTCAGTGAACCACATTAATTATTATTAAAAATCGATGTTTCCATATTTTTGAACACTTCCAATTCTTAGACATGAATGGCGATTTGAGTGAATATATCAATATAAAACGTCTCGAAATAATGCGACTATGATGTTGACAATAATATGGAAACTGTTTCTATGTACGGGACGTGTGTGGAACCTTTTGAGTGCGTCCATTATTCGAATACCCTTCGTGTCAATATTTGATATTCACTGCGCCTTACAATTGCTAAGTAACCTGCCGATATATTCGGAGGCTGTAAATAAAGCTAGTGTTTAAAAACATTAACAGCCAAGAAATTAATTCAATAACATATTATTATATACAAAATAACATCATTGTCAGTAACTCCTACTTTTGAATATGGGGTGAGAGCATGCGCCTCATAATGAGTTTTTCAACAAGTATTCAAACAGCTACAACAAAAAGATACTCGGGCATCTTAAACTCGGCAAGTAGCAAGCTCGTCTCTACACAAAAGTACAGATTTCATGAGATCGATTATCTGCCGATTGCTTTTAAACGTAGGTATGCACACAATATTTAATATTAGCTATTAATTAATTCCATTTCAACTTGCACTCCGTTGTATTAGGACTATGTCAATAATGTCACAAACGATATATATACCAACTGCCACTGTCACTTATAATTCAATAAAATAATATGTTGTCTCATAAAACAAGTGTAAGTAATTAAATACATTGAAAATCATTCTCTCTATAACCTTATATTAAAACGACAGCAAATAAAACTTGTTTCAAGTAAATCTAGACTTAAATGTTGCGCTACGAACAACAAAGAAACACAATAAGTACTAACCCCTACATCGACATCTTACAGTAAACTATTATGATTATTATGTTATAAAACCTTAAAGGAGCAAATGCTGAGTAAATGCAAACGCAATACCGTTAAAAAGTTTGTGTCTAGAGTTCCAGTGTAGGTACCTAAATAATATAACATGCAGATTTTGGTTCCAAGAGTCGCATTGTGCTAACTTAAATAGAAAGCAAACTTATTCATTCAGAATAACACAATACGATTAAAAGTAATACAAAAACAATAAAATATTTGAGCTAAACAATAATTAGGTACTAATATTTAAAAGTCATAACCTGTTTTACCGTAAATAACACATATACTTAAAATGTTGAGGATTCTAACATTTTCAGTTTAAAATCCGTTACACTTTTTAAATACTTAGACTAAAGCGATGGAAAGCTAAACTCTAAGCAGTAGTTACAACAAGGAAATGTAATGTACTTATAACGCTAGTTCCTTATTCAAATAAAAACAAACAAAATAGTTACAAGCAATGACTTAAATGTAAAAATATAAAGATAGTATTACCATGTATTAATTATATAAACCTTTGAATTTGATGCTCATTCCAAGGTACAGATAACAAAGGAAATGTTATTTTTTTTAAATAACTTTTTTTTCCTTTTACTTATGTCAATCACATGTTCAAATTCACGATCAACTGAATGATTAAATATGTTTAATCAATTTTACTTATTATTAATACATCGTAATACCATTGTTACCTATATATTATCACACGCGTGTTTATTTAGCACACACTTGTATTCGAATCACATTACTGCACTACGGAACACATGGGAGAGGAGGGGACACTATTCACAGTGTAAAAATAAGTTGATATAAATATGATTATTTCTTCTTCTATCTTATGAACAGAACCGATGATGTAGTTGGTTGTAAAGTGTCTACTAAGTGTTAGAGAATAGAGACATCAAAATAATAAGATTTATAAACGAATGAAACTAAATGTGTTTGAAGGTATATATCTAAAAATTCCTTTTTTTCATGTGGACATGTAGGTTCGTCACGTTTCGTCCTTCCTTCTCCCATTACGTACAAAGGACTTATCTACTAGGTACCTACTAACATACTTATCATGTACGAAATTCAGTTCTTAATCTATCAGAGTCGTTATAGACGAGAATAACTTTCGAAATACAGCCCTTAAAATAATTTATAATATGACTTCGTCATTTTAACTAAACATAATAGAATTGAACATATCGGGTGGCAATACCTTCTCCTTTAGAAGTCGGTTCAAATAAAATAATTATTAAATTTTAGCAATTAACTCAAAATACAATATATCAATCAAAATACTTATTTGAAACTTAAATGTACTACGTACAACTTAATATTACGAGAAATCAACCAAAAATTATGACGATTTGACGATTCGAAAAATTACGTGTAACCTTACTGTAAATTTATTAAAATGAAGATATTCTAAAACAAGGAACATTTAAAATAAATAAATGATAATAGCAAAATCAAAATGACCTACTTGTTGAAAAACGATATGTATAGTGATTCCTAGGGTCGATACGATAGCTCCTAAGTCGTGCGTTTGACTACCTTACCTACGGCACGGTCAGCATGCGTCGTGCACACTGCGTCACATGCAATCTGCTGCGGCGTGTGCCACGTGTGCTACGCCACCCAACCACCGCACTCTGAAAGCACGTCTGCGAGATCTGACACTCAAACATTGCACAACAGCTTATTCGAATAGCTACCAGATTAATTACAATCTTTGCTTATAAAACTTGTGTTATAAATATTTTAATACTTTTAGTGGTCATATTTATCCTTAGGAATAATACAACTTTAATAACTATCCCTAGAGTTTCTGCGAAACTTTGGCGCTAGTTATTCTAAACCTTTAATGATATTACCAATAATTGTATCAGTCATGCCTTTATTACTATTGGCGTTCTCTTTGATTTTTTTATATTTATCCTTGTTGCTGAACTTGTGGATGCGACGAGTGCGGAGACTGGGGTGACTTGGGGACAGGGCCCGCAGCAGCTTCAGTGCCAGCCGGTGACGAGGACGCGGCGGGATCCCCGTTCGCGTCCTCGTCTTGTTTCGGAATATCAAAAATTTCTGAGAAGAGAGGCGGGAGCAGCAGGCGCGGCCAGTGCTCGCGCGGCCAGCCCAGCAGCACGTTGTGTCGGGTACCCAGCAGCCGCACCTCGTTCCTGGCTGCTGCGAAGGCTTCGTAGCGCGCACGAGATATTGCCACGGACTCCGGCCCGCCATGCGCCACCGCCTGGTGGAAATTATATATCATACAATAGTAGAAGAATATGTTGTACATACAAATATTGAACTGTGAACGTAACGCCTTACACTATTCTGGAGCGCGTCGTTCATGGCATGTTGTAGCCCGCTGATGCGGTCTGCCGCGCTGAGTCCGTTGCGGTGTGGGCAGAGTAGCAGGGTGCCCGTGTACACTGCCATCTCCTCTTCGGTTACGTTCATGCGAGTAATATTCCAAATATAGGTGAGCATGGCCGTAGCGAATGGCGCCTGAAACATGATTAGTTTTAATAATATAATTATCTATTATATTTCGTGGTCTTTGATTTTAAAAGTTAAACATAATGGGAATATAACATTGTTTTAGGATATTTTTAATTTATCAAAAAAAAACTAACGTATTTTAGTAAATGATTTTTTTTTTTTTAGTAATTAGTTTAGAAGCTGCGTGTTGCATCTACGAGACATGCGTAGCGCAGGCCGTCGACGCCGCGTAGCGCCACGTAGGCCAATGTCTACGCTCGTAGCAGCTACTAGAATTTATTGATAAACGTTCCTATTTTGAATATCTAGTATTTTATGTCGGTACCTATTTACCAACATATTTTATGTTTAACGTTCTAATTACATTGCAAAGTAAGCGGTTACTACAATATGGTATGTTGTCACAATCGCGCCTATTTATTTAGTCTACTACTTAAAGCACTTTGATGTTACCAGGTCATCCAGCAAACAATGACAGCTGACTTACGGAATAATTACGATTCCCTGGTAATGCATTTAATATTAAACTCGAACTTGATCGTGTCATGATTGCGGTAATTTTACTTTATCTGTAAATCTTTTTTATTATATGTTACCTTGCAGATAATCACGTACAATAATTGCTTACAGAATAATTACTGCAAAACGACGATGACTTAGAGACGAGTTCTATTTTTTTATTTCGAAAAAATCATTAACTGCAGATTGTCAATTGTCGGTTTTAGTATGAGAAATACTCATTACAAAAAATAGTAGTTAGAAGGTGAACGTGATCTCGTGGTATACTCACATCGTAGGTGATAACCAGTTGATTATGTGTGAACGTGGTTCCATCCTCGAAGACAATGCGGTCTGGAGCTGAGAGCGCGGTGATGCGGGTCAACCAGACCTCGAAGAACCCTAGCTGCGGACACAAACACACTGACAGGTACGAAGTTATACTGAAGATGCGCAGCGTTAATGGTGGTGAATGATGAGAATCGCAAAGCGAGAACTCGCATGGAAATAGTACTTAAATATAAAGTCGCAGACATAATAGGCTAGCGAAAAGTGTCCCTATAATAAATAAAAAGAAGTTATTCTGAGGAGTCTATTAGCCTATAAACTTTTTTGGAATATTTGGCTTTATTTTAATAAATTAGTAAAATAATAATGTGAGTGGCAATCGAGTGACGGAGCGCAGTTTACAGCTGTTCTAAATTAAGTATGTAAGTAGGTACGTAAATTCAAAATAGAGCGGCAAGTTTCACAGATAGCCAACTTAATGAAATAGGTTTCTATGCTACGTCAAATTAAAACTTAAACTCATTAATGTACTATTACCGCGTTTTCTCTGCTGCAAACTAAAGAGAAAACTACGCGGGCGAGAACTTTGTGGAACTCTTTATTTAAATAAGAAAACAGGCATGAGTACAAGTTCGCTTAGCTGCATCGGCTGAATTCCGTTTGGTTACCTTAATCAGGATAAGTTGGTCATCTTGAGGCAGTGTGTGGAAGCCAGGGAGCCGCTTTGCAAACTCTACAACTTGCTGCACGGCCGGAGTCATGCGGAGGGCTATGTTGTGCCAGAGCACGGAGCGCACGTCCGTTGCGCGGTCCGTCGTGGAAGAGGCCGCGTCCTCGCCGCCGCTGCCTATGTCGTACCAATATACAACTGCATTAATATATTCCTATAAGATGTCTCCAAAACTAAAGCTTAAGTGTCCTTAGAAACTTTTATCATTTTTTCTAAAGCCCCGCTTTGTACCCTTATTCTAACACTTTCCTGACAAAATTAAATAGTTAATACTAATTACATCCTAAATTCAAAATTATCTCGTACTAAGCGGTTATCCAGAGCTTGTGAAATAAGCCCTAGACGTTTCTGATGATGTTTTACAATACATTTACGACGCGTGGGAGGACTCAAGCGACGCTTTGGGAATATTTTGTGATTTATCCAAGGCGTTCGATTGTGTGCTTCATGATACACTGATCAGGAAGCTATCCCATTACGGAATAAGAGGTGCATCTCTGGACCTTCTTACCTCATACCTGAGTAATAGGGTTCAGAGAGTTGAAGTAAACGGAGTGGTTTCTGCCGGGTCTGTTGTGAAGATGGGTGTTCCGCAGGGTTCTATTCTCGGCCCGTTTTTATTTCTTATCTATATTAATGACTTGCCTTACCTTGTAAGGGATAAACACGAGATAGTGCTGTTTGCTGATGATACCTCACTATTATTCAAACTCAGACGACGACAATTAGTTATTGACAATGTAAACAGTGCTCTCTCAGAAATAGTTCACTGGTTTGGTGTTAATAACTTATTACTAAACGAAACTAAAACTAAATGTATTAAATTCACAACACCAAATGTTAAACAGGTAAAAACCAGTGTGCTTGTCAAGGGCGAGGAGTTGAGTCCTGTAGATACAACTGTCTTTTTAGGTATAACCCTGGACGCTAAGCTCCAGTGGGGCCCTCATATTAAGAAGAAGCAGTCGAAGAAGCTCAGTTCTGCAGCATATGCCGTTAAAAAAATTAGAAATTTAACAGATGTAGATACAGCGCGGTTAGTTTATTTTAGTTATTTCCACAGCATCATGTCATACGGTATTTTGTTGTGGGGGAATGCTGCTGACATTCAGTCTATTTTTGTTCTGCAGAAAAGGGCTATTCGATCAATCTATAATCTTAGTCCGAGGCATTCGCTCAGAGAATTATTTAAGGAAACTAAGATAATGACGGTTGCCTCACAATATATTTATGAAAATGTAATTCACGCTCATAAAAACAAAAGCTTATTTAAGAAGCATAGTGATATACATAATATTAACACGAGGGGGAAAAACAAATATGTTGTCCCTGCCTCCAGGCTTCAGAAAATAACTAGTTCGTTTAGATGTCAATGTATACGCTTTTACAATAAAATTCCTAGCGATATTCAAAATTTGAGCCTCAATAAATTTAAAAGTGTAATAAAGGCTAAACTTTGCTGTAAAGCATTTTATAAAATAAAAGACTACTTAGAGGATAGTCAGGCATGGGAATGAGCCGCTGTAATGTCTGCACAGGTCATGTTGACATGTTTGTAACATTAGTTACAATTTTATATACAATTTGACATTACGTTTATTTTTTATTTTTTATACAATGACATAATCACCTATTGTGACATTTTATTTTTTATTTGACATTTTTTTTTTATTTATTTATTGACATTTTTATTATTTTATATTATTGTTAGTGTAAGGACCGTGTGAGACTTGCCGTGCTTTTTGATTACCAGTTATCTGCGTTCTGACAGTTTGAGTACTTGCGCGACCCACCCAAATGTTCTTTAGATCGGTATTGTTCGTCGGACAACTCAGCAGCACTAGCTATACTGGTTGCAAACTGACACTTGCATGCCTATCTTCAGAACGGGTCCACTTAAACTGGTGTGGTTCTTTCCTCAAAAGACCACTACAGAATGAACTTGCACGATTCTCTCACATTATGTTATTTTTACATTGTCTGGACTTGAAAAGAGACTGACCTCTGAGTTTGTTTCGGCATTTCTTCTCAGAGTAGTCAGATAGGAAATGCCGGCTTCATCTAGTTTTTCACATATAAATTGACGTGTAAAAGTGCCGTTTTATGGCCTATTTGCAAAAATAAATTCATTGTTTCATTGTTTCAATAATTTTGATTTTCGAATGTATCTTAACAGGTTAAAATCGGGTGTTCATTAAACCTTCACCTTTTTAATTGAATTAAAATTTAAAAAAAAAACTGTTACTTAAAATTATGCCACACTAAGCTGTATTGTATTTTATAGAGATATCAGTGCTAAGACTGAAGGTTAAAAATAAAGTGGATCTAGAACTAAAGATCTATGAATATTTAATACCGACGTCATCTAGCTTTCTTTTTGAAATATTGATTGTGCTACTTTGTGGCCTATTTGTTGAAGTAAAGATATTTTTTTATTCAGCTAGCACTGTGTTTAGCGTTATTTCATTGGATTATTGTTCTGGGCGACTGAGCCACTCTCGCTGCCTGATATAGCTATGAATGTTCTTTTGTTTAAACTATTCTCAATTAAGTTGACATAATTAAAAAGCGACGTTTGTGTTTTTTTCTTATCAAATAAAAAGTAATAAAGGTGTCGCTTTTAAGCAGTTAAGTTTTTTTTGAGGGAAATTCTTCTATTTTCCTATACCGCCTTGACTAAAGCGAGAGGGATTAACAGATTCTTACTGACTAAAAACCAATTCGTTCTTTCTCGTGCTTCGGGCCGGGGCGGGGCCGCGATATATTATTGCGTTTTCACTACTGCGGCTAAAGCAGTTTAGTTTAATGGTTGCTTTACTTGCTTTAATTCATCAAATCCCAAGCGAACTCAGGCGATCGCGCACGTATTGTTCTACTATATGGTGTTTCGAATTACTGCGATTGAAAGGTTAAAACGTCTCCATCCTATCATCAATTCAGTTTTGTGTTCATATGTACAGTACAATAATAAAGCTGATGAGACCTTTGATTTGTCTTAACATTAGTAGGTATTACAGGGCTTTTTTTTGTCAGGGGAAAATCATCAAATCACTTCTCCCGCCCAGGATAAGGCGAGAGAGTGTCAGACTCTTACTGACTAAAAACACCCGCGTTCCTTCTCCTGCTCTGAGTAGACACCTCGGTGACTGATTGCCCTTAACCCACAACCCCGGCTGAAGTACTACAAGGCTGGGAATGAGGTGCATACATTGTTGAGCGATTGTTCTTGAAAAATTATCCTTCTGCTTTTACTAGGTACTTATTTTAAATTCAAAAGTTTATGTGTTTGCCATAGAATTAATAACGTAAATAGTTAATTTTATTAATAATCCGTGATTTTCTTTTAACTTAAACCAACTCTAATCACTAATATTATGTTCAAACATTATTTTTTTGTTAGTCGATCTCATTGTATTATACCTACCTACACGGGTAGACACTCAAAGTCAATGAACGTCCTATTTCGAATTAATTAGGCACTTAGACGATATACAACGACGTCTTCTTATGTTTAAAATAAATTAAAATATATAAAATTTTATTCGAATTCATAAACTGATAAACACTTGAACGGCTAATGCTACTCGAGATAGCTAGTCAAATATTCGAATAATTTCAAAGTACCATTTAAGTATATCGAAGGACCCTTCCAGATAAATGTATCAACACCTAAATATAAAATAAGTTTTTTTCAATCATAATTATTAGCCTATTAGTGTCCTTTGTTGAGCAACAAATGTCTCTTCTCATTGAGAGGACAAAATGCATTTTGTATTTTGAATTAGCCGCAAGTTAATTACTCTTCGATGACCTCTTATTTTGTCAAAAAAACAACAGAACAGTGAAGTTAGCCTCAGGGAATTAGTATGTAAAATTATATTTATTAGTCATGTCAATGACAGCTTAGTAATAAAACTAATAATTTGAAGAATTTTAAACATCTTATTTCTTCTAGTTTGTTGACGCCGCCAAGATATTTGAGCACAGATACGAACAATTATACACATAACGCATGCACTTGTATAATATTTTCTAAATAATAACTTGATTATTGACTGTAAAGAAGTTTATGAATGGAGTTCCGTATCTATCCAATGAGACAGGCGACGTTCAGGGTTGTTAACATGTAACGTCTCTTTTTAACTGACCTACGCGACACTAACTTGAAGTTTGCTCCACCTCACAAATGGAGGCGCGACAACATACCTACTACTACATACCTAAGAAAAAAAATACAAAAATAATAATGTTAATATCTATTGCCGAATACGAAATTATTTCGCCTACTGATGAGGTATTTGTTTTACAATCGTATCAGCGGTTTCCAATAAATAACAACGTACTTCCTACTAATAGTGAAACTCGACACCGTCTAGTAAAACGGCCACGTTTACTTAACTCGACAAATTATTATGAATGGATGAATTGCTTAATGCTTATGTATTTTGTAATATCTAGGCTGCCGAAATGTTTAGTTTTGTAAAGTTGCAACTTGCAACGTGACATGAGTTGCTGCATGCGACTAAAAACACTATGAAAGCCAAAAATGAAATACGACTAGTTGAAGTAACTAGCGCGGTCAAACAACAAACTAACCTGCCAACTGAGTATTACTAGGAATATGCGAAGTGCCTATTTCCTCTGGCACTGGCCTTACCAATGGTCGGACCGTAGTAAAAATGTGTCAAGTGCTTATATTTTTCCGAACGAGGGCTCCACGAGACTCGTTGACCGCCCTAACAGAATGTGCTTAGTATTTCCACTACTTTAAGATTCCTTTGCTTTCAATTAACTTGTACAGGTGGTATTATAGCGCCATCATGATGTTTTATACAGAGTGATTAAGATGCAGTTATTCAAAATCCAAACAGTTTAAACAAGAGCTGATGAATAATCGCGTATTAGTTATGCTGTTGAGAGCTAAATTAAAATGCATGATGGTGTAAATAGGAAAGATGCACCCGTATAGAGTGCAACGTTAATGGAAGGCTACATGGCGCGGATGACGGGGGCGGCGAGTGACGCCGCGCGGCGCGCCATACACCCACGACTTCACAGCTCCGAAGATTATACTCCATTCATATTATTATAAGCTTCGACAAACACAGTGTCATTGTCCTCTTATCTATTATAATACCTTTATCGGTAGACAAAAGCCAGTCTGCTTGCCATTTCATGATTTGTTATACTATGTGTGTACTGTGTGTGTTGCTTTTGGAAATTTTGTGAGTAGATATGCAAGAAATTCTCAAAAATATAATTAAAGTAAAGAGAATAAGACCCGACTGTATCTTCTACAAAATATTGTTATGACAACGATTTATTAAACACTTTTTTGTATATTTAAATACGTTTTATTTTTAAAAGTGTTATAGAATTCTTTTTAATTGCTACTCCTCCGGTATATGACAAACAATAAAAAACACATTGTGTCTCGCGTGGATCGACGCTTCAGCATACCACGGGTTAAGGAGGTCTAAATATCCTTAATCTTGTTTGGCTTTAAGTCACTGATTTTTTGTACTAACATAAAACAGTTGAAACTTCACATTCTAAATAATTTACAAACTTTGATAACTTTTTTATGTAAATCTAAATGAAAAACCTCTTGATCGATTCTATTGAACTATCTCCAAAGAACAGTGGATATATATCTATTATTCTGGTGTTCTCAAGGGCCAGGAACATGGGGATTAAGTACCGGACCGTCTTTCTTTTGAACCATGAAAATATATGAATAAAAGCTTAAAGACGTGATGTCCTATTAGAGGCTTAATCACTGTAGTGGTCGGAAGATAGAAATAAATCTACCAGTATTCAAGATTCTTCAAGGGAACTTGAACAATATGGTAAGTGATTTAAATTCTGGCCGAAGTCATTAATCCAAGCGGACGAAGTCGCGATCTAAAACTAGAGCAAGAACATTATTCTGAAAAGTTTTGCTCATTAAACTGTGATGGTGCTAATATTTTTATAGGCGAAACTGGGGCATTGAAGGGTTGCTTGCATATTGTATGCAATGCTCCAGGGTGCAGCAGTCGGTGGATTATTAATTCACCACGTTTGGTCGAGTTCGTGTAGCAAATATTGTTGTCGTGTGTTGACAGTGAATGTAAGGCCGGTCGACTTCCACAATATGTAAACGCGTACAATTAGGTACCTATTATAATTGAGGAGTTTCTTCGTTCAAAAAGAAATTATTTCAACAATTTAATACATTTAAATATTAATAAATAATCACACGTTCATTCCTTGATTTGATGTTATGCTTATAGTTTTATATATGCTAATGAAATGACGTAACATTATTCTTACAAAAAAACTGACAATTACGTTGATTCCACGTTTCTTTTAATATTGAAGAACGTACTGAATTTGACTATATAGTTTACCTCGTGTTTGCATCATTTTTATCTCATTATGCGCATGAATTTTGTATCAATTTTATATCGGTAAATAACATGAACTGGTAACTACTTGCGTATAAAAACTTAAGATTTTTGATTTGCCTCGTTCATAACGTGACGTAACTAAACACTTATTTACTGGCTCGACATAAAATTATCGCTGAAGACATGTTGATATGAAAATTTAAGTAGTTTATCTAAAAGTTATTACTCAAAGAAATTGTTTAAACCAGACACTTCTCAAACGAATTTCGTAATAAGTACAAAGTCTATGACGTGATAATATTTACGTAGAATAATATAATAATTAAATGATTGATGAAAACGATATACGAAAGTGCGGTTTTTTGGTATTTATTTACTTTTTGTTTTATGTTTAGGAAAGTAAAATATACAATCATTTGAATTAATAAAAAAAACCTTTGTGCCACACTACACTAGGATTTCTTCCTGTTAGTGTGGCGTGTACAAACATACGACTATTTCAGCATACCCCAAGCAAACGCCGGCGTTCGCGTCCCTATTGTTCTTCTACTACCATGACAGCAAGGTTAAATATAAACGATTTTATATATTCATCATAGTCATTTGTGGATCACACAAATAGCTGTTCCGTGCGGGAATCAAACCAGACACGTTGTGCGGCAGCCGGTTGCCACCGCGCCGTTAGTCATATTATTGTACTTCTAATCGCGGACAAATACATTGACACATTATAACGAAAGTACATTGAGTTTATATGTAACAGTACTACATGTGTGTTGATTCACCATTTATTTATTTATGTATTCTTCAACTTCAATGCACACGTGATAAGTAAAGGTACGTAACCTAAGGGTACCTACTTAATGCAATGCAATTATTTCCCAGTCAACCTTTTAGTGAGATGTCAACAAAACTGGACTTGTGAAGATACAGCATATGTAAAGTTCTAGTAATAAAGGTGATCTAACATATCTTAAGGGGAACTCCGTTGCAAGACTTTAGTATACGAAGTAAGTATGGACGCTTAAGCTTCGATATTTATGATAGGTAACATTTCCTGAAGTCGAAAAGTATCAATGTACCTTATGTATGTAATTTTTAAACACGTGTCCATCCAAGTACCTAGTATGCTGGGTAGCTGTCTTATTTAACCTTGAATATTTGCTACTATTGCACAGGAATGTGTTGGCTGAATTTGAAACTCGGACCACTCAGTGACCTACTTATGTAAAGAGCTTACGAAGTACTTTTAAAAGTGCTGTAGTTTTGATTTGCAGTTTCAATAGATTTTTGTTTTTAGGATATCTGGTTACAGTGGTAGTTAAACATTTTTTAGGCTAAATGTGATCATTATTACAAACTAGCTTCTGCTTGCGGCTTCGCCCGCGTGATATGTTGATAAAAAGTAGCCTATGTCCTATTCAGGAGTGTATCTTATGCCTATGCCAAAATTCATCCAGCCAGCCGTTAACTTTCGCATTTATAATATTAGAAAGATAAATGCTTTGACGAATATTTACGCATACATGACCGGCAATAGAAGTGTTAGGACTAGAATGAATGCATACAAACCTTCCCCTTCAGAGTCCTCGACACGGAGGACGATGGCGCGCTGCTGCAGGGTGGCCTTCACTTCTTCGGTGTAGGTGTTGGTGCCGCGGTGTGCTGCGGTGATGAGCTTCACAAGTTCTCTCGACATCTCTTGCCTTAATAGCTCCGCTTCCATGGGGTCTGTTGGGGGTAACGTGGCTGCGCTGGTGTGAACTGCTCGCTTGGGAGGCTCGGGCAGACTTTCGGCTGCGGAGGGCTCTCGGGGTCGCTTCGGTACTCTGCCGTATCGCACGGCTGGGGAAAAGGGCCACATTATTACTACGTAGTGGCAGCGCCCACGCCGCTCGCGTCCTATGCGCAGCGGTGCACTTCGCACGCCGCTGTGCACTCGAATGGGCTCGATTCGACAATTGGAAAATAGGTGCGACTGCGACTATTTGTACATTGACACCGCTGTGTTTCTGCGCCGCGTCGATCGTAATTTCCTGTTGGATATTAATTGCGATTCTCCTGAACAGATTGGCCTGGGAATCTAGGTTGTATTATGCCATAGCCAACGAGGCTTAGATACTGCGCTTCGTTTTAATTGAGAGCTAACTTACTACGATATTACAGATCTTGATCTTGATGTGGAAGAAACATATTTTTCAAAATATTCCGACTATCGAGTATAGTATTATTACCAGTTTACCGAATATATTTTTAAATATTGTTAGAATCGTGTCATTTGGCGTTACATGGTCGCTGCCTACCCCAATGGTAGATGAGAGTGACTTTACCTACATTGTATAAAGAAACAGCTATTAATTGAAGTGGACCAATATATGAAAACCAATGGTCGATTAGGTAGATGCGATCTGGGATGCAAATCTCGTTTAGTTAAACTTAGTCCCAAGGGTTGGGTTGTCGCAGCCGCAACTGCTTACAAGGCCATCGAGCTTTCGACACCTTGGTAGGGTAAAATATTTTAGAGTTGCTATCAGAGTATCAGAGTATTTCTATTTATTTTTCTCAGATATCCTGTACGAAAGTAGGCGTTACATCTAATTGTTACAATTCTGACAAATCCGCAGACTGTACAATGCATTATTTTGAATAACTACACGTCAAAGGAGTTGTGAATATAAAAAAAACTATCTCTAAATCAAGTGTCTAATACACTGAACTAAGTAACATTTTAATTTCACCTTTAATACATAGATAGTTTTCTAACTTATTGCATCATACATCGGGCACAATGCCAGAATCTGTCCAATAAAAACCGTTAACTTTGAAATTCTATAATCCCAAAAATATTCTGTCCGACACGGAAATCGATCTAGAGACCGACCCGACTGTCGCACTACAGCTACTACACTAAGGAGACAGGTTGAACAAGTACGATAATGCTCTAAAAACTATATGTACCTACCTACTTTGTAAAATTATATTATTAAAAGGGTATTATTACAATTAGCTTAACCATTGGATATAGTCATAATTTACATCAAATATATATTTAAATATTATCTAGAACCTAATAAATGAATTAATTGTTATTAAAAATTAATGTGTATGAGCCCATTCGTAATTCACATGATGAGGGTAATTTTGAAATCATAATTAGCTAAAAATATTACAACGAATTAGTAGCTAATTCTCTTTTTAAAAAAATATAAAGGTACTTACAGTCTTTACTCATGCCAACCGCCAGGCACTTCTTGAATCTGCAGAACTGGCAGCGGTTCCTGTTCAATCTGATGACCAGACACTTGCCGTCACGAAGGCACCTATATTCAATTTGTTTCTGTATGCTGCGTCGAAAGAACCCCTGCGACCGGACAACGAGAACTCATATCAGTATATTAGACATCCACTCGAAAATATAACATCCATTTTATACGCGTATAATGTATAATGAAAATAAAATAAAATGTGAAAAAAGTTTGCAAACAAAAATAAAATCTTTTAAAAATTTACGTATAAAGTTTTAAATTAAAAGTTTCACATCATTGAATACTAATAGAAAATAAAAAAGTATTATTAATGTAACTAACACTCAACACCGAGGTACTATGAGCACAATATGAGAACTGGAGACGAGGAGCTGTCCATTAGGTAGCTATGCCGAAGGCTTTATGGCACAGAGCTCTGTTCGCACAACATCGACGGGGCGTAGGGCGGTAACTTGTATGCTAGGGTTCCCGGGCGGACTCAATTATAACAACAAGCTCTGTTCACCGACATCGACAACCCTAAACACCATTGTTAGAAATATTACATTATTTATTTAATGTTTTATAAAACAATATTTTATGCTTCATTTTTTATATTTTTCACCATAGATTAATTTAACCATAGATAAAATATTTTTTCATTAAAATTCTGATTGAAAGTTACATTAGATATTTGTAATTTTGGTAATACCGTCAAAACAAAAGATGTCAATAACATTATATAGCTTCTTAAGTAGAATTTACGCGTGCTTGCAGATTGATACATATTTAAACAAGAATCGATACAATATTATTTCCAACGAAACGTATGCAGTTAAGTAGGGAACTTGTAGTCAGTTGTATTGAATAACTTTTGTAACGGAATCCGACGTTGCCAATGTTTGGAAGGAAATAAAAAGAGATCCCGCTAATAGCTAAGAAAACATAGGGCATAAATAGCACGGAAAATAACTTAATAACTTTTTAAATTTCTTACTAACTACAACTTCTACTAAACGCGGTACCCCCTTTCGAACTTTACCGATAATTAGAGCCTGGGTCCCACGCACTGCACTGTTTAAATGTTCATTTAATTAGTCATTTGAAATCAAGAACCTTAACTGAAAATTACGGAAATGCAATGTTAGACATTGCAGGGTATTTTTAAGTTTTATTACTTTGACAATGCAATGGTTAAATAGACTATGTCTCACGGTATCGTTTAATCAGTAAATAACAATGTCGGGAACGTATAAAATATGAAATAACGTCAGTGGGGAGTGGTACGTATCTAGTGGTACTGCACGTGAACGTGATCCCCATTAAATGTGGGGGTCACGCGGCGGCTAAACATCCCGCGGTCACGTGACCGACCCTCAGCACTCCAATACAGGCCCCAAGTATTTTTGTATTGTCTCGAACCCGCTCACTAACCAAACTTTGCACAAACATTGGAAAAAATCGGGGGAAAAATGTTCTGAAAGTCAAGCAACAAGTTACTACTCTGTCTATTGTTTGAAAATATTTTTTATTCAACACTGGGTCAAGTTAATGAAAAGATTTTTTTTCTGTACAAGTTGAGTGATAACTTTTTACATAATACTTTAAGTTTTATTTTTAAATTATGAAGGTATAGAGTTGTATAGCATTTAAGCTGCTTGATAGCATCACTCGACTACACGTTTATAATCTGCTAAGATCTGTGTCGGCCTATTGTTGGGATGCAGGGCGACTGCGCTGAATAATTTACCATAATATATAGATCAGCATTTGTGTTTGAGTTACCTGAAGGGACTCACTGGAACTGGCACGTTGTCACAAATTTCCGATGTTATTTCGTAACAATCAAAGCACAGCGCGAACACTTGGTAAATAGGTAGTTAGTGTCGTTGCAATTAACACACGCGGCTGGGAACTGATTAGCGCGGCTGCTTACTGCACATAATATGAATGTGTGCACCGTGCCTGGTAATGCCTATGTACATCGCACGTCAGCTGACAAGCGATCATCTTACAGCGTTGTCAATGCAAAAAACTAATTCAATTTTCGCAAGCCCCCACAGTTGACATCCGTGTAATCATTACCGAGGATATTATTACAACTATTCAGCACATTGTTCGAGTTGTGAATGGTGTTTTGCCAACCTCGGTAATGATATGACCGATATTTATACCTAAAATTTACATGAAAGTAGATAAAATTTGTAAACTGAATTTTCTACCACTTTATCATTTACTTATTAATTTCCTGTTTGCTTAATGTATTTAGTTGTGCGGAAACCCTCAAGAGGAGTGTCTTGGTAGACGTAACGGAGATGATGATAGCAGAATAAAATAAGTACAAGTTAAGGCTGCAGGGTACTTGTGCGACGGGCTGACTTAAACGCAATTTCATCATTGGTTTGACCATTGATAGTATGGCATTTAATAAGTTAGTTGTACGAAGGGCGCGCAGTCTGTCCGCGCGGCCTTTTGAGCTCTTCAAGCACCACTTCGGTTCCGATTGATAGTAATATGCTTGTGAGAATCTATAGGTTCAATGAGATAATAAAACCAAATCCATATTTGATTTCAGTATAAAATTCGAATTATTTAACGATTAACGTAAAGTGTCATTTCAACAATAATAGCCGTGGTTGCGGGGCAAGCGCATTAAGGTATCGAGGCCTCGGCCTAGACCAGGAGAAGCGACAAGGGGATTTTAGTCAGTAAGAGATATATGACTCCCTCTCGGCTCATACCGAGAGATTATTTTTTATGATTTTGCCCTCACAAAAAGAACAATAGAAAATCCAACCAGACTTTATCTAGTTTATATTTTTTCAGAGGTCAAGTCGTAATAGGGGACATTGTCGTAAGTATCCCATAAATCGGTTTCCAAGAATTGAGCTTTCAAGCACCTAATTCCCCTTACATATTCTATTAGACAATTAAGTTCGTACACCGATGCGATATTAACGAGGGCAGTGCATAGCGCGGTAACTCAACGTAATAATTATCGAGTGACACAGAGCGCTCGTTACTATTGTTATAATTCATAGTGTATTTGATGCAGCGACGCCGGATCCCCCTTTCACATTCCTATGGCACGCCCATAGATGTCGTTACCTATAATTTTACAACATTTTGTGGCGATATTTTTTCTTTTGTTTTTGAAAAACGCTGCCTGACACTACAATTTTTTCCTGCGTCGTGAATGCGTTTACAGATATACAATTATTATACAATTTCACATAGACATGACAATGAAACAACAACGTAAGGATCATGCGACGATTTCCGTTCGGGAAAATAGCCTAGCCACCGCCGATAATCTTAAATGAAAGTAAGAATGTCACACCTTTGTGTTCTGTCGGGGTAAGTGAGTGTATCATTACGTCCATAACTACAACGTAACTAGACATCTGAGTTACAGGTTCTATGGCAACATTTTGTACATGGTGTGTAATGTGTGGCCACGTCACAGACAGCAGACACTACTGTGAAGGAACAACCAAAGCAATGACTATCAAGCAAAATTAAACTTTATAAAGGGCCTCTTTCAGTTGCATTTGTAATGTAATCATTAGGCGGGAAAGTTTGCAATTATTTTAAGCTGACTATCTATAAACACCCGACACGTTGCTTCACTAACACGTGTGAACATGAACCGAACAATTAATAAATTGCTGGAATGCATTCTGCATTTCATTGTACTTAAATTATCATTGAATATGAATATGTTTTGAAAATCTGAAACTAGGCTAAGGGTGGCCCTATTAAAATTCGGATGTACAGTAAGCATTGGCTCTTGTACCAAGCTTCGTAACTACAATTTAATCTACCACGTTTGTATTTTCTAATTTGTTGTTGAGAAATTATACATATACGAGTACCTTAACCATCCACTTCATCATCATGGCTGTCTTTTAAAAAAACTGCATCAAAATCCATTGCCTAGTTTTAAAGATTTAACCATACATAGGGATATAGGGGTAGAGGATGCAGCTTTGATTTATACTACATATGTGAGTGATTCGTTTTTGTAAAAAATAGTTTCTGTTCGTTAATCTCGCTATAACTCTGTAATTTTTAGATACAGTTAATATTGGTCTTGACATAAAATTGTGGTAGCTCAGGGAAAGTTTAAAAGATAAGATAACAGGAATATTTAAATAAATGCAAAAATATTAAAAAACATTTTCAAATCTACCATACCTTTTCTATAAGTAACAGATATTTGACAAGGTACCGAACTATGTAAAATAGCTTAAATTTCAGATAATAGTGAATTTTGAAGCAGCGCGGAGTTTTTTATGTTAGCTATGTTTTTTGTATAATTGGCCATTATATACTTACCTTACATTATGTGCGTAATAACCAATATTAATGCGTATAAGTCTACGTAGACATCGAGTACTCAAAACGGAGTTAGTATAGTCATAATGAATGAGGAAATATAATCATAGAGTAGAAAGATGTAAGTAATTAATGACAAAGCAATGACGAAATATTGCATACGTACTCAAAGGCAAAAATAGCTTCGTAAGTAATAAATAACACATGTCCTGTATGAATAGAGAACTGAACCCATGACACTAGACACCGAAACACCCGCGCACTTTCCTATAATGTAAAAATGTTAACGCCATAATCCATTGTTTGAATTAATTGAAGAATAAAATAAGAATCCTATTGTCGTTAATGTGTTACTGACAGCTTATTGTTTGTTAATAAAACCTATTGAATTGGTCAGACGTCATTGGAACGAACGAACAAGGTGTCTGACAAAATAGTAATGCATTCATTTTGTTTATCTCATGTGAAAGTTCTAGAAAATGATAACATTTTTTCCTTTGTTGGTTACTCATTAGTACTTAATATACTGGTTTCAAAGAGTATATGACACAAGTCTGCACTCTGTTGGGTATGAGTGGACGGCTGATTTACTCGCCGCCATAATTGATTTTGAATTAGACAGGGTTTCAACCCATGCCTGCTACATGATACCAGCCACCGTCAGCAAGGAGCATGTTTCGATTAACGGATAGCCACTATCCATATATGTAGTTAGTGAGTAACATATTTAGAGGGAATTGATTTATACGTGAAATAATAAGGCTGAAACAACTTACTCAGATAAAGAGTGCTAGATATTATTATGTATTGAAACAAAACTAGTGCTGTCATATTAATTAATTGTAAATTTACTTTTGAATTGTTAGAAAGGCATGCACCAGCAGGAACGCATTGTCAGCGCGGCAAAGTATTGAATAAGTATTACAACTTCCTTCAAGAGTGTCTTATCTAAGTTTTCTATCTTACCAAAAGTGACTGCTTCTCAGGTTCGACTCTTGTCGGCTGCCGATCAGTGCAATTTTATCTACGTTTAGTTGACTTTGACTTTTATGTTACAACATAACTATCCAATATAGTCCATAGATTACTCAATAAAAACGATTGATATTTATACATTCGTGGTTTAGACCCTCGCACATAATATCATCTGTTCGCGTGGGCAACAAACAGACATAGCCGCCCGCATTGTCATATTTACCTTTAACAAGATGTAATACATCGATTGTACTATTAAGACAAAAACATTAATATGCTACAAAACAATAGGATAAAATTCTCACTGCACAATGTACGCAAGTGTACCACTGCTCAATTTTGACGTATCAATGTTCAGTAGCGGACTAAGAACGCTCGGGTGCCGTATTAAATAATGAGAAGCAATTAATTACTTTAGCGCAGCGGTAGGTCTGGTTAGGTGAAGCGGGTGTGTCCAGTTGTGACGGCCGTCCTGGGACCCTTACCACTGCACCGGCTACTCTTGCTGCATGGTTAATCCATTACTGGATATGTGCGTCTTACCTTACATCCCTCACATGATGTTACGCCGTAGTGATAGCCAGAAGCTTTATCACCACACACCTTGCAAGGGGTAGCTGCCTTTGTGACGGTGCCAGAAGTCGCGCTGTCTGCCGAGTACGTAGAAAGGTCTGTCGACAAACATACCCATGTGAGCACAAACAAAATTAAATATAATCATTACTAAACATCATCATCATCATCAGCAGATGGAAAACGCTAACTGCTGAGCGAAAACCGTGAGAGGTCATTTAAAAAAGAATGTGTTCGAAAATCAATTTGGTACATATGTTTTACAACATTAGCTGTGAGTGCAGCATTAGGTATTGTCGCTTGTATTGCGGCTATCACATATTAAAATATTTGACAATTGCACGCCACTTCAGGATGACGCTGCCACTCGTTCTTTATTTGTGGCTGATCGCATATAGGCTTTGTCCGTTTTGGAATAGCACAGGACACTCCATCTTAATTTAGGGAATTTTGAATACAATAATAACTATTTTATCGAATTCAAATTATTATCGTTTACAATAATAACTATTTGAATGCATCAAACGTCACGCGAACATAAGCCGGCGTTCGCTTACTTAGTGTCTTAATATTGTATCTCTAAATACCATGATTGAAAGGTTAATAATATTAATACATGTCTATGATTTATTATTTGTGATATGACAATACTATACGTTTATTTATTGTTAGCTTTCAAAATATAGTAACATCAACCTAAAAGTAAGTGTTGAGAAATAACGACATTCATCCTCTGATTCTATATTATAATATTCATATTACATCCTTCGAAGAAATAGGGTATTCTTCTAGGGAAAGTTTGATTAATTTCTAGAAGTTACAATTTTATTGCAAGCTTTTTCTTTTCCTGAAAGGTAACATTTTATAAAAAAAAATTTAATTTTCTTAGAAAATTAGATAGGTAAATAAAACGTTGCCCTACATTAGGAATTTCTCCTGTACCGTCGATGCGTTTACACAAACATACATATCACACTCAGACCCGAAACAACAGTTTTGGAGAAATAGACAACTATTCTTAAAGCTTCAGAAAATAGTTGCCATATATAAACAGACCTGAAAGGAAGTCCATTTTGCATTGCATTAGATGAATATTGCCGATAAACTATGACAGATTTAAAAACTTATTAACTTACTTCACATTTCGTTTCACAGGAAAATGTATGTAGGTGTGTCTTTTCAGAAGGAATCTTACAGATAAATATTGAATCAGATATTAAATGTGAAGACTGCATTGAATGGTTTGTAGTTGATGTGCGCACAGCGCATCTCTAATATAGTGAGTGCACCTGACAAACTTCCCACTGAGCGACCTTTTACCATTTAACAAGTTTCTTTTCGATTTCCGTTCGCTGACGTGAAATATCTGGAGAGGACTGCACTGCCTCCATACAACTCAACATTTTCGTCGATTTTTTTCGTCGAGAGGAAATTAATTCCTCCATGTCCATACGAAAGAAATATATAAATTGAATTCACTCGCGTATATGAATGTCGTCTCCCTATCTAGTTCCCAATTACTAAATCAGCGGCCATGTTTGAACTGCGGCCCAAATTGCAGTGTCTTGAAATCAATTTCATGGGAGCGACGTGCACGGCCTCCACAAAGTGACGTCATATGAACGGTCACAAAGCAAATCATTCATTGTTGACATGGACTGTCAGAAGTCAGAAACCATGATTTTACAAAGCAAAACATTGGAGAGAGAACTGTGATACACTTTTAGTTCGAAAATGAATTAACGAGTTCAAAGCTGAGGATTTTTTCATTCGTGTCGGAGCTTGGGCTGGATGTTATATTTTTATTATTAGTATTGATATTGTAATTGGAATATTATATATGTATTTAGTTTAAAACAAAGTCGCTTTTTCTGTCCCTATATCCCTGTATATGCTTAAATATATTTAAAACTACAAAACTGTATCAGAATGATGCAGTTTTTTTTTTATAAACAGAGTGATAAAAAGTAGAAAAAAATTGGTGGATTGAAGAGGATCTATTAACAACCGTTATTGTCAAATTATATTATTATATATACTATTTGCGTAGTTAGGTACATTTCTATGAAGAATGTAATAATGATGAAGATATAATGAATTTTAAACTCAACATCAAATTTGTAAAATAAACCACAGCAAACGATCATGAAAATATCTGTGAACACCGCAAAACCAAACGATTCGATAATACGTGGATAATTCAGACAGGGGACCTAATATTAATTCAGTATTTCCAATTTACCACATAATAATTTTGCTCATATCAGTGTCTGTGGATGGGTAATGAATGCGGTTGTCACATCCAACAAAATACGTTTAGATTTGTTTGTAGTACAAGACAAACCACAGGGTGGTAGCTGTGATGCTGTCAAATTAGGTGGTTGTATGCCGCCCGTCGACGCTTCTCGCTGCACCCGGCAAAGGGCTTGTGTCGACAGTTTTATGAAATATTCGATGTAAATTTATAAAGCAATCACTAATACTGGGAAAGCGCTAATTAATCCCAATTTTGTTGTACGTTTGTAAGAAAATTAGTATCAGCAGTACCCGTACGTCGCCGGGATATGTCGCTTGTATGTCATAAAATCAATCTGCTTGTTTAATAAAAAAATAAATGTGGTGGATTGAAGAGGATCTATTAACAACCGTATTGTCAAATTATATTATTATATATACTACTAGCTATTCTCGCGCGGTTTCGCCCGCTGTCAGCTCCATTAGATCGTAGCGTGATATTTTATAGCCTACAGCACTCAGAAACCTTGTAGCTATCTACCAGTGAAATAATTTTGGCAATCCGACCAGCGTTTCCAAAGATTACCCCTTAGGTACATACAAACTTACAAATTTTACCTCTTTATAATATTAGTATAGGTAGGTAGATAGTATAGATTTTTGTAGGTAGATACATTCCTATGAAGAATGTTATAATGGTGAAGGTATAATGAATTTTGAATTCAACATCACATTTGTAAAATAAACCACAGCAAACGATCATGAAAATGTCTGTGACCACCGCATAAACCAAACGATTCGATAATACGTGGATAATTCAGACAGGGGAACTAATATTAATTCAGTATTTCCAATTAACCACATAATCATTTTGCTCATATCTGTGACTGTGGATGGGTAATTAATGCGGTTGTCACATCCAACAAAATACGTTTAGATTTGTTTGTAGTACAAGACAAACCACAGGGTGGTAGCTGTGATGCTGTCAAATTAGGTGGTTGTATGCCGCCCGTCGGCGCTTCCCGGTGCCCCCGCAAAGGGCTTGTGTCGACAATTTTATGAAATATTCGATGTAAATTTATAAAGCAATCACTAATACTGGGGAAGCGCTAATTAATCCCAATTTTGTTGTACGTTTGGTATACAGTACCATTTTTTTTATGGATGTCTTTGTATTTACTGACGTGCTGATTGGTATTCGGCTGTGCGTTTGCTCCTGCTACGAAGAAACCGATTATTCTGTTCGTAATAAATTAACGTATAGATTTTATCATTGGTAAACCTTATTCGTAAGCTTTCTGGAATATATAGCCATGATGATGTCAGTTCTTATGCTGGCTAAACTCTGGTAAAACGCGACGAGCTGGTGCCGAAATCAAGTTAATAATATAATGGTAAGCTAAGCGTGGCGTGGAGCTGACCTAATTTAACATAAACACAAGGCCGAATGCTGAGCGCTCAGGCCTAAATCATCATGACCTGGAATATTCGGCCTTCAGCTGCATAACGTATTAATGCTGTACGTATTGTACTTCGAAATTATAAACGAAATTGCAGATTTCAGCGAATTCCCGGATTTAACTTCATTTATGCCAAGTAAACCACGGAAATTGTTACGGTGGTTAAGGCTCCCGCTTCTCATGCATGAGGAACGGGTTCAAAACCTGGTAAGTACCAATTTGACTTTTTCCGAGTTATATGTTTATATAGACACCAACATACGGTGAAAGAGACAACATCGTGAGGAAACCTAACTTATGATTTATAATTATAAGACTCATTGTAAACAGATTTATAATTTATACTTATGATTTATAATTATAAGTTTTAAATTGCCAATCCACGATAGATGATGATTAATACTCTAACCTACTCCGTGGAAGAAGAGCCCCTTTGCTCACCAATGGGCACTTATAGGCTGGGCTGATGATGCTGATCAAACCACGAAAAGGTACTTTTGACAAGTTAAAATAGAGTATCGACTCTAAGTCTATTCGTCAGTGAAGTTAGGAGATCGATTTGGCTGCAAGTGTATTCTATTGAGCAAAGGTGACATCTCTCACGGAGGAGGTATGAACATTATTAAAGGTAAAAATTAAAAAAAAAATCGCTATTCCATTTTAAACTTAGAATAAGAGGGGTAAATAGATGCAGAAGAAGGGTGAATATTTACTAGAACATAATTTCAACTTAAATTCACCTATTTTTTGGATACACATATACAAATATACAAATATATATAAAGAAAATTATCCGTAAGAAGCTGGTGCGTAACTTGACCACTTGGTGTTACAAAGTACGAATAATTTTGAACCTTTTAAAGGGTTAAGGGGGTTTCAAAAATAGGTCAGTGACCTTTTGTTAGTTCAACTGTTTCTTTACAATGAGTCTTATGAAAAACTTTCAAACTTTTTTATTTATTTTCACTGTGATGGTTGAAGTATTTTGTTTTTGTCTTTTTTAAAACTTTATTGATTATTATTAGAATGCTTATTTGAGAGTTCTCTGAAATTGTGAGCCTTGAAGATCTTTCTTGTTTATTACTAGAAATACAATTTTCAGGTACACTAGTGCGTTAATTTTAGCGATATGTTTAGAGGGAATGTTTCTGATTTTGGGAAACAAGTCAGATATTCCGCGTGCTTTAGACATTTCAAATCTCGAGGATGAGCCTTCGAGCCTCATCCTGGTATGTCAGTCCGCCATGACAGCTGCCTCGCACAGACACCGCGTCGGGGAGTGCACTCGATAGTGCGTGATTTGGCATCTACATGGTAAACTGAATGAAGACAATACTCGCGGAGATTGCTTTGTTAATTCCATATAAAATATATGGAAATAACATTCAAAGTTTTAATTTTAATAAATAATATTCAGTCTTAGTTTATTATACACGAACTACGAATAGTTACAATCAAACCTGTCCCGAGTTTGTTTTAACCAACCAGGCTAAAAAGACGATATCTTATTTATTCAAAAGGAGTCTAGTTTAGTTCGGAGGAAACCTCACTTTTTTCTTAATTACCTAAAGCAAAGCCAGAAAAATAAGCCCTTTGTTTTTGAAATACATATCCAGCGAGATTGATATTCTGTTTTTTAAGAGCGATACATATTTGTGTGCGTTTTTGCATAATTTAACTTCATACGCCAAGACAGCCAGAAATGTATGCACCTACGCATTTCAGTTCGGATTTGGGTTGCACCTTAAATGCAAAGATACGTGTAGTTGCTGTCAAATTATGTATTTAGGCATTTCTTCGAAGTCAATTTGTGAAGTAGAATCAATAGCTGATTCTGTGTGCTAGTAAATTATACAAATATTACAAAAACCCACCAGGAACTGATCTGCTTAATTAGTTATAAATTCAAATGCCTCGCCTTATCGATCCAGGCACAAAATTTGTGACTGTACGTGTGTGTGTTTTCCTCAATTATACGGTGGACGCGATCGATGCACACTATGAATTATTAATTCAATGTGTTTATACAAACATTAATGTAACGTAGCTCTTACAGCTGAATTTATATTTTCAGATATTGTTTAGCAAGATGAGTAAATAGCTTAAAAACATTTTTACATATTAAAATTGGAAGGCATAAATCGCTTATTTTGTTAATTTCTAGCTACTCTCGCGCAGTTTCACCCGCTACTCGTGTTGGTCGTAGTGTGGCGTTTTAATACTTTCTCAATAAATAAAATAACAAACCCGAAAACAATTGTTCAATTCGAACCAGTCGTTCCGGAGACTAGCGCGTTCAGGTCAACAAACAAACTTTTCAGCTTTATAATATTAGTAGGGAAAGTAGAATGTTAAACCGACTGTTTTGATATAATCTCAAAGTCGTATATATCTTATACATATATCAAAATCAATTTTTGATACTTAAGTGTATCATCAAGATAAAGGTTTTTATTTTTATATCGAATACGACAAACACTAGAATAGTTTTATGAAGAACACCGATTAAATGAATAACATATGCTACGAAAACATATTATGAAAATATTGCGTCACGTACCTTTACAAAAAATAAAAATTCTTGATAAAATTTTCATATTTGCGACGTTGTTCAACATTCGAATTGGTCTTTGATTTTATCGACGCAAGCGTATTATCCTTCGTCTAGTCATTCATTCAGATATCCAAGCATTATCAATCTTATCACAATCATCGTAAGATTAAACAAAATCGCATTTGCAGACATAGAATTATCAGTAGTTAATAAATACCTAAAATTAATCACACAAAAAGATGATAAATCATTTTGTAAATGTCAGAATGTAAAAGGACAGTTCTTAAATAAATGAAGTTAGACAAATCATTCAGCAGTAATATGTAGATGCTTGCAAATATAATGTGATACTTACATCAGAAGCAGTCTGATGATTGTGATACTGCACGTATGATACGTCGGTATTGTGTTGTGATAGTCCCGTAGGGCCGTAGTTACACCGTAGCGTCGCGGCGCGCCGCTTAATGCAAGTGTA
Organism: Spodoptera exigua; assembly: GCA_902829305.4. Taxonomy (NCBI): domain Eukaryota; kingdom Metazoa; phylum Arthropoda; class Insecta; order Lepidoptera; family Noctuidae; genus Spodoptera; species Spodoptera exigua. The sequence continues at coordinate 15,979,630 of LR824601.2, read as the reverse complement.
GACGCGCGTGTAACGCTACAGACGCGTTCGGCCCGTGCACTCTTCCAGCGTTAACTAGCACGTGGTGCAAGGAGACACTATATTATACGCGCGGACGCATGCTTATACTAAATTCAAATATAACGCGCATGCGTGCAGTTATTAGAGCAAATTGGAACGCAAACAAAAGACATCAACGAGTCGCCTTCATTGTTGCGGACGCGAATTTATTAGTTAACAAGTAATTACTTGCCTGGGAAATTATGTGAGTGAACAAAAGAGGTTTGAGTTCCTCTGCAGACTTTGTGACACGATGCAGGATGTCAGATTTTCGCGTCATTTCAAACATTTTTGTGACCGACTTCAATAACAAAAGATGTAAACACTTAAAAACACATTAAAGCCAATCACTGAAAATGCGTAGTGATCTAACTCTATGATTAAAGTCATGTCATACACTATGCCCTCTTTGATACACTGTCAGCGCAATTTAGTTAATATTAAAAGGAAGAAATAAACGAGTAAAATATAAAAGAGCGATAGTGGGCTTTTTGATAACTTTTAAAAATGAAAAACTAACATGTTAAAATATTCATTCAGTAAAAACTGTCATTACAGAGGCTTATTTACAAAGTGCTTGTCGCATGGCACAGACGTTTTAACGAACGTAGTATTAGTATCTACGGGTCCTGTGCTGCCGGCTTCCATTAAAATAACGTTCAGTAATCCTCTTTGCTGGCAGCCGAACGGGAAGTAGTGGTGTCTGTCAGATTTTGAAAAGATATTCACTTTAAAATAAAGTTACATTTATGTGACGCACTCTGCATTTTGTATCACGAATTTATTATGCTTTTTGTGGTTGGTAGCCACTGCAAACGGAAAATTGTTAAAGTTATTTTGAATACCTACTTCCTCCCCGGAAGCTACATTGAAATAAGATGTTTTTAGGGTTAACGTATATTCACAAAGACAAAGTCAAAAATCATTTATTCCAATTAGACCTTTACAGGCAAAATTTTTAAAATATAGTGTCAGTCTGTCGGTCCGTCGTCTTAGTGAAGCTATTTGCTCGTTCCAATGTGTAGATTCCGATGGAGAAGAACGAGCAAGAAACTCCATGGTTACTCTTTTTAAATCAGTTTCACATACAGATTCCTTTTACACAGCACTGTTTATGGGTTAAGGTGACCTTGTGGTTAAGATTTGGCTGCGCCCGCGTTGGGAGAATCAGTGTCGAGACAGCGTGGAGAGTGTAAGGTTTGGACATCTGGTAATCTTCCTCACTCGGCGAAACATACAACAACCCCCTTTCCTTCTTCTGCTTTAGGCCGAGGCCGCAGTGACTTATTGCGCTTGCCCCGCTACCTCGGCTGAACATCAACTCTATAGGGCCCCCTCTGTGGTAGTCTATTTGCACTTTGAGGCGCGCGGAACGCTACCCGCCGTACGCTCCAGTCAGGTTCGTCAGTCGGGTGATCGGACGGCGAGCTACCCTTACTCGCCGTCCACGGACCCACGCTTAAGGTGGCCGGTGATTATTTCTCGAAATGTATTTTGTCTTGTGGGGGGGATATAGGGAGGAATATTTTACATAACGCCATCGATAATAAAATAGAATGTAATATTTTTAAAATTTAATTATGTACGTGCGTTTAATTTACGACATAGTAAAATAGAATACTGTATATGGTGTAATTTTAGTGATTGGATCATTACCTGAGAGATATTTATTTATACTTTGTTTTAAAACACCAATTACTAGTTTGGAAAAAAATAAGAGAAGGTTAATTAATTTAACAATATTTGTTAAAAATAATTGCGACCGAAAATGTTATGAGTACTGATTTTAATGTTATTTATAACGTTTAGTGTTACTTTGTTGTAAACATGTTTTTTAGAATATGTTGAGCAGTACAGACCTGGCTTCCTAACCGCCCGCAGCCCACCGTACATTTTCAACCTTCAGTCGCGGGAAATTTCATATTCCCACTAACATTTGTACTGAGGTATATCTTTAAATTACTTGAACATCCTATAATACTAATCCTATGAAAATAACTTAAATAGTATCAAATACCAAGTTACATTGAATTATCAACAGGAAAAATTATAAAAAAAATGAAACTCTTCTAGAAAAAGTCTTGATGATGAATATTTTCAGGAAGGTACTTACTGTCGTCGAGGGCTGGGAGAACATATTGCTCTAACAACACTGAAAGTTCGAAACGTCGGTCCAAGTAATTTTTGAAATCGGATACCGTATTAGGTGGGACGGGTACCCATGGTATCTGATGATGTTCCATGGTGAACTTCTGACCGCAGTCTAGGCACCAAGTTAGCGCCCGGCTGGACGCTCGCGTGGTGACTGTTACAGCCACCACGCGAGTAGCCGACCTAAATGTATTGATACTGTGACTGACCTACTTTAAATAAAATCCATTTTTTTACGGATGGCCAATATACGTTTTAGATTACCTCTGTTGTGTATAGAAACCACAATGACTAGGACCAATTGTTTTATTACGTAATTTATATTATTAAGTAACTCAAAAAAAAGACGTCCTTGACATAGAAATGCCTATCAGCGTAGTATAATTTGAGCTTAGTTTTAAGTGCATTACAGGTGAGTTTATTAATAAAACTTACACAGTGCATTAGAAAATGAATTTTATTTAAAACAATATGCGTTTGAATTTTCTATTTATGCCCAATCAATAACAATGACAAATATATGGACACGTAGATTTCACGGCTTATTTTGCGTAGGTACCTATGTTTTATGAAAACAGTCAAGAAGGAAAGTAACTAAAAGTTTTGAATGCGTTTGTTGTTAAGCTAGTTATGCCTTGTTATTTACTTCGAAGCTCCTCCAGAACTCACTTGTCGAGATTTTCTATTCGACAAATGATCACTTAACAAACTTTATAGCCGGCTTCCGTATAAAAGTTTTGTTGTTCTTCAATCTTGCACGAGTTCAATCGTATAGTTAGTTTATTATATAATAATATTAATGTAGCAAGTCGATTCTATAAATTTTGAATTTTGTTCGAGTGTGAAGTGAGCCTCGAAGTGACAGGGAAATTACATTATAGAATGCCACTTTTAACGTCATCTCATACTTCTATCAAAATGTTGCGGTCAATTTAGTTCAAATCGCAAGTGTAGCGCTAGTATACTACTGCTCTCAGCGGATTCAGATTCGAAGTTTAGAATGAAGTCTTACAGAATCACACTGCTGTGCTCTAATTAACTAGCAGTAAGTTTATTTTTAAACAAATAAGTAATCACTTTAATAAACTTGTAGCTTAGTAATTCAACACACATATATAACACACATTTTTTCTTATGAAGTAAGTAAGTAAGTATATAATTTATTTGCATAAAACACGATATAGAAGTGGTGGGTGTGGAAACACGATTATACTTTTCATTATTATGTATAAACATAATAATGATTTATTATGTGTAAACATAATAATGAAAAGTATAATCGTGTTTCCCTAAAAAGCATGCAAAATTTAAAAATTAATATAACATAATATTAACCGTGACCTATTAAAACTTATGCTCCATGAATTGTTTTAAACTATAAAAGTTACATTTATTTAACAACTTATACAATTCGGACTTAAATAAATTTTTTATTTATTTCTTTTAATTGACATGGTGACTTATTGAAAATTCGCACACATATCGCCAAACAGCTTTTATTATACTTAGTAAGTCTCGGAAATTCATTCAGAACCAGTCTATGTGGGTCTCGCCTGTTTCTCGGATTTACCATAGCTGCCATCTCAAATAAGTTTTTATTTTTGACTACGAACATGCATATTTCAAATATATAAAGAAACGGCAGGACAGTAGGAAGATGGTGTTATATTCTTTTAGAATCAAAAACTTCAAATTCATTTATTATGTTGATTCAATTTCAAAGGGGAAAGTACCCAGAAGGGTGGCGGCAATGCTTAACTTTTTCTGTTAGTGTTGGTTCTTTGAGGATAGCGGGTTTGTGTTGCTGGAATACCATTGTAATTTAGCGTAAAATAATACATTAATAAAAGGTCTAATTAAAAATCTTGAAACAACCCACGACGATCAAAATATTGTTGAAAAATTATAAAACACTTTTAAAGTTCTCGACTGAAATAATGTATATGGCAAGTAGAAAAAAGTCAAGAAAGTGCATCTGCGTAATTAAAGTTGCACACGACAAATATTTATTTCAGTGCCATATAGGTAAGAACTCCTACTCATCACTTCTTTTTTTATTTTTTATTTAATAGATCGGCAAACGAGCAGACGGATTACCTGATGGTAAGTAATCAGCGCCGCCCTTGGACACCCGCAACGGAGGAGTTACGAGTACGTTGCCGACCTTTAAGGGATTAGGGGTTTGGAGAATTAAGGATTGTGGAGGGATTGGGGGTGGGGAAAGATTGGATTCATTCAGTACCCCCCACTTAAATTGCATTAGGATCTGACTAGTGGAGAGAAGTCAAACAATGTCACTACGCTCAAGGATATGATACAGTAAGAAGATACACATAGATAAACCAATAGTTTTGATGATAAATGCAAAAATAGTTTGCAAACGCATTTTCGTCGCGTGTAAAAAATGTTTTGTATCATCGAGTAGTGTGTTATGTTATAATAAACCGCTACAGTGACAACATTCCATTGCAAAACAAATTCACGATTCGTTTTTGAAATTGAAAACGGATTAATTAAAAGCACTCTTTTATTACGGCCCTCCGGTTGTTATGTCTATGCTCGTTGCATCGAGTCTGCAATTATCAGGTGTATGGTTGCACGGCCCCCCCTCAGCGTGGCGTAACACGAGTAGATGCAGCTATCAGCGGGGGATGAGCATGGGAGGGGTCCCCACCCCACCAGTTCGAAAAAAACAAGTATACAAATCCATATCATTTACTGAAGGTCGGAGTAGTTTTACAAACAAAGAAAATGTAAGATTTTGCAATGAAGTCTTATATAGACATGATCGATACACATGGCCTTAATGGCTCATAAGATATTCAAATCCTAGGCTGCAGCAATGCCGTAGACTTCTTTGTCGGTTGACATACGAGGCCTGTTGTAATGAACCCCTGCAATTCGTTCCATTGCATCGACGGGGTTGGTAATTGTTTCATTAAATAAATAAGTACTAAGTATAGGCCCAGCATATATTAAGTGATATTAAATGACGATGACTTAATTATAGTTATAATGTAGTGTTAATATACGAAGGCCTACATACATGTTAGAAACTAAGAAATCAATAATATTGATCCTTTATATGATATGACACCGTAGTAGTTGCGGCAATTATTTTGTGTTGAGTAAGTTGAGGTTTTCACTTGACAAACAACGTTTTAAGTTGAATTTAACTAGCTTTTTATCAGTGGGAAATCGTCCTATTACTTCTGCCACCCTGAGCAGAGCAGAAGCATTGCAGACTCTTACCGACTTAAAATCATCTCGTACAGGACACGAGTCGCAGTGCACCTTTGCTCTTTTGGAAGAGAAGGCGCTCGCGCGCGTATAGAGTTTGCGCGCAGACGCGCGTCGCCGGGGCGAGGATCCTCTGCCGCACCAAATAAGCGCGTGGCGGAATGAGCTCCAGCGAGATCTCATGGCAGAGTGGAAGCAACGACTGTCGCAACCGAAGGCCGGGCATGCTATTATAGCAGCGGTAAGACTCCTCTTTGAGGAGTGGCTTGAGAGACGCCACGGCGTCCTCACCTTCCACCTGACGCAGGTCCTTACCGGGCACGGCAGCTTCGGCAGGTTCCTGTTTCAGATCCAGCGGGAGGAAACGCCCGAGTGTCGTCATTGTGGGGACCACCTAGAGGACACGGTGGAGCATACGGTGGCGGTATGGCCTGCCTGGGCTGAGCACCGCCGTGTCCTCAGGGAAGTGATCGGCGGTGGCGACCTCTCGCGACCGGCCTTAGTCGAGGCCATGGTGCGGAGCGGGAGGAACTGGGACGCCGTCTCCTCCTTCTGTGAGGCAGTTATGCTCGCAAAGAGAGGCAGCCCGCGTGTGGGAGCAATCCTCCTCCTCACGCCCCAGCCGCAGGCGACACTACGGGCGTCTGGGATCAAGGGACGATCTCCAGCCACCGTAAGCGCGATTCTGTGGACGGCGAGTAAGCTCGCCGCCCGACCAGAACCAGACCCAAGCGTACGGCGCATAGCGTTTCGCGCGCGCCTTTTAGAGCCAATAGACCACCACAGACGAGGCCCTATAGGGCTGATGTTCAGCTGGGGTTGCGGGGTAAGCACAATGAGGCACTTGATGAGAAGTCATTTGTTGATTTTACCCTCACAAAAAAAAATTGCTCTGACACCCGAAATATAACCTAAGTTTTTGTTCAGCAGTAGATATTCTATCGGCTGAAAATGCAAGTTAGGCAGTTAATTATGTCTGTGAGTGTATAAAATAGAGAAATCTCTTAGGCATTAACATCGCGGTTTTTTCCTTGAAATATCGCCTTAATTATCATTCAATATAACAAAGTGGTAAGGTTTCTTGGAAAAGTATCGTACTGTCCTTTTAAACTAATTAAGCTCTAACTGCTCAAGTCAAAACCTTGGAAATGTAAAGTTAGTATAAAGTTAATAGATTAATATATAAATAGACAATCGAGGAATTTCTTAAATGATAATACATTGAGACATTCGACTGGGGGAAATCTCTATAATATGACCTCACATCAATGATGCAAGAATTTAAGGAACAAGTACTAGCTTTTATAAAAATTTCCCGCTATTTAATTATTTAGTAACGCCAGTTTTGTTTTTTTTTATTATTGTCTGAGTTATAACTAAAAGGCAAAGTTTATCATTATGTCACAAAATTCCTATGCGTGGACCATATTGCGCTGGCTTTATCTACGAGGAATCTTCGATGGTTTTATAAGAAAAACAATATACAATAAACAGTTTCCATAATTGTAAAATATAGCAACACATTTTAATTTTAAATGTTTCTAAGATTACTATTGAACTGGTAGGGTCGGTTACACAATATCTGGGAATATAAAACGTAATGTGAATGACATATGTGCCACATTAGTTTATCATAAAATTATACGAAGATAGTGTAACAGACGATTGGTGATATATAAAGACTACTTTAATTAACCTACTTTAAGCGCGATGTCAGCTCTGCTCACATTACATTTGTTTACGATATCATCGACCAAGTCATTGATAGATGAGTACTTAACTAATGAATTACGCGACTCTCTGGAATATATCAAAATTAAACTATATTATTATATGACACAATATTCAATTTTGCGTGGCAGAACAATGCTTCGACAGGAATGGTCTGGCTCGACCGGAGTTATACCACGGCGTCGAGGATTATTTTCGCCGTATGAGAGAAGTCAGTGGAGACGCAATTATCCACGTCATACCCAAAAATCAAAATCATGCACATGTTTTTGACTTATAATAAAAAAAGAAAAACTAAAAAACAGCAAATCTAATCGTGTTGCTAGCCTTAGCCAGAAAAAAACATCGTGCTTATGATTTCCCTAATAGTCTGGCACATTTGCAAATGTGTAATGGAATACCATTTCTTACTAGGTAATGGATGGATGAAAACCAAGCGACTTCAGATCCAATAACACTTTGCTTGAAGACGCAAAATTGCTTACTTGTGCTGAATTTGGACATCACTAAAATCTAAAGTCCAAAATCATATAAACTACTGAACTAATTTTAATAAAACTTGGTAGGTACTCGAACTCAATAAATAGGTACCTATGTATATCAATGTCTCAAAACTCAGCCAAGTACATATAATGGAGTTTAATATTTTACTGTTCATATCCTAAACCAGATAAATGTCAGGTGTGACGCGGGATTCTCTCAGTTCAGTTAAAAATAACGACTGCACGTACACCCACGTCGTGTGGGATACCATATCCTCATGTCAATCAGGAAAAGGAGGACCATTTTTAAAGAAACTTTTACCTTAGAATTTTACCTAACACTATTGTTTAAGTTTCACATTATGAAAGTTCTGGAAGATATTTTTACGTCAGTTCGTTTTACACGTGCCATTAGACACGCCTAGAATAACTTACTAATATTTTAAACGCGGAAGTTTGTAAGTAGGGATGGAGAGTTGTTTGTAACTCTTTAATGTTAAAGCTACTGAATGCATCCGAATGTTCGCACAGTGATTTTAGTGTCGAATAACACATATACACTAGTTACATTTTATGAATAGTTTCTCACGGCTCGGCTTTAAAAACAATCCCTTCACCATAACACTTACGACCCGAATGAGAAATTCAATCATTAAGGGCTGATTTTTCAAAAGCCAGATAAATGTTATCTAATGAATAAATTTGTTGCTATCACTGTCTTGTACAAACATTCTGAAGCGACAGCATCATAATTATTCCCCAGATATCTGTTATTTAACCATTTAAAAATTAGCCTTAAGTCAAACAATTAATCAATCAGGTCGTTAGTTGAATGGTTTATCAAACTATCTGGCTGCGATAGGTCACACAGAACACAACTTTATTTAGCACCACGTATATACATATTTAGAAATAGAATCGTAATAAATCGTGGTCGTGGTGGGCTGGAGGTAAAGGCGCCTGCTTCTCATGCATGAGGGTTCCTGGCAAGTACCAATGTAACTTTTTCCTAGTTATATGTATTTTCTATGATTATTTACACACCACTCACATACGGTAAAGGAAAATATCGTTAGGAAACCTGGCTTGTAATTTCTAATTATGGGTTTGAAATCGCCTATCCGCCTTAAGCAAGCGTGGCGATTAATGATGAAATATTATCCGTATGAAAAGAGGCCTTTGCTCAGCAGTGAGCACTTATAGGCTGATGATGGTGATATTAAAGTAGAAACACAAAAACCAAATAAATCTTCACCTGCGTTATGATTTCGATCAATAAAACATCTCAGTCTCGATTCCATTCATCTCACTAACCTATAGGTACATTCGCTGTTCCAACAAAAAAGAAAGTGCGTACTTTCGTTGCAGGAAATGCAAATATGGTACGCATAAGAACTAGAGCCTCATCGTGAAATGGGTCGTGAATATTTGTTTTTTAATTTGAAAGACTCGTAGCACAGTTATGTCATCTTGTGATAAGATACATATAGTACGCTTTGTATGTGTACATCGGTGTACATATATTTTGAGTGACAAAAGAAAATATCTAGCTTAGTTTGTACTTTTTTATGGTATGGGTTTTTTTTTGTTAGGGGAAAATCATCCAATGACTGCTCCCGCCCAGGGTAAGGCGAGAGTGAGTGTCAGACTCTTACTGACTAAATCCCTCCTCATTGCGCTTACCCCGCAACCCCGGCTGACCTGATGGATTACTTGATGGTAAGAAATCAGCGCCGCCCATGGAATGGACACGAGTGCGTCGCCGGCCTTTTATGGATAAGGATTTCAGATATTTAAGGACTAAGAAGGGATAGGGGGAGGGGGAGGGATTGAGCCTCCGGATAACTCACTTACACAGCGAAACACAACGCTGTGGTTGTTTCACGCCGGTTTTTTATGAGGCCGTGGTATCACTCCGGTCGAGCCGACCCATTCGTGCCGAAGCTTGGCCCTCCCACACTTAGACATGTGGTTGTTTTCCACATTTTTGCTATGACAACCCGTAACAACAAAGAAATAACAAGTTCTTTGTCGCTCTTATGGGTAGTTTGTCTATACTAATATTATAAAGAGGAAAAATTTGTTACTCTGTAATTTTGTATGTTTGTAAGATAGTATGCAGGTTTTGTTTCTTATCTTTGGAACCACTGGTCGGATTGCCAAAATTATTTCACTGATAGATAGTTACAAAGTTCCTGAGTGCTATAGGCTATAAAACATCACGTTACGATTAAGTGGAGCCGAGCAGCGGGTGAATACGCGCGAGAGTAGCTAGTTTTCTATATTATAGCGTAATGACTGCCATCTGTCTACCAAAATCCTACAAACTGACATAAACGAATAATATGTCTCTACATTCGTTAAGTAATGCAACGCTTCATTAGCACACGTGCGTTAATGTAATTAGTACCAGGCTTAAACATCATTATTTTGTTCTAAAACTAAACTAATTTTATCCCGTAACTCTCAGTGTTAGATAATAGGTGGAAATTCATATTGATATTGTTTTGTGATATTTGCTGGACTTGTATCAGAAATAAGACGGTTTTTTTTCTGAAAAAACGTTACTCCCCACTAGGATCTTCTCCTGTGTCATGGGTGCATTTACAAACATACAATTTCACATGCACATCACACACAGACCCGGAACAACAATCTATGGATCACACAAAAAGTTGTTCCGTGCGGGAATCGAACTCGCGACACGTTGAGCGGCAGCCAGTTGCCAAGCCACCGCGCCAACCGTGCAGTCATCATCATCATCATCATCAGCCTATAAGTGCCTACTGCTGAGCAAAGGCCTCTTCTCACACGGAGAAAGTTTGAGCATTAATCACCACGCTTGCTCAATGCGGATTGGCGATTTCAAACTTATAATAAGAAATTATAAGTCCAGGTTTCCTTACGATGTTTTCCTTCACCGTATGTCAGTGGTTTCTAAATAATCATAGAAAGTACATATAACTCGGAAAAAGTCACATTGGTACTTGCCAGGTTTCGAACCCACACCCTCATGCATGAGAAGCGGGCTCCTTAACCTCCGGGCCACCACGACACGTGCAGTCAAAAGCGTGGTAATTAATGCTCAAACATTTTTAGTGTGACTACTAATGTAGGTATTTTGTGTAAGAGGGAATATTATCAAACGTCTTCTCTGGCCCAGAAGAGAAAGTCTGAGTAAGAGGGACTGCCAGAATCTTACTGACGAAAAATAACCCCGTTCGGCCCGTTCGTGGGACCACGATACCAGCTGGTGTTACGATGTGGTATTACCGCCTTTTTTCAAATTAAATGGATATGGTGCAACCACCAATAGGTATATGGTGGTTACTTATAATTTTCTTTGTGCATTACTAAGTTATTAGTGAAATTAATGAAGTGAAAGTAATACATTGTTATAAGTTGATTGGATGACGTCCAATGATATGAAGATTATAGTGGTTTACTTATGCAACTGGTCTGTAGGTCAGTTGGTAATGTAATGACTGTTGTCTTTACCTCGACGGGACAATCAATAAAGAATATTTTATTATGCACACCCACATACTTATTGGTTTTTTTTTAAATCAACCTTTGGAACTAGGCCAACTCTTAGGCCCAGATTTTACCACAAATTCGTGTTTTTAAAGATATGCGAGCTATTTTATAGTTTCCAGATGGGGTGCAAGTGTAAGTTCTGTCTCAAAAGATAAACATTCAGCTTCTGGAAATATAGAGTACCATTTGTAGTTTTTCTGACAGACATTTTTATTTATAAGTCTTATTGAGGGCCTACACTACCTATTGGAAATAAAATATTCTGGAATAAATCAAGCAAAGCATTTTTTTAAATTATTATACATAGTTGTAGCCTACCTCTGATTTAGTCAAACTTAATTGATTAATCCGTTTGTTTAGTGGCAAGTGTAAGCAAATGTAAGTAAAATCTTATGTTATAAGAAGATATGATACCATTTAATTGCTTACCATCAGGTAATCCGTCTGCTCGTTTGCCGACTTATCATATAAAAAAATGATATGTTATACTGTTACTTGTAAATAAATTTCAAGACTGACCATTGAACTTCGCACCCATTTAGACCTCACATCTTTTTATGATTTTGATTGGATTGTTATTTTCAGAAGATTTTTATGAATGAATCAATACTTTTGACATCGTAGCGGTTTATTAAGAATAGTTGCTTGACACCAGGTAGTCGTGCGAAACGGGGCAGGTCGCTATGGGTATTATAAATTAAAATACATTTTTATGTTTAAATTTTCCTAAAAATGAAGGCATTCTTCAAGTAAGTATACCACCTTTATAATAAATCATTGATGAATGTCATTGAATATGAGTTCGATTGTAGCTAATTACTTAATTGCATTATAAAACAAAACACTTTTATTGCAGATTTTATTACGTGTTGTTGTTGTATTCATAGCATTAAATTACGTTGGCAATACTCACGTTTTTAACTTTAAGAATAAACAGGTTATTAATACTTTAAGTAACACTAAATTATTCGCAAGCCACATTATATATTTTTTTAATATATATGTCATTTTTTATGTTTGACTGGTTGATTTGTTAAAACATTAGACACGTAGTTTTTTTTATATTTCTTTACTTCCTATGCACATTCGACTATATATTGATTTGAAATAATATCGTGTAACGTAATGATTTTGTATATTTTACACTGAACAGTGATAAAGCGACCTCAACTTCTAACATATTTTTTTTCCAAATATAGCCCATACTTATAACAAAATACAAACGAACGTGTTCTCTATATGCAATTGTATATAAAGAATAAATAAATAAAAAAAAATACAAACTATTTCTTCGCGATCTAGCGGACGAACTGGATTTTCAAACATCCCTTTTGTAATTTAACATTTAATGTCAATTTATAAGACATATATTCGATAATAAGAGTCTGGAGATGTCTATAGATATCTCATACATAGGTGATAGGTATAAATACACATCACCGCGATAAATTCTTAAAGGAAGAGTTCTGGAAGAAAGGTGTTGTGTATCGCCGGTTCCGTGGTCGCCTACATGACATTAGTCAGCGAACCGTGACGCGGGAACTTCATGTGCTTTAGTTTTTTTGTAATTATATTTAATTATATTTATAGTATTTTTAAGATTTTATATTATTTCTATAGTATAGTATATCTTTATATGGACCTTGAATGGCTGAAATAATTGAATAATTAAATAAAAAATAAAATTGTCAATGGTGCAAATAGTGCGCGGTGATTGGCGATAAAACAACTGGTTACGTAACGAGACGCGTTGCTTTCTTCCGCGAGCGTCTCGGGGCCGCGCGAGATACACGCCGAGCACTGCCCGGAGACTGCGCACAGGGCTGCGCGTGCGCACCTACCGAATAATAGCCTTAATTGACATATTGCTGAGTTATTTTTTTTTGGGATAGGTCAGCAAACGAGTAGACTGATTGGCTGATGGTAAGCAATCAGCGCCGCCCATTGACATCCGCAAGAACAGAGGAGTTACGAGTGCGTTGCCGACCTTTTGGGGATTGGGCTTCCGGTAATTTCAATCATACGACGAAACACAACGCTATGATTGTTTCACGCCGGTTTTCTGTGAGAAGCAATTCTTTGTGTTCATTTATGTTTTTACAGCAGCATGCTAAAAGGTTATTTATTTTTATTGATTCATAATCATAAAGCTTGGAAGATTCTTAATCCCCTTTTTTTTGCTCTCCCTCACTAACCTTATACAATTCATTTTAAATATTCCTTTATGTCTATCTTATTGCTGTAGTGGAACGATTTTTCATAAATCTTTTTAATTATTAACATTTAAGTTTTTATTTTACATGCTATAGGTAGGTAGGCACATATCATAAGTAAATAAATAAATGAAACCATGAATGTAAGTTTTACAAAACCAAGGACTATCATTGCATCAGTTGCAGAAAAAACCAAACAAAATGAAAGCCAGAATTGATATAAAATTAAACTATTAAAACTAAGTAGATTATAATTAAGATGTTTCTTTCCGCGGATGCCATAAAAAATGTCTAGATAAAATACAATTATAGCAACATATTCGTTATTATAGCATAATATAGCATAAGTGTTTGTGGTAGTTGTTCCGTTTTTCTGGTGACATCAACTATACGTAGGTTTAATTGATTAATTAATAATAAAGAAAACGAATGATAATAAGTAAGTATTTACAATAACAATAATTAAGTTCGTAATCGAATGGGTGTATTTCTATGTATTTCTGTATTGCGTTTGTAAACTTATGTGAGTTAAGGTCTTTGAACGTGTGAGTGAGGTTACCGGAGACCCAATCCTTCCACCACCCCCTATCGTCAAGCCTCAATTCCCCTAACCTTACATCCCTAACAATCCACAAGAGGTCGGCAACGTACTCCTAACTCCACTGTTCTTGCGGATGACCACGGGCGGTGCTGATTGCTTGCCACCAGGTAATTCATCTGATAGGTCGCTGATCTATGACAAAGCAAAAAAAAAAAAAACATTCGCAGGATGGATTCAATTTCATCGCACTTAAATATTGCTGTTTAGGTATTGAACGAGATTAAAAGTAACATACTATACATAAATAGTCGTGTCCTTTTAAAACTGAGACACAATTTGACGCGCAAGCTTTGCTGCATGACGTGCATGCTTTACTACGTGTTGCACCAAAACAAAACAACATATCGTCATTTGACAGTCGATAACGCAATGTCACGGATATCACGAATTATCAAACACTTCAGAGCATGTTGATCGAGTTATGAGTTGCGCGGTTGTCCGGTCCGCGTCTCGTTTGTCAACATTTGATGCTTTTATGCTGCACCATTACAAATAAAAAAGAGCGGCCTCCCCTACTAGTGTTATGGAGTTTTGGTCTCGAGATCATGGAGCATATCAATGGAAAGCAAAATGTAGTGAGAATGTGAAAGCATTTGACAGTCTTTCACTCAGAATTAGTTCTCGTCTTAGACAATCAAATGCTTTATAATTTCTGCCAGCCCTAACAATTTTCCAAAGCAATGATTGCAGTTCAACAAACTGCGCGCGAGTCGATCGTTGAACCTGCACTAACCGATGCCCCGTCCTTCTCGCACGCGCTCCGGACTGATTGCCCGTCTCTTTCACCGGTGCAATATACCTTCCTTTAAAGCAACCATTGAACATATTGTTTTGTGGGAAATAAACTCTCTCCGTATCACCGTGCAATGTATACTAGTATCTAGCAGCAGGCAATAATCAAAGCTACGTCGTCCATTCTCTTTACTTTCATGCATTAAACATAGTTAGCAAAATATTCAATTGTTTTTATTGCGAACGCTTAAGCGGAGCGAACTTTTCCTATTTATTTATGTCGATAGTAGTTTTTGTGGGCGCACAATTGATGATTATGTTCGTTGGGTACGGACATCAAGTCACCGGACCATTAAGTAATGATGTTTTTGAGCTTGCGTGTGCTTATGCACGGCGCGCGGTGTTATCCGCAGAGTTCGAGGAGTATTCGGTGAGTGATGTTTTGCGTACAAATGTTTACTATGTCTGAGTTAACAAGAACATTGTTGAGATACCAAATGTTCCATGCAAAGTAAGCGGGTGGAGGGCATCTACTTCAAGGGTGCGATAATTTGAGCACGTATATATGTATTGCTAACATTTATTAAATAATACGATTGCTATCTTAGCGTGACAAACATGATTATATCGTGATGTAACTTGATTTTAAAATAATGCCGTATTAACATTCTAATACATTACCTAAGACCGTCATAAATGATTCATTATAGTATTAACGATTTAGATGACTTCTCATTTGCTTGGCTATAAGGTTTGTTTTGTGAAATTGAAAAGTATTAACAACATTTAGCGTATTTTCGCAGTTATCTTATTAAGAATAAGTGCTAGTTTTGATACTTAACATCGATTTACATCGATTACACAAATATGAATAAAAAAACTAAACCCTTCCAAAGCCGATGTTCGAAGCAGTACCCCATGGATTTTCTAGGGTGAAGATTTATCAAGTGCAATGAGATACCGCGCTCCGGCCTGGAGCGTACTAAGATCGGCGTGATTTTAAGAGTCTGACACTCTTACTTGCCCACACCGGGCGGAAGAAGTCATTTGATGATTTTTCTCCCTCCAAAAAGGGTAGGATACAATATCGCTTACAATTATTTTTTATTTTCATGAATGAACTGTGCATGTGCTATGCTAAAGTAAAAAACGACGCAATAATAATTTTATGCTGACAACACCTATTTACCTTTCAGCTGACTCAGAAACTTAGGTCTCCAGGCTTGCGCAATGAAATTTAATCATGTAAATATAATAATTAGTGTTATTTGGTATTTTTGATAATTTTCTATTTTTTACAATTTGTGCTTTTATGAGATAAAATAAAGTCGATTAATTTTCCAAACATATCGTGTAGCCATAATTCGTTCGTAAATTGCGTTTAAGTCATTTTTGTAGTACTTTTTTTCTTTTTAATATTGTTTAGAAAAATTTATTGCGGTACAAGTTGCGTACATACAAGTAAGTACATAAAGTGGCAATTTATTGACAAAATGGAAATTCGGAAAGATCAAATTGACAATTATTATGAAAAGTCAGTCATTTTAGACCATTAGGTATGTGAATCCTCTATTCAATATAATCAAACACAGATTAAACTCACTTAACTAAGCCACAGGGAAATGAAACTCTTTTAAATTATTATTTGTAAAAGTTGAGAGAAACTCGCTATAAAATATATTTTAATCACAGCCTGGGTAAGGGGTGCACACACTGCATGTATTTACCTGCAGGTTAAACAAACAGTTTACTCGTTTGCAAAACATTTTTGTCCCTTTGAAGTATTACTCGCTGTTGCTAGTAATAAACGAAACGTTATAGCTATTGGGCTTTTTAGGGATTTTAACCGAACGCTAAGCAAATAAATCAAATGTTGCAAAATAGTTTGTGGTCTAGTACATATTATTAGGTATGAAGAAAATTTTAAAACTTTAACGTAAACGTTTCAGAAAATTTGCAAAATTTGGTATGATAAAACGTAACGTCATAAAGAACTAATTACCTAATACCATTATTTTTCATGACCTAAAGGTAGCTTCCCACCATCAAATTATAAAAAAAAAGAATTTGTGCCAAATATATTTTATACCTTAAATTAAGTTTATTAAAGTATAAAGTATGTTTTATATACATTTTGGTTTGGAACGAGTCTGATATGTAGGAGGTAGGAAAACCTCGAAGTTGTATTAAGTTTTCACTTCAATCATAACTTTTACCATTGTGCTTGTATCCCAGCATTGTGTAGGGAAACAAAACTATTCGATTCCCCGGAATTTTAAAAGGATTATTTGTATTTTTGTGACCAAAAATCTAAGCATTATTTGTATGCAAGGAGTTCGCCCAGTATTAGAATGAATGTAAAGTTAATGAACGTTCACTTATAGTGAACTGCATTACAGAGAAATCTTTTTTTAAAATTTGATTTATAAAAAAACAATACTTACATCCTAATCAAAACCTTAAAATGGTTTTTAAGGTTTTGACGAGTAGTGAAATATTTAATATGATAAAAAACAATGAAAAACAAATCGCACAATCAATTTGTACTCGATAACTTATATTTATACTTATAAATAGAAATAATGAAGTATTATTTCTAAACAAACAGTTGAACATAGTATAGCTACTTACAATGAACTGCATATTAAATATGACTCACAGACACACAGCGGAAACCTGTAAACACAGTTTTCCGGCCGAGTTTATTTTTATGATATTTTAATACCCCTCGGCTAAGGCTTTGCTACCTTTTCATTAAAGGTTTTGTATTGGAGCGGACAAAAATGGGATCAAAATTTAGTCTAATAGGTCCTTAAAGGGAAAAATATATCTACATCTACTAGCGCTAGCGTGGTGTGAGAAAAGACTTATTTGCTTAAGATAATGATGATGAATCTCCATTATGGTGCTAACGCTTGATAGCGGAGTAGCAATACGAGCAGTCTGCCTATCCCACCTTAGAGGATGGTCTTGTCTCAACAGATGTAGTTTGAGGGCCTTGCGGAATATCTTATTGGTTCTAGACGTATTTCCGTAGCCTGGATTACATGGGTATACGCGCAGTAAGGCCCGGCCCCGAGCAGGAGAAGGATTGAAGTGGTTTTCGTCAGTAAGAAAGACAGTCCTTGTCGTCTCGCCAAGGGAGGGAGAAAAAACATTTGATGTTTTCCACCACTTAGAAAAAACACGATACACACACACACACACACACACACACACACACACACACACACACACACACACGTGGATAGGCGTTTAGACATGTTTTTTATATATGATTTGATTACTCTAATAGTATAGTGTAACAGTTCACATATGGAATCCCTTGGATTTTTATTTACAGCTCCGTGGTGATCCGGATCCTAAGTTACATTAGTTCTGAGTAAGTTTCTATAGTCAATTCTGTACTTTTACTTCACCTTTGACATTTGTAGCGAGAGCTTGCAGCCTGCAGCTTGTACCTATACTTTGCAAACGATTTGATTTATTCATGCAACATTCAACCTTATGGATTCTAGGCCAACGTTATTTACTTTTCACTTCATAGGAGCACTATTTGCAAGGCGCTTGCTTGATTTTACATGGAAGGGGATGTTAAGACGCAGCTCACAGAATGGACTCATTTTTAGGGATACGTACTCAAAGGTTGAAAACGTTAACCCTACTCTTATTACTAAGACTGCCATTCGCCAGTCATCAGGCTGCATCATGAACCATGATGACGAGACAGGTGAAATTTGGATTAACAATATATTTTTGTGATCGTTATTCAATAAATATTAAAGTAAGCATGTACATATACTTATTTCAGAGGGCTCCTATATAACAGGTTTTATTGCAATTGTTCTAGCAAGATAATTAAAATTGGGAACGATGTTTTTGTTGCTGGATTAAAACTAAACGCTGTATAAAATAAATATTCTACGTTTCTTGTTTATTCAACAAAAAATAAATATTAGTTTGATTTTTGCCCGATTACAGAAAATCTGTTAGTTATAAAGTTGATTACAATTCTGAATCTTTTCGGCCGGTAATTGAAAATTGTCATATGCCGTGGTGGCCCGGACAGGTTGTATGTACTTTCTTTGATTATTTAAACAACAACGACATACGGTGACCAACAATATTGTGATAAACGTGGACTTATTCTTGATTATAAGTTTGAAATCGCCAATCCGCCTTGAGCAACCGTGGTGATTAATACTGATGAATTGAAAAGATTTTTAACATCTTAAGATCGTTGTCGACATCGCGTCTTTCCAAAGAGACTTTAAAACGGTTGAAGACGTTGAACACGAAAATCTTTCGCCCAACAATACATTGACCGACCCTGGGTCAAACTCATATAATTAGATTACCGAGACAGACCTTTCTTTAATAATATGTACACCTACTGGTACATCTGTGCACTTTTTAACATATGCTTTATAGACTCACAATTGTAGGACATCCTACATTGATCTTAGGGTCGTAAATTGCAGAAAGGATACGTGGTGATTAAGTAGTCGATGCAAGTGAAAAGGCCGTCGCCTGCAAGCGGTCAATTACCGGCCGGCGCTATACAGTGCCGTAGTGTCATCTAATTTCCGTGGCCCAATTGAGTTACGATCAGCAATTACTGAGCAATACCGATTTGCTCGTACCGTCGCACATTGCACGACGAGACAATCTTCAGTCACAGTGTTATTACTTTCAAATGTGGTTTAATTGAGGCGAGTTGGTGCAGAGGTTCTTCTGGCCGTAGTATCATAGTTTTGTAAGTATAGGTTTTTCTATACAGATAGCTTTTTAGGCTTATTATTATGTAGTGTTTCGGGTTCCAAAATAACTTTGTAAGTCGAATTCAATAAAAAAATACACTGAAGGAAAATACCGGGCAAAGCTAGGTGTATCATAGCAAAGATAGAGAAGGTCTAATTCAACATTATTCCAGATATTTTTTTAATTTGTATTACGCTCGTAATTTAATTTTTAGTCGTATAAATAGCATATTAATGCTGAGCGAAGTCGTTAAACAATCATATTTGTAACTTTTTTGCGTAGACAATCTAAGCCTCATTAGCTGTACAAAGAAGCACTCTCTTATAACTTAGACTGAAGAAACGCTAAGCGAATACATTGCACTGCAAAGTTGTTGGAGTAAACCTCCAATATTGCGATACAACCAAGTTTAGCAATAATTATTCAGAGGATTCTTGTTTACTTTGTTACCGAAAGCTTCGTTTCTGTATCCCTATTCCCATTTGGAAATTGCATCGTTCGTCCACAAACGCTCTGCATACGGTTTCAGGCGGCCAGGGGGCGCGGACGCCTTTGAGCGACCGAGCGTAGGGAGCAAATAATTTTTACACGAATCAATGATGTGCAAACATGATGATAATACTCGTAATGGAGTGTTCAGGTGAGCAACGTAGTTATTTTGTAGATGTTTATCTGCGAATCCACTTTTAAGTTCCTTTCCAGATTTTTGTCGTAGTTTTCTTTTTATTGTATAGCAAATCTAGATCATTTAGAAAATGTAGTTTAGTTTTGATGTATGTTTCTCGTCATTTAACTAGTATAAATAATCATAATTTTATTGCGAATTTGTGAGCTATGTTTCCTTTTGTATTTATTTTCTTTGTCACAGTAAAAGAATGTTTTATTAGACTGTGAATAGAACTAGGTTTCTAGAATGCTACCTAAATGTGTGGGGATGTCGAGCGCAGTACATTGATAACGCGTCCCCTGTAATACGCAATTTCCTATTTGCTTAATTGACGGTCGCTATGCCATGAGCATGCAGGAGGGTGGCGGGGAATTGATACTTTGTTTCTATACAGCTCAAAGATTTAACTATTTACAGTTAATAGACTTGCAGTGTGCACGATATATAGCGAATGTTGTTATAAAGTGTTCAGAGGTTCAAACCACCATTATCTTTATTATCGTCTATATTTATGTAAGACTTCATGTTTTAACTTGATTTAAAAACCTATTTGTCAATAGAAATCTGTCTATAATCGCTTATAGGTACTTATCTCTATACTTATCATCAACGTAAGCTCATTAATATTGTGTACATCAAAAACTGTGTGTAACTGTGATTAGTAATACTGTGTAACTTAAAAAAATATAGAAAATAAATATAGCAAGAAAAGTAGCAAAATAGTCGCTTTGCGAAAGAAATCACTTTTGCATTAGCTAATTAAAAATATTCACACAATTATTCCTAATACATTATTTGATCATCTATACTGGGTACAAGAAGATTTTTCGAAGTGTTCCGCTTGCACTCAGTGTAAATATCATAATATGTATTTATACAAATATAATTTATATAAATACCACACAGCGCCAGTAACATACAAAAATAAGCTAAACAAAAGAAGGTCGTGATGGCCGACAAGTACCAGTGTGACTTATTCCGAGCTAAATGTACATAGGTACTTTCTATCACAGATTATTTAGACATCACTAACATGCAATTAAGAAAAAATTCTTGAGTAAACCTGAATATACACTCATATTACGTTTAAGATAATCGCCTTTAACTCGACCTTTTTAAATTTTCTCCGAGTGAGAAAAAACTTTTGCTTAGCAGTGGGATCATACATGCAATGCAAAACCTAGGCTCTGATATTTGGATTAAATATCGGGTAAACATACGTTAGTTTGTAATAAGAAACGCAAAAACACAATGAACATTTTTCGACGACATCAAGGAACCACACTGTTAAGTACAAGTAACTTGAAGAGCAAAGCCTTGAGACCTTTGTACAAAACCTACATAGTTTGGTTGAGTAAGGTTGGTATCAGTAATTTGTGGTGACCGAAAGGTTCTACAACCGTCAATTGGCTTCCAACGCCAATTCTGTGGTATCAATCAATGTCCGTATTTTGTTCGTTAAATTGTCAATTACCACATCTGTGACAACAGAATCCAGATTCCCTATGTACGTATCAACAAGTTCGGTTATTATCTATACTTCTATACTAATATTATTGAGATGAAATTTGTAATTTGTATGTAAGGGGTAATTTTTGGAACCACTGGTCGGATTTTCAAAATTCTTTTACTGTTAGATAGCTACAATATGTTCTTGATTGCTATTAGCTATTAGATATCACGCTATGATCTTTTGAAGCCGAGCATCAATAAGGAGTCGAGGCTCATAACATTACAAAAAAAGAACAATTGGTCGAGGGTCTGAGTCGTTGGTCTACATTTTTATCGTTTCGGCTTTCATTGGTCCTTCTGTTAAAAAAAAAACCCTCGTATGGTAAAGCTTAAATGTTATTAGCGTTTGCTGTCGGCATCCCTCGCGTCACCACGTGCGCTATGCGTTCTGGATTATCTGATGTACCTCAGTGTCAATTTTCATTATGTTCTGACGTGATTGAATTGCATACGTGCTTTTACATTTACATGTTACCAGTTCTGCCAGTGACTGCCCGCATTACCCGGGTGGGAAGTAGCCTAGGTTTTACTCCAGACTTCTGTCTATATCTCTGCCATAATTATCATTAAATCCATTCAAGTTTTTTGTGATAGGTCAGTTAACTAGCAGACGGATTACTTGTTGGTACGATTATAAGACAATAGAGACAACCTCTTGCAAATTAAACAGTAATAAGGTTATTAATCTGGTTCACCAAAACATTCAAGGCTTTATGAGTAAAGAATTGGAAATAGAGTTATTTTTAAATTGTAATAATGTGGATATTTTGTGTATTACTGAACATTGGCTAAAACCCCATCAGCTCATGTTCAATTTTGGTAAGCACCAGATTGGTAGCTCGTTCAGCAGAGAAAACGCTATACATGGTGGGTCACTTATACTGATAAGTAACCAGCTTAAATTCAAAGATCGCAAAGATATAGTTAGTTACTCTGTTGAGCGTACTGTTGAAATAGCCTGTGTGGAATTGGAGCGGTTTATTGTATTAAGCGTGTATAGACCACCTTCTGGTTTGTATGACTGTTTTGAAACAGTAATGGATGAAGTTCTTAGTAAACTTACAAATTCAAAGAAATCCATCATTACATGTGGTGATTTTAATATAAAATTATTAGAAAAATGTAGTTTAAGCACAAAAATTGTAAGTTTATTTTCTTCATACAACCTTGCGAATTTGTTTCTGGAGCCAACTAGGATAACACCCACTAGTGCCACTTGCCTGGACAATATTTATACTGACATTGTGCCAGTTAACAAAGAAATAATTTCAGTACTTGATTCCGATCATTGTGGTCAGTTAATTTCTTTAACAAATGAAATAAATATAGTGTCAAAACAATTTATCACAGTTAATCCGAAGACTAAAAGACGCATTGAATTTTTCAAAGCTAAACTCAGCAACAAATTGCCTTTGTTGTTGAATTATAAGAATTCTAAACACTTTATATGATAAGTTTTTTAAAATGTACCTAACAGAGTTTAAGTCTACTTTTACAGATAAAACTATACCAGCTAATAGCAATGCGTCTTTCGGTGATTGGGCAACCACTGGTATCTATAAGAGTAGAAATCGCCTCTATGAGCTTTATAATGAGCGGACATAT
The DNA here is from genome assembly GCA_902829305.4 of Spodoptera exigua. Lineage (NCBI taxonomy): Eukaryota > Metazoa > Arthropoda > Insecta > Lepidoptera > Noctuidae > Spodoptera > Spodoptera exigua. Next base: position 15,956,359 of record LR824601.2, on the reverse strand, counting down.
ATTAACACTGTTGAATTCAGTGAATATGTAAAAAACTATTCTAAATTATTCAAAAAGGTTTGCTCTATTGCTAAATCACTATTCTTAAGCTCTAAGATAAAGAACAGTACCAATGTTATCAAAGACACTTGGAATATTATCAATAGTGATGCAGGAAGGTCTAAAAAGAGAATAAATCAACATAGTCTTGTAATTGATAATAAGTTAATAAAAGCGGATGTAGAAATTGCAACTGCTTTTGAAAATTTCTTTTCCGACATTCCTGTATCCACTACTAAGTCACTGAATTCATCTCCCACTGTTGCAGAGTCTTTACTCAAAAAACATGTTGTAGCTTGCGATTCAGGGTTTTCCTTCGAGCACATAGATAACAAAGAAATTGTTAAAATCTTTAATACTTTGAATAACAAAAAGACTGCAGATCTATGGGGTAATTCTGTGTATATTACAAGCTCTGTAATATCTATTGTAGCACCTGTATTGGCTCAAATCTTTAATAACTGTATTGACTGTGGTGTGTTTCCTGATCTTATGAAATGTAGTAAAATAATTCCATTATTTAAATCAGGTAGTACTTCTGACCCCACTAACTTTAGACCGATTTCAGTGCAACCTAAAATAATTTTTTCAAAAATTTTACTGAACGTACAGTAAAATTTTTGAAAAAATTATTTTAGATCAAATGCAAAGATTTTTTAATAGAAATAAATTATTACATGCGAAACAGTTCGGATTTACAAGGGGTCGTTCAACAACTGATGCCGGTGTTGAACTTCTTAATCACATTTACGACGCATGGGAGGACTCAAGCGACGCTTTGGGAATATTTTGTGATTTATCCAAGGCGTTTGATTGTGTGCTTCATGATACACTGATCAGGAAGCTATCCCATTACGGAATAAGAGGTGCATCTCTGGACCTTCTTACCTCATACCTGAGTAATAGGGTTCAGAGAGTTGAAGTAAACGGAGTGGTTTCTGCCGGATCTGTTGTGAGGATTGGTGTTCCGCAGGGTTCTATCCTCGGCCCGTTTTTATTTCTTATCTATATTAATGACTTGCCTTACCTTGTAAGGGATAAACACGAGATAGTGCTGTTTGCTGATGATACCTCACTATTATTCAAACTCAGACGACGACAATTAGTTATTGACAATGTAAACAGTGCTCTCTCAGAAATAGTTCACTGGTTTGGTGTTAATAACTTATTACTTAACGAAACTAAAACTAAATGTATTAAATTCACAACACCAAATGTTAAACAGGTTAAAACCAGTGTGCTTGTCAAGGGCGAGGAGTTGAGTCCTGTAGATACAACTGTCTTTTTAGGTATAACCCTGGACGCTAAGCTCCAGTGGGGCCCACATATAGATGGCTTGTCGAAGAAGCTCAGTTCTGCAGCATATGCCGTTAAAAAAATTAGAAATTTAACAGATGTAGATACAGCGCGGTTAGTTTATTTTAGTTATTTCCACAGCATCATGTCATACGGTATTTTGTTGTGGGGGAATGCTGCTGACATTCAGTCTATTTTTGTTCTGCAGAAAAGGGCTATTCGATCAATCTATAATCTTAGTCCGAGGCATTCGCTCAGAGAATTATTTAAGGAAACTAAGATAATGACGGTTGCCTCACAATATATTTATGAAAATGTAATTCACGCTCATAAAAACAAAAGCTTATTTAAGAAGCATAGTGATATACATAATATTAACACGAGGGGGAAAAACAAATATGTTGTCCCCGCCTCCAGGCTTCAGAAAATAAGTAGTTCGTTTAGATGTCAATGTATACGCTTTTACAATAAAATTCCTAGGGATATTCAAAATTTGAGCCTCAATAATTTTAAAAGTGTAATAAAGGCTAAACTTTACTGTAAAGCATTTTATAAAATAAAAGACTACTTAGAAGATAGTCAGGCTTGGGAATGAGCCGCTGTAACTTCTGCACAGGTCATGTTGACATGTTTGTAACATAAGTTACGCTTTTTATATACAATTTGACATTACGTTTATTTTTTTAACAATGACATTATCACCTATTGTGACATTTTTATTTTTATTTGACATTTTTTATTTTATTTATTATTTTTATAATTATTTATTGACATTATTATTATTTTCTATTATTGTTAGTGTAAGGACCGTGTGAGACTTGCCGCGCTTTTGGACTACCAGTTATCTGCGTTCTGACAGTTTGAGTACTTGCGTGACCCAACCAAATGTTCTTTAGATCGGTATTGTTCGTCGGACAACTCAGCAGCACTTGCTATGCTGGTTGCAAACTGACACTTGCGTGCCTGTCTTCAGAACGGGTCCACTTAAACTGGTGTGGTTCTTTCATCAAAAGACCACTACAGAATGAACTTGACCGGTTCTCTCACATTATGTTATTTTTACATTGTCTGGACTTGAAAAGAGACTGACCTCTGAGTTTGTTTCGGCATTTCTTCTCAGAGTAGTCAGATAGGAAATGCCGGCTTCATCTAGTTTTTTTACATATAAATTGACGTGTAAAAGTGCCGTTTTATGGCCTATTTGCAAAAATAAATTCATTGTTTCATTGTTTCATTGTTTACGCAATCAGCGCCAAACATGGACACCTGCAATACTGCAGGAAATGCGAGTGCGTTGCCGGCCTTATGAAAATTGGAGTTTCAGTGATTTATGTATGGGCCCGTAACCTCATTCACGGTTTTCTGTGAGGCTGTGCTTAGCACTCCGGTCGAGCTCACCCTTCGTACCGACCAAGCGTCGGCAAATCCGTAGATTAAACGTAAAGTAACGAAAATACGTCCAGGAATAGATAAGTATGATGCGAAGTACGCTAAGTATAGGAAAGAGTTTTATAATGTAGAAGTAACGAGTTACGTCACAACACACACGAGTATAATTAGCGACGATACTGTACCACGATTAACGTTCGATTCCGCGGTCATGGATTTAATTAAACCTACATTATGTCATGCATACCTTCACGCCAGTTAATTCTCTGTGAGCTATGTGGAAAAATACTTACAGTTGACGAACTCGCCAACGGTTTTATGAAACTCATTTCTGCCATTTTCTTTGAATGGGAGCTAAGCTATCCTAATTGGTCATCGAAAGGGATTTATTCCTTTCCGTTCTCTTGTCCAAAATGGATTTTGCTGGGTCTACTAGGTAGCTAGATGCACTCGAAAAGGAGTGCCACACCATATAAACACAATATTGGTCGTAAAATTTTTGATAGTAACATTTAAAGAAGAAGATGTAAGACTATTGAAAGATTAGGGTTATCTGGTGAGCACATTCGGTTTAATTTGATGCTTCTAAATAACATTGTAATAGTAGTTACCTTTTAAAATAAAATATCTCGTTTATATGTCCTAGATAAATATAAACGAGTATTTCAAATAAAAGTTATATCCATGCAAACGTTCTCGTTAAAACATACTTTTTTATTAATTTAAGCTTTTCAAAAGACTTTACGTTCCAATATTCGGATGCAAAACGAATACGAAGCCTTTTTATTAAATTTCCTTGAACCTAGATCATACACAAACGTAAAATGGAACACACAAAACGAATGATTGCGTCGCCGACGAAAAAAAAATATTAGCAACATTTTTCAATTTCCTTCCTATGGCTACACTGCTATGTTTACTTTTATAAAATATATTAGGGGCCCGTATGAGACTGAAATCTGAAAGAAATCTGTACATGTGCGAGTTGAAAGTTTTATAAATGGAATTACAAATATGAACAAAATTCAATTTGCTCTGTAGATATGATAGGGCGGCAAATGATTAAATGAGCACTTGATGTACTTAATGGTTCGCCTGTAGAGGATGTCCATGCAACACTAAAGTGGACTAGTTACTTGTAAAACTTGCAGGCCTTTTAGGGATTATGGACATAGGAGTTTGGGATGGTTGGTTTAGGCCTCCGGTAACTTCACTCACATATTGAAACAGAATGCTGGCGTTTTTGCCACAAATGTAAGTAAACGTTGATGTTTTTTTTCGGAATACAGAAAAGAATGAAGTAAGGTATAACTCGCCGATGTACGCTAAGCTTGTGCGAAACGTAACGAGGTTTAATTTCGCTACTGACCAGGATCAATTAACCCCGGTTTGGCCGGTTTTTTCGTTAATATTGTACACATATTATTATTATTTTAAAAATCATCTGCCTTCAACAACTTAAAATTGATTTACGACTAATGAAGATTTTTGCCCTCTATTAATTTGTATTCCTAAGTCTAACTATGTATTAACAACCGTCTGGCCTCAAAGATGACACGGGTCAATATAAAAACAAAGAATGGTCTCTTTAAGCTACTGGCAGCAACAAGTGTCCTGAAAAAGGAAAACCATTGAACTTTATACATTTACTTGTGAGAAGTTAGCTTATTGGATTTTGGTTGTTACCGTCCGCGTCGTGTTAATGAGAGTAAAGTATCCATATTAATCATTATTGGTTTTTTCTCGACTTACTATAAAAACTGCTATTACGCCAACTTAATAAAACAGTTAACAACACACACTACATTTCTTGACTCGAGTCAAAAAATAGACTTTAAGACATATTCGATAAGAATTACACGAGTTAATAACGAACAACAATAATAAAATTTTTGTAAAACAATCACCTGTTTTACAAATTTACACCCACAAAAATATTTAAAGAGACAATTTGAGAACAAGTATAATGTTGTTAAAATCTTTCATCATTTTATTACAATATTTTTATACTGATGCAAAACAGCCGCGGGAATAAACAAAAATACAAGACATTCAGTACAATGCGGGTGCATGGAGCATTCACTAATTGAATCCTTTATAAAATAAAGCGGCACATTATTTAACATATTCCACACAAAGCTCTATTTTCCTTTGACCAGAATCGAATTGAAACAAAAAGATACAGTGAACCAAAGCGTAATAGAGTTGTACTCACAATTTTGAAAAACTACAACGTCCGTTTTGTTTACGGTCAACACAGTGATGAAAAATGTGGGCGCCAGGGCCGGCCGGGGGTAAGCGCAATAATATACCGCAGCTTCGGCTTCGATCAGGAGAAGGAACAATTTGGTTTTTAGTCAGTAAGAGTGTGACACTTTTAAGGATGTTCACCACTCAAAGAATGGCCAGTTTATTTCGCTTACCCACATGTGGGACGGGACTTTTCATTGGTTTTTGGTCAATAAGAGGCAAATTTTCGAACTAAGTAAGGTTTCTTGGGAATTTTCAACTTTAAGGTAATTGGCGCACGAATGCCAATCGCTAGATGTTAGCAAGATACAAGTGGACGTGAATGTATTTTGCACCCATCTTCACCACATTCTAGAAGAGAGCGTTACGTTTCTTAAGGGCGTGTAGGCCGAGCGATAAGCAATAGAGATTAAACGCTACCAAGACTTGCCAGAGCCGAGCCGCCGCGACCACTTTTAATTCTTATTAACTATGTTAGTTATTAAGAAAATCATTATATCAATTCTAACTCTGCGAATTTGTCTGTAACTAATTAGTTTCTTTATTATACAAAAAAAAAAATGTTAAAAATCTAGTCAAAATACAGTCATAATATTGAAAAAATGTTTTTAAGAGGCAACTTTGCGATATTTTTCTATCTAGTGAAGTTCATCGAGTCTTTCAACTGAAGTCGATTTTGACTAGATAAGATCCTAAACTGAAACATTTTTTTTAAATTTAAAACACTTTTGTTTTAGTCTGAGATTGTTTTAAAAAACGTAAATTTGGGCCCACCTCGCCTTAAAGCGCCGGCAATGCCCTTGTACCTAACTCTTCTGGTGTTGCGGATCGTACAGGGGGATGAAAATAATCGTTTGCCCCGATTCAGTAAAATAATCGGATGCTCGAACACGCACTGAAGCCGTCTCTGGTAGGCATAGTCCACTTTCATACAGTACATAGTAGTTACTATAGGTATACTTTTTTGTTAACATGTACGTTTCCCCATGCAGCCGAATGTGCGGTTATATTGAAAAGCATAAAAACTCAAAATGATTGTTGTATTTAAAAGACGTATCTAAATAAAAATAGAGCGTATGATTTAAAAAATAAACGAATATAAGTATAAAACACATGAAACTGAACTTACATAAAGATTTGAAAATACTTAATCAGCAAAAAAAAAAAACAAACTAAATACTAAATTGTATTTCGATTAATAAGAAAAATATTTCCGTCCTCATAATCAATGTGAAATGTTTGTCTATTCATAGTCTAATTAATTGATACGTACATTTTAGCTATGGTACAAATTACAAGATCCTTTACAGATTCTATGGTCATGTGAGCGAAGCACGATACATCGTCGGTACAAAATTACATGTCATAAATTAATTACTAGATATTATATATTTTATTTTTGTTAGTCAATGGTAACGTCATTTTCCCCTTTGATAGATATTACCAAATGTTTCGTATAAATAAAAAATAGTATCCTATTTAAAACCATATTCCCTGAGAAAAATATCAATTATAGAAAGAAGTAAAAACGTACTCACATCAAATAGCAGGAACAGCAGAGTTTAAATATTATGTGCGGGCAGGAGAGTGTCGTCTGTCTATCTGCCTGCCTCCAAGCTCAGTGGCTCAGTGCACTCAGTGCCTGCTGCAATCAATCTGTTCTGAACTCGCTTCGTACCAATTTGCGAGCAATTTAAACCTCACGTGGCTTTACAATTTCTGTACTGAGGGAAATATTACGTCAGAATTTTCCAAACGCGGATAGAAGAGACAGCCCCAAGAATCAGGGACACGCGGGTAACGTGAAATGGTTGAACTGTTATGGCGGACTCACTTATATACACCGACTAATAAATGCAGTCTACTGAGGTATAAGAAATATATCTATGACACTTGCAAATCAATGCAATCGCTCAGCACGCGTACAGAGGCTGTCAATAAGTGACAATGTAATAAATCGGCACAATGCGTATGCGTTTTTCAATTGGCAATTTACTTACAAAGAGCTTCTGTTCAGATAGTATCAGGGCTGCGCGTTCGCTGCATTCTCCTGCAGGTCGAAGATCATCCGCGCAGTATTGTCACTAGTTTGTTGTATTGTCAGAGTTCTTTCAAGGGCACATTAACTGAGCACTTAACTGTATCAATACCGTAACCGGAGCATTGGTTACGTGTGGACCACGTAACTGAGTGATAGCATATTATTAACAATTAGTGTGTGCACTGCTCTGGCCGGTCCGAGCTGCGTCGCACGCTATACATACGCAGAGTGGCGCACACGCGCGCTAACTCAACTGCACTGATTCAACACTGTTCTATTTCCCTGCACCACCGTCTCAATGTACGACTTTCTTCGCTGGAAGTGGCTCTTCTTTCCCTTGATTGTGTGACCGCCTCCACGTGTGAGCGAATCGATAGTTACATATGTACGTGTTCGCGGCAGTGCAATCATCGGCTCATATATTGTACTTACTGCTGGTAATGTATCAGCAGGTTGAAGTTTTGTTGCATCGAGTAAGCATAGAGTTTAACTGATTGCGAAAAAAACAAAACTCACTTTGTAAGTTTTACTTTTAATAAGACTAATCTAATCAACTACTAAAATATAAATATGAAAAGTTTGTTTGTTTAAAAATCATGTAGCTGTCAAACTTGATTATCTAGTTGTATCTGTTCAATTTTCGCGAATTTTCATTAGAAAATGTTCCTAAGTCCATAGTTAAAGATATTACCTTCCCCTTTATCCTGATGCTATCAGTCAAACCGCCTTGCAATGTAAAATAGCACAGATCAAAGGTTTTCCTTTGTGGTCGTTTCCAGAATACTTTGTTGTGAATAATGTTGAAATATTCCTATACCTATCTGATTCTAGATAATACAACGTTTCAAAATGTGAGTAAACATTCGTTGTTAGCACTAAGATACCTTTATTATTTAAATTAACAACTAAGTTTAAACCAATAAACAGATTTGAACGCAATGTATTATAGATATATAGTCTGGTACTCGGAAAAGGACTTTGAATACTTCTCATCCTGGATATATAGGAACAGAAATAGGTGTGCACAACGCTGTCACTCTTTATCTTTCCAACCACAAAACTATTTGTTTAATATTCTGTAGAGCGATAGTTTAAGACTTGAAAAATAATTTAGGGCGTTATTATTCAGCAGGAGAAAGAACGGAGGGGTTTTTAGTCAGTAAGAGTCTGACACTCCATCCTACCCTGGGCGGGAGAAGTCAATTGATGATTTTCTCGAAAACTACCATACAGAACCGGAAGTCTATCTTTTAAATTACTGAATATATTTGAGTAAAGTTTGATACCCAGCAAAAGCGACAACGACACAGCGACAACTATGTGACGCATACATCGTCAAAATGGAATTTCCCTTTTTAAAGAAAAACTGTCTAACTTTTTCTTTTTGCTACGGACAAAGACAAGCTTGAGGTTGTGACTAAGCATAAAATGTGACTTTTCGTTTCTCATTTTTGAGCTATTTTTATCAAGACAAGTACATAATTTCCGAAGCTTTAACCCTTGTGGTTATATCGTCATTGCTTTAACCCCACAGCCCTTGCAACAAACTGCATGCCATAAAAATACCATGCTTGACATTTTTGGTAAAGTCCAATGTTTGTTTTTAATATGTTTAGTTGGTACACATTATTTGGTACTGATGCATGATTCCACATTAATATCTTTTGAGCATGGTTTTGACAAAAGTAGTAAATGACTTTTTCAGCCATCGGCCACATGAATTGGGAATGGTCTGGTGTTTTTTTACGCAATTTCTTTTACCACAGGTAGACTACACTTCTAATTGACATCAATGATTTAAAGTTGACTTTTATAATATCAACATGCTATTTGTTAACTTCATATATTCATCACTACATGTGTACGTCGAACCACAGGGTCTCGGCCATGGGATACGGAAGGGTGACTTCTCGAGGAAAACTCGGAATCTCGAGGTGTCACGTGGGCTTCCATTATTATATATTTTTTAATAATGGCACAATAGTGATGTTCATGAGAGTAGGCGCGCATACAGCTTGTACAAGAGAGACTATATAGAGACCTCTTATTAAATCCATCCATGAAAAGAATCCACCCATATAATGCGTCCTTTTCTCGGACATATTTTTAAGGATTCACATCAGGCAATTGCTGTTCCGTTGGTCCTCCCTATGTAGCTTAGATAAATAAAATATTATACGAACACGGAATTAGAGCTACACAATATCGACTGACATTTTGCAAGTTCATAGAGTTTCGTAATTATCCGAGGTTTAGTTGACTGCAAGCTGGGTGCGGTGGTTGATTCATCAAGTTCTAGTTTTGTTCACTTCACACTTTGGTACGAACAATTTGAAATTTTATGCGCATGTAAATGTGATTACGCTTTTCAATTATTCAGTCTTTTGTGTCCACATAGGCATCTTGCTGTAAGTTAATCTTTCAGTTACGTTATTTGATCTAGATAATTCAATGACTTGTATTAATTAATAGTACTTATCGTATTTTATTTAAATAACTTTGAATATTTTTAAGCAAGTTATAAATTTGCTTAAAAATGAAGGAGGTACTATTTCATTGCATTGGGGAGATGAAAATTAAAACAATATCTAGTTTTATTTGCTTGATAAGGCGTTTACAGAAAAAAAGATGGAAGGGGAAAAGCTATTTTTTGTTCTTGTATGTAATACTGAAGTGAACGATTCGTATGATCAGTCTACAAATAAGATTAAAAACAACAATAAAATTGTGTATGTAATGTTTCGAGGCTGACATAACAATCTAGCTAGGTTTAATTTAAAAAAAAAAGATATCGAGCATAGTCACCAGGTCATCTAGGTAGGTACTCAGGTTAATATAACTAATGAACCCGCAAAGACATCCATCATCTTCGAACTTAGGGTGCATTCAATTTCTAATATCTGTTTCTCTTCATCATAATGTAAACATGACGACAAAGTGCATATTCTTAAGTGATTGGTAATTGATTAACTTGTTTGTCCTGACTCCACCTTCTCCCTGCAAACCTTATACCATGAACATCCAGTAAAAAATCGCTTCCAATCTATATTTATAAAAATGAATTACAAAATGTGTTCGTAAGCGGTCAATAACTCAACAACGCCTGGACCGATTTTACTAATTCTTTGTACGAAGGAGCGGGCCGCTAGTGATAACTATGAAATCTGTGTTAGTATTGTGAAAAATCGTGTTGGTTTATAAAAAACAGGTACGGGTTTCTCGCAGAATCAGAATCATCATACACTGCCATATTGTATAACGCGGTAATAACAAAGTCAAGTTAGCACATAGAGTAAAAGTAACAAACTATTTTATAAGCACAAAAAGAATTAAATGAATTGAATTTTACCCGTTTTGAAAACAAACGCGCGTTAAATATATTCTTATTCTTTACAATCCTTGAAATTGTCTGCGAATTTTCTAACGATTTTTGCTATTTCTAAGTTAGGCTCAGATACAGCATTGCATCATAATATTCGTGTCGACCTATCGAATGCAAAATTGTGAAAAATTGCTAGAAAAATTAGCTTTAATAATCGAAGTATTAAGTTTCAATCTTCGAAAAAAAACAACGCAACGTCACTCTACGTGTCAAAAATTGGAACTAATAAATTTCCAAAGATGCAATAACAAAAGATAGACCGTAACGCCATCTCGTATCGTTTTTCCGAATGACGTCTCGTTAGTAGTACAACAATATGAATTTTCCAAGAATGTCTACTACATTATGCTGAAGGCAGACAGAGTCGAGAAACCATCCCTTACTTAGTAATTTCAGGATTCTCCACTCATTTCAAGCGTCGCTAGTAGTCACCTTTAAATGTGTAATGTACCTAACAACATCAAAACAAAATACGTTTCACAGTGATATTTAAACAATTTTTATTTCGGGAAAACCAAAACTTGTAATGAAGTCATTTTTAAACCGATTTGGGTGAGATTAAAATTGAAATAAAAATGTTCACAAAAATACAAGAGCAGAATTATAGAACTATTAAAGTTCCAGAAAACAAAACAACACGACTAGAAGTCATCAAAATTCTTATTGTCCTGTTCTTGGTACAGAAAATCAACTAATATTTACTTGTGACGTTTATTTGTTTATGTGTTAATTGAACCCTTTGGCTTATCTTCAATGCAAATAAGACAGCGATTGCAGTTATAGTTAGAACATATATATAAATTTGAAGAATGTATTATGTATAGGTAACTGCAGCCACGTTGTAACGTCACTTGCTTTCATTGCATGAGGGTGCAGATTTGAAACCTAACTATACTCGGAATTTTAATTCCATTCCAGATTTGACAATTTCGGTGTTGCAACGTTATGACACGTAATAAATAGTGACGTTGCGAAATTATTCGATATGAAAATCGAATATTTCTGAATCGATTCCTCTCGTTTATAAATTTACTCTCGTAAACTAAGTTTAACAGGAAATAAAATATTTTTGAACCGATAATTTAGTTTTGACAATTAATTAACGATCTGAGACTTTTCTTTTGTAATTGTGTGTGAAAATAATAAAAAATGTGATCGTGAAGGAACGTGACAAATAAAACAGACATTTTATAAATTGTCACCGTCATCGCGATCGCTATCGCTGTTACTTTATGTAAATACTAAATGTATTTATTATGAATTGTGTCTGTGATATTTATTGTCAATTTACATATTTAGCTTATTCATTTTTTCCCCTTCTTTGAAAACATGGGATATACATTTAGACCATTCGGTAGCCGTAATTTTTTGAATGCCTTCCTGAAACTGATTCACTGATTGTTTATCGATTTTTGTGTTCATCACTACACTGTTGTATGTGGTATCATTATTTCACAAAATGACAGTGGTCAATGTCAAATCAGGAATCGAATTAAAAGTCTGACTATAGTACCACTGTGACATTTGCCGAGTGGCACGTTTTTTCTGAGTTTGTTTAGACATTTAAGGCGCCCGCTACTCATGCATGAGGGCGTGGGTTCGAAACCTGGCAAGTACCAATGTGACTTTTTCCGAGTTATATGTACTTTCTATGATTATTTAGACACCAATGACATACGGTGAAGGTAAACATCGTGAGGAATCTTGGACTTATAATTTCTAATTATAAGTTTGAAATTGCCAACCCGCATTGAGCAAGCGTAGTGATTAATGCTCTAACCTTCTTCTTATGAGAAGAGGCCTTTGCTCAGCAGTGGACACTCATAGGCTGATGATGATGATGTTTAGACATCACTGACAAAAGACGCATTGAGAAAGCGTAGTAATTAATGTTCAAACATTATGTGTGAGAAGAGGTTTCTTTGCCTTTAGAACTCTTATCGGCTGATAATGATGTGATATGACTATCGATACCATGATGATTAGGTCAAACCCCTTTTAGGTAAAGGAAGTAAAGGGTCCAGCATTGACTTTACACAAATTGTCGGTAATCGATGATGACATAATTGCAAATACAGACTATTATGTATGTACCTAATGCGTCATAGGAAGAGAAAATCAGATATTTTCTCACTAAACAGTGACCCACGACCCTTGATAGCTCACGATTGGATCGCGGGTTCAAACCTTGTGCGTGTCTGATACGCTCCATGCTTCCGGTGAAAGAAACATAGTGGCAACACATCTAATGAATCAACTGCATGTCTAGCTTAGTTACTTAAGCACTACAAGACGTTATGTAAGGAAAAATAACTCATGATGAATTAAATTATAACTTATTTTCATACTTTAAAGTGACTTATACCGATACATGTACCTATGTACTTTTAAAGATTATTTAGACACAAATGACTTATAGTTAGGAAAATGTTGTGTGGTAAATGAATTTTAATGGTATATTTATTAATCCCTCCTCAAAAACGTAGTATTGGTAACAGCAAAGTTTGACGGCCATTGTGAAATTATTATATAATGCCTTTGCTCCCCACACTAGCATTTCTATTTTTCATTTCCTGTGTCGTGGGCGCACTTAGACCTAAAACAACAACTTGTGGATAATACAAAGGGTTGTTCCGCTGCGAGAATCGAACCTATCACACAGTAGTTGGTTAGCCAGCCACCACGTCAACCGTGCAGTCAATTAGCAATCAATTACCTACTTCTTGTTCTTATTCATTGTTTATTTTGATATTATTTAGATCGTAATTTTATGCATTCATTTTTCTCTATGTTATACCTTCTAAAAATAATTTGAATGGGTAACTTCACTTAATACCCATGGCCAAGTTTCCTATAATTTTAAATCATATCGTTTTATGTATGTGTCCAATAAAATATTTATCATATTTGCCCTAATGCCCTATGCCCTAATGCCCTAATGGTGAGTAATTGACGGCGCCTATGGCCACACGTAATTCTAGAGTGCATAGCCGGCCTTTCAGGGATTAGGGATTTAAGGCTTAGAGGATCAAGGAAATTGAGTTCCATTAACCTAACGCACACAGCAAAGCACTACGCAAGCTTTGTTTAAGACTAGTTACTTTCGCGCGGTTTCATCGCTCCTCAGCTCGATATGATCGTAGCGTGATGTTTTATAGCCTATAGCACTCAGGAACATTGTAGCTATATATCAGTGAAAGAATTTTGGAAATCCGATCAGCGGTTCCGAAGATTACCCCCTACATACAAACTTACAAATTTTACCTCTTTATAGTATAGAAGTATAGATTAATATCTGTGAGCCCATAGTATCATTCTGGTCGGGCGAGATTTTGCCCTAAACACTATAGCCTATAGCTCCTTTCGCGCGTTTTTACACGCTGCTTTGCTCCTAAAGATCGTAGCGTGATGTTTTATAGCCTGTAGCCTTCCTCGATAAATGGACTAACAAACAAAAAATAATTGTTCAAACAAACATACAAACTCTGCAGCTTATAATATTAGTATAGATTATTTTCCTTTCTGTTGTAAACATCAGGTGGGATTAGACAGAGGCGTACAAGTAATATTAGCAATAAACAGTACTCTCACATTTCACCTATTATTATGTCTTGAGTTCTATTTCTGTAGATCTAGTCTAGACACAACAAAGAATCCTAGACAATTATAAAGCTTTCATCGATCAGAGATTAAAGATACTTTTTTCCTACCTCTTTTGTATTTTTTTTAATGGACTCCCATGTTTGTTTTGTGGTTTGTCTTTTACCTGACTGTATCTCGTGAACTAAATGCATATATAGGTAGATGTGACATAAGGGGTGTACATAAGGTTGATATTTACAAAATCATAGTGCGTAACTAATGGTCTTATTCGATTTATTTACATTGTCGTTTTAATTCATTGAGTCGTCTAGAGTTCAGATTAATAAATCACAATAGATACTTGCTCATTTACTTTCTCTTTTGCTACAACTCTACACATAAGTGTATAGTGATAGCAGCCTAAATGAGTGGCCGTTTGATTTTCGTCACTATACGTCTGAATTTCTTATTCGTACTGTTAGTCGAAAGGTGAAGAAATAATCATGAAAACCATGTTACTTCTACGATAGTAGTAGGTTAGGTTACGTTTGAACGGCTAACCTCAAACTTACATTGCTAATTTTCATCACAATTAAACAGAAGCCGCTAAAATTGTATCAGAAAGTGCGGACTCCTTATACAAGCCATCAATCGCTTAAAAGGTGATCTCCAATAATATGTATTTAATTAAAATTTTTATTTATTCGTATGTTTTATTTAACAGATTGGGTCTTTAATTGAATGAACTATTAAGGTTCAAGCTTTATAGCTAATAGCTGTTCTGTTTGTCGAGTACAGCCGTCACAGTGTTGAGATTAGCCGAGTTGAGATGAGTTCGGATGTCGGGTATTGCATGCCATTTCAAATTTATACTGAAATCGTACGAGAACGTTCTCTTAATTATGGTATTGTAAAGTACTTAGGGTAGAAAGGGGCGTTGATGACAAATGCAAAATGGACACATATTTTTTTGTTTTGTGTTGTTAGTATTTCAACGTTCGTTTGGCTTAGCAATAGAACTTCAACGTTCCATTTTTAATATTAAAATCTACATGTACACTGAAATACAACCCTTATGGGCAGGTAGACCAAACTTGTTTTTTACAGAGATTAATTTACATACATTGTTTTAGCGTCCTCTAACTAGTCTGAGTCTAAGTAGTGGAAGACAGACCAAGACCATTGAACATTCAAACGTTTTGAAAAAAATTAGTCACTTCGTATGAACTACCTGTATTATCAGTATGATATAATCTAAGTCTAACGTGAGCTAAGTCGGCCGTCGATACCGCGCACGCTCGCTCCCAGCTCACCCCGGAAGAAACGAGCGTGAGAATACTAACATACGTAATCACATAGTATAGTTACAATTCCTTGATTTTACCGTTACATAATAAATTGACTCGAACCTAAATCAAGCTCATAGAACGGCAATCATCACGGGCCCCTTAGATAAATGGCCTTTTAATACTATACCCAATGAAAGATAATTCAATCTGCAGGATGTAGAGATATACTTGTAAGAATTGACATAAGTAGTTACCTTATATTTAAAATACAAACATAGAAACCTTACCACCTTTTTTTTTAATTGGGACAAGTCCGCGGCAATGTTCCATATTCAGGATCAAAGTCAAAGTCAAAATCATTTATTCCAACTAAACCATAAATAGGTACTTTTGAAACGTCAAAATAGAGAAGTAGTTTGTCAGTCTGTTCGTCAGTGAAGCTAGGTGATCAGTAGATACAACCATGAAAACACCGGACCACTGAGTCCGACGCGTCCCAGGGACATGAATGACTGTCTTGGATCTCGTGAAGTATATTTCACTCAGCACTAAGTTTTTTGAATGTTTAGTTTCAATGATTTTTAGCTGGCAGTTTTGTATAAGTAATATGCGGCGTAAAGGCTCTTTACGTAAATTAAGAAAGCCTGAAGTACCTAATCTCGATATAAATGTGTTTTTAAGACAAGTAGTTTATAGTCTTTGCAGGTTTGGAACTTCAGTTTTGAACTTAACACGTTCGGTGACCGTAAACGCTTCATCAACGCGATTTAATCTTAATATTCGTTCTTAGTTTTGGCAATTATAAAATAAAAAAGGTTCTATAATAAAAAAAAATATTTCTTTAATCATTATGTTACAGCGCTAAAAAGTATTATTATTTAATTAAAGTTTCTTTTGTATTTTAACTTTTTTTTAAATCTTAGTTTGTTAATGTGACACATAATATACATAGTAGGTACAGTACGTTAGTTAGTTTTGAATATTTGTTTTAAAGTTTATTGTTTCTTTCATTAAGTTATTTCTATAATGTTACTAATATGATATTGTAAGCCTAACTGAGGAATTGGGAAACTCCTGTAATGAGAGCGTAAGAAGATTATATAATAAACTAGCCACTCTGGGGCGGTTTCACCCGCTGCTCAGCTCCTGTTGATTATAGCGTGATATTTTATAGCCTATAGCACTCAGGAACATTGTAGCTATGTATCAGTGAAATAATTTTGGCAATCCGACTAGCAGTTCCAAAGATTACCCCTACATACAAACTTATAAATTTTACCTCTCTATAATATTAGTACCTATAGATGAGAAAGTCTTAACAAATATTTTTGTTTATCTTACTGGCAAATAAACAGCTTTCTTTTAGATGTGTTTATTAAAATAGAAAATGCTCCGGCCTCTCTATGATGTACATCTTCCTATACAGTTATTTAAATTTACGATTGAAAGTGATGATTTATTAAATTGTGAAATAAACGAGTACTAAGATGAGACGAAAATAATTAGTAATATGTACTAACCTAACCCAACATTAACAATTTTCATTTTTATCCTCCCAGTGTGTTAAGCAGTTTATTAATATAACTATTCATATCATGCATATTTTTATGTGTTTTTATGTGCTTGTGAGTAATGACAAGGTTATTTTTTTTATTTTATTCGTACTTAGTTTCTTTATCTGCAGAATTTATGTCTCTGCTTAGACCATAGTTGATTAAAGAATCATTCATCTAGTTATTTATATAATACAGATTTGTAAAAGTATGATGTGTGTTATATGATGAACAAAGTAAAATATAAGTTAATGTATATACAATAGGACATGACGAACTCAAAAAAAAATTATATTGATAAAAATTGCCTATTCAGTTGAATTATTCATTTAGATATGAATCAAGCGACGTCAACCTATGGCTAGAAGACGGAGCCTTGCACTTAACAGCATCATGAGATTGAAAATGCGTCAATTTAAGTGAAGCACCGTGCGTGGACGGTCCGAGCCTACGCCTAGACAGCTACGGGTTGCTAAGCAACTGGCCAGTGCGATGTGCAGCCTCACGGATGTTTTTATCAGTGTATTGCATAACGCCAGCGGTCGTTGACCGGCAGCGCAGTACGCGGGTACTTGTCTCCCCCCCTCGCGTCTCGCGGAGCTGTCCCTCCATATCGTCACGATAGGTTAAGGTCGCCTCAGACGAGACTTCTTGTCGCGTGACAAATAGATCAAGTTCAAGACGTCAGCTGACAGCTTAACATGTCATACATCAAACATCAGACGCGGACGTGCGTGTGACTACATAATTTCGTCCATTTTTCTTGTATCTAGGTGAACGAAAACGATATCTTTTTTGTCATGTCAATCCAAAAGTATCAGTCTCCCGTTTATTATTTTTTATGTTAAAGTGATAAATAATAAATAATGGAATCATAATCATTATTTAATGTAGGTAATGATAAGTCTTGATAATCATTCAGACAATCAATGTCGTTCAAAAGTTAGATTAGCATACCTACCTACTTATGTGTCTCATACACAAGTCATTCAAAAATGTTTGACACGTGTAAGAATATTTTATATTTAAGTTTTACCTATAATATGTAACGTGAGAGGAAAGTAAGACATGTGTATAATATTAATATTGAGTCTTGTAAGATAGCAGATAGTTCGTCAGCGGCGTCTGAGCTAGCCTTTGCACATATTTGCAATAACTTCCGAGTAAGAAACGAATGCTTTTCTATAAATGCAGCGCAACCGCTCCAGCCTGTCGCTACAACATTGCACACAAACGAACAGACATACAACAACAAGTAGATAAAGATCACAACCTAAAGGAAGCGTAAATATTATAATAATTGAAGTTCTTTTGATTATAGAACTTCTTCTATAATCAAAATTTGTGTGATGCGGTATACTTCCTAAGTCCTTTGCTCGATAGACGAGTAGTCTAAACAATTTAAATTTTTGCTCTTCATTTAATAACGATGTAAACAAACCAAGATTTTTCATAAGTTCTCACGCTCGACGTCGCGTGTCTTCAATTCTTCATTGCAATGCTTTTTTCAAAAACCGCTTCATAAACGTACTTGTCGACCCACGTTTGAATTAAGTGTCTAAGCTCTGTTAATTAAACAGATAGCCAGCTTTTATTTCGAAGTCATTGTTGTCCTGTATGTAATTATAATCAGTTATAATAGTTCAGTAAAATTGTGTAATAGAGTCTTAATATTAGTCAGTTACTTATAAAAACAATAAAATATTCATTACATTTCCTCAAACATTACAAAACACCTCGACGTCGCTTTCACCGTGTTTTCAATCTGTGAGCGTCGAGAGCGATCTTTGGAACGGTCACATTTCCACCGGTCTGTACACAGGCGAATTAATCGAACGCTTTATTTGCGAAGGAGCAATGTATGCGAAATTAGTTGGAAGTCCCGTAAAATAGAATTGTAGTAATACATCGGTCATACATACCTAACGGTAGAGGCACGGGGCGCTCGAAGATAATTTTCGCCACAACTTCGTGTACTAACTTTGTTTTAATAAATAAACTGTTATATTATAGCTCAATGCAATTACGTAGCCAACTATAAAGATATTCTGTAATATAACCAGAAGACAACTGACGACTAAACCAACATAATCAAGTAAAATGTTCGCTTAATTAAAATGTAGTTATTATACTAATTGTTCATATTACTGACCAAAACATTATTAATTACAGTTTAGGTTTTACTTGGGCAATATCATATACAGTAATGCTATTTCGATTAAATAATAGTAGCAGCAACCTTTTACTTGTATTTATATAAACAAGGTAAGATTATTGTAAATAAAATAAAGAAATGTTTTATTGATTAGTTAATGATGTTGATATCGGAGATGATGTAATCATCATCATCCTCGGAACACGTTCCCAAGCACCGTTACTCGATACGGTGCTGGAGCATATTGTCACAGCCACGGCTCGGCCGCACGGCCGTCCCTCCTTCACTTACATATGCATTGCCGACAATTACCATAATCTCGAGAGCAGGCTGAATATCAAAACAGTTTTATGAACGTCAATACAGTCAAGATCAAAAGCACTGAATTCGTTTAAAAGGCAACCCAAAATTTGGCAAAAAATTGGTTGATTAAATCAACAATAAGTGCCCGCAGACTACTTGAAATAACGTGTTCAGATGCTTGACAGCTTCGGGGCATTGAGTACAGCTGACTCGTCAAGCTAAAATGTCAATGTAAATAAGGTTCTTGTCATTGTCGGTAACAGTCGTGTGTCCACACACTCCACGCAGTGGACACCTACTGGACCACCCGACATGGACCCGAAAGACGACAGCAGTAATGCAGTACCGAGCGCTGTGTGGTAACATTCGCATAACAAGTGTGACGTGCTGTCGGCGCTTACGCATGCAGCAGTGATAACATGTATAAACATAACACACCTTGTTTCGGCAGCGGCGGCGGCGCTTGCTCTTTGCTTTCGAAGAACGTGAGTGCGAAATTTTCGCCTGTCTCTATGGCGAGGGGCGGCGATGCGCGCACGCACAACGCGGGTCGGCCGCTCCACACGTCCATATTCCAATCATGTCCGGCGTGCTTCGGCTGTCGTCGGCTCGCGTCCGCCGGCCCTCGATACGACCCGCGCACTGAGCTTTCTCGAGCTTGACTGCTTGTGCCTCCGGAATAAGTGGACGCTGCCGGCGCCCGCGCACCGCACCGCTAAACGGAGCAGTGAGAGTTTTTTTGAATTCGGTATGGTGTGGTTTTACAGTCATAACATAAATAACAGTCATGTACTCACACTTGTTATGATAGCAATAGCTAAGCTCCACTGCTCCTAGCTCGCCGATGTTAGGGTCACACTCAATACAAGCTTACAAGCGATTGAATCACAAGCGGTAGGTACATTAGTCACTGTGTACTTACGTTTCTTAGAGCAACAGAATACTATCAAATTAGAGGTCTGTAATTAGTTCCTTTATTATTATCTTCATTGCAAAATATATAAGAACCCATTTATTATTTATTTGAAGAAAATAATGCTGGTACCGTTGATTAGAAAGTATCCTAGTACTTAAATCTTAATAAGTACAAAGATTATTCCCGGTCAGGTTTTGAAGTTTAGGTAACTTACTTAATACTAACAAAAGCAGTACCTACTCGTGTTGCACGCGGTCAACTGACACCCTAATACCACAAACTAGACTAGTGATAGTCAACGATGAAACTTAAGCAAAAAAATCATCTTAAATTAAAATGAAATTAATTGCGTATTTGTTCCAAATGATAAAGGCTAAGGTGTAAATGTACTTTGTATTGATTAAATCATTTATATACTCGTATTAAATAATTACCATTGGTAAAACAACTAATTACACATTTTCATCTGTTCAAAAAATTTATAATAATTCGTGTTTGATTAAAATTTTAAACGAGTTCTAATACTAGTGTTTTCTCCTGTGTCGTGAATGTAAGAGGTCGGTTAATTATTTGTGAGTCACGAAAATAATTGTTCCGTGCATTAATTAAAACTGTCGTGCAGTCACCGGTTGCCCAATCACTGCAAATGAAAATGTTAAATATTTGACGACCATCTTCATAAGACTCTCCAGAAACCTAATCACAGAACAGACAAAGATAGTATCAGTAGTAGTGGGGGGTGGGTAACCATGACATTCAAAGTACGACTGTTTTACACCCGGTTTCTGAAAAGCTTGTCAACGCTAAAATTAACTAATCTCCTGTTAAATCTCTTGTCAAGTCATCTGATTGGTTGTTGATAATTCAGTCAACCAATCAGATAAGTTGACAAGAGATTAAATTGATTTTAATATTTATCGGCCTTTCGGAAACAGCTAGACAACTTGTATAGCTCTTTCTCTTACCCACACTAAAGAAAGATTACAACAATCTTACTTTGATCGTCATGGTTAGCACCCGGTTATCCCTCACTCTCGCAATGGCTATTCCAATCTCATTCTGTAATAAAAACCAACTAACTACATGAAATATGCCTTATACGCATGTTGCAATAAAGTTGAAAATAAAATAAAATATTAAACCAATATAGGTACTTAGATAGGAATCTAAGAAAAGAAAAGAAATAAGTGTGGGAGAGCCATGCTTCGGCACGAATGGGTCGGTTCGACCGGAGTGATACCACGGCCTCACAGAAAACCGGCGTGAAACAACCACAGTGTTGTGTTTCGCCGTGTGAGTGAGGTTACCGGAGGCCCAATCCTTCCCCTTCCCTAATCCCTCCCCAGTTCCTAAATCTCCAAATCCCTAATCCCTAAAAGGTCGGCAACGCACTCGTAACTCCTCCGTTGCGGGTGTCCATGGGCGGCGATGATTGCTTACCATCAGGTTATCCGTCTGCTCGTTTGCCGACCTATTATATTAAAAAAAAAATCTAATACATGAAATATGCCTTCTATACATGTAATAAAGTTGAAATAAAATAAAATATAGATATTAAGATCCGTGAGTACTCCTGCACTTACTGCCGTCCTCGGTTCCCTGGTCTTGGCGTCATCGTGTCTATGTTCTACACTTGACCGATTTCCAAAAACATTAGTAGGTATATCTTACTAAACATGAATATCATATATATTCAGTTATTTAAACTTGATGTGTCATGTATCTAGTTTGAATACATTTAATTCGGTTTCCGACGGACGTGTACGTAACAATTTTCAGTAAGAAAAGGTTCAAAGTAAAAATAATAATGAAATATGGAACGAGTATGGTTTGGGACAGAAATAGAAATAAGGAATAGAATGAAATCAAGATTTCGTTTAGGTAACACCGCGCCGGTAGGCGGGCGTGTCCAATAAGCTCATCTCATTACTGAAAACGCACAGAAATAGAGCGACAAAACGAGAGCTTCGTTGTAGAAATAATATTAATCTAGTTATAAAAGAAAGGCCCAAGTACGTAAATCTAGAGTTGCGGGTGTAAGCGGAATTATATAGGAAGGTCCGCCTTGGAGTAGGAGTAGTAAGGGGTGATATGTAGTCACTAGGAGCCTGGCACTTCCTTTCAAACTACCAAAGTCAATTATTTTTGTGCTATAAGTCGGCAAACTGGCAGACGGATTACCTGATGGTAAGCAATCGGCGCCGCCCGCACCACCAAAGGAGTTACGAGTGCGTTGCCGGCCTTTTGGGGATAGGGGTTGCAGATATAAAGATCGGGAAGGGATAGGGGAGGGGGAGGTAACCGGGGCCGGTAACCTCACACGGCGAAACACAACACTGTGGTTGTTTCACGCCAGTATTCTGTGAGGCTGTGGTATCACTCCGGTCGAGCCGACCTATTCGTGCGGAAGCTTGGCTCTCCCACACTTACAATATCAATAAAAAGACAATAGAAATAATGAATGAGTTCAGCACAAGTATTGTAGACATCGCATCACTTTTCCAAAGCTTCAAAGTCCATTTAATTCGAAACAAAATACTTTAATAAAGGACAGAAAGTAATGGAATTTAATAATGAATACTAACTGGATTAACGCTTCGCCTTCCACTCGCTCAATCAGAAACAATGAGCCTGCAACTTTACAAACACTGTTGAGATATACCTAATTAAGCCTCTCTTAGGTAGAGAGAGCTTTACAGGAAAATTTATCACAAACAGAGAATATTTCTGCAAAACAAAACTTTCACATATCGAATAAGCTGCTTACATTATTAACACGTTATAGGCTTGTAAATGGGCACTCGGGACAGGTGAGTGGAAAATTCACTTGAACTCCCTGAGCTGTTGCATTGTTGCTTATTTCACCGGCAGATTCCGCCGCTTCTCTTTGTACAGGAACGATGCGTTTACGGAACATCGTTGCTGTTGTTTTCGTTTCAAAATAACACTTCTGAAAAGCTTCGAGAGGCGTGATTTCATACGTGAATACAACCCTTTTACAAGTGTTTAACTCAACAAAAAAGACATTTTCTATTGTGTCCCATAAAGAGAATTTTATAAAAGCTTTGTACCTTTACGTTTGAAAACAAGTAACGTGTCTGTCTGTCTACAATTTTTCGATTATTTTTGTTTTATTTTAACAGCGACGCGTCTTTGTCAAGCTTTTTTTCAATTTATTTCAGAGTATCTATTTCGCTTTGTCTCGGACAACGTTCACATTACAATTAAATGCCTATTAAAGTGAAAAAAAAAACTATTAACGCTTAGATAAAACATAGAAGTGTTTTTAGATTCATACTGACTTCCATCCCGTTCTTTCTCGTGCACTAAGTCGATGCCGCTGTAGGTACTTAAATTACATTAAAAATATATCTAACATTGTCAAAGCACGTGCTTCTGATGAATGCGGCAAAACCTGGCAAGTACCAATATGACTTTTTCCGAGTTATATGCTCATTTTATGATTATTTAGACATCACTAGATAAAGGAATTTACTGGGTAAAGGAAAACATCGTGAAAAAACCTGAACTTACAATTTGTAATTATAAATTTGATATCGCCAATTCGCCTTGAACAAGCATGGTGGTTAATGCACAAACCTTCTCCGTGTGAGAAATGGCCTTTGCTCAACAGAGTGAACTTAAAGACTGATGAAGAATAAAAAACTCACAAGTATTATACACAAAGGCGTAATTTTCAGTATTTTAACACCCAGTCTACCTACTTATATATATATATTATTACCCTTGTAGCTTGTGGTAAAATTAAAAGAGCAACGTAAACTAAAAAGGACTAAAAGCTTGTTTTAAACTACCGAAGATTGTATGCTATATTGAATAAATAACAAAACACTACGAATATTGTAGTTTCTGAATTCCTTAATCAGAAACTCGAGCTCTGACGCTTCATAGAATCAAACTGCGGATGAGTAAAAGCTACTACAAATGCCTACCTACTTGGTGCTGATCAGGTTGGATGAGTATTTAAATTCATGTCTCCATGGTGGTAGGTACAGTTTATACTGCATCCCTGCAGTACTGCCTTCGATCCCATCTCTATAAATAACATCCTCGCTGCGCAGGCGCAAGCAGAGTAGCTATTGCGCGTCGCAAGTTATTCTTATTTAAGGTATCGATGATAAATCGAATTCTGAGGGTGATAGAAGGTCTGTTTTTCGTCTAGTTAATCAACATTTTCTTTATTTAGTTTTCGTAAAGTTTACTATAAATAAGAGCACGCGGAGCGGCGCATGCGTCGCGAAAACTGCAACACTAGAAATGTGCGGTCAAATGCTATCAATGAGTGTTTTTTTTATGGGATAAGCCGGCAATTGAGCTGTGGCGCCGCCCATGGACTGCCACAACACCAAGTTACAAGTGCGTTGCCGGCCTTTTGAGGATAAGAGTTGCGGATATTTAAGGATTGGGAAAGGATAGGGGAGGGGGAGGGATTGGGCCTTCGGTGTTTGTGGTGATTATGGTTGTTTCAGAACGGTTTTCTGAGAGGCCATGGTATCACTCCGATCGAGCAGACCCATTCGTGCTAAAGCTTGGCCCTCCCACACTTGACTTTACCTACTTTATTGTTTGATTACAATTAAAGCAAAATCGATTTTTTTTAGCTACGCTTGTATGTAATAAGATCCAATTTTTTTAAACATGATACAG
The DNA here is from genome assembly GCA_902829305.4 of Spodoptera exigua. Lineage (NCBI taxonomy): Eukaryota > Metazoa > Arthropoda > Insecta > Lepidoptera > Noctuidae > Spodoptera > Spodoptera exigua. The sequence continues at coordinate 15,931,496 of LR824601.2, read as the reverse complement.
TTAGTCAAAATAGATGTAAATATTCGAGCATTTTAGGAATTGGTTGTTGGTGGTTGTTTAGACAGCAATAAAGGAAGTGTACAATGTACAATACTTACTGGATTCAAAAATATCAGCACGTCGATTCTATAAAATTTGTTTGATTTTGAATCGTGTTCGAGTGCGAAGTGAGCGTCGAAGTGACGGGTAAATTAAATTTTTGTATGCCACTTTTAACGTCATTTCATACTTTATCTATCAAAATGATGCTGTCAATTAAGTTCAACTCGCAAGTGTAGCGCTAGTGAACTACTACTCACGGCGGATTCAGATTCGAAGTTTAGAATGAAGTTTTACAGAATCACACTGCAGATTGTAATATACAATTTTTAAAGTGAATCTATTGAGATCTTTCTCGTCCCTCGCCATTCAACTCAACACTTTAGAACGAGCGCCTGTCTTAAGTACCTAATAAATACGAACAAAATTGTTTTTTTACTTATCTAACTATTTATGATTAATTTGTGACGAATATAATATAATAATTATACTTAACCCCTTAATTATTAAAACAGTCCTTCCACTTTGTATTTTGTATGTTGTAAGGAATAAACCAATGAGGTCAATTATAATCAAAGCTGACAACAGGAGGATTAAACAAAAAAAAAATTAAAAAAAATCTGCACATTTTATAAAAGTCTACAAATATACTTAAGTTATTTTTATAACAAAATAAATACGCATCGAACCAAAAAATATAAATATAGCATAATTATAATTCGAAAGTATGTATAATTAAATAAATATTTCGATTTTTGCAAAAAAACACATCACTAGCGGCCTGAAGTTGCCGCGCAGGAAGCAAATCTCTGCTCGGGTCGGTGAACCAGGTATTGCTGTTAGATATACACAAGCAACCTAATGTACACTCTAAGTACTACACACTATGAACGAATCTCGGACAGCAGGCAGAGATGTGAGTGTTAGCATCTAATCAAACATGTTTGTAAATACCGTTAATAAAATATATAACTTAACTTGAAGTGTTTAAAGTTGATATTCCACTGAAGGATGGTGTTAGGAGGTTTTGCAAAGTAGTGCCATTAGCAGATAGGCCTGGCTGTCTCACAAGATTTGCTGATAATCGGGTTTAACTCCTGTATTAGTACTGACATAGGTGCCTTAACCTTTGCCAGTTATCATTACGACATGGCCTGTCGCGGCTCATGATAAGCGCTTTTGTATCGATCTATTTTATTATAAAACTGAATTCCAGTTTCCCTTGATAATCACATCACCTATGCGTATGGAGCGATTCCCTAGTTCCTTTCTTTTTCGTTTTGTGTTTAGATGAGGGAAAGGCCATACAAAAAAAGTCAGAGAATTCTTCTTTGGTTAGTATCTATATATTGGAAGAATGACGCCTGAGAAGTTAAGTATAACACCCATCAGAATCAGGGACGGAGACGATAATATAAATCAAACATAAATTTACCTTAAAACCAATACGTACGTAATGAAGGCTGTAAAAGAGGTATAAAATAAATTAACCCCACCACAAAGCTTTTTGTAAAGAAATATAAATGCTTTTATCAAGTTTTCTAAACACACTCTATATATGTATAGGCCCGAAAACAAAAGTATTAGGTACTAGCTAATATTGCGTAATAATAAATAAAAATGCATAAAGTTTTCAATGAGAGAAAGCGGTGATCGTCTGCCAGTAAAATTAAAAAAAAACCTAGTCAATAAAAGAGATGGTATATAATATTGTGACAGAAAACTCTTTGACATCATGACGTCAATGGATGGTTGTCAAACGTTGCCTAGAGATTGTAAATTTCGTCGTGAATTGTCAATACGAGTTGGTGTAATTGGTAAGGCGTGTGGATTACACCACAGAGACCCCGAGTTCGAGTCCCGCCGTAAACATGAAGTTTTTTAGTTGATGGAAGTTTTGTCGAACTTTCTGGAATTATTTGTGTGAAAGAGATGAAAAATTAAAGAGTGAGAAGGAGAATAAATAAAAATGAATAGCGAAATTATTGGAAGGTTCTGGAGGCATGACGATCAAAAAGAATAACGAAATTGAATGTTCCAGAACCTGACCGGGGGTATATAAGCAGAACTGCGGTTCACCGCTGGCAGTTGAGTTCTAAGTCCAAAGCGATTCGGAAGAAAAGGAAGAAGTGAAGAGAAGAAAAGTGAGTGAAATAGTGAAGTACAGTGAAATAGTGAAGTGCAGTCAGTTAAGTGAGTTAAGTCAGCGTGAACAGTGAACGGCAAAGTTGTGTCAGTCGGCCGGACTCTGCTGGAGAGGAACGCCGATAACTTATCCGTATCCGTGGACGCTGTCACTTAAGTGCAATAGAAAGTCTGAAAACCGGTATTAGTGTTTAATTTCATCCAATCCCGTAACCCAAGCCCGCATAGTTAGGAACGTGACGTCAGGCACGTAACATTTGGTGTCAGAAGTGGGATTGGAGAAAAATGCCGCTAGTGCCGCAGGACGTAAGAGGAGTGAGTACCCGTGCTATGTCAGAAGCGCAGCGTGTGAGGGAAGAGTGTGCTGCAGCTCAGACCAGCGATGCAGAAGCCAAGCCTGTGCAGATGGATCTTCTGCTACAGCTGCGGCAAATGATGGCAGAACAGCTGCGTGAGCTGAAAGAGGATCAAGCGCGCCGCCAAGAAGAGCAAGCACGCTGTCAGGCAGAACAGCTGCGGGAGCTGAAAGAAGATCAAGCGCGCCGCCAAGAAGAGCAAGCGCGCCGCCAAGAAGAGCAAGCGCGCCGCCAAGAAGAGCAAGCGCGCCGCCAAGAAGAGCAAGCACGCTGTCAGTCAGAACAGCTGCGGGAGCTGAAAGAAGATCAAGCTCGTCGCCAAGAGGAGCAAGCGCGTCGCTTGGAAGACATGCATAAAGATTTCACGAAGGGACTGCAAAAGGCTGTCGAACGGGTACAAGAAGTGGAGGAAGGGTTAGGCAAGTTGGAACATCGCGTCAAGGCGATAGAGGAGAGAGTGGAAGAAGAGATCTCCAAAATCAAGCAGGAAGTGACAAGCCCAAGCCCTTTGAAGAGCCGAAGCCGTCTTGCAGCCGTTTTTGAAGCCTCAAATGCGGCTTCAAGTGCAACGAAAGGGCTTAAGATTCCCCATTACGACGGAACAACATCCTGGACCGCGTTCAAGCTACAGTTTGAGACACTTATGGAGGCTTATGGTTGGACTCAGAAGGAAGCACAGTCAGCCCTTACCCTGGCCCTCCGTGATCAAGCGCTCTCAGTGCTGGAAGCTATCGGCGCAAGTGGGGATCTCAGCTTTAGTGCCCTCCTCGACGCACTTGAGGCACGTTTTGGAGACAGCCACCTCGAGCACGTGTACAGAGCGCAATTAAAAGAGCGTACTCAGCGTGCTAATGAGGGCCTACAGCAATGGTCCGTGGAAATCGAGAAACTTGTGCGTCGAGCTTTCCGGTCGACTCCGTCAATGATTGAAGGCACGCTTCTCCAAGCGTTCATTGACGGTATTCGGGACCCCGAAGTACGAGCCGCTGTTCATCTGGGCCATCACAAGAACATGAAAGAAGCTCTGGCCCATGCATTGGAAGTGGAAGCCGTGCGTGGTAACTCCCGTACCTTACGTCTGCGGGAAATGACGACAACGGAGCAGGTACCTCCACGCCGTCGGAACTTCATGTGCTATGGATGTGGAGAGCGTGGGCACATACGGAGCGACTGCCCGAAGAAGATGAACCGCCAGGACGCGGCGGTCTCAACTTCTGACCAGCAGGGAAACTTAAATCCAGCCAGGGCTGCGGGGTGGGCGCTGGCTGGTAGTGGAACAACCCCAACAATCTACATCAAGCAAACCAACGATGGAAATACTCTGGTGATAGACGGTCAAGTAAATGGGAAAAACAGTCAGCTAACATTAGATACTGGAGCTTCAAGGACGGTGATAAATGTTCGGCTGCTCGAGCAAAACATCAGGAAACACCTTAAACCAATTGTTGGCCTACAAATGAAATCAGCTACCGGCCAGCGCATACCGATAAGTGGAAAATTGCATGTAACAATTAAAATTGGGGAACGTGTTTATCGACATGAGGTTATTGTGGCCAAAATTCTGGATGACTGCATCCTAGGACTTGATTTCCTGCGAGGGCACCAGTGTAACATCGACTTAAAATCTGGAGTATTACTATGTGGAACTGAGGAAATTCCGATGAAGGGAGGAACCCTGGGAAAAGTTTGCTGTTTAAGAAGAACTGTTCTTGCACCAAAATCACAGACTCTCGTACCAATTGCATTACCTAGGAGGAGGGAAGGAAGTTTACCTCGAAGGTGCGCTGTGATTGATAAATCGGAACACGTAAACTCATGGCTACCGGCAAGAACTGTCGTGGGGTCATCTGATGTCAACCGCATTCCGGTATTCAACTTCAGTGATTCAAAAATTACGATTGAAGAAGGAGAGCCTGTGGGCGTATTGGAAGAAGTGGCCTGGATAAGAAAATGCTCGGAAAATCTTGTGAAGAAGGACAGTACGGGAATAGACTTTGTAACGAAAATCTTAGACGAAAACAAAAGTCTGACAAAAGTGGAGACTATGAAGGCTAGAAATTTACTTCTTCGATTCTCTGATGTGTTTTCAAGAAGCGATGGTGATATTGGCCGAACTGGTTTGGTGAAGCATAAAATAAACACAGGTGATACAATGCCAATTCGTCAAAGGCCCAGACGCATACCATTCGCTCGTGAGAAAGAGGTTGAAGAAATGATTGACGATATGAGGAAAAATGACGTGATAGAGCCCTCTTCTAGCCCTTGGTGTTCACCTGTCGTGCTTGTCAAGAAGAAAGATGGTTCAACGAGGTTTTGCGTAGACTATCGACGATTGAATGATGTAACCAAGAAGGATAGCTACCCATTACCAAGAATCGATGACACACTTGACACATTGAGTGGCATGAAATGGTTTTCAACGCTCGATCTGAAAAGCGGCTATTGGCAGGTGGATTTGGATCCCAAGGACAAGGAAAAGACCGCATTCTCAACTGGGAAGGGACTCTGGCAATTTAAGGTGATGCCATTTGGATTATGCAATGCACCGGCAACTTTTGAGCGTTTGATGGAACAGGTGCTGGCGGGACTGCTGGGAGAAACCTGCCTAGTTTACCTCGATGACATCATCATTGTTGGACGGGATTTTGACGATCATCTAAGGAAATTGGAAAAGGTACTCGACAAGCTGCGTGGAGCAAATTTAAAGTTGAGTCCAAAGAAATGCTCTTTCTTCAAGCGCGAAGTGAATTATCTAGGACATGTTATTTCTGAGAGAGGAATTGAGACTGATCCAGCCAAGACTGTCGCTGTCAAGGAATGGCCAACACCTAAAGACAAAACGCAAGTTCGGGCATTTCTTGGATTGTGCTCGTATTATCGGCGGTTTGTGAAAGGATTCTCGGACATTGCCAAGCCATTGCATCGATTGACAGAGGATAAACGTGCCTTTGTTTGGGACGAGGATTGTGAGCAAGCCTTTCGAGAACTAAAAGAACGGCTTTGTAACACACCAATTCTCGGATATCCCAGCGCGAAAGGAATATTCGTAGTTGATACGGATGCCAGCAACATTGGAATAGGAGGTGTCCTTTCACAACGCGATGGTGAGCAGGAGAAGGTTATTGCTTACTTCAGCAAGTCACTATCCAAGCCAGAGAGGAATTATTGCGTGACCAGGAGGGAATTGCTGGCCGTAGTCAAAACTCTGCACCATTTCAAGAAGTATTTACTGGGACGGAAATTTTTGATCAGAACAGATCACGCTGCTTTGAAATGGCTGCTTCAGTTTAAGGATCCCGAAGGCCAAGTAGCCAGATGGTTGGAACAACTTCAGGAATTTGACTTTGAAATCGAACATCGCGGAGGAAGAATTCATGGCAACGCAGATGCATTATCGAGACGCCCATGCGTGGAAGATTGCAAGCATTGTGCCAAGAAGGAAACTGCTTTTCTTAAGGTGATAAGGACTGATACTGTTGACGAGGCATGGGGAGATGATGCGATGAAATTAGAACAGGAAAGAGATGCAGATATTAAACCAATATTGGAGTGGCTACGAAGTGGTAACAAGCCAAGTTGGAGTGACGTCGCCCAATATAGCGCGGTAACGAAAGGTTTATGGGCACAGTGGAAAAGCCTTACGCTGCATAATGGACTTCTGTGCAGGAAATGGGAATCAACAAACGGCAAGGACGAGCATTTGCAATTGGTGGTGCCTCGTTCAAAAATAAGGGATGTATTAAAAGCGTTCCATGATGGATCTTCTGGAGGACATTTGGGAATTAGGAGGACTTTGGTGAAGATCAAGGAGAGGTTTTATTGGCTGCATTGCAAATATGACGTCGAAGATTGGTGCCGGAAATGCACTAGTTGTGCAGCTGTCAAGGGTCCACAAACAAGAAGCAGAGGGGCGATGAAAATCTACAATGTTGGTATGCCTTGGGAGAGAATAGCCTTAGACATCGCTGGACCATTTCCAATCACTGATTCGGGCAATCGCTACGTTTTAGTGGTTATGGATTATTTTACAAAATGGCCGGAGGTCTTTGCCATACCGAATCAAGAGGCAGTAACTGTAGCCACGAAGTTGGTAAACGAGGTATTCACCCGATTCGGAGTGCCCTTGGAGATGCACAGTGATCAAGGACGGAACTTTGAATCCCAAGTTTTTCAGGAAACTTGTAAACTTTTGGGAATCCATAAGACTCGAACGACCCCTTATCATCCACAGTCAGATGGAATGGTCGAACGCTTCAACCAAACATTGGAGCGACACTTAGCAAAGGTGGTTGACAGCCATCAGAGAGATTGGGACACTTACATACCTCTCTTCTTGCTTGCCTATCGGACTGCTGTACATGAAAGTACCGCAAAGACGCCTGCATTTGCAAATTTTGGAAGGGAATTGAGATTACCGGCAGATCTTATATCGGGCTGTCCACCTGGCGACTCTCGCACCGAGTTTAGCGATTACATAAGCGAGTTAAGGGCAAAAATGTTGGACATTTATGAGCAGATCAGGGAGGCCGGTTTTCAAGCTAGTGATCGCGCAAAGACGCGCTATGATCGACGAGCCAATTCTGTTGGGTTTGAAGAGGGGTCATTGGTCTGGCTTCATAATCCAGTCAGAAGGAAGGGAAAATCTCCAAAGCTGCAACCGAGTTGGGAAGGTCCTTACGAGATAGTCACGAAGATCAATGACATTACTTACAGAATTCGGAAGTCTTCAAGGAGCCCTTTGAAAGTTGTCCATATAGACAGGTTGGCGAGGTATTACGGCAGCAACGATGCTCGGGACGAGCGAATCTAAGAGGGGGGCAGTGTGACAGAAAACTCTTTGACATCATGACGTCAATGGATGGTTGTCAAACGTTGCCTAGAGATTGTAAATTTCGTCGTGAATTGTCAATACGAGTTGGTGTAATTGGTAAGGCGTGTGGATTACACCACAGAGACCCCGAGTTCGAGTCCCGCCGTAAACATGAAGTTTTTTAGTTGATGGAAGTTTTGTCGAACTTTCTGGAATTATTTGTGTGAAAGAGATGAAAAATTAAAGAGTGAGAAGGAGAATAAATAAAAATGAATAGCGAAATTATTGGAAGGTTCTGGAGGCATGACGATCAAAAAGAATAACGAAATTGAATGTTCCAGAACCTGACCGGGGGTATATAAGCAGAACTGCGGTTCACCGCTGGCAGTTGAGTTCTAAGTCCAAAGCGATTCGGAAGAAAAGGAAGAAGTGAAGAGAAGAAAAGTGAGTGAAATAGTGAAGTACAGTGAAATAGTGAAGTGCAGTCAGTTAAGTGAGTTAAGTCAGCGTGAACAGTGAACGGCAAAGTTGTGTCAGTCGGCCGGACTCTGCTGGAGAGGAACGCCGATAACTTATCCGTATCCGTGGACGCTGTCACTTAAGTGCAATAGAAAGTCTGAAAACCGGTATTAGTGTTTAATTTCATCCAATCCCGTAACCCAAGCCCGCATAGTTAGGAACGTGACGTCAGGCACGTAACAATATTTTCTCCAATGTATTTTATTTTTTATTTATTTTTTTATGTTATATGTCGGTAAACGAGTAGATGGATTACCTGATGGTAAGCAATCAGCGCCGCCTATGGACACCCGCAACAACAGAGAAGGACGGAGTACGTTGCCGACCTTTTGGGGGTTAGGGATTTGGAAGATTTAGGGATTATTAACGTGCATATATCCAATCGCCTCATTTTATTCCTAAATGCTCCGCAAACATTGTCCTCGTAAGACATCTCAAATCCCATTAAATTAAATGACTTTTCGTAAATCTCATGTTTCGCGAGTCCATTGACTCTGACTAAATGTAGTCTGAGTGTATTGCGTTTCAGACTGCATTGTATTATTGAGGGATTCAAGACGACAAATGAGGATCAAACGTTACCTAATGTCTTGTAGTGAACGCGTCCCAGTTGTATTTAGTTGACCAATAATAGTAACTTTTAAACTTTCGCGTTTCATCTTAACAATATTATATTTACGCGGGTATTAACGCGGAAAATTATAATTTGAATACCTTTAAGGGGGTAGATGAAGATTCATCACCCGAATGCAGGGAGCTGTGACATCGCGTCTTCAGTCTGCTTGTGACCACGACCTGTGCAACCGGGTCGAAACGTCAAGCCTACCAAGGTATTCAAATTATAATTTTCCGCGTTAATACCCGCGTAAATATAATGTTGTCAATAATAGTAATATACTAAATATGGCCAGTTGCAATAATCATTCAGAACTTCAAAATATTTTCGTAATTTTTTGGCCTAAAAAAAATTTGATTTGAATCACTCGAATAATGTTTTTAAAAAAATGTGTAACACAATACGGTAGTGTACAACTATTCAAACTCAATACTTTTATCCATATGTCAAAAACGATAGGTACTTTTCTATGAAACTTGTCATAGTATTTTTGCGTCAAGTAGTAGTCAACTTAATCCTTAAAGATTTGCCGAAAAATATTGAAAATTTAGTGTAATAAAAGTATTGTTATTTTTTAGGATATATTTGTATTGAAACTTCGAATTAATTTATTTTTATCTAGGAAAATAGCCAATTGCTTTTGAATTGATTTAAACGTCTGAATGGCCACTGTGTACCAATATATGCCCTTTTAGTCACATATGTTTGAGCGTGAAGCTGGCGCTAAATTTTATTAAAATTCGACTTCGATAACTAAATATAAATGAAAGAGGTTTTTTATACTTACCTACTTACTATTAAAATTTATAATTGATATTACGCAAACCGAAGAATATTTGTCGCATCACAATATGCATCTCTGCATACGATTGCAGGAGAAAAGTGATTGACGTTATGACGTCATTTGCAATAAATTTAAATTCGGAAAATGTAAAGTTATTTAAATTAAAGTTTATTTAGTCTTTACATCCGAACCACAGATCCGAACTGACACAATACGTTATTATGAACAAAGAAAAAAAAACTTGACGATTTCAATTTTTAATGTGGATGTTTGTTTAACCTCAGTGGCTGAATGCACCGGGAGACCGTGACACATTATAATAAAGTTCTTACAAAGGAAGCAGGGAATTCACGATGTATGCAAAATGGCCAAGTTATATTTATATAACTAAGAAGTTACTTCATTAATTTTGCGCACCAATGTAAACAGTCAACGCATACAGACGTGATCATTTAATGAAGAATAGATTATCTCTCTCACCCATTTCACCACCTTCATATAAGTTCCCGGTCAATATGTGGCACATAGTTCATACACATAACGTTATTCATTATCTGGGTACATAGTGGATATGCCCAAATTATCAAGTTGTAGATTAAGTGCACATCGAAAATAAAAGCTCTACTAACAAGGTTCGTTTCGTCGTTAATTGCAACTAATTAGAGAAAAATACCATGATGAAAAATATTTTTTCCAAACACATCATTGTCAACCTGTAAGTGCCAACTGGTGAGCAAAGGCCTCTTCTCTTATGGAGAAGGTCATCAATCATCAATCGCCACGCTTGCTCAAGGCAGATTGCCGATTTCAAACTTCTAATTAGAATTATTAAAAAATATTAGAAATAATAAGTGTGAAATGGTATCTTTAAAATTTTTTTCTTCGGCGTTTATCACTTGTGTGAAAATAATCATAGAAAGTACATATAACTTGGCAAAAGCCACATTGCTACTTGTCAGGTTCCGAACCCTCTACCTGAAAAGCATAAGTAAGGCACCCGCCTTACCCACTGGGCGCCACGAATTTAATTTCAGCAAAATATAACATTATATATTAAAATTATTTAACACAATTAATTTCCAGTTCGTTAAATAATTTTATTGAAATAAGTCAATCTAAACCTATCTACTTCCATTTCACTTGGACGTCTTATTGTAACCAAACCATATTGTTCGCCTAGTCTTGTTACACAAGTAAGTAAATGACTGGTAACTGTCCTAGAGTCCAAACTCCTAGTCAATTGATCTCGACGCAGCGGTCAAGTGACTGATGGGTGAGGGACGGACTGGCTTTCATCAAACCAATGTCCTGAAATAACTTTGATGGAATTGTTAAGTATTGGACTATTGGCGGCTAGTTAACAACATTGTTGCTAGGCAATACAGTCTGATTGTTTATCAACTAACTATGTCGTATGTTAACAAGTATTGTTAACGCAAAATAGGTCACTCGACGGTTATGTATGACGGATGTGTAGATTTTGACCTATTTTGAACCGCTTTAAAAATGGCGGAGGGTTGAAGACGTGGCGCATTTGAATTTAGAACAGTGTATAAGGCGTTAGTCTGTTCAAATAAAAACTCGTTGTAGTAATAACCAGTGTTTCATTGTTGAACCTCATCCGAAAAATTTTGTTTCGATATTAAGGTGCCCAGTTTTCTCTCAAGAGATTTGTGTTAAAATTCAACTTTTGCCGATAGTATTAAGAAGGCGAAGGATAACATCGTCAGGAAACCTGAACTTATTATTTTTTATTTTAAATCGCCAGTCCGTCTTGAGCAAGTCTGATGATTAATGCTCAAACCTTCTCCGTGTGAGAAGAGGTATTTGCTGAGCAGTACCTACGTAATGAAATGGCAAATGGGACAGCTTTAATTTGGTTTCTGGTTTCATTAAATTACGTGGTTAGACAAGGACTAATGCCACAAACTGTCTATGAGTACTCTTATCTACTTCTAAGGTAAAATTAAGGGTAATTTTACTGCGCCTGCGCCATAGCTATTGTTCTAATTTGACCGGGATGATTCTATCTAAATGTATTGTGGATGTAGTTACCCTTTCCTATTCGAGGAAAAACGTAAATGTCAAATGGACCTTGTCGAGTTCCACATTTGGTATGACATTACATAACGCCGCATCGTTTAATATTTGAATATGTTGCACACAGCACAACGCACAGGCAGTGCAGAAATTAACAGTTAATTTTTAAATTGTTAATTAAAGTATTAACATTTGGTTTAGAATTATTTATTTTATGATCGATATACAATTAAAGTACATACAAGTGGAAGTATTAAACAAAATATTTTTAAATATTGTATACTTTTTTAAAATTCTTTGTCAGGCAGGTAGTAAAAATATTGTTCCTATATCTACCTAATTACAGGTTTTATGTCGATCATTCCTTAAACTTTAAGTCACTTTGAAATACATACGTAAAAGCAATCGCAAAATCTCCGAGACCCGGTCCTATTGTGAATGAATATAAGGTCAGGTATTGTAATATTGTTACTTTGTGGCGTCAATTCATATTTCTGGAATACACAAGATTGTTGAATATGTAACAAGGTAAAAGTCACGAAGTCCTGCCCTTGGGACCAGGATTGCAGCGAGATAACACTGGCAACACTGTTCTGCATTCTCTTGTGTGACAACTGAACTAAAATTAGAGCAAGCATTTATCTTATTTTACTCACAAAGTATCAAAACATTACCTACATGAAATACATCACGCTTGTTTTCACTAAGGAGAGACGCCAATTTATAAAACCTTCTTTGAGAGATGAACCGATTTTCAATTTCATACTGGTTGCAGCGGGATAATTCCGTCAAAGCGGAAAAATAATTTATCAAATACGCGGCAACACTCGAAGTTTATTAAAAGATTAGGGCTACATAGTATCTCATTCGCATTGCATCCCGTCGGAGATCTACTAAGAGGCTGAGATCTGTATCTGTAGCTGAACACGGGACACTTTTGCCGGCAATTTTCTTTAACCCTCATCCAATGTAGGTTGAAGCATAAGTGGGATATCCTAGATTCAGTCGACCGCTTCCCGAATTAACTGCAAGTTGCTGCAGACGCGATTAGTATTTGGCCGTCCAGGGCCGAACTTACCGAAGCACGAGCGAGATAGCAACATGCATAGGTAAAAGGCATAACTACGCGAGAGGGTGAGGCAGGGTGGGCACGCACACTACAACCTCCATGGACCACATTGAATATTAATTGAAAACGTAGACAACTTGCAAATGACAATTTTTTAATCTAAATATTATTTCTTTGATGTATTTTCTACGACTCTCGTTTCGCTTTTGTTGGTTTAATTTAAATGCGCTACTAGGGAATATTTTAGACTTGAAATATATACTATAGTGAAAAGAATCTTACGTATTTGTGTACCATGTTTCAGTTAAAGACATTAGTCTTTCTAAAGCCCAATTTTCGAGATGTTCTAAGATTCGGCCCTAAGTCCGCTCCATACAGCTGTTGATTAGTAATTTAGGACTGATGGAAGATCTCACGCAACGTCTAGTGCATGCTATAATGCAATTTGAAGCTTTTTCACAATTATCAACTTTTGCAGTTATGTAAACGCCTTAGGCCTATCTAACTTACAATAAAACTAATAAAAAAATCAAGATGTATATATCCTACTTAAGTGTAATGGAAACTTCCAACGAAAATTCGTTTGAACGAGAAATGTTTTTTTTAATACATCATAAATAAAAAAAAATATGAAACTTGCCTCCACGGAGCTGTTCTTTTATACATTTAATTCCTAGTTAGCTTACCGTGGAGGGTTTGGTGATGTTGGATAGATTCGGTACCTACTTCATTCCCATCTGTTATTATGAATCGGACTAAATTGAAATTGTCTAATAAGCCATGAAACCCCAAAATAGGTACTTACCGCCTTGCTCTAAATTCAGGTTTCTCTTAACTACAGGGTAATTACGTAATCTATCTACATCAGGCCTCTTTGTTTGCTGTTGATTTCATAAATACGCCACGCAATATACTTAGTCCAATTCGATAAATTAAATGTTCATTGTTTTTTTTGGTGAGTACAAGGGGACAACAACGCACAGCGTTCTGGTATATCAAAAATAAAATAAAAAATGTTAATCATACATTACCAGCAAAAATGTAGAAACTCCTTAAAAATCTGGCTGAAGACACTGTTTTATGCACTCAATCGACACGAAATTAAAGAAAAATAATTTAAGTAACTTACTTTTCACAGAACTTAATAATAAAAATATTTATCACGTGAAAACTAAAGAAAACATTTTCTAAAAATAAACGAGACAAAGTGCACGGTACCTGAGGAATAGCCTGCCACCGGGGAACAGGGCTCCTCCTTGAATCTGCAATTGAAAACAAATCCGAGATATAATGAAGGTTTCAAGGTGAAGGAAACTGCGGTCCGCACAGCATGCATTATACATACGCCATGTCCCAAATGAATGGCTCTGACATCGGACGTGATAAATATTGTTGCACTTCCACTAAACCCTTGCGGTATGCCTGAACGAACGTGGCACAAATGTTCGCAAAACGTGGAATTACTCTAACACATTAAAGACTAATATATCCATGCGTGTTTATTATACAGAACATACAGGTGAAATGTCACAACTTAGCCCCAATATCCTACACAGATTAATTCGGCGTGTAGCCTAGTAACGGGCTCATGTTTCATAGTAGTAGTTTCGTTACATAAACACGGCCACTAGGTTATTGGGAAGTCTGTAGGTACTTTCAAGGACGAGACCAGACTTTTTGTTCCTCTTTTTTGTCCAACACAAGCAGACGAGGGTCGATCGCGGAGTTACCATTTGAATTGTAAAACAAATTGACAAAAATCACTTATGCATTGTCCGCTCCGACCGACACGTCGGCGAGCGGCCTGCCATTATATTTTCAAATTTGCCCGAATCTAGGAATAAAGTAGTGAAAACACGAAAACGACTTGATGTATGTACAATAATTATCTTGTAATCAATACGTAAACAAAGAAAAATTGCAAATTCTCATCCTTGTATGAATGCAACAAAGTTTCTGAAAGATAAACGTATATGGTGTAAGTCTAAGTAGATACTTATTAACAGCTGTTCATCACTTTTCTAGACTTTTAGATATCAATTGTAAGAACTTTTACATATGTTTAGAAAATTTATTTTTTAAGAAATTTAAGATTACCAACAATAATACTGTATTCCGGTAAGTAAACTTTTGGCAAAACAACATATTATTTCAACGAATATGTTTATTACGTCATTATAAAGTCAGCCATCAATATCAAGCTAGTAACTAAACGATGCGAGCTACGGTGAATGTTTGATATACATGTTTCTTATACATATACAAATACATTGAGTAGGTTTACAGAAATCAAAGAAGATTCAAACCTAAATCCATGACGATATGGCAAAAACAATGTTAGATACATTGTTTTACAATATTCGGTTATATTCCTTATATCTACAAAGCGAGTCGTATTGTAACGAATGTTCAGGAAGAGCATTGATTTTCCTGCTTCGAGAGTATCCGTAGTCGCCGGCCGGCGAATTTTCATCTTGTCTACTCAATTACTAATATTATAGCTATCTGCCATAGAAGCAAACCTTAATTATTATTTTCAATAAGTTTTATACTTGTAAGTTTGTTTGCGGAAATATTTTCAGCCCCACATAACGACTGGCAGGTAGCTGCTGGGCTTCAAGGACGCTCCGAAGGCCAATTTCACTGCCGCGGCCGTACGTACAGCTGATACTATCGATTTTCTATCTGTTTCCGCTGCCTACAATTTTATTACGAACCAAATAATGAGCTCTCTTTATTTGTAAGGACAGGGAAGTAACTAAGTAGATAAATAATAATTATATTAGCAACGATAAGCGAGCATATAGGTACTTACGTGTATAGGTCGTCTTCATCGGATATAGAAGAACTTGTGGCCTCGCTGAACACCGAACTGCTCATCTTTAAACTTAAATTGTTTGTCTCATTTTCAATTAGCACAGTTTTTTTTTTGTTATAAATCTTAAACATCGGTCTAGGAAAAGTTTATATAAATTACTTTGGTAGTTTACACTAATAATGTTCTCCCGATGAGGCATTTTATCAACTGTATTTTAGGTTTAACACAATATAAGTCAGGTTCCACATTTGCTTGTAGGTATCTTATTCCGTCGAAATGTCTTTTGGCTTTTAAGGGAGGCCATAGCGTATACGACGCAACCTTGTACGCGGGGATAGTTACAGCCATATTTTAAAAAATAGATCGGTGTTTATGTATTTGTGTGAAAGCATTTTTTAGGATTCACAGGAGTTACGAAGGAACTTAATAGAAAACAACCCCATTTACAAAATATTAACTCACTTTAACTAGAAGTTAACGAAGCCATGAAAATTAGGAAAGAAAAACGCAAACTATTTAAAAAAAACTTCGCTTAGAGCACCACAATGATTGGTTGGAAACCGAGGAAACTTATTTCACAAGAATTTGGCCAAAAAATATAACACAAAACACACTTCCTAACTACCACATTGCCTTGTACTTATGTATACTTAGAGGGTTTGACTGTGCCACGTGACAAAGTTGTGTCGATGGTCAGGGGTGCAAACCGCGCATGCTCCACTTTGACCTTGGGTATACTTCCTGGTTCACGGGCAGCCTTCTGTCGCTGTCACCTGGCTTCTAGGTCAACCCACCAATCTAAGTATATCTTATACAATACTACCTATATCTTAATACTTAATAATGCTCCACTGGAAGATAGTGGGTACG
This sequence comes from Spodoptera exigua, assembly GCA_902829305.4. NCBI lineage: Eukaryota > Metazoa > Arthropoda > Insecta > Lepidoptera > Noctuidae > Spodoptera > Spodoptera exigua. The sequence continues at coordinate 15,915,430 of LR824601.2, read as the reverse complement.
TATCTATTATATGGAAAACTCCAGCATTTTTTCATCATTGTCCGGAAAACACATTATAAAGTTGGTTGTTGTTGGAATCTGACAATAATTTTGATGCATTATAGGTATGCATAGTTGTGTCCGTGGTTTAGCTCCCGCGTATAGTTAGTTATTTATGCTTAATCTGAGTATTAATTATTAAATTTTATTTAATTAAAAGTAAAGGTTCGTTGTTAGTGCTTCTACGACACGTAACAAAATCTAGCGTTGGTTGCTTAATCAATATGTATGCAAGAGATACCGCCTCGTTAAGATAAGATAAGATAAGATAAGATAAGATATTTTTATTTGCTTAAAACATGGTATACAATGGTGTTATATTAAATTAGATCTACATGTTTTGCTTAAAAATAAAGCATGCAAACTTACTTACTATCTAAAAATACATTATAATATTGAATTAAATTAAATTACATTACATTGATTTCATATAAAAAGGTCATTAATATTATAAAAATTATTATTATTGAGCCATTCATATAATTGTATTTTAAATAATTTACAATTTAACGTTTTAAGCGTATTTGGTATTTTATTATAAATCCGTACACACATGGCCAAAGAATTTTTATTATATTTTGCTGATCTAGGCAGCTCATCCAACACAAGTCTATATTGGTCACGTCGACTTCTCGAGTTTATTTCCTCTGCTGTTTTAAAAAGTTCCTTGTGTTTTCTAACAAACATACATGCTTCATAAATATACAATGAAGGTAGCGGTAACAAACCAAGCTCTTTAAATATCGGTTTACATGATTCATCATATGGAATCTCGTATATAGCTCGTATACATTTCTTTTGGGCGACAAATGCTCTATTGATATCAGTACTATTTCCCCACATAATTAGTCCATACCGTAGTGTAGACTCAACATATGCACGGTATGACATCACAGCCGTTTTAATATTAGTTACTTTTTTAATTTGTCTCAGTGCATAGACAAATTTATTTATTTTAGTGCAAACGTAATCAACCTGTGCTTTCCAGTCTAAATGCTCGTCAATTATGACTCCTAAAAATTTAGTTTTTGTTACAAGTGTGATTTTCGGTATGTCCATTTTAAAATTAAATTTATTATTATAAGATTGATTAAATTGTATGTATACTGATTTATTAAGATTAATAGATAAATTATTATTATTTAACCATGTCGTTAGATCGTTAATTGTATTATTTATGTCCGCTTCATGATCAGTAATCGTTTTATATTTCTTATCGGTAGTAGCAATTATGGAAATGTCATCGGCAAAAAGGAAGCATTTATGGTTGGTTACCTTAACTATGTCGTTTATGTAGAGTAGGAATAAAATGGGACCCAATATGCTACCCTGGGGGACGCCGCGTGTTGTGTTTATGTATTCCGACGTGTAGTTTGTCTTGTCCCTATTTTCGTCAAGTTTGGTGATCGTGACATGTTGTTGTCTGTTAGCCAAGTACGATGATATCCATTCAAGTGGCAGTCCTCTAATACCGAGGGCCTCCAACTTTAAAAGTAATATTTTATGTGAGACAAGATCGAATGCTTTCGACAGATCAAAGAATAGCCCTGTCGTTAGTTGTTTGTTGTTAATGCTGGTCAGTATTGATCTCAAGAGTGAAAAGATGGCCAACGATGTGGACTTATGTTTCTGAAAACCAAATTGCGCTTCTTTAATTACATTAAATTTCTCACAGTAATCGACTATTCTTTGATTCATGCATTTCTCATAAATTTTTGACATGATGGGTATCAGTGTTATGGGGCGGTAATTATTCATATCACATTTTTCACCCTTTTTATATATCGGTTTGACCACAGATATTTTTAATGCGTTAGGAAAGACTCCTTGTGAAAAGGACAAGTTAATAAGATAAGTCAGTACCCCACTTATTTCATTGATACACGTCTTAATAATTCGGGTGTTAAGTTCATCATAGCCTTCAGAGTTAGTATTATTCAGAGATAATATCTGTTTCCTAACCTCATTTTCGGACATAGGTATGAGGAACATCGAGTTAGCAGTTAGTGTATCACTACGGCAACTTTTTGTACAATTCTGAGTAGGGATATAATTAGTAAAATGCTTGTTGAAGGCAGAGGCTATTTCTGCTGGTTTGGTAAGTATGGTGTTGTCATGTGTTTTGATGTGTTCAATGTTATTTTTTAGGTCCGTATTGTGTATTTCGTTTCTTATAACTGTCCATGCGGCTTTACATTTGTTGTCATTGTTATTCATAAATTTTATGTTAGCATTTCGTTTCGCATTGTGGATACATTTTTGTAATAGCTTTGAATACGTGGTGTATTTATTCTTGTTTAGTATATTTTTATTTTTATAATATTTATATCGTAAGAAACGCTTTGTTTTTGAACTCTGTTTAAGACCCTTGCTTATCCACGTTCGCTTTATTTTATTATTTAAATTTATCTTCACCCGTACTTTTGGGAAACAGAGCTTGTGAAGTAGACATACTAGTTCATGGAAACAAGTGAATGCTTTATTTGCATCGTTTTCCATGTAGATATCTGTCCAGGATAGATTTTGTAAGCATTCCCTGAATTTATGCGTGTTATCTAGACTGTAGTCTCTTTTGTAAATGTAGTATATTAAGGGAATTGTAGTTTGAATCCTCAAAGGGAAGCTTAGCATTTGTGCAGTGTCGTGGTCAGAGAGATGGAGTGGCAGCACTGTTGCAATGGAGTCAGATATATTACTTAATATATGGTCTATACATGAATTTTTTCGTGTAGCTACCTCTATATGAATTTTAACATTGTGATTGTGTGCTATGTCTTGAAATAGCCGAGTTATTTTGGTTCGTTTCAAGGTATTAATATTAAAGTCACCTGTTAAGACTATGCGTGTTCTAGTTTTATATTTCTTGTGTATATCATGTAAGACACTATCTAACTTACTTAAAAATTGGTTAGGATCGGATTGAGGTGTTCGGTATAAGCAAATAATCACTAACTTCTGATTTTCTAGCTCTATGCCACATGCCTCGAATGTATTAACCGATGCATGTGTTTTTATAAATGGTAATTCTTTGTAGCGTAGCGTTAAACGACATTGAAAACTCTACTTCATTAATGAACGTACACGTGCCCGTAATATCATACCACGTATCTGTATTAGTTTAAAATACTAGGTGAACTAGACACGTCGTTATTTTGTCACAAAACTACGGCAGACGCCTTTGTCGAGCCACGTATTATTAAGAACAGTGTACATGGTATCCATTGTAATTGAAGATAACAATGGCAGATGTTGACCTGGGGTGTGATTCTGTAAGACTTCATTCTAAACTTCGAATCTGAATCCGCGGTGAGTTTCTTGATTGGCATTCTAAAACTCGATTCCTAACTCGAATCTATGCTAGCGCTACACTTGCGAGTGTGTTTACGAGTTGAACTAAATTGACCGCAACATTTTGACAGATAAAGTATGAGATAACGTTGAAAATCGTATTCTATAATGTAATTGCCCCGTCACTTCGACGCTCACTTCGAACTAGAACAAGATTCAAAATGTCAAATTAAAAGTATCTATTTTACGAGTGAAAATGGAAGAAATAATAGTTAGATAGTGTTCAAATTAAGTTTTGAAAGTAACAATGTGAATAAGTGCTTACCTATTAAAACGATAACGATGGCAAGAATGTTTTTGGTAAAATCTTTGTTAGAAGAAGCTCATGCTTTAGATAAACAAGAAATGCGTCGACAATCTAGCACCATTCGAAGTTTGTCTTTATTAACCTGAGATGACGACTATGTGAGCGTGTATGTGCAATGGAGCTGATTGACCAACTGGAGGATGAGGCCTTTGATAAAACCCACAAAACGGCGAGGCAAAGGACTTTGGTATGGTATAGTTCATAACATGTATTACCTGGTTAGTTATGTCCCTACTTCAGAATATATAAGTCTAATTACTAGGTTTTATTTATATGTGATTGGTCGGAAACGGATTACCTGATAGAAAGGATTCAGCGCCGCCAATGGATACCCGCAACAACAGAGGGATTACGAGTGCGTTGCCGACCTTTTGGGGATTATGGATTTGGAGATTTTGACACACATTCACACGGCGAAACACAACGCTATGGTTGTTTCACGCCAGTTTTCTGTGAAGCCGTGGTATCACTCCGGTCGAGCCGACCCATTCGTGCCGAAACATGGCCTTCGCACACTTAAAATAGTATAAGTACTAGATAGTCATTCGATTTTTTTCAGGTGATTCAGGATATGCTCAACGTGCCTACTTTATGACACCATTAGTGGTGCTGAAGCCAATTCCCCAGAAGCATTTTAAAATAACATACATGCATATTACTGCTCGCAATTTTGAAGAGAGGACAATTAGAGACGAAATTATGTTCAATTGCTGAAGTTCAAAGGAAGCAAACTAGGAATTTGCCATCTAATACAGGTTTAAATCTAGGACGTAGGCAAAATATAGTGCCTCAAAGAGCCAATAGACCACCACAGACGGAGCCCTACAGGGCTGATGTTCAGCCACGGTGGCGGGGTAAGCGCAATGAGGTGCCACGGTCACGGCCTAAAGCAGGAGAAGGAACGGGGGGGTTTTAGTCAGTAAGAGTCTGACACTATCTCGCCTTACCCTGGGCGGGAGAAGTGATATGATGATTTTCCCCTGACAAAAAAATATGATTATGATTTTATTTAATTTTATTTTGATTTTAATTCAATTAGGGTCTTGTATGATTTTATTTTTTCCACATTTTTTTATGCGTGTGATTTCATTGTTTTATTACATTTTTTTCTTTTAATTTAGCCTTACGAGCCTAATTGTTAGACCCTAGTTAATTTATTGTATCCCATAATTGTTTGAATATACAATTGAGTTAAAATCAAATAAATAAATAGTGATATGTGAGGATGGGTTTTTAACTAATAAAACTGCTAGTACTCGTTAAAATTGTTTAATTTAAATATAAAAAAAAATTTGGTTGAAACGTCTTAAACACTAAAACACAACTTCGTTGTTACACCCTATCTCGATGCATGGCCTCTGCCAATGCTCACAATCCATTCCAGATTGAAACTACAGATCCAGCTAAAATTTAATCATTCCCTAGACTTCTCTTCAGAAATGCTTGCAAGATCTGCGCATTTGATATTTGTAAATTCTTCCAATTGATTTGAAATCGTCTACTCTTCCACCTTCAGGAATCTCTCTGTGATGTTGGAGAATTCCGTTCGCCGTTGTGATGTTGGAGGAGCAGCAACTGAAGATGTGTGACGTGATACTGAAAAGAGAACACCGATTAATATGTGCATTGATAAAAACTCTTTAACAAATTGCAGCTTTTCGCTGTCGTTTGTTCCAAAAATTAAGTTCTTTCTTCAACCTCTGATAGCTCAACTTCATCTTCCACCACACCAGTCCTGTCCTGCGCCTAGCTGCTAAGCTTCTTATGGCGCTTTTTTCTCAGACCAATACTACAAGCAGACATTTATATTAATAAAGAAGTTATTAAAAAAAGCCTTACTTTTTATTATTATTAATAGTCAATGTAAAATTAAAATAAGATAAGTTATATAACCAAGGAGCACGCCAAGATTCATCGTTATTTTAAGTGGCTTGCATTAAGGAATATTAAATGGTTTTAACATGCCAAAGTAAGCACTACTTACTTCACCTTGGTCCTCTGTTTATAAGTTTTGAAAGTGCCACCTATACCATACAGGCACACGGCTAGTTCCTTCCACTAGCGCCGATTTCGCTCTCTGGCACCTTGAGTTCTCAAGAAACCCTTCGCCAGCCAGGTAAAACCTGTGATGACGACGGGTGTGAGGAACGTATCTCATTTGGACTGAAACATTATGGTTTGATTAGAAAACAAAATAAACACTCTATAATAAATATTATTTTTGAACTTTACAACCAGTAATAAAACTTACTTCATGTTTATGATCTCTCTTTTTATCGGCAAACACGGAACAGAAAAAATATACGAATAAACCAAACGTGGACAAAATAATACAAAGCAAATGACAAAGAGTTTGTCAACAATGAATGAAGACATTATCTGTCAGTTTCTTTTTGGTAAACGAAGCACAGATTATATTCATCGCCTGAATTTACAGTTTTCTGTTTATTTTGTAATAATTAGCTGCCTAAAATTCCTTAAAATAAGAAATTTCAATTTATACGTCATAATATCTAAAATTCTGTGTCAAAAACTTGTTAAAATAAAAACCGATAAATCTCGACTTACATTTTGTGTAGTGTGGTACTACACTAGTACAGTATTGGCCTATTCGGAGCTCACTCCACTTCGCAAGTGCCTAGGTGATGCTTACAGAATGCAAAATCAACGCCATTTTGAACCTTATGCGAAGTGAGAGAGAATGTCGACTTGACATGCGAGTTTGTGTTAGAATTTTATAGAATCGACGTGCTGCAGCTTCCAAGGCGACGGTACGTTCAACAAATCAACGACCCTGTAACAGGAATTATGCGTCGGACTAATTGGCCACGCATTGAGCTGTCATAATTGCACCTAGACTTTGTTGTGTGCGCCACTACGCTACATTACTACATACATAGGCGATGCATGTATCGATAGTGGCGTGTTCACGGGTGTTTTGGGTACTCTACGGTATCAACACATCCATACTATTGTGTTGTATACATATACACTGTGAGGGGGAATATAGGGAGCTTATGCAAGCAACTATAATCCATAAAGCTTACAAAGCCTTACATATTCAATCAAATAATGCTGGGGTAGTTTGGTACCTACTCGTCACTAGAGAGCGAGCTATGTTTACCGGACTAAATTAATGAGCTGTTTTAAAAAATCGGAAAAAATGCTAGATTGTACTTCAACCTTATTAATTTATATTTTTTATATTTACGCAACATTTTGGATTGTTACCTACATAAGTCTTTGTTTTCGCTTGTATAGGCACTGAAATTACAACTGAGCTAATTGTTATTTCCAATAAAGCGTTATTTTAAATTGTCGTAGGTACGCCACCTACATATCCACCTTTATGTCAACGCCAGAACTGATGAAATTCGATCCGAAAATAAATAAATGCCCTCGTCTACTTAATCAATACTTAATTGTTTAAAAAATAACTCATTTAATGAAACGTGGTCCCACTCTTTATGTGGTCCTGAATATGTACCTACCTACAATAGTTCAGGGAATAATGTCTGTCTTTGTAGTATGGTATAGTACCTACCTAGGTAATGAAGAATGTTAGCTTGATATCCTATTTAGCGAATATCAGAAATTTTAATTCCATCAGTACCTATGTAGCCAAATTTGTTAATGAATCTTAGTTTTCACCAGCGCCACATGCGGAAATTTTTGACACTATTTTTAATTCCTCATCAGCCAGTAATTCAAAGAATCAACCTTTTGAGTTGAAACTCAAGAAGTACCTACCTACTTATTTGTTGAAAATCTGAATTTCATATTGATTTGTTTATTATCTCTATCCCTCTTACTCTTTTAAATAATTATAAGTCGTGCCCCTATTTATATAGTTTGTTCATTAAATAATGTTCTTTTTTCAAAATTCATAACTATAAAAATTTGCTTCTGCCATTATCTTATTATAAGAGAGACCTAAAAAATAAAAAAAACGCGGCCCTGATGGAGAAGAAAAGTCGCTAACAAAAGATAGCTTTCAATTCAATTTATTTCAATCAAGGATTAACACGCACACCACTGCGTTTTGATGTTCCGTGTTCAAAGGGATTGGTTGTCGGAGTAATCTCCCCCCATTTGCAGGTCTATAGTGAATAGATACATATCTAGCTCTTGCCGTATTGATTACTAATACATTTACAGAAATACACGACTAATTAACTAAGTGCCTAATCGACGTACCTTAGTCTATTGTTTATTAAATACTACTTGTTGGAATACTTTTTATATACGTTAATGTATTGATTGATTTGATTTATAATGTTACCTATTGTTATATTAGGATATATAGGATATTTCAGATGCAGACTTATTTAATACGTAGTTAATTTAAGTTTAATTAAATTTCGTTTTTATTTATGATACTTTGTGGATACCTATTGTAACTATAACTAAGTATATTCTTATTGCCATGTATTTTAGATCTTGACGTACTTAGGTAGATCGGTCGGTCTAAGCTATTTTCGTGTTAGGCTTTTATATTTAGGTACAGGATCTCTGAAATGGCTATTTCAATATACATATGTAAAGAGCTTCAGGTCAGATTTCGACGAAAAAAAATGGATCAAGGTAGGGATGTGGTAGGAATATAGAAAAAAAATATGGACTGGTCAATAATATTATTTATATGTAATGAAAGATTTGCAGTTTTATTGGTGAACTCTAATTCTGACCAACGGTTTATAAGTATAGGAAACATTCTGTCATAATTATTTTAAGCTAGCGACCTGCCCTGGTGCAATGTTAATATTATTTAATTGATTTTATTATACATATTAGCTTCAGTACGCCTTGCTGTGTCCATCAAGGTCCATTATTAAGACTATTCCCTTTTCCACCTTGCGTACCTAAATAAGTAATAGAAAGCACTAAAAATATGAATAAGTATGAATATAAACCTTCGTCTTAAATCACTCTTTCTTTATCTAACCGCATTAGAATCCGTCGCATAGTTTTATAAGGTATATACTTAGTCGGGTCATAAGTTCTGTCAAAACCTTATATTTTTAATTTTCGATTACTGGCCAGAAATTCTTCGACTTATTTTAAAAATAGAACTTTCGCGCTTGTAGAAAATAAAAAAGAAATTATTTTTTATTCATTTTTAAATATGGAGTGGTCGAATAAAGAAGACAGAATCGCGGTTATCGCGTTGCACCGCTGTGGTTACGCGCCAAAAGACATTTTCAATATTCTTCAAAATTTGAAAATAACGTTACGGTTTGTTTATCGTACTATCAAACGATACACCGAAGAGTCAAGCTTCGAAGATCGTAAGAGAAGCGGCCGACCTCGCACAGTTCGGACACATAAGGTCATCAAAGCAGTGAAGGCGCGAATCGAACGAAATCCCGTACGTAAACAAAAAATCCTAGCTCTGCAGATGGGGCTAAGCAGAACCACTGTTAAAAGAGTACTAAATGAAGACCTGGGACTACGAGCTTATCGTAAAAAGACAGGACATTTTTTGAACGAGCGTTTAAAAAAAATTAGGCTAGACAGATCCCGCGCTTTGCTACGACGGTACGCGGGAAAAAAATACCGCGAAATTCTTTTTTCGGATGAAAAAATTTTTACTATTGAAGAAAGTTTTAACAAACAAAATGATAAGGTGTATGCCCACAGCAGTGATGAAGCAAGCGCGCGTATTGCGAGGGTCCAGCGTGGGCATTACCCTTCCTCATTCATGGTTTGGCTTGGAGTCTCATATTCAGGCGTAACTGAGGTGTTTTTCTGTGAAAAAGGTGTGAGAACTAGTGCCGAAGTTTATCAAAATACTGTCCTAACAAACATAGTGGAACCTCTTTCTCAGACAATGTTCAGGAACAGGCATTGGATATTCCAACAGGACTCTGCACCGGCTCATAAGGCACGAAGTACGCAAGACTGGTTGATCGCTCGTGGAATTGACTTCATCCGGCATGAAGACTGGCCCTCTTCTAGTCCAGATTTAAACCCACTGGACTACAAGATATGGCAATATTTGGAGGAAAAAGTCTGTGCTAAACCTCACCCGAATTTGGAGTCTCTCCGAGCATCTCTGGTTAAAGCAGCGGCAGACATAGATATGAATGTGGTGCGTGCAGCGATCGATGACTGGCCGCGTAGATTAAGGGCATGTGTTCAAAATGGGGGAGGGCATTTCGAATAATGTAAATAAAATTATATTGTACATTTAATGACCTTTCATTTCATATATAATTTTTAAATAATTGTCAAAAGGCGTATAAGTTATTACATCAAAAGTTTGTGACAGAACTTATGACCCGACTAAGTATACGCTTGGATACAGAGACAGAACCAGTGACCTTGTTTTATACGTTGACACTATTATTAAATAAAACATTATGTCGTATTGAGAAAATTAAAAAGCGCATCCAGGTTATTACTTGCCATGTCCTTTTACAATTAATAGAAAATTCAAAAATTTAGTTTTCCCTTTATCGTAACAATATAATTATGTTATTGTTTACTTTTGTATTAGGTACCTAGTTTAGTCTTTATAGTGATATTAATAATCTTTTATACTATGTATAATGTATATTACTACTGTATATTACTCTGTACCTTTACTTTTGCTACATGCCTACAGGTGCTGTAGGTATGCCTTAAAATATTAATTAAATATATAAATAAACACATTGAATATTTCCCGCTACTTTCTAGTTCCGAACATTCTTTTCACGTGGCGCCATCTTGTGATAGAATAGCAGTAACCTAATCAAAAAAGTAATATTTTTTTACACTCAGAATATTACGCTACTTCTTTAGGATTTTAAAATAAAGCAGGTTTTGAAGTATTTTCAAATAAATCATAATTTTATTGTGATGATGATTAAACTACTTATTCGTTTCCTTCATATTATTTTTCTGTGGACACTGACTCCTACTATTATCAATGTATCCCACTGTTATACTTCTAAAAACATTAACTCAAAAGCTTGTACCTATGTATAAAACAGACTTGTACCTTTTCAGAAGTTCACAAAAGCAAAAGGAGGATTATCTGTGGTTTCTTACAATGTGCGAAAGATGTTCATTCATTGCAGTCATACGTTGTGTTTTTCGTTCATTCGTTCGTTCATTCATTCTCACTCAAACAAAACGTCAAAAATGCCCATACGTTCACGTTTCTAAATATTATTTACATTTGCAAATATAAAATAAAACAGTGTTATTGCCTTAACTTACACTTGCTACAAGTGTTATTTTTTTTTGTTACTTTTTTCATATTATGATACGACGTTAAGTGTTATCCAATGCAAGTGGAACGAAGACTAAACGTGTTGAGCCAGCTAGATTATGAGGACGGCACAAACGGCAAAATAAAATTAATGTCCTCAAAAATGATGGAAACACGATATTACGAGGGTTGCGGCCGAGAAGGACCCATTCGGTGTATATTTCTCGGCGAATTCCACACTGTGGCAGGCCCCAAGATTTCGTGTCAGGTATGACTCATTGTTTTTCTAAGGTCAAATTGCATTATTTTATTTTAATAATTGACTAAGTTCTTAATTCCGACCGTACCCGTAGCTTAATGACTACATGTGAGTTATGCACCGTATGCACACGCATACAATTCGTACATCGTGATCTGTTGAATATTGATCAAACAGTTGCGTACCTGCACCGGTACGTATGTAGTGCGTCTAGACAGCCGCGTGCTTATATGTATGTGTGTGGTCCAACCCCCGTCTAGACGCGGGGCAGTGTAAGTAAAGTACACACGAAGCTAGGGGTGGCAGTGGTGAGGTCCCCCTTGCCTGCTAGTTGTCAGTTCAGAATGCTGTTAGACAGCAAGGAGAAAACATGTTTAGAGCTCACGTTTACTACTTGCTTCTAACAGTTTCCAGAAGACTACATCTCCAAAGAAGTTTTTGACTCAATCAGTGCATTCATAATACCCAAGCCACAGATCCAGAGATGCTCCATGACTATGTAAGTAGCTTTTTAATGTAATTTTATTTAGTTTAGAAGTTACTTAATTATTAAATTATAAATTTGTTTTATTAAGTTTTAGTTTTTTTCTTGTATAAAGTATTAAATTAATAAAACAAGTTAATAAAATAATACTTGTGTACAACTTAAAAAATAATTAGTTTGAAGAAAAAAATATCCTGGTATGGGTTCTTTGGTGCAGCTAAAATAATTTAAGAAGAATAACTTAGCTAATTTATTTTCTGATAAATTAAAGGATAGTGATTGTGATATTAGTTTCTAATATATTTGTTGTTTTTCAGAAATGCCCTTGGGCATAAGATTGTGGGGTATCCCATACGAATAGACAATCCCAGATATGAACGCAACATTTACCTGTTCAACATCTGTTTCGTATGTGATAGTTGGTCGAAAACTGTGCAATATGAACCGGTTGTCAAGAAGCTGGGAGAACACCTTGTAAGTACCTAGTTATTAATTTATTAAAACTTTATTTATCTATAGAAAGTGGAAGTCTTTGTTAGAAACATAGGAAAAAAAATTTTACTCTTGGTAATAATATCAATGATTGATACCAATGATTATTGCTTGCAGCATTCATCCATTTATCCAGACTTCTGTCTGAATGGGTTCTCAGAAATATCTCAAGTGATTGCATTTGAGTAAAATAAAAGTCTTATAAAATAAAGCACAGCACTACAAAATACTTGCAAACAATAATTAAAATAATAGTTTTATTGTGGAGTCAAAAGCAATGAAAAAATCCAAAACTGCTAATGGGTTTTTTATGTGTAGTTGTCATCTTAAATTATATTTGACATAAAAAATCATAAGAAAATTATGGTCAAATCTAAAACCACATTATTGAAGACTAAATATTTTTTGTTTTTTAAATAAAATTATAAAATGTAGTTTTTTGTTTAAAAACTTGTGTGGACGTAATTTATTCGTCCAATAATTCAAGTCATCGCGAGTAGTAATTTGGAAATTATTTTAGGCGAAACTTCATCGACGTCAGCTAAATAATTCGTATTATTTTAATACATTTTAAAATTACTATTAGTTAATTTAACCATATAATTTTACTAGTCGACTTTACGCTATTATTTGTAGTTGAAATACTTCGTGACAAATAGCCATCGATTCATGATAATAATAAAATTTTCTGTCGAGACTTTCATCATTTCTTTTTTGTTAATTTAAGTAGAGGATTCGTTTTCCTGTCTAAAGAGTGGTGTAATTAAAACAGCGGAAATTCTTAAATCAATGAACATTCCGTGTTACAATAAATGTTCTCTAGTAAAAAAAAACTATTAATTAGTATCTCATCGTAAAATTTTAGTTACTTCGTTTTTCGATACGAGATATTCCGCGACCACTTTGTCAATTAAATGGGTTCGATTTTCCGTTAAAGTAAAGATACTAGAGTCTAGTACTAGGTCTTAATGCCTAGAAACTTTCCAGTTTAAGGTTTTTCATTCATACCTTATTCATACTTTTTTGAATATCCTGTACTATTTCAAACCGATTGATGCCTTTGATGGACCATTAATGGTTGTCATCAGAAATCCAAAAAAAGCGTACTCTTTCTTAAAATCTGTGTGTCTCTTCTGGTGTTAAAACTTACGAGTGGCTATAAGTGGCGCTGACCTTTCTTGCCTTCAGGTGCTTCATTAACTCGATAAGTTGCTGTTTCATAAATAAAAAAAACGTTGAAATGTAAAAGTTTTAAATCTCTTACGTCGATTAATTTGACATTTAATGTTTTTAAACTAAAAAGCATATTATCGGCTTCTTTTGCGACCTTTACTTACCGCGAAACCTAAAGAAAATTATTCCTTGTCAAACTTTATAAAAGTTTTAGCGTTCAAAACTTACACGTGTAGCTACCGCAAACTGATTTAATAAAGTAAATATATTTCTTATTCTAACAAAGCCTCTAAATTAAACGTATAAGTTGAAAATAAAACACAATTTAAACTCTTTCGTAACCCGGCGTGGTGCTTATTGATTTACACAGTTTGAAGTTTGGGTTTAAAATGTCGCAAACTCCAACCACAGAATAAATAGTATAAGTCATGATATTTCTAATTACATTGTGGTAAAGTCTCGAAAAATATACAAAGTTATTCAGCTAGGGTTGCGGGTCACACCTCCTGACGCAGGTGCTTAGCGGGCACGGCAGCTTCGGTAGGTTCCTGTTTCGGACCGCCGGGTCCAGGAGGAAATGCCTGAGTATCGTCATCCTGAGGATACTGTGTCTATGTACCCTGCTGGGGCTAAGCACTGCCGTGTTCTCGGGGAAGTGATCAGCGGCGGCGACCTCTCGCGCCTAGCCTTAGTCGAGTTCGTAGCGAGAGGCACTGGGAAGCCGTCTTCTCTTTCTGCGAAGCAGTGATGCTCGTAAAAGAGGAGGTGGAGCACGTGAGGAACTATCCTCCTCACGCCCGAGCCGCCGCAGTAGGCTACATTCCGGGCGTTGGGGATCGAGAGGCCACTGGTCGGACGGCGAGTAAGGGTAACTCGCCGCCCGGCCAGAACCAGACCCGAGCGAGCGGCGCGTAGAGTTCCGCGTGCGCCTCAAAGAGCCAATAGACCACCACAGACAGGGTCTTACAGGGCTTATGTTCAGCCGGGGTTGCGGGGTAAGCGCAATGTGCCACCGCGACCTCAGCCTAAAACAGGAGACGGAACGGGACCGTTTTTAGTCAGTAAGAATCTGATGCTCTCTCTCGCCTTATCCTGGGCGGGAGAAGTCATTTGATTATTTTCCCCTGGCAAAGGAGGGGTTGCGGATCAAGCGCAATAATATACCTCGGCCCCGGCCTGGAGCAGGAAGCAAAACGGGGTGGTTTTTAGTCAGTTAGTGTTAGACACTCCCTCCCGCCCTATAAACTCGTCATCTACCATAATAAACTACTTGAATAAAAAAAATTGAGTGCCGTTCTTATCTTTCCCACCAACTTAAACTAGATGAAGAAGTAGTCTAGCTTGTTAGTCTTGTAGAAACGCGATCCAGGTTTCAATTAACACGACCGACAAAGTTGTATCGAAACTTGAAATTTTCAATCCGCTCTTGTAGAGCGATCGCCGGCTGCCAATATCGCGCATCTTGTTTCCTTTTTAATTTCCTGCGAAGGACGACTGTTTGTAAATTTATAAAATATTGAAATCACACCTACTTTAAAAAAGTATCTAGCTCGCAGTAGATTTTTCGGGACGGAATTTTCCGTTCACAAACTATGATGCTGTTCATAGTATAGTAAAAACTAAAAAAATATGCAAATCGCCTTTATTTTTAAATTGGAGCTAAGACATATTTATGTCTGATTTATTCATTACATGAAAACTTACACTACTTTTTAATGTCACCTCCGCAGTTCCAAAACATAACATATTATTTTTATGCCTATGTACTAAACCACTATTGTCACGTTCGCGTCCTGTCCGTCCAAATCGGTGCAACTCCGAAAGCGAGCTTTTTAAATATTTTTTCTTGTAAAGATAACACTCGGATTTTCGCCTGTGTTGTCGTTACTTATAGTAGTAGTATGTACTTTTAGAAAACACATAGTTTCACATACATACCTAGAATACAATAATTTGTGAATCGAGCAAAGAATGAAACCCGCAACACGATTTACAGCAGTCCATACTCACAATATTGTGTATCTCATAAAAGTACGAGCACAAACTTGGTTTCCAACATAGAAACAAAAACCTCCCCTACACGTCCAACTAGACCCAAGTCCAGGCTCTTTACAATACATCTAAACGTATCTAAATCTCGGAGGCTAAGTCCTGCATGCCACTTGGCGGATACTGTACCGTAACGCAGATTACATCGGGCCTCATGCATTAGGCCTCCGACGCATTACCACCCCTCTCCCGCCGAATTGAGGTTTTGACATAAACCAATGACCAGTGAGCATGGCTTCACTGCTTCAAAATAGACAGACAGGCAATCATTTCCAGTCTCAGTAACCAAAGCAAAATAACAACCTTCATTATAATACTATTTAATTTTTATTAATGTCTCAAGTGAAAATCTCAAATCATTTCTGCGATTTCTATTCTAAATCAAAGTAAATTAAAAAAAAAATAACACAGCGTATTATTACTGGCGGGTAAGAGACACACAATAAACTTTTTAAGTGCTATGATTTTATTATAACTATTGCCATATACCGAATGCAAGTTTTTATTGAGATTTTTCTAGACTCCAAAAGTCGAGTTTAATAGTTTTGCTTCCCTAAAAAGGAAATAATCATTATACAAATACACCATTAATGTTACATTTAAACATGAAAATTACACGAACCTCAATGACGTAATTAAGTTTATCTTTAATCAATATTTGCCACATGCATGATGCTCGTCAAAGGGATGCAATTTTAAATCATCATTTTCCCGTTCAAAACCGCATGAAAGGGATCCGCATGTCGCGTGTTCCAAACCAATAAGTACCCATTTGAAACGTGGTTTTGCAAGCACTGCGCACCGGCATCGCGGTGACCAGTTAACGAATTAAATATTACAAGTAATTGAATTTGGTTGCGAACATTTATGTGCAGTAGGTAGATAATAAGTTTGAAGTTCTTAGTACCTATAGATGTCGTGGCCACATCGTAGATTTGCAAACTGCATGGAATTCTCGACGTACTTTTTGAAGTGGACACAGTTCATGATTATTTACTCTTCGTTTCACAATTTAGTTTCACGTTTTGGCAAATATTTTAAGTAAATAAGTTTATTCTATAACATATCGGTGATATCATCCAGTTGAACAATGGCGGCTAAATGTTTTAGCGCTCGGCGGCCGCAACCCAGGCGTGCTCGTTGCACGTTCATAATTCCATTCTAACAAAATATATAGGTGTTCAATAAATTATGACTCTCACAGAAGACAGTAATCGTTATAGATAGAATTCGTTCCTAATATTAATTAATTGAATCACGTTGTAATCATTTTGTAGGGTGTTATCACCAGTGCTTGCAACGCATCAGGTTATTAGTGCAACTATTCATGAACTGGTTGCACTTTTAGTTGCCGACATCGAAAACTGATTTTTAATCATTGATTTGCCCAAAGCATTTAATGAAGTGAGCAAATTTTTGATATGGCCACGATATAGACATATGTATAACACTGTAACAGACCATAATGGAAGAGGAGACTCGGTTCGTGTCGAGCGGATCGAGTAAGCTGCCGACCCTCCTGGCACACCTTCTCCATGACCTGAACACTCACCGCAAAGCCACGCTAGTCGGTAAGTATAACACGTATATCTCCGATGCAGGTTCCGCCATTTACAAACACAAACATCTATAAATATTTGCATCATTGTACCACAAAATCACCCCTGCCAGACAGACAGACAGGGGAACTGCATAGGGTCGATCGATTTAATAAGTGCGAGCGAGAGCCAAATAAAGGGGGGCCCAAATCTACCTAGCTCCGACATGGTACTCTTCAAAATAAAACGGTAAGGTAATCATTTTAGGGTGAGGGATGGTTAGGGTAGTCTGCAATTCATAAATAGTTATTCGTATATTGTAAAATGTTCAGGATTTTCAAAGCTTTGATGTCGCCCTGTCCAGGCGGGGTGATTGAATTTTTTGGCGGATAGCTGAAGTGCAGAGCTTAACTTTTTACTTATAGATTTAAGTTACTGCGACCTTTTGATTGGGTTGCGCCAGCCAAAAGCTATCCGAGCTAAGTTTATTATGGACTTTTTATATGTTTTCAACATTTGTGCATATGTGCGTATTTAAATTGTGAATAGCCTTTTGCGAGGAAGCAGGAAATGGGAAACGATTTCATTCGGCAAGCCTCTCTGCTAACCTAACGATATCGTTTCACAAAAGTAAGTTTTCATATTAGCTGACCGGCAGAATACTAACGCAAAGCGAATATTCCTACTTAAAAGTTACAATTTAATATTTGTCTTGTAGTACAAGTTGTTAGTGTGCCAGACTAATTACCTCGGCGTTTCATACGGAAACTCTCACACGTTGCATAAATCATTAAGAGTAAGTTTAATAAATTCTCTAACAAGAGAAACCGTATTTGAGTTAGTTCGCTAAGGAAGAAGCCAATCGTGGATTTGCAAGTAATTACTTCGCCGATTTGCTGGCGGCGACTAGGAAGTTCATTCACATACTATATAGCATAGCTTGCGTTTATATTGCCCTGCGCCATCTTAGGCTAAGTTTCATATGCGAGTCATTGATTACGCATTCGCTGCATCTTGTTATCAGCACACTTTACAGTTATACGCAATACTCCTACATGCTACGCACTCTGCTGTTTATTGACATTTGATCTTTTGTTTTGATTCAGAAAATCAAAATAAAGGTATCACTTTAATTATACGACTGGCTAGCTGCTATAAATAGAAACATATTATTTTTATCTATACCACAGAGTTCGTTCCCTCGTCTAGAGACCAAAAAAAGAATTGTGAGACAAACAAAGGTTTACTAAATGTAAACATGGTTTGTTTGGATTTGTATTCGATTACATATTGGTGTAGGTTCACTATATTTAGCTATATCAAATAAATATTTATCAAGCTTTTGCGGAGACCTTTATAATTATTTATGTAATTTGTTAACATTTTTTTATTGTCGGTTCTTGCTATTTTCGGATATTTTTTATATAATGATTCATAGTTTTGTGATCAAAAGCTAGCGATTATTTGTTTAAAGAAGAGCTTCTTTTAACTTACTAGAGTGTAATTTGACAGAGGGCGACACAGTCATGCACTTGAAAGTGCTTGAAGTGCGCAAAGACCCACCGCCAGTCTACGACCACCACGTGCCGGTTCTGATTGCGTCAGTAGGACTACCCAGACCCGGCCGCCCTCGACGTACCACCCCGCCTGAGGGTTCAGAACCTATTCAAAGCCAGGAACACCTCGATGTCGATGATGAAGAACCTTTTGAGATCGACTTAGAAGCCGAATGGGACTTAACAACTAGGCAGGTTAGTGCACAAACTTTATACAGAACTAGCTTTTACCCTTGGCTTCTTTCCTGTCATTTGACAACCTACACCACCCTGCAATGTTAGCTACATTATCTACTTATCTACCCTAGCTACCTACCCTAAACTACCATTCCTAGTCTATCCTACCTGTTCTTTTATACTCCCTATCCTGTGTTTTTCTTCTGATTCTAAGCAACAATTATAAATATATAGAGATATAAATGTATTTTGTACAATACGTTCACAAAACAAGCTTAAATCTCGTTCAAAGCATAACCCGCAGCAGAAAGTCTTTTTAATTTGCATAACCGCAGTTATTTTCTGCAAAGAGCGATGTGATCTCTAAGAGATAAAGCCCTTTGAATAAATTGAAAAACTAAAGTACATTGTTAATTTTCCCGAGTTATACAGGTTTGTTACAGCTAGAATCGCGTGCACAGTTGAATCACAAAGATCTGCCGAGTAGACGTCCAGTACACTCTTGTTATTCTTTTAAAGAAATATTAACAAAGGAGTTTTTAATTAACCTAGAAGTGTACTTGAAAGGAAACTAATTAAAAAGTTACCGTGTTACGTTTTATCGTGAAGTGGTTGTCGCAAATTCTTTATGTTTAGTAAACTAACACTGTTATTTGTTAAATTATGATATTAATGGATCAGGTTTATCGAAATTCAAATTCTGAATTAATGATTCATGATTATCACAAAAAAATATAAATTATCTTAAATAGAAAATAAAATGTTAATCTTAAATAGAAAATCAAATGTCGTTTTTAGAATGATTTATATTTTTATTACGACATTATAATTTCGACAATTCGTTGTCTCATCGAATCTGTCATTAAAATAAATGAAAAAAACTATTGTGTGTTCGATTTCTTAAGGTTCATTTTTATTGCAGCTTCTCCCTTACATTGACGGTTACAACCACGTGTCCAAAATAGCTGCTGACACTAACGTAGAAAAGACCCTAGTGAAGTCCTGTATACAGAATTTGGTCTACTACGGCGTTGTAAGTACTGCAACCGATTTTTTTATTTGATAGTATTTTATATTTGTGAATAAGTGTCACTTTAGGCATTAATTTAATTGTAGAATTAAGTAATGGTTTAACTTTATACAGTTTCGGACTTAGGTATGATCTAATATATTAGATGAACATTTCTTTTAATAATTATCATTCATAGGCGAAGCTGACGTCTAGAAATGAAAAAAAAATAGCTTGACTGGTCTGCTACTTCACGACGCACTGACCCAGCCGATTTTGATCCTTAAAGACCAGTCCACTTTTCTTATTCGCTCCTTCTCTTTTAATATATACGTAAATACTAGAATTGTATGACCAGGTTACTCTGCTTCCCGTGATGAAGTTTAGCAACATGTACCGAGCCACTCCCAATCTAAGTCGATTGTTCAGCGACCCAGAGCTGCAGAAATCTTGTTTGGCCTTCATCAGCAAAGGGAACGACTCTAAGGAAAAGGTAAAAATTATAAACTAAATACAGTATAGTATATTGTTATGTAGCCCAATTTATGGATGAATTTAATGGAAGAGAATTAAGGGAAGTATGGTTTATTGAATGTGTGTATGAATACATTCATATGTATGGTATGGTGTATAATGATAAATGTTGTCAATACTGTATTTTAATGCAATTTGTAATATAGGTATGCAAGAAATCGCTACGTACATTGCATTGATATATCGTAAAAAATAAGTTATACGTGCCTAGCTACCTTCAAACTTTGATTCCCTAATGATACCTACAATGGCATCATTAGGGAACTTTATTAGTTTTTTGAGACCAAAGGAGTTACTAGTGCTTTGCCGGGCTTTTAGCGATTAGGGTTTCTGAGCATTTAAGGGTTGGAGGGGGATGGGGGAAGGGAAGGATTGTACTCACAGCATAGGTACTTTGAAATGGCTATTTATTATTTTCCATTTTTCCATTTCTATGTGCATTGTTCGGTCACTCAGCCATAGTAAATATTGGTTCCAATAAATGAAACAGAATTGATTCTTTTAATTAGATTGTAATGCTTCAACGCGGGCGCTGAAACACGTACTCGTAATACTTCGACTTCAATTGTAAACAGTACTTGTATAGGATTGTAGAAACAAATGTACAAGACGATGTTTAATCATAAAATTTGTGCAATAAACAGAACATCTTCAGTGACGATTGGAATTGGATATTGATGAAAAATATAGGCACTTACATAGATTTATAAATCGGGATTATTGTCCCATCGCATTCGTAGTCGTTGTGGCCCGGAGGTTAAGGCGCCCGCTTCTCATGCATGAGGGTGTGGTTTCAAAACCTGGCAAGTACCAATGTAACTTTTTCCGAGTTATAGGTATGTAAGTACTTTCTATGATTATTTAGACACCACTGACATACGGTAAACGTAAACATCGTGAGGAAACCTGGACTTAAAATTTCTAATTATAAGTTTGAAATCACCAACCCACATTGAGCAAGCGTGGTGATTAATGCTCAAACCTTCTCCGTGAGAGAAGAGGTCTTTGCTCAGCAGTAAGCACATATAGGCTGATGATGTGCCATCGTATCATAAGGTGAAGAGACGGACGCTTTAGACAAGTCCTGTTCACAGTGCATATAAGCCACCGCAACTAAGGTCGATAGTTATACTATTTCCAGATAAAAGTTATTGAGAACGAATTTTGCAACTTTTCTCGTGATCATGGAAACATGTGATGAAAAAGAGAGAAAATCCAAGTGACAAAACGAGTTCTGAATTTAAGTGTAGAAGGATGAATGACGAAAGGAAAGTTAGTGTAAAAAGGTAAAAAAGGGAGTTAGTGAAATGGTTTATTCAGTGTCTGATAAGGAAGAACAAAAGATTTATTTAATAAATTTAATTACGACCGATCCCATATCCTTATAAGAAACTATGGATAAAGGACATTCTTTAAGTTTTCAAATGAATATGTTTGTTATCAGCCAACTATATCGGATGTGTTGGAGATCCTGTGCGCGTTGCAGCAGGGCACCACCTTGCGCGCAGTCTGCGAGAGACTCACCACCTCGCCCGGTCCAACATTCGACATACGACGCCTCGTAGTCTATGCTCAACTCCATGGCCTCATCAAATGCCTTAAGAAGTAATATTTTCCTACCTATATGTACAAATTTTCAGCAAACACGTGCCATCATGTTACTCTGGCAACGAGGATGTGGTCTATGTAATATGTGCGCTACGTTACCACTGGGATTAAAAGGTATTACGCTGTTATTAACTGCACCGTTGGTGCAGTTACTAAGCAAACAGCTGCACGCTCCATTCTCGAACCTACTTGTGTGACACAGATGAAAATTTTAGTTATGAGTAATCTTAGCCCATAAACCATCACAGATGGGGCCCTATAAGGCAGATGCTTAGCCGGGGTTGCGGGGCAAGCGCATTGAGGCACCGCGGCCTCGGCCTAGAGCAGGAGAAAAGTACGGGGGCGTTTTTAGTCAGCAAGAGTCTGACTTCCCCATCACCCATCACAAAAAAGTTATGAGTAAAGTAATGTTATAAAAGACATATTTACCTCTTTTATTTAATATTTTCAGCTAATTTATCACTAAACTCTTCAGGTACCCTGTATTTCTGCGGAATCCACCACGCCCGAACGGGTTCAACAACCGCGTGGATCCTATACTCGGCATCCGAAGGCTTTTCACTGGCCGTCACTGTGCCGACGAGATCTGTTGCATCGCGCGCATAGACCTGCCCACCCTGGACCAAATTATAGAGGACGATCCTAATGTCGCCGTTATTTGGAGGTAGAAATATACTCATGGCCGTTTTCATTGACCTGTCTATAGATTTGTCCTTACTAAATAGAATCTTATATATACTTTGGTCAACATTTTACGTTTAGTAAGTGAATCTACAGAAAGGTAGTTTATTGAGACTGGCCTTTAGATAATGTCGGTTAGGTGTCGGTTCGGTTATAAATGGTCGCGGATTTGTTACACTCTGTAAGTCTAACAGCTGGATGCCATAGGAGAGCTCAACCTATTTTTCCTTTATCAAAAATTGTACCTTAATGTTTAGTTGTAAGCCACGTGTAGCTGGATTAACGCAAGGCTTAAAACTTAATTTGATACCAACTATTGTCTATGCAATCGTTAAAATATCTTTGGAATTACATAATACCATGCCTACTTAAAACGGTATAGAATATTG
The DNA here is from genome assembly GCA_902829305.4 of Spodoptera exigua. Lineage (NCBI taxonomy): Eukaryota > Metazoa > Arthropoda > Insecta > Lepidoptera > Noctuidae > Spodoptera > Spodoptera exigua. The sequence goes on along the minus strand of LR824601.2, from coordinate 15,892,589 downwards.
GATTTTTTACTACAGCTTATAGAAAACAAATTTTGAAAATTCTGTCTCGTCTTCGAGAGTCAGATATTGTTTTGCTACTTGCAGTCTCTTCGTTACACATTTTTTTTTACTTTTCAATACCAAATTGTCGTAAAAATGTCACCTACACATTCTTAGAGAAAAATATGCTTTTTTTTATTTTTATTTTATTAAGAGAAAAATATACTTTCGGATGTAAACTTATCATTAAGTCCCGTTCTTACAAAATTACTTTTAAAATATGAAACATAATAAATAAATAATTGGATTGAACATTCCAAAGTAAAAAAGAAGTTTTAAAACAAAAAAATATTAATATTTTTTAAATAAATTCTGCGTAAGAAAACATTTTACTTAACTCTTAATAAAAAAAATCTTTAAAAAAGAAATGGTAAATTACCGCCTTCAGGGTACCAACGCACCAAAGACTCCGATACAAAATATTTATTAATTACTTACATGTTGTTGTAAAACCTATGATTTAATCAGGATACATGAAAAAAAATATTTCTGATCGCTGCAAAGATAAATCATCTTATTTTATCAGGTATACATTTGTTTTTTTAATGTGGCTATGTCATCAGTCATGTCTAATATCGATTCAAATGACCCATTTTCTAGAAAAAAGTGAGATATTAGGCCTCGTCTTAAGAATGTAGCTGCTCCCACAAAACTAAAAGCCAACATACAACTAGGGTCATCGTCACTCGAGAAGTCGGCGAACCTCCTTGCTGGAACACCGCCGTGCTCTATGTGCTCGCGCACGTCTTTTGTTTGAGTCGCGTCGCCGATACATGGTGCCACTTCCGCGCTAGATCAGTGCAGGATGAGCTTCAGGGCGATTTCATCATCCATTATCGATCATCTGCCGGGCTCGCTGTTATCGCAGCGGTTATTCCTCTCTTTGAGGATCCTTCCGAATATGAAAGTTACAGGAGGGACCTGTTTCGGATTAAACGGGAGAATACGCCTGGGTGTCGTCATTGTGAGGATTACTCGAAAGACACGGCGGCGGTGTTCCTTGCTTGGGCGACGTTGAATTATCGGGTACGGACTTCGTTTAGGCTATGTTGTGGAACGAGTGGAGCTTGGAAGCCGCCTCCTCCTTCTGTGAAGCCGTTATACTTTTTACATGACTAAGAAGCGGGGCACGCCAGGAAACGATACTCGTCACGTCCCAGCCGCCGTAGAAATCGCTACGGACGTTGGGCATCGCCCGACGATCTCCGGCCACCGTCAGTGGTTAGCTATAATATAATAAAACAAAACTATAACGGAGTGTCTAAAGCCTTGCGTTGGTTCTACCGCATTTAGTGTGGCTTTTAAAGAGTGGCGAACTGTCATTTCTTATTGTGTTAAACTCAATTTGTTTTCCTGTCACATAAGTCCATTGTTAGTCTTACAGTCAACTAATATCTCCGCGTTGCTGAGCTTGCTATGAGTCGAGAGCTATGCGAACACCTTAAAGTCAATGCCAGCAAATAAAATAAATGCCACACTCCACTGTATTTTGGCAGACAAACTGTACCATATATGATCGATGTAAGTGTTGGAGATATACAGTGGAGCGTGGGATAGGTTTTAACCAACCTCTTCTGAATTACACCTAACCTTTAGGGCGACTTTACTCGTGTCAGTTTTACTGAATAAAGTAAAACTTACAAGTGTAAAGCCTCCCATAAGTTAGCGTAGCCTAGCTTAGGTTATAGAGTTTTATTCCTGTTAATGCTAGACTGCCAAGTCTGCGTAGGTTAAGACACGATACAGTATTAACGTGAACATTGTTTGTATCGTTGGCATTCACGTGCTTTTCAAAATGTCGCTTACTTGTGACCGCTGTACCCGCTGTATTATATTACGACTATAGTTGCTAACTATCGGCTCTGTGATCAGCTCTGCGATGTCTGTACCGTGGTTGTAGCAACGTCGTACAGGTGCGCTCTTTTAATGCCAGAGACTAATTTGACACTTGCGAATGTCAATTTTTTTATGTGCCACAACTACACAGTTTTGTTATATAATGAGTTTACTAGCTTAAGTTCGTTAATTTCTCCGCCGGGAATAAAGATTTCAAGCAAAATTTATTTTTAGGCTTATCACCTTTCCTAAATTATATTCTTCTTTCGGTTCAGTCCTCTAGTTTTGCTATATCGTGCGTTTTTAACAAATTCTAATTTAAAAGATATACTCACCTTACTTTCATGCGCATTTTCCCCATGCTCGTAGGATTACCAAAATAAAAACTATGTCATTTTTTCGGAGTTTCGAATTACCTAAATTTATTTGTGGTAAATCTCATCAAATTCGTTTTCCGTGAATTTACACGGTTAAAAACTTTCCATTACCAACAGTTCTCGGGTCGCAAACTATTTTTGCACAAAATACAAGAACTTCCCGTTACCACGACGATTTTCGGAATAAACACTATCGTATTCTGTTGTCTCGAAAATCTTTGTATTAAATTTAAAAGAATAGAGTTGCTTGTCAAGTTTGGATTTTTCATCAACTTGAAGTTTTAGAACGGTTTCATTAGTTCGTAATAGGTACTGCAAAAAACTTTATCTGTAATAACATTTCCAGGACCTGATTTATCATAAAAAACAAAATGTCATTACATACCTACCAAGGAATATTTTAAAAAGTATTGATATCAACATAGCCAAAAAAATAGAATTTATCAAAATTCTTGAAAAGTAATATTAGTCTCTGTGATTAAAAACTATCTGTACGATAGCGACGTCACTTGGAAAACTAAAAAGGACATTCGTATACAACCTGGTCCTAGCCTAACTCCGGCCATGGCGAACATGTAGCTAGGTTGAAGTTACGCCGTGCACTGTCGCGCCGCTGCAACTCACGATGCTGAGCTTGTCCCACGAACAGATAGGTTACTATTTAGGCTCTATAAGTCGGCAGCCGCCACAAGTTTCGCCATTTACCCGATGTTCGTTAATTACACCTTAATTGTGCCGTTATCGTGTATATTAAGATTATATCATCACAAACTGACTTTATATTTACAATAGGACCACTGCCATTATAGGCATTTATGCTTTGAAACAAGTAATAAGTTGCGAATGCTGTAACTCGTAGATCGTAGAATGTAGTTGATTATAGTATTGGCAACTTATTTTTGTTTTAAACTTTTATTTCACTGTCTAAAGGGTCTGTTTCATAAAGCCTCGTATATAGTACGAGATGTGTATGAATAATTTGCCAAATAAATTTATCGGGGTACTTATATGTTGGTGATGAAACAGGCCCTTAGTTGAGTATTTATTAATATTAGGGTGTACAGTAGGCTAGTTAGGTTTGCTTGTAGGGTGTGACGAATATATAAACTAGATGAATATATCACTGTTACCGACTCAGAGATTTATACAGACTACGAAACTATTTAGCAGAGTATACTAATTAACTATTGTTCATCCGCAAATATGTAAGGTCTTTCTTTATTAGCTGATGATCTTTTCCCAGTAATAAATAACTAAACTTCGATCATTTCAATGCAATATATTTAACAATAAATTGACCTCCATGTACTGGGAATTTATACAAAATATACAAAAAGCGAAATATACTATAATAAAGTCACCACCATCAGCTAACGGCCACAGCTTAATAAAAACCTCCCCTTTCATTTACGCAAGTCACGATCCAGAACTATACCTTGCTAAAAATAAAATTATAAATAGTTCACACTAAATTTTATTTGCTTCAACCCGAACGTACAAGTTACTATTTTTTATACCATCTTTTATTAGTCACATAATTCTCAATAACTGCTGCCCAAGAGCCAATTCAAACATCACTGACTCTTCTAAATAAAATAAATGTTCTAATCTGAATATTTACAGCCACCTTTATATTGCCACCTATGACGGACCTTACATACTTGTGTAACTATAAAGTTTTAATGCGTAAGCTAGATAGAAGATAAGTGTTAAATAATATTTACAAAAAGAGTTTAACTTTAGTACATATTTAATTAGCGAATATGATGTTGTTATCTCTTTTATAAATAACAATAATGCACTTATGCTTTCATATTTACTTAATAAATAAAAAATAAAAATAGAAATCAATATGCAGGCATCAAAATAAAAATTTTACTTTCCAATTATAATAACCCAAAACAATAAAAAATCGCGAACTAATAATTCGGGTATTATATAAAAAGATTTAGAATCTAATTACTATTATCGGTTTTTTAAAAACAATTTTAACGAGCATTTGAAGTACTTACTTATTTTTAGTATGTTTAGAATAAAAAGTCTTATGCATCTTTCAAAAAAGATATTTTTTTTAAATTACCTAGCTAGTTGTAAAACTTGATCATTTTCACACAGTTTTAAAACAACTTAGGTACACTGTTTAGTCCGGAAATTTATTAGGTATTTAAAAAATTGGCTTTAAAATCTCACCTGCACTTATTTGTAGGAATATAATAATATAAAACTGTATATACTGCGAATAAATAAAGTATTATCTATCATAAACGTAGTGCGACCGGGCCAAAACTCAGAGTTGGCTATTTAGTATGTTACAATTTATTGAACATTATTATGTAAATAAACGTAGTGTACGTAATTTAGATGCCACAAGCGTTATTTGTAAAGCATAAAATCCCTCGAACACTTTCCAAGCAATTCCACATAATCAATGTCAAAGAAAACCCAAGATCAAGAAAATAACGTCATCTTAATACGATAATTCTGTTTTTGAATAATGAAAAATTATAATATATTTAAAATGAAAGTATCATGTGAAGCTATCCTCTTCTCGTTACCATTATTGTTTATAGTGCGTTCCAATGCAAGTGCATGTTAGTGCATGCACATACAACCTGCCCGACAAAGCTGTAATGACATTTTCACTAAGACTCATACACCCGGTTTCCGAAAGGCCGATCAATGTTAAAATCAATTTAATATCTTGTCAAGGCATCTGATTGGTTGACTGAATTATCAACAACCAATCAGATGACTTGACAAAAGATTTAACAGGCGATTAGTTAAGTTTAGTGTTGACAAGCCTTTCAGAAACCGGGTGATAACGTAACATCGATCGGATCGACAATATCAAGCATTTTATTGTTTAGTTAATATTAATATTGATATCCTAGCAAAACTTTTGCTTTACTAATAACCTTGTAGCTATACAAGTGTTACAGTAAAAGAGACGCGTAATAAAAAAGAAAGAAAGAATTATATTTATTTCACTCACAAATCATAGATAAAATATTAAAATATCAATTCTGCATTGATGTAGACAACAGTTCATAATGTGCAAGGCTAGGTAAATTGATAGTATTTATTTATTTATTTAATTTATTTTTTCATGTACAACACCATCTTTACAGGTACATCACCTAATGCGACAATGTTTCCATACATTGAAATATTATTCTACTAGCCCCTTACGTAACTCAGTAAGAAATAGTAAATTCAATCACTTTGAAATGGAAAAGGAAAGAAACAGTTTGCATACTTTAATATCTTTTTTAACAAATCAGGGGTGGGACAAAAAACAAATAAAAAATAAAACTAACAAAATGCCCCCTTTATTTGTTCCAATCTACGTGTCTCGTTTACATTAACACTGTAAAAATATTCAGCTAGGTAAGCTCATCACTGTGCGTTTTTTGAATCGGATCACTGGTAGTTCACGTGGTCAGATTCAAAACTCGCAAACTCATTATACTCTTTGGGTCTTTGTAAATTTATTAAAAAGCGCGCCTATCATCTTATGAAATAGGAGTAAAAGTAACCCTATGCGGTGTGTTCTCCCGTAGACTGTACATTCATTCGGAGCGAACCAACGTAGCTCTGTTAGGAGAATATATTATGTATATATCTATGCGTTTAAGTATACGTCACACCCATACATGCAAGCAAGTCTATGGCACATACAGCTTAACTATGTAACATTGACAAATGTTGATCACGTCTATTATCTATCATACTCAATTCTGATACTCATTAGGTGATTTGTAGACTTCTGTAAACAACTACTTAAAACTTACCTTACACTTAACCAAAAATGTCTGCAACTTTTTTGCCCAATTGATCCTACATTCAAAAAAAAATAGTTATTATTGCTATGAAATATGTCAGACTCTCAATTTTAAATACAGGTTCAGCCCTTAATCCCATCATAAAAACATTAAATATTTACTTAGCTATGCTACCATTCTTGTTTCAGAGATAACTGTATGTGCCATAAACATTTTATTTCACTAAAACCTTTCTAGTTAACTTATCCGTACTTAAATGATAGTATTTATTTTACATTTATTTATTTATTTTACAAGAAGAACCTCTTTGGTTGTTCTTGAAAAAATCTCGACAAGTTTTATTGTTTTTTGTAGGTTGTATACATTTTAGGAAAGTTTGCGATATAATTGAGAAAATAAATGGGGTGTAAATTTGATTGAAAGTTCGCGTGCACTGTCATGTCGTAGCGACACCGATTTGTTGTATCTAGCAAGTCTACACGACGTACTAAGGGACACGCGATAGCGAACATGTCGCGTGATACTGTTACACTCGCAATCACGATTTTCTTCTGTAAGTGTCCTCGAGCGGAAAGGCAGAAGCGGATTACTGTCGACGGGCATGTTGTCCATCAATTATTATATTATTAATTCCCTACTGAGGAGAGTCAATGAAAAATTTGAAATTTTCTAGAAATTAAGTCACTTAATCACATTTAGTGTAAAATGTCCGCCTCTACAGAATGTGTAATGTTTTTTGCTTTACAAGACGCGGAATGAGTCGGCAGTTGGTAATTGTTAAAGACGCGGGGAACTGTATTGGCTACTACTTTCCTTAGTACTAATACATGCTAAAATATTGGCTTGCTATCGGAGACCGTCAATTATATTATAGAAAAAAATTAAACGCGTATAGTTTATCCCCGTCATCCCAGTTACATAGAACTCACTCCTGTAAGGTACTCTTAGTTTAGCTCCGTGCCGGTACATGGGCAATTTTGTAAGCAATGTTTGTTCTGACGTCTCCCTATTTCCTTCGTTGTACTCGTCTTTCTAGTATATATACTTTGGTATGTGACAAATCACGAATTTCGGACAAAATGTCCATTAGCACTGTAACACTGTCGAGCTACACATTCTTAAATATTTATGGAATCAAGTAATTTAATACGGAACTTTGATTCCACAATAAAATGTAGTTCTTCAACTATGCATGTGTATTTAACTCAAATTTTTGCTATAAGTTAAGCTAGTGAGAAAATAGAGCTGTGACGAAAAATTTAAGATATATATTAGTCGACTCGAAAATCATATCGATTGAGCTAAATTATAAATTTATTGAATATCGATTTATTTCGCGATAAGCATGTCGAGTGAAAAGTAAAACTTTTCGATAGTATAATTGTGGTAAAGTTTTAAAGAATTTCTTTGTGCTTATCGTCTTCGCAAATGGTTTTCGAGTGGATCGTAAGAATTATGTGGACATTTAACACAAGCAGAAGTTTGTATCTAGCTGTGAACGCAGCGATGTTATGCAGTACACCGTGTGATTCTTTACGCACGTTTGCTGAGAACTGAGGCCATAAAAATTTCCTACAACAATAATTGTATTAGATGGAAGGAAACACATGCAAGGCCAATTATTATTATTAATATTCTTAAATCTCTCTTATTGATAGCTGACTTAAAATGTCCGGGCAATGTTACACCATTTACAACGCCATGAATGGTCTTCTGATAAAACCGTATGTTTGTCGTATCAAATTCTGTGTAATTAAATAAGTTATTTAACTTATAAATGGCTTACATGTATGTACCTTTAAAATCTTGTATATATTTTTACCAACAATTAATCTACATAGATGATACAACAAGCTCTCAAATTGTCCAAATTAGGTCGTGTAATAATAAGTTCTGAAATGTGTTTCTATTCTGGTAAACAGTATTATATATTTAGATGTAAGTTGGTGTTGATGTGCAGTGTACTTATGTTTAGTATTTATTGACTAGTACAAACGCCTCGTCTAGCGACGTGGTCGTAAGGAAGGGTCCTAGTATTAACATGTATGTTCATATACATTATTATATTGTATACTCGATGTATGCGCTGAAGATTGCTAGTTATACAGTGTAAGTGTATTGCATTAACTATATTTATAGGAATGTATTTTTACTCGAATTTTGAATTTATTAATGTCATAGTAAATCGTAAGTGGGGTGAAGCATTACAGTTTAAGAAACAAGTAGCATTCGTGGTCTCTAAAAAATATTGTTTTATATAAAATGTCAATTTTCTTAGCGGGAATTGCCTTGCGTTTTTCTAACGCATAAAAATTTTCTCAGTCATAAGCACAAGGTCACAATATTCTGTGCACTATACTCTTTGAAACGATAAATTCGTTTAGCTTGGATAACTTCTCAGCCCTGGCGCCCTCAGCGATAGTCTGGGTGTTGACGTCGCTGCTAATCAAGTAATAATAACATTCAGTACATCGGCCAAGTGTATCGGGACACCTTATAAATCCTTTAATATTTTATCTCATGTATACCCAACAAGTAGTGTTAGCAAGTAAGTCCAGTGCATAATAATCTTTTTCTATTATATATCCCAGTATGTACCTATAAGTCGTATTTACTCTAACTATCTTCAGCGTGTACCAATCACACACACTTTTACGTAACACTGAAACTAGTGGACTACTGTTTTATATTTTTTGTTTTGTCTCTTTTTTTTGTAAAACTGAATAGTCAAAGAATTAGTTACCGGGTTTAGTTAACCTGAAGTGTTTCAAGGGATCTTGAGATCCACCGAAGGCAATCAAAATGAAAATATACTAAGTATTCTTTGGCTAAAATAGTAATTTTAAAACTTCTGAAAAGTTTGTAAATCCTCCATGGACACTGCTGCAAAAGTTTTTTTACCGAAATAATGATATTAATTAATTTATTTATTGTAATTTAATTTCGCGAAATTGATCTTTGTGATGTACATTTTAATATACTTTTTAAGGTTTTATTTCTCTAAGACATTTACATTTGCGGTCTAGCACACTATTTTATTGTAATTTATTATTTATTTATTGTCTTGATTACTGCATTGAAGTCACGTCTTCATAGCTAGCGAAGGCACCATACCCTGCAGAACACACCACCATTCTGTCTGTTGTGATCGTTTTTTATTTCGACAATCTTTTTTCGTGGTCAAATATGGTAGACTGAGTAAGCTGTTCAGTGTACCGATACCCAATTACATTATGGCTTTAATTTTTTTACCAGTTTCACAATTTATTATTATTTAATTAATTTATTTTATTTAATCTCATAATGTTTTATTAATTTTAAAATAATTCTCAGAATTTATAGAGACTTTGTTTTTTTGTGAACCTCCTATGTATGTATACACATCTGGACTCATCGTAAGGTGTTACGAAAATAAATTGGGCGATTATTAAAAACACTACATTATGTCCTGTGAAGTACTTAATTAGTACAGAACTTTAACACATCTGTACTTAAAAGTATGTAGTTTGGTCAACCAATTTTTTCTTAAACATTTTACTTTTATGATGTGTTTATTTGATTCCCAGTTGAGTAAGTGCGTACAAGTGTGTGATTTAGGCATTTAAGTGTCGTCTACGCTTCTTCGCCCACATGCTTGCGTGAGTGGTGTCGCAGACGTTTCATGGACTGTATAGATAGTTACTAACTAAGGATTAGGACAAATTTATGTAGCATGGCTGGTAATAGTTAGGCTTGGTGTCTGCGTACCATCTGTAAACGTGTGGGCGGTGGCTCTTCCTTTAACAATTCATTTAATCTGCAGTTTTACTCAACGTCGTCGTCTCAACAATACATTTTTCATTTTATCATCAATTGCAGTTTCAATATTAACTATGTTACCTAAATATACTTAGATAGCTATCTCTAAAGATCTGTAATCTTTTAATAAGTATCTAGTTGATACAAGTTTTAGGAAGAGCCATTTTTTCCTATATATTATCTTAGATGCGATAAGATGTGGCTTCGGTAATTATTTATTAGTATTGTAACGTATTTTTGAAATTATCAGTCCAGAATAAAGTACCTAATCAACAGAATTGTTTTATTTTATTGAATTGTGTGTGGTGGGAAAATTCGATAGAATGAAACCAGGTAAATATTCAGACGAGAACATTTATTATTACGTTGTATCACAGAATATATTAATATAACACACCTATAAATATAATAATATACCTATGTGCAGTTTCATTGTTAAATTATCACATTCAAATGGATAAATACTCCATAGATTGCAGACATATTGTATATTAGCATTAACTATCTGTGACCCGCACAAGTTGCACCTAAATTAGTATGAATAGTTAATATTTTTAGCCGTTTGAAACCTTGCAACGAAATGCCGAACAGCTTTGACTTGAGTCAAAGTTTTCATTCATATGTAAAGGAAAAACTTTTAACATAAATAAATATTATATAAAACAATTGTAAAACTTCATCTTCATAATCAGCCCAAGGCCCAAACTTCATATTAATTAAAAGACTTCTACTGTTAAACATAGGTTATAATGATATCCACATAGACCTCTTGGAAGCGACCTACGCTCAATGACAAAAACATACAAATAATACATTTTTTTTAATTAGTTACGAAAGAAACTAAAGATAATATCAACAATTACACTTAACACTTTTGCTGGCGGGGATGGCCCCAGAAGCATAATTGTGAAGTTGCGATCTTATCTTTATGTTTCTTTCGTAATGCGACCATTCTGATAAATTATTTATTTATTTATTATCAACTTTTTGTACCACCAACCACCCATTATGGTTTGGTTTTTTTTACTTCAGTTCACATCAAGAAGGTGGGTGGATCCTCCCCCACATTTTGTACCTACATTAAATTAGCTAAAATTAAATTATTGTGATACGTAATCAGGTAATATTAGAAATAACAATAATATTTAAATGTAATCTAGTTTAGAGATAAGAAAACAAAAAAAAAACTAGATTTTATTATCTGCAAACCAATAATGATACGAATAGAAAACAGACCACACAAGATTGAAACTTAAAAATACTTGTAAAAAGGATTAGATTAGGATTACTTAAATTATTATGCTTATTTTCTAAATAACATATCGAGAATCGAGCTGCTATAGTTGGTGTACATGTAGGTTTACCTACAGGCCTCTTAAATACTTTGGTCATCGTAATTTTATAGCACAACATAAAATCGTATACTTTTATTAATTATAATTAAAGTTACACACATTTTGTGTATTACCAGGTTTAATGCAAAATTCGGAGTTTAATGCTCTCTAGCAATGTTTTTTCAATAGTCCGTGCTTCGGAGGTTTTATATGAATAAAATATAAACAATCTTACTGAATGTATGTAATATTTCATGCAATTAAATTAATTTGTTTGATAAGTATGTAGGTATCCATCTAATTTCCTAATTTAATCTGTTTATCAGAAACATTGGTAGGGACACTTAAAAAGAAGAGAGAGCTTATGATAATGATAAAATAGATCAAAAGTGAATAAGAATAAGAAAATATAATGTTCCTTATACTCATCATCATAAACTGGAATACTTTTTAATCTTGTACGAAAGTAAAATTCTTCTGAAATCATATTTCGAGAAATAAAGAATGCACTATGTATTAGCTAGGTACAACTAAGCTTAACAGATAGGTATCTATAGGTAATATCTAACCTGCATCACTCAGGTACGTGCATGCAATTAATATCTATAACCACATACAGATTTTAAAAACCTTAAAACGATTGTGCAGCCATCGTCTGATGAATGATCCTATCTGACTGAAGGTGATATTGAAAGAGAAAACCAGGTCTTCTTTAGAATTGACGTAAGTAAAAGTTCATTTAGATGCGCTAATGAAAGGTAGGTAGATATGGGGATTTACATGTTTATCTAATATGATCGCAGATATGATTTGCGTATTATATACCCTTGTTGTGATCTGGTTACTATTTAACGGTACATTACATTAAACGAGTTCATAAGCTTAAGATTAATTTGAAGTTTAACACGTACGTAGTGCCTAGTTCAATAAATTCGAAATTCTCACATTTAGCTCAAAGTCTTAGATACTAGGCAAAAATTTGTCAAAACATAGTCTTAAGGGACAACACACTACTATCACTCTAGACAAAAAATACTTGTAAACTTTAAACGTAGAACAACAGATAGAGATAGCTACAGGTAGATGACATGAACCAACAACAGTAGCCATGTGGTAAATGTTCATAAAATATAAGTAACAACTCTACTACAATTAATCTGTCTTGGACAGTATTATTAATATTTCATTACACTTTAAAATGGTATACAAAATAGTTTAAAACAATAAATAGAAAATAAATATTCAATATCATTTAAGAAATAGTCAAACTACAAAACTCGACCCGCGATATCTAAAAATATAGAGGTTGTATTATAATGAGTCAACAATAGACCACTAATTACCACTAATCTATTATCTAACTATAAGATCTAGACCTGGAAAGCCCTGACGATGGAAACCACGCTCTCGTACGTTCCAGTGACGAAAATAAACAATCCTAGAAGGATGATAAACCCGTCTTTGAGTAGCATGTGTTTGGGAATTCCTCCAGGCTTCTGTGATGTGGACACGAGCTCGATGAGGGGCGGGAACATCAGGGCCAAGGCTGTGCTGCTCACGGCTCCCACCAGTGAGATGAACAGACCGAGCTCTGGAATCGATTCTGCTAGAACAACTAAGAAACAAAACCAACGATCAGGCATGGCATATAAAATTGGGGCTCGAGGGACGTATAGATAATGTATCTATAGACTCAAGCTGGGCCACCCCAGGGTTGAAGAATAAGCGCGATAGTGTAAGAGTAGGTATGTACCATGGCTATAGGCCGGAGTAAGATAAGAAACAGGCTTAAAAGCCTGACACTTCCTCTCGCGCACCCTGGCCGAGAGAAATCATTTGATGATTTTACTTCCACAAGAAAGGGTGGAGAGTAAGTGCCCGTTTTGAAACACAAAATATTATATCGAAATGTTTTACTTTTAATTCAGGACCTCTGTTGCTGAGACAGTTAATTAATATTTTTTTTAGATACAAATGAATTTTATGAAGATTCTTTTGACAATCATTTATAAAAGTACTTACAAGTAAGGAGTACCAGCAGAGCTCTGTAACCCAGCTCCTTAGCAATGGGGTTTGTTGCAGCGAACTTCTTCTGTATGGTCGGCCAAGTGATAGCAACAGGTACATAGAACTGCAGCGGGTACGTAAACAGAATCGATAGTGCGATCAAAGCCTGGACCACGTTGCTGAGCCTGAAAAAGATATTCAAAATAAATCGATGCTAATATATTTCAATAAAAATACTTAAGTTATCACAGTATAAGGAGAAAAAATATTATTACAAACTACTAATAATGAACATCCTTAGCGACTGATGGACCGTCAGACTGTGGTAGTTCTTTCCTCAAAAGAACTACCACAATTGTATTCTGCGATTCGAATGAAAGAAAATTTTTATTTTGCAAGTGAATCTATAAATCTCTTTTTTGCTAAACAAACGGTTTTTTATAAGTTTACTAGCGGTTGCCAGCGGCTCTGCCCGCGTGGATGTCGATTTCACACTTTTTAAGGTATTTTTTTAAATTTTCTTCTTCATCAACTTACAAACCTTTTCTGAACTTCCACGAAAAATTCAATACCAAAATTAGCCAAATCGGTAAAGGCATGGTTGAGTTATAACATTACAACGAAAAATGGCATTGATTTGTAGGTATATATATTGAAAGATAAAACATATGGTTCTAAAAACTTACACTCTGCCTGGCTGCAAGTTCAGGGTCAAGCTTCCAAGCACGTCATCTCCCCACTTCAGATAGCCTAGGAAGCCCACAGTTATGAAGATGCTGCCCACCACTACCATGCCGACGTTCAGCACGCCCAATGGCTTTTGGAATTTCTCCGGGTTGCGCATTTCATTCTTGAGGGGTAAAACCTGTTGGCAAACGTAAACTTTTTATATTTTTGCGAGACGTTACATACCTACTTAAATTGATGAGAGCATTAGTACATGTTAACTACATACTTCTATAAAACGGTTACGGAAGACAATGCAGTTGAAAGTGAAAAGAAAAGAAAAAAATTAAGTGCTATTTTTCGCATTGTGTGCAAATATTTTGATAACACGTGCTAAGCATTTTTCGCAAATACTTTTGTGCTTTTCCGCAAAGAGATATGGCTAATGTCAATATCTATACGAATTCTAATTAATAGTTTTCTTTTTTGTTTAGCCGTGAACATTTTTTTTTATAGCAGAACTGTTGGGCTAGGCGAAGGCTTCTTGTCTTGCAACGCTCAAGTATTGTAACAAAAATGCGCATAAAATTATATATGTAACTCACCAGTCCGATTCCCTCAAAAGCATAAATAGCTGTTCCGAAGTAGAGAGGTAGTTGTTGCCATGATCCTATGTATTCCCTGGTCTCCACGGCCGGCAACTCCTGGGTGGCTTCGTAGATCACAACGGCGACCCCCGTAGCCATCATAATGTTGGCTATGGTGGAGAATGGAGTCAAGTACTTCAGGTTCCGCACCATGCAAGCCAGAAGTACCGGCACCACCACAAATATCATGTGAATCGATAAGTCAATATGAATGCTGTACTGGTCGCAAATCTGTAAGCAAAGTTACTGGTTACATATATTTTCATATACCTAATGAAATAAGACGTAAGTAGCTATTTAAAAACTAAGAGCACACCAAACAACATCTATCCGTAACCTCTTAATGATTTTTTTTTTATGTAATAGGTCGGCAAACGAGCAGACGGATTACCTGATGGTAAGCAATCAGCGCCGCCCATGGACACTCGCAACGGAGGAGTTACCAGTGCGTTGCCGACCTTTTAGGGATTAGGGATTTGGAGATTTAGGGATTGAGGAGGGATTGGGGAAGGGGAAGGATTGGGCCTCCGGTAACCTCACTCACACGGCGAAACACAACGCAGTGGTTATTTCACGCCGGTTTTCTGTGAGGTAGCCGAGGAAGCCCACAGTTATAAAGATGCTGATAAACGTATGTTACCTATGCACGATGCATTTTTCCATTAAATTTAAATTCTCACAATTCTTAACTGAAGAGAGATCAGTAGAAGTTATATCAATTTTCTAAAAGAAATCTAGAATGTCATTTGACTTACCATTTTCACGTTATTCGCAATAAAGACGATGTAAACACAGCAGAACCCGAGCTGCGTGATGCAGAGGAACCCGTTGACCATCACCTTCATAAAGGCTGCCAGTCCTCGGTACTTCAGAGGGCCACTGGCAAACACCAGGTAAACTGTATCAGCAAATCCTGGCGGACGGTCCCGCTTCGACTGACGATGCATTTCCTCTGAACAGTTGAGCTGGAAAGAAAGTGAAAGTTTTTTAATATTGGATTAATTCATAATATTTCGTACTAGCCTTATTTATTGACCGTTAAAAGGAAGTCATCTTAATTCAATGTTCAGTTTTCCCTACAAGGTCCGCGTAATGGCGAATGAGACCATTGTGTTTCAACAGGTAGAAGCCTGCACTAAAATAAAATAATATAAAGATTACTAAAAAAAAATCTAAAACAGTTCATCCATGTAAATAAATACTCGTTAGGTAAACAAGGCCAGCAATATAATTAAAACGTTTTTATCCAACATAAACAAAATCACTATAAAATCAATTGTTAGTCTTATGTTTGTAATCTAGATAATTCTATGAGCCCTTTCACAGCAAGAATGGGTTTGGCCTTTGCTGTCCATCTTTATTCAAATCAATTTATTTTGAGAAAGTTTGCCACCTTATATTTTATGTTTTACAGCCACTTTATATTTTTCGTATTAGGAGTTTAAATTGTATATAATTATTTAAAAAGATTACAAATCAGGTTTCCTCACGATGTTTACCTTCACCGTATGTCAGTGGTGTCTAAATAATCATGGAAAATACATTTAACTCGGAAAATGTCACATTGGTACTTGTCAGGATTCGAACCTACACATTCATGCATCAGAAGCGGGCTCCTTAACCTCCGGGCCGGCACGACATTTTTATGGATTGTTAATCACAACAAAACCCGGCGACCATTTAATTTTTAATTTCATTTGGGAGGGGATAATCATCAATTCACTTATCCCGCCCCGGGTGGGGGGGAGAGCGAGTGTCAGACTCTTACTGACTAAAAACATCCCCGTTCCTTCTCATGGTTTAGCCGGAGGCCGCAATGACTTGTTGCGCTTACCCCGCAACCCCGGCTGAGATAGTTGAGACCCTGGATTAATATACAGGCTACTTTTATCAACCAAGTGGGCGAACCCGCGGGAGGAAACTAGTATATAACGATAATTAAAACTAATTTTATTTATTACTCACCAGTAAATGTTGCGCATGTACGCAGATGATGCCAAGCAGTGCGGTGACAATGGGCGAGAAGACGATCCCTCCATTCCTAAAGGCATCTCCCATGGCCAGGAGACCCGTACCAATGTTACCACGGAACAGATGCAGCATCGTATCGGCATATCTGAACATAACATGGCGCTATTTAGACCCCATAGAGGAGACGCGCATTTCTTAGGGACTATTTCACAATGCCTAAGAAGCCGCTATGTTCCATATTTTGAAAATAGAACATTATTTGTACCTATCAAATAGGTATGTAACACAAAGGTTTAACAAGAACTTAGATGTACAAGTGGTAAAAAAGGAGCTAAGTTCGTACATGCCTATTATTAGGTAGGAAATGGCTTTCATTAATGAATAATTGTGTTTTTTTTTCGTGATTGATACTTGATTTTAAAAACATTAAAGCTCCATTTTATATACATAGATACAATTGCTGCAATAACAATTTCTATTTTACAAACTTAAATTTTATAAGTAATTTTATAAAAAAACCGGGCTCGAGTCGTTAATTTAAAAACCACCAAGTCTAAAGTACTCACGAAGTTGGGTGCGTAACATGATGATGTCCATCATTGTGTTGACTGTTCAAGGCCTTTCCATTCTCCATCTCCAACTGACCCTTGGAATCGGAGATGATCTGTTCCCTGGACTGGAACATACCGTAGCCATCAGCTACACTACTGCAACAAGAGAGGAAGCACTTTAGCACTAGAATAACACAAAATCACACAAAATTTTTGATGGTAAATTAGTAGAGTACCAGGCTTTGCCAAGGTAGGCGCGTTGCTGAGCTAGCATGTTGGCCTCTGAACGCACAGTTCACCACTATACACTGGACATGTTGACATGAGCCACCGATAAAGTGGCCACGCAACTACTGTTAACCCTCTCGTCTTAACAAAGAGGTGCGCAAACGTATCGATTTCATTTGATTGAACTACAATAAGAGGTCACATGATAACACATGGGTCACGTTCTTAACAATTCACAATTTTGATCTAAGTCTAGTCACCAAACGTAATTAGTTGCACGTCGTCGGTGTTAGAACCCGTGACGTCTCCTGTATCCAGCCCGTGCATAACACGTCCGGTCCGCGTACGATATTAAATAAACGAAGGAAATGATTTCCAGGCCAGGTTAGGGCCGGTCGTCGTCCTAGATGAAATAAAAACTATAAAACTGCAAATCGTGTCAAAGTGTTACTGCATACAATATCTACGATCGGTTTTCAGAATCACGAAAATTTATTCATAAACTTTAGAAGCATTTCATTGATTACCACGTTTGGCAATCACTATTTTTATTATTGTTAAATTCATATAAAAAAGTTGAATTAATCGGCGATGTATTTCTTAAATATTCTGGAAATGAAATAGTTACTTGATTAACGAAAACGTCAATGAAAAGTACTATTTGTATATATAAGTTACAAAGAATAAATACATATATAACAAAAAGGAAACTGTAACAAAAAAAATCAAACGACAGTATTATTCTGGGTGGTGACAAACATTCAGACAGGATCACCTACAACTTATAAGGTGACCATCGACAATAGATGAATCAATCATTATATACCAGATACATTTATATTTCATTGAGCATTCAATCACCTGTGTATCTACATGATATCATAATATACAAGTAGTAACTAAGTCATTTGACGTCACATAAAATTATTTTGTGGCTTTCTTATGAACTGGAACTGAGTTGGAACCACATGACGTCACGATCTTGGTCTTAACCTATTTCTTGTGTTTTCTCGTGCCACTTACATAGATTGGCATATCTCAGACCTCTTGCACGGCAAGCGCAATAAGGTACCGCGCCCTCGGAAGAGGAAGGAAGGAACGGGTAGATTTTAGTCAGTAAGTGTCTGACACTCCATCTCTGTTCACCATGGGCGAGAAAAGTCATTTGATAATTCCGCCGTAGTCTGATCTTTATCTTTACTATCTCCGAAGGGAGAGTAGAGGAGCAATAAAAAAACAATGATCAATCCACCAAGAACCCTTTCACATCAGTCGTGGTTGCGACCACTTAACTAATTGGTACCGATGTGGCATTCCTATGTGCTTACGAGTTTAATGGGAGAATATACATAACTATGTGACAGTTATACTTCACAGCAGTAAGTACATAAGTGAGGATAAATTGGTCCAAATGATGAGTCAGGTGCATGTAAGTAATGGCTGCACATTCCATGCAACAATACCTGTCGTATCCAGGAGTGTGTTCACAATAGCAGCTAACATAATTACCTAGATCATGGCTGATTAGGACGGAGGTCAGGACATCCGCTCGCCATTTATTAATGCAACTTGAGCAAATAATAAAAGATCTACACAATAATCAGTTAGCTACTACGTAAATTTATACATACATGCTATAATAATATGCTGGTTGTTTCTAATTACAAAGTTATACTTATATATTATACTTATAATATTTACAAGTTTATTTACATATAGATATCCAGGCTCAGTGATTCGCCTTTGCCTGAGTATGAATATTTATAAAATAAACGTGTTGGAAACTAAAACAGTTGATACGCAAAGATGTAAGTTACCTTCCTAAATTACTACCTGGTCCAGCTAAGCCTCTTGTAAAGGACTAGGTAAAGGTTAGGACTAGGATGTACGTACAGTTCATCCTAGTCCTAACTTCACGTACTCGACAGACTTAAGATAAATACGAATGTAATGAGAATATTCAAATCAAATATCTACAAATATTAAATAGATTTCGTTCTTTTTCTTCAGAATTTAATCAAAATTGTTTATTTAATCGGTTAAACGGTGTTTTATATCGCCTTTAAAAGTCTTGTGTTGTGCTTAGTAGACAAAACCTGAAGGTTGAAATTTTTCTCAAAGTAGGTACGAAAGTGAGAGTGTATTTACTCTACTTTTGTGGCTTCTCACACAGCCTATGACATGAGAGTATTCAGGATCGAAACCGAGACCGACGTTTCGCAGCAACCAATGCTGATAACATGCAATTAAAGACGGAATTTGTTAGTTTAGTTGCATATTGAAAGTCCTTAGGTAAGGTTTTTAGAGGTTACTGAAAAATGCCCAAATAATCGTTAACAGTGAGTGTATAAAAAAGTAAATAGATAAGTACTACTATTACGTTACGCTGTACTCGTATATATTATCACAATTTGTAATTGTATGCTGCTCATAAATATCAGTCCCAAGTGTGGCTGAAACTTGTCGTGTTATCTCGAAAATCTGTTACGTGAGTAAACTGATTAAAATAATTAATTAATTTAATACATCTTACGAAATGTATTAAAGGAAAGACTGTATTATGTAGTTGTGATAACTTTTTTATTTATAAGTTAGTGATTGCAAGTTACTACAAACGTGTTTGTGGCACAGATGCTTGCATTCAACACCATTCGTTCGCGGATTCAGAAAGGAACATTGTTTACGAAACATATAAAGCCATAAAGCCTCTTCTTCATAATGCGCACAACCTACATAAAGTAAGGTTATTAAAGTAGGTATTTAAAGTAACAGACTTTAATTGTACCAATTATACATAATATGTACAATATTTATTTTAATGTCGGAATTGTGTGCTAGCACAAAAATATGCCCGGCCTGAAGCCGGAGAAGGTATGGAGTGGTTTTAAGTCAGTAAAAGTGTGTTCCTCTTCTCGCCCTACCCAAAGCAGAAGAATTTTTTTAGGCTTTCCCCCCGCCCCTCAAAAATGTAAATTTGCGAAAACATATAGATACAATTAGACCTCGAAAAGCTACTCAAGGTATCTACAGAATACCAATATAGTAATCATAACGCAATATTAGGATTGTTTAAGTAAAAATAAGCACAGCAAAGAATAATTTTAAATGACTCAAATAAGTAATTTAAAAGTTCAATTTAAAAAACGAATAACTGCTCTTTTAGGAATTATAAGGCGCGATGCAAAAAGGATCTGGCCTAACTTAAGTTAAATTTCTGTTTCGCCATACCAGTGTAGGATTCAAGGAGATGACGACACTTCATACCAAAGGACACACCTTTACATCGCCACTGTTACCTACTGCATTGCTGAGCCATCGAAGAACGAAATATTCCATACTAGCTACACTCGCGCGGTTTCACCCGCTGCTCAGCTCTAATTGATCGTAGCGTGATGTTTTATATCCTATAGCACTCAAGAACATTGTAGCTATCTATCAGTGAAAGAATTTTGGCAATCCGACCAGCGGTTCCAGAGATTACCCCTACATACAAACTTACAAATTTACAAATTTTACATACTATATAATATTAGTATAGATATAATCCACACCCCGTATCTAAAAAAAGTTCAGTATCAGTTCGACGGATAGATTTTTTATGTAAATTACAACCCTTAGCTGTTGCTAAGAATTAAATTGGTTCCCACACCCTCAGATCCACGTGAGAGACAGGACACAAAGTCAGCTTATTTTCAGTAAGAGTCTGACAGGGACCAATGAGGATTTTTCACCTTGGAGTAAAAAAAGGTTTACTTATTTATAGTTATGGTCTCGAATCATTCGTTATAGAGTAAACTCATCTAATTTCGTGACAAATGCATTTGAGTTATAAAATACCAGTAAATTATTAACTAATTTAATTCAGTCTCAGCATGAGATTTTATCAGTCTTCTATGAGGAATAGGTACTATGTAAAATTGTTCGCTCTGTCGCTCCGAATTTATCATGGAATGAAACTTAGTTTAGGGAATTAAGATGGATGGATAAATTCACCCACAAACACGAATGAAATCGCACGCACAGTAATCTAGGCTCAAAATAACATAATTATATGTATGTATTCGCTATATGGATAGTAATATATATTCGCTGTCGATAGATTGTGTCGCCAGACTGAATTGATGTTGAAGCAAAAGTCGCTTGACATTTTAAGTTTTAAGTACGTGAGAGCCATGCTTCGATTCGAATGATTCGGCTCGACCGGAGTGATATCACGGCCTCACAGAAAAACGGCGTGAAACAATCACAGCATTGTGTTTCGCCGTGTTAGTGAGGTTATCGGAGGCCCAATCCTTTCCCTCCCCCAATCCCTTAATCTCCAAATCCTAAGCCCCAGAAGGTCAGCAACGCACTCGTAACTCCTCTGTTGCGGGTGTCCATGGGCGCTAATTGCTAACCATCAGGTAATCCGTCTGCTCATTTGCCGAACTATTACATAAAAAACATTGTCACTAAATAGGACTACAATCGCATTGCAAATTGCATTACATAAAGTAAAAAAATCATAACAGAAAATTACATTAATGTTTTAGGCGCATAATGTATGTATGGATTGATGTTTGGTATTTTATCACGCAAAAGCTACCGAATGTGGTTTTATAAAAAATCGCACAGAGATAGTTAATAGAGTGAATTAAGACATTGCATTATGGCTACTGGCTTTTCATCCGGAAGACGCGAGCGAAGCCGCTAGCAAAAGCTAGTATTTAAAACATCAAATTATTTTGCTAAGATAAAAATTAAAATTCAAACATCAAAGAAAGAGGTAAGAAAGTGACATTATAATTGTCTAAATATATGTATTAAGTTAAGACTTTAATATTCACACAAATTCAACACAGAAGCTAAAAAAAATACTATTTTTTACTAATAATTTAACATGACTCCTACATAGTCTTAATTTAAAAAAAAAGGAAGGCAAAATTCGGAGAAGAAACAGTTAAACTTTAATCAAGCTTGTAATACTTAGTCATAAATTCACAATCGCAAAATGTCCGTAAACCAAACATTTGAAACCAAATACTTTTTAAGTATGTCAGTCGTAAATAAAAAAAAAATGTCTGAACCACGATCTGGGCTCTATTCACCGACTATGATAAAAACAAAAAGTGCACAGCAAAAGTATTTTTGTGTCTACGAACACATGACTGATTTCAAGAATTATTTCTTCATAAAATGTATATGTCCACCATACGAAGGACGAACCGATAGTATTGGTGAAACCACAAGCTTAGTACATATGACTTCCATGCACTGCAGTGTGTAGTTGGCCTTTAGATTGTATGTCACAAGGGTTACACTATACATAAACTTTCCAAGTTATATAGAAAAATCGTGTAGAAAAACAATAATCACAAGCAATATTTATAAACCAAATCTTACAATAGATACACACGTAATAAAACAACAAAACTTAATAGAATAGATTTATTAATTAAAACCTTATTAGTACAGGATATATTTACAAACTTAATCAAGATATTACTTTTATAAATAGCTAACAATACTGTCCACTAAGCTATTAAATGGGTTGTGCCATTGGGAGGCGAGGTAGAGACATCGATAGACATGTACATACAACTTAGAACTAATTGCTACAATTTGTTCTATGGGACAATCATGTAATGGGTAATGGAAAAAGCGGTCTGACCATTAAAATAGTAACTATAGTACCTAATCTCTTCTGTGTATTGTATACTTACATTATATGTAATCACTTAGGTAGTACCTACACTACATTTAATGCACTGAAGAGTAAGTGCCGCTCTACGCAAACCTATTTAGTTTTTTAGTATATTTTAGTTGCACTGTTTGAGCACTGACTCAGCACCCTACTGAACGTACCGCGGGTTCGATTCGAGCAAGGAACAACTCTTTGTGTGATCCACAAATTTTTGTTCCAGGTCTGGGAATAAGTTTGTACAGTTAAGTATAAACGCATCCACAACACAAAAGAAATTTTTAGTAAGTTACTAAAAAACTTTCATTATAAAAATAATGCGAAAAAGATGAATACCATTGCATAAAATAGCGAATACTAAAAGGCTTCACATTATCTTTTAATAATCAAATAAAATTGACTCGGTAAATAACATCATTGAGTAAATAGTGATAAGATCGAGTTCGAAAATATTTCGACAACAATTTCGAAATTAGAATCAAAGAATTTATTAATAGCACGCCCAGAGAACACGAAATCATAATCTAAATTTAAAAATTAAGAAAGAAACAGACTTTGTGCAAGTTATATGTACACATCATAACTCTATTGTCTTGTAAGTACTTAAGTACTTTAAAACTTTCAACATTTTGTTTACAGATGACACAATGTTAACATACACAAAGTATAAACATATAAATATATCACTACAAACTTATTTAATTACGCTTCGGAGGCTGACGACATGCTTACTAGCAAATTCAATAGGACATAAAACATTAAACATATTATATTATTTTTTTAAAAATCCAACAATTATATCACGTTAAAAGAGTCCATAATATACTCAGCCCATATTCATAATTACTCAAACTACATCATCTGAACAACGAGAATGTTTTTCTTTATGTTTTTTTGTAGATCCAACACACAATGACAATACCTTACTATGTCATTGTTTTGTGAGTGTGGGCTTCCACCTTGACCTACTAAAGCAGCTTGTGTCACAGACCTCAAGTTTTTAAAAATAATAACCCTATTACGAGCATGGAAGTTGCGACAATCTATAGCTTCTTTCATATTATTAAAATGGAACTACGTATACGTACGTACGTACATTTAATTGCACAAGTCTAACGGGACGGTGAGTTTAATACAACCTTTCGTTTGCCGCGGTTCTGGTTGGAGATGTCTATAATTCAGTTTCATTATTTGTTTATATATTATATCGACTTTGTACTCGATTTCGTTCGAATATTGTAAAATATAGTCGATGTCCTTTACTCACACTACTGGCACTATACTTATTATAATAACACTCAACAAATTCACTGGAACACTAAATCACATTTGATTAACTCACAGTCTGATACACATTCAGAACAATCTGTAGATTGGTCGCAAAAACTGATTGATCTGCTTCTGTACCTTCCTGGGTCTCGTGATATAATCAGCGAGCGCAGATCCTATACCTGACGCTGCCACTGAGAATGCATTCTGGAAGGGACGATTGAACTGGCCAGGGTACTGATTGAAGCCAGGTTGGTAACCTTGCTGGTACAGGCCTTGGCCTCCGTAGTAACCAGGACCACCGAAACCTGAGTGACCTCCATGGCCTCCGTGGCCTCCGTGGCCTCCGTGGCCGTGACCTCCATGCCCGTGTCCGCCATGTCCATGTCCATGCACTGGGTATGGCTGCACTGGGTAAGGCTGCACTGGTGCATACTGTGGGACATAAGGAGCTACTGGTACTCCACCACATCCGAAGAAGTAGTTCATCACAGGAGCCGACACGTAAGTATCATGGGAACCGAAAGTTTTCCCGAATCCAAAACCACAAGGTCCTTGCTGGCCATGTTTCTTTCTTTTTCGATGCTTCCTCTCCAAGTCCTCACTATCTGCAATGTCTTCAGGAAGGTCTAGGTCCCTGGTAGCAGCTTCTTCAGCTGTCACCACGACCACAGCGCAGTACAGCATCAGGATTATAAGTGTAGCCCTCTAAAACACAGTCACTTGTTAGAAACAATTTAATTACTCGTTAAAAACTAGATTGTTAATGAGAATAAAATATTTTATTGAACACAAAGTCACAAACAAACAATTAAGGAAACAAAAAAATGTCAACACACTCACCATGTTATTTGAATTGTTATGGTGTGTGGGAGCCAGCTGGCGGGGCTCGTGGTCTGCTAACAACTGACTCCGGCTCCGAACTCCGGCCAAATTGGGGGAATCCGATGTTGAAAGTGAAAGTATGTTACCGATCCGTGGGTAACAATAATGATATCGCAACGATGACGAATAAGTATAGCCATTTGGTTGAGCGGTTTGTGCAACACCCTCGCTTAGCTCCGGAGCCCCGGTTCGATCTCGTGTAGGTACAGCCGGTACTATTGCTAAACAACGGGGCATTGCAACTGTGATACGACGTTACAGCCGGCAGCCGGCCCTGCCCCTGCGCATTGGAAGTTGCTACACCACTCCAATGTATCGCTTTGTATTAAATTTTACTTGTGCTGCTCACAACTGTTGTGTATCATTTATTTATATTATTTATCGTATCTTTTATTAATTTTTTATCGTATCTTTATTGAATAATAGTTTCAGAAATTCATCAACCAGTGTAGATTACACATGTTAAATGATAGTGGTTTGCCTTTTGATAATAATCTGGTCCTCCAGACCAGACCTCCGTCCTATTAAGTAATAAAAGGTACCAGTCTCCAAAATGAATGATCTAATCCAACAGCTTTTGTAATTCGATACCGGAGCTCACTGCAGCAATCCTTGCATAAAACTCGCCTAACCTTGAAGTTAACTCATTACAAATCAACGTTCGTTTCACTGCTGATTTTAACATCTTGTAATATTTTTGGAAAACCCCTTGTTTCGTAAATATATTATTTTATTATATTATATTTCGTCACTGCAGCACGTGCTCACAGATCGTAGAAACTTAGCGACCTTGAGCCGAGCACATGTCATAGGCATGTAGCACACCGCTTGCGATACACTGAACACTTATTTTACAATTGAGGTTAGTTTATGTGAGATACGTATCATCTTTACTTACAGATATATTTTTTATTAAAGACAGTTATAGAGGTTGTGTCCTAATCAACATCAGTCACCATTCAAAATATCATTAGAATTCCTAGATTTTAATAGTGTCCGTAACATATTACGCCCAAAACGGCAAAACAAGAAGTGAACACTACAATAGGAAAATTTATTGCTTAGCCACACAGCCTCCGGCCACTCCAGCCGTAAGCGAGCAATGTAAGATCCGAACGCACGGCGTCCAATATAGCCAACATATCAACACAATTGGGACCCAGTATGGCTGATGCTCGGCCTGAGTTGGTCAAGCTTAATAATGTCGCACGATCGCGGCCTGGAGCAGGAAAGGTACGGGATTGGGTTTTAGTCACTAAGTCATTTGAGAATTTTCCCAAAGCACCCTTAGAAAAATACTCTCAACTATCCAAAACTCTTAAAGCCCAAAAGATCGGCAACGGTCCGCCTCAAAATAGCGGGAGTAAACGGACGGCGCCGATTGTTTACCATTGTTTATAATCGTCTAGTAAGTATAGCATTAATAGCTAACATCATTTTGTGTGCACAATCACTTATCTCTCATAGTCATTGTCGCATTACCTGCAATGATCATCATTACAATGAGCACAGCAAGTATCTGTGTACTGTGGGAACAATGTACAATAATACATTCATTAATAAATTAAGTATTATGTAACGACAATTAATAAAATCGCGCTTAAGAACATAAGTTAGTATTACGATTTATTTATTAATATATCCACACATTTTTAACACCACAGTTCCGCAAGGTAGGCTGCCGCGCAACGTGTCACGGCTTGATTCACACATGAAAACAAGTTAATGCAGCAATTATACTTCTGCCTAGCCCTTCAGCGAAAAAAGCGTCACATGACTTCTTCCGCCCATAATATGGCAAGCGGGAGTTTCAGACTTACTGACTAACACCTCCCCTCCCTGTTCCTTCCACCGCTTCTTATTGTAACTCCTTGTTAAAACTGGATAGTTAAGAGTATATTATAATATAACCGAGGTATCATGCCCATACAGTAAATGTGCAAATCTCTACTCCCTAACAAGCCGGCAACACACTTGCAGCTGTTCTTATTCTGGTGTTGTGGGTGTGGGTTGCACCCGTGACCCTTTTACTCGATAGATGCCCATCACATAAACAAATTAATAAACTTAATCACGCCTTAATGATAGTCAATTAACATTAAGAACAGTAAAAACTCCACAAAGTTCGAGATCTCTACCTACCAATCGTTGGAATAATCTAGTTCTTGTTTGTAGATATTACGGTTAGGAAGTGATTAATTCGAGATTAATAAATCACCAATAGTGCTTAATTGCAGAATATTCCTAGCCCTATTGATCTAGTTAAGATAATGTGTTTGTTTACATAATATAATAGGCATCATTTTAGGTATAGCATTTGTAGTAAAGGCGGATTATACATAGAATAGATAATACCTAGGTAGGTAAGCATTTCCTTGGCGCTCGTACAAGTTTTAGAATTCATTCGCGCATTTTGCATATCGCGCGCCCTGTCGCGCACCTCCGCGACATGGCTTTTCTGTAAGGGGAAAAACATCAAATGACTTCTCCAGCCCAGGACTGAGCGGGAGGGAGTGTCAGACTCTTACTGACTAAAAACTTCCCCGTTCTTTCTCCTGCTCTGGGCCGAGGTCGCGGTCCCTAATTGCGCTTACCCCGGAACCCCGGCTGACAACCTGGCTGACTTAAGCATTTGTCTAATTTGGCTTAGGTATAATACAGCTGATTAATACTTAGTATATTCTCACATAACTTCAATTTAGTTTGAAAAACAGTACAACCAACCTATGGTGAGCTCTAGCTGAAACTACAGGATTTAGAATACTGGAAGCAGAAATCAAGAAATGAGGGGAGAAATGAGATGAATCTTTACAGAGACGTAAAACAAAGTTAGATTTTCTAAAGTTCACTCGGGAGCAGGAAAAAATTAAGAGCTCAATTAAATTCACCCGGACTTTGCCAACATACTTGTTATAATTATAAAAAATATATTGAAGGTAAAATTCAAGATAAAGCCGAGCTAATTACATTCTAAAATATTTTTGTTGATGACTTGAAATAAACTGGATGGATAATTGGTAACAAAAAAGGGTCTTATTCCATGTGTTAATTATGTATATTCAGTTTTTCTGATTATGTTAAAAACCTCATCGGACGTCCATCTCAATTCTTTATTTTGAAACTATCGGATATTCTAAAATGTGTCTCTTATTTATTTCAAAAAAGATAAAATAATTTGTAAACGCTAGAATCAAATCAACACGTAACGCCGTTTTGTGGCCAGACATTTCGAAAACGCATTTATTAAAAATACTGCATGAGCCAATGTTGTGCACTAGGCGGGCTGTATTACCGCAAGGTTCATTAACCTCGAATCTATCGAAGGCCGAATTCGTACCTGCGACCCTTCTAATTCAACGTCACCGCCATACAGTCTAAGTGAGTCTAGATCCAACCAATACAAACTTAAACTTATAAATTTAATGGGTTCAAACTCTATTTTCTTATTATTTAGTTTGATTATTGTAAGTACAAGCCTATAATCAAGATCTGTAATTCAATCGTTGCATAAAGAATAGTCTGTTTAAGTATCTAAAAACTATGTCTCTCTGCCCAATAATACGACAGCTATCTCGAGGATCTTGTCCTCGTGCGTATTAACGCCACTCAAATAAAGAGTGTCGGTAAAAGATGAGTAACTAACAGAAACACATCTTAAATCAAAACATAATAAACTAACTATGAAAATCCCTTAAAATCTCAAAAGAAATTACACAAACGACTGATAGAATTCTTCTCCAACATTTCTAAGTCCCCAACCCAATTTACCGGCCGACTGTCCGCGTATGCATCGAGTGCTCCTATTAAAGTGTTAACAGCAATAAGATTATATTTAACACGCAGTGTAAGTCCAACTACATTGTATTGACCTACCACGGTCAACATCAGAGTTGCGGGGACAACAATGCACCCGTTTATTCAATATAAATAGACAGGGGGCTACTGCAGTCACAATTGTGATCTGCATCTACCTGACCTTCGGCTCAGTGTGTCAATGATATAATAATCCTTAACTCTTTCAAGCGATCATTTGCAGAATTGGATCAAGACCTTGATTCGAAGAAACAGGGCGGCGGGTAACAGTTCTCACAGTCCCGTTTAAAGATTTTTGCCTCTACAGCAAACGACTTCAAGATTAAAGAAGTTCGTCCGAAGTAAGCAGATATTCTGTGTACTAAGTGTTAGGATGTTGGCAAAACTTCTGAGCTGTTGCTACTAAGATCTAAATAAATTTGAATGTTATATTTGAAACCTTGCTTTTACTGATAAGGCAGAAGAAGGTAAATATTGAGGTCAGGAACAACTTTTATTGATCCTTTGCAGAAGAATCCATGAGAAGAGAGATACCATTTATAACGAAAACGGTGATATTTCTGAAAGCGAGGCTTTCTCTGGAGGCGAATTTCAAGGAGCTGATATATCGGTGATGCTATGGAGTGGTATCGAGCGGTGATGATATATTTAAACACTTACTTGTCATCCTGGTTGTAGGAGACCGCATTGCCACTGATGTGGCTAATGTTGACTTTCTTTGTCGTTGTATTGTTCTCCATTTTCCTGTAACAAGAAATTTATTGTTAAAAAAGTGACTTGGAAACAGTATCATTGTAATATCAACTGCACTTACAACAACTTGTGGCCGCACAACGTGTCGCGGGTACGATTCCCGCATAGAACAACTCTTTGTGAGATGCACAAATGGTTGTTCTAAGTCTGGGTGTCGTTCTAAGTGATATTGTAAACGCACTTACAATACAGGAGAAAATTCATTGCGTAGGGCAACATTTTTTTCAGATTCGTACCTACTTTTATATTTTTATCCAAACTACAGACCTATGCTGAGCGTGGCATATTTAGCTCTTTATTATGCTGTCGAATAGCTGTCCTCGTACGAGGTCTAAAGTTTAAATCCTAGTTCCGGCCTCCGACAAAGTTTGAACGTAATACAAAGTAATAAGAGGCGTGCAGAATATTAACGTTTAAATAAATAACGTTAACGTTTAAATAATAGTTTCAATAAATTAAAATAAAATACATTCTAATACATATATAAATTACTGATGACACGAGAAATATTTTTATTTCAATGTAATATGTACATACATATTTAGTGTTACTGATTTTAAATCCCCCACAGCTAGTCAAGAAGAAAATTTGAGTTTACATTCTAATTTTAACAGTCGAAGTCGTTGGCATAAAGGCAGAAAACTTAGTACCTTCCAATATATTGACTTAGCTTACCATTTTTTGTACGAAAACCTGGACTTCTTTGATTCATCAAAGAAGTTTTATTAATTACGATTCGGTTTACATCAAGAAACAGCAAGTCATCTTCATAAAAAAATACTTATTAAATGACACAACGAAATCCCTCTTATTGATATCAGTTAAATAAATAAATAGCAAGCGTAAACAAGCTATGTGTATAATTTAAGGTAGGTATTTATATAAAAATTGTCTTAATTTTCCTTGATCAATGGCATCGCGTGAGAACAGCTAGACAAAACAAGGAGAAGATCCTAGTTTTTTTTGGGAAATAAATGTTATTAATATCAAGCAGTAGCAATGCTTTGCGTATTTTAGCGCATCGCTACGGAAACAAATCAAAGACGCCGAGTCCACTAGTTTGTAAATAAAAATAATCTTAACGTGCGGAGAAGGTAAAGCGGTTAAGGCAAACGAGTGGTCGCGTGCAATCAGGCGCATCGTAAAATAAAAATAATTATATTGAAGAGTAATAGAAACTAGGTACTTAAGAAGTTGCAATTAAAAGAAATAAAGAATTGTCATAAAAAGAACTGTCCACAAGGGCTATATACGTAAATACATATTTGCCTTTACTTTTCCCTCGACGCAAGACAATGGTATATTCTTTGTCGAAATACCAAGTATCAAATAATTATTTAATTTTATAATTTAGTACATAACCTCTAAAGCTAATTAGTTTAAGTATCGTATTTTAATCATATCTCGTCTACTATTAGAGTTCATCTAAGTGGAAAATATTTGCCTCAAATAATAAGCTCGATTCGCCGTTTCATGTTAAGTAGTATTTACAAAGTTACGTTGCAGAGTTCGTTCAAATTACGTTCTATACAATTATATTAAATTTATCTGTGGGCGAGCCTAGGCTTCATCACAAATATTAAACGGTTCGACTGGAGCTGCACCACGACCTCACAGAAACGGTCGTGAAATAACAAGTTTAAAATTTTAAATGACCGTACTGGAGACTCAATCCTTCCCACCACGTATCCACCACAATCCCTAGTGTTCTGCCTACCTTAGTGGGTCTATAAGGCAGGCAGAATACTTTTATCGCTTTGATGAGTGTCCAAAACGATGCATGTTAAAATTAGGCTCAATCCTTCCCATCCTTTCAGTCCTCAAAATCCTTAACTCCCAACAGACCGGCAAAATACTTTAATGTCCATAAGCGGTGTCCAAAGTTAACCATCAGATTAGCCTTCTGCTCATTTCATAAAAAAATATTCTATGTAATGTTACATAGAATACTTTTTTAAACTTCCAAAGCTAGTAAATACATATTTTGCCTACTAGGTAAGTAGGTATACCTTTGGCGTAGGTATAACAGGCAAAATATTTACAAGCCTATTTAGTCATTACTTGTATAATTTGAGTTACTTTTCAATACTTCACAAGTATCAGCTATGTTTATTTTGATAATTAACATATTTCATTGATATAGCTAATTTACAACGCAATTCTGAGAGTACCGGTCCTGTTAGACACTGAAGCAACGCGTGTCAATGTTTCATAGTAATATGACAGTAAAATGCGACTAGTATTCTGTGTATTACTGGCACGGTATATAAGTATAACATAAATAAGAAAAACAATAATAACATAAAAACTAATAAATAAAAGAACTAATGATAAACTAACATTATACAAACTATCCAAACTAATATTATAAATGCGAAAGTAACTCTGTCTGTCTTTTCTTCACGCCTAAACGACTGAACCTATTTGTGTGAAATTTGGTACAGACATAGTTTGGAACTCGATAAAGGACATAGGATAGTTTTTAAACCAAAAATCTGCAGGAAGTCACTATTCCACGCGAACAAAGTCGTAAACAAAAACTAGTTAATAATAAATCCGTCAACTCTGTTTATACAGCCAAGGACATGGTCATTTTTTGTTTTGGAGTAAAGAAATGATATTGTTTCACATGAAATACGGACAAAGAAAACGTTAAAAACTCATCTAATTTAAAAGTTTAAATTTCGAACACTTGTAGAATCTACATTATTAATGTTGAAACGACAACCGTTACTGATGTAATATATTTAAAATAACCACATGTACATAATATGTTAACAGGGAAACCTGTCTCAAATATGTAGTTACACGGATTTAAAAAGATATTTGTCTAAAACTTAAAACTAAAACTCCTTAGTACTGCCTCCAGCATATCGTTGAGGCATTTTGATTATTTACTGTCTATTTACTTAGTTTTATCGTATATACAAACATATAATAATATAATATAACACATAATAAAACACAAAAAAGTGTCTGCATTTTAAATAATCTATCTATCTTATATCTTATGTATAAAAATGGATCGCAAAATGTGTTGGTAAGCGCATAACTCAATAACGCCTGGACCAATTTGGCCAATTCTTTTTTCACTGTGTTCTTTATTGTCAGGAGAAGGTTCTTATGTAAGTAAATTTTAGAAAAGTAGAGAGGCGAGCTGGATAATGGTGACCCTTTTGTCATTAGCGAGATAGTTGTAGACCCGTGCAAAGCAGGGGCGGGTAGCTAGTTTTCAATAAAACTAAAATACGGTGATAAGGAAACAATGATAGAGATTTTTTTTTCATAAAAATACAAATTCTCTTTGTATATTCGTTTGCACAAGCTGATCTGCGAAACTACTGGAATCATTTCGATAAAATAAAATTAAATTTATATAAATGGCGCGAATCATCGGTTAGAAGCTAGTGAGTGATAAAATTACGGAATAGAAAATACCATATCGCAAAAAAAACCTTTATTGGAAAGCGTAGTAAATAAACCAAGGGTATTTTTGTTTATAATAACCATAATCTACATTGGATAATTAGTTCTTTTATACTGATTGAATATTGATTGTCAGATTTCAATACCACATTTTTTTTAATTTTTTTATTTAATTCGTCAATTCCCCAAGCAAACGGCGTTGTACCTACTATTGTGTCTCGAATTGCCACGATTGAAGGATAAATTATATTTCTATTAAAAAAAAAACTTTTTTTTATTTGATTCACATATAAAAATATAGGTGAATGGTACTCACACACAAACACTGCAGCACACACTGTAACTTTACTTTTGAATAAAAACTTAAGAGTGAGCGTAAATAGGTACATACATATGTACATATGTGGTTCCGATATCTTTGTTGAATGATCCATTTCTTCGAGCACCTAAAGTAGATACTTATACCTACTGTAGATTTTATCTCAATGATTTGAAATACAACCACTTGACGGATTATCGACTGGATGATCCGTGATCCGTGATAGGTAATGCATTCAATCCTTCAGCTTCTTATTTCTGATAACTAGATCAGTCTAAGCTTTATTCGGATTTGAATTTAGATAAATTTATAATTGTTAAGTACTAGGGACTTTTTACTATTAAGGTAACTGAAAACAGTAATCAAAAAGCTTTAGCATAAACATATTTTGCAGGAATAAAGGCTGACTTAGACGATGCCAGCTTACTCGAGATAAAGCACTACGATATTCATGAAATTAATTATTTTCAGATACATAGAATGGCTAGAAAGTAGCGCTTTTAAAATTTGTCTAAGGTCACTATTTCTTTTCCGACTTCTATAACAAGAAATGCTGAAACAAACTCAGAGAAGTAACAATATGTCTTATAGTCTACACAAATATAACATCTGTCAGAACCGTGCAAGATTGTTAATTTTGTAGGTTTGAGTAGACCTATTCTTACGGCATCCACGCATTTGGTACACTCAGCATCAACGAACGAGTGTTACCGAATTGTCCAACAAACGTATTTTATTTTTAGTTCCTATGGTGGTGAATATTATTAATAAATGTCTTCTTCAACCCTGGGTGAGGCGAGAGAGATTATCAGACTCTTACTGACTAAAATCCACCCGACTTCTTCTCCAGCTTCGGACCGAGGCCAATGTACATTATCGCGCTTTTGATAATCCTGTCATAATCTTGATCTTAGTCCCTTTTACTTCTCTAACTAATTTGACATGTCGTTGCATTTTCTTTTCCTTGCTTATCTTACTTACTTTCGTCTTGTTCTAAGCCTTACAATTAAGAGAGACCTATAAAGAATGTTCTTTATTTAAACTTATCCATTTTTTTTTCTTAAAGTTTTTTTTTCTATGCCGCACGTAGACATCCTGTTCTTCCATTGTATACCATTCTTGGTAGCTAATTTTAAAATCATTGCTACTTATTATTTATATGTATTATCTAGATTCTTTTCTACATATTTATCTAGATCTACATATTTTTTAAACATAGGTAATTGAGCAAAACCGTGACCTATTCATGTAGATACATAATATGTACACGAGTACTGGGTAATATTATATATTTGTACATGCATATGTGTGTGTGTACATATAGATAAACAACACGGTACTAGTGCGTGAATTTTGTTCGCACATACTAGAAACGGCAGTATCCTGTGTTTGTTTTTCTTTAAACTTTATCTAACGCACATTTGCTACAAATATATGTATTATGTATGTACATTCTACGTCATTAACATTATACAGCATTTTCGCTATCTTGTACATATTTCGTCAAATATATCGCTAACTGACTGAACTGCCCTACAGTATTTTCTATTTTCATGAAATGGCTTCTGTTAAAAGCGGAATAAACTGCGATATGGTTTCGTCGCATTAAGGTAAATTAGTAGGCATATGTGGATGAGCCATGCTTCGGCACGCATAGGTCGGCTCGACCGGAGTGATACCACGGCCTCACAGAAAACCGGCGTGAAACAACCACAGCGTTGTGTTTCGCCGTGTGAGTGAGGTTACCGGAGGCCCAATCCTTCCCCTCCCCGGACTCTTCGC
Organism: Spodoptera exigua; assembly: GCA_902829305.4. Lineage (NCBI taxonomy): Eukaryota > Metazoa > Arthropoda > Insecta > Lepidoptera > Noctuidae > Spodoptera > Spodoptera exigua. The sequence goes on along the minus strand of LR824601.2, from coordinate 15,857,426 downwards.
CAATACCTAACCCCTAAAAGTCGGCATCGCACTCGTAACTCCTCCGTTGCATGTCCATGGGCGGCGCTGATTACTTACCATCAGGTAATCCGTCTGCTCGTTTGCCGACTTACTACATAAAAAAATTCGACGTTAAATCAACGTTTGGGAAATCATCCAACGCTCCTAGTGAAAAATAGAACTGAAAATATACTACATCAACTTTTTTATTTTTTGTGTACGCTATTGCTTTTACGTTTTTTAATTAAACTCAACTGTTAATACTGCAAATGCTTTTTGTTAGTCGGCCTTCAACTGGATAGTAGGGATGATGGAAAACACGTTTTTTGTGTTTTCTCACAAAAACTTTCTATGATATGTAAGTACCTATAGTTATAAAAATGGCAAGACATCACTCCTAGGTAACACCTTTTCATACCGTTCAGTGTAGCTATTGCCATTGCCATACAACATGAACAAAAGGAATAGTAACAAAATCAAAATAAATTATTCCCCTAATAAATTAAGAAAAAAATCGCATTCATTGATATTATTAAAATCATTACAGTGTAGATACGTATTTTCCGACAAATTTGAAATAAGTAAATTGCTTATTTACATGCCTGGTGCATGATTGTTATACCACGAAATTATAACGTCAAGATTGTAATGTAGGTAATAGGTAATGTACATATCACTTTTAGCATAAAAAAATAGCTGATCAACAACTCAGCAACCCTACTGTAGCCTCCCCACTTATACTAAGAATCATTCTTAAAGTTTTTTTTCAATAAAGTAATGAAACGATTTCATCCATATAAGAGCTGGAATATCTTCACATCTCTAAAAATAGTATTTTACTAACAACTAGCACCTCTAATGTCAATATTTATAACAGAAGCCATCGATACATATGTAACTATAGTCACTAAACAAAATATTGCTATGTACATCTCAATATGTGTGTTTATATGGACATTGGACATTCTATGGTTACTCTAGCGATTAGGACGAGCTTGTGAAGTAGCGATGCGATGTTAAAACATAAATTACAAGTCAATGATTCATTGTTAGAGTTAATATCGAAAATATTGAAATACTTTTTTTATGTCACAGGTCTGCAAACAAGATGGATTACCTGATGGTAAGCTATCGACGCCGCCCATGGACACTCGTTATATCAAAGGAGTTACTACAAGTAACTACTTTGATATTACGTATTTAAGTGTGGGACCATGCTTCGGCACGAATGAGTCGGCTCGACCGGAGGGATACCACGGCCTCACAGAAAACCGGCGTGAAATAACTACAGCGTTGTGTTTCGTCGTGTGAGTGAGGTTACCGGAGGCCCAATCTTTCCCCGCCTGAATCCCTCCTCAATCCCTAAATCTCAAAATCCCTAATCCCTAAAACAACGCACTCGTAATTCCTCCGTTGCGAGTGTCCATGGGCGGCGCTGATTGCTTACCATCAGGTAATCCGTCTGCTCGTTTGCCGACCTATTACGTAAAAAAGTGTGTTACCGGCCTCGTGAAGGTTATTAGGGATTTAAAGACAGGGGATTTGAGGATTGGGCCTCCGGTAGCCTCACTCACACGGCGAAACACAGCGTAAGTTTATTGTTGCTTCACGCTGGTATTCTGTCAGGTTCTGGTATCACTCCGGTCGAGCCCACCCATTCGTGCCGAAGCAAGACTCACCCATTACTGTACTTAATTATTTTAATTTGTCTCAGAATAATCTTCTAGTAATTTGTATAAAACACTTTGTCTTGCAATTAATGTGTGTGAGAGCCATGCTTCGGCGCGAATGCGTCAGCCCGACCGGAGTGATACCACGTAGTGCCACACCTATCCTTTTTTTATGGGACAAGCCCGCCGCCTCCCAAAGCAGCTGCAAGTCCTGTAAGCCAGGATCTACAGTAGATACCTACAACCATGAAAACACCTGAACACTGAAGTCCGGCCCATCCCAGGGATATGAATGACTGTCTCGGATCCCGCAACGAAATAAATCAAAAGATATTATTTGAGGAGGAAAAAAAACTAAGTAGTTTCCACACCTATTCTGTCCAGTTTTGTTTCTAGTCGCAATAAATAATTAGTCCGATCTAAGATCTAATACCAGTACCCTGTCCCCTTTGATTGGCAGTCGTCCAACGAGGAAATCCATTACAGCACCAGGATATAATTAAACCTATTATTTTGTCACTGATACATTACGTAGGTAGATACATACAAACCCATTTGAATGCCACGCCAATAAATAAAACAATTAGAAACAATATGATCTAGATTTTTTTAAGGAATAATTAATTCTTTCTTTGTGTTAAGTTATATATTTATACAATGAATGTTGACTTTTTGTTAGGTAGTTGTTAAAATTAAGTTTTTTTAATTAATGAAGATAATTGGCACATTTTTTATTTTAAGATATTTTTGTGTACCACAGCAGTTAGGCATCGTTCCGATATCAATTAAGTGTTTAATTGGTAACTTGTATCCCCGATGGAAAAAAGAAATATTTTTGTCATTATTCGATAAAAAACAAAGGCAACGGCAAAGATCTCTGAAATTACTGAACGTTTTAAACAGCGATTGCCGAAAGAACCTTTAACGATACGATAACCGGCAAATAATAATAAAGAAGGGCTCGTCCATAATGTCAAAAAATTAAAACATTTTTTTTTTAATTTGTAATTGCTCGATCTAAACTGATCCCGAAGGAAGCTTAGCAGCTATGCCATTCGAACAATGTCAGAAATATTTATTTTCACACCTTCCAAAATCCGGTACTTTTCCATACCAATATGTATTTACAAAACATTTAGGCATATCTCTCGGTTGGTGCAGGTAAATGTATATGTATATGTAACTATATTATATTTTATGTAACGTACATAGATTACTCTTACGCACTTGTAAACACTAAACAAAAAACTTTCCTTCATTGTAATCTTACGTACTTGAGATAAGTACCATGTGTTACTCGTAGCGTGTATCACAAAGTACCTACGGCATCGACGGACATCCTTAATGATGTTTTGCCACAAAACTGTGCCAATGCCAACCACTTCAAATGAAATATATACCAGAATTCCTCGGGTCCCGTACCCAAAGGGTAAAACGGAACGTAACTCAATTTTTTTTTAATACCACTGAGTTCGTTTTGTTTTTTACTTCTCAGAATCTTCAGAGTTTTATAGGAAACATCCAACCTCATTTATCTTTAAATTTTACGGGTATAAAATTATTTTTATTTTATTCATCCATCAGTTTGTCATCAGGGTGGATCTTATGAACCGTCATATAAGGTGTTTCACAGAATATCTGATTTGTAGCAAAAAAAATACTATAATGTAGGATTATTTGCGGCTTATTAAGTAGGAGATTGTTATAGAACTCTTTGCGATCTCGCTCTTGGCCGATTTCTTTCAGTAATATGACTGAAATCACGACGAAAGACTAAATTGTTATATGTAGATTGTAATATGTTGCAAACTTTTACTTAGATACTTCTTTTGTTATTATTAAATCTAGTACTTTAATTTTTTTAGGGTAATAATTTCATCATCAGTCATGTCAGTCTGTCACTTCGAGATATACTCAGAACTCAGAAACGACTGGACGATATTTTCCAACTTTCTGAATGAGGCTTCGGGATGATTTACCTAACCTTTCAAAAGTGGTAATTCGATACACAATTGAAGAATAATAGGTTACGTTTACGTTCGCTTGGGGTTTGGTGAATTAATTTTAATATTAATTTTATAAAGAATAACAATACATATATTGAAAAAAAACATATCGATAAAAATTGTTAGAGAAAAATGCATAGGTACGAGTGACTAACGCCACTCCCTCACAGAGGTAGTCAAAACAAACGGCTAACATTTTAAATAAATAGGTATGTATGTATGTATGTATCTATCTGTCTATTATCTTGTAATCCTAAACGTTATCATCAAATGTCATGGTAAAGTTTTCCTTACACGTAAGTACCTACATACATATGTATAAAGAAAATATTTTGACAGCATCTAGGTTCCTGTCGAATAAATCACGACGTTTGCCTCTGTTATCGTGTCCGTCAAATTGTTTGTATATGTCCAGTGTATTCGTAATATCAGATCTGATTAGATCTCTTAAAGGTGTTGTCTTCTGTTAAAGATCTAATCTGGGCATACCTGGGCAAACCCTCTTATTCATCATCTTTTGAAAATACGATTTCAAGTTAACAATTTTCTTATTATGCATTGGTATAATAAAAATATACTACATATAACTAGATACTCTCGCACGATTTCAACCGCTGCTGGGCTCCATTTGATCGTAGCGTGTTTTATAGCACTCAGGAATATTGTAGCTAACTATCAGTGAAAGAATTTTGGAAATCCAAAGATTACCCCCTACATACAAAATAACAAACTTAAAAATTTTACCTCTTTATAATATTAGTGTAGATAACATTATTAACTATATAAATCGATTTTATCGAATTAAAAATTTAATTACTAGTGTTTTACTGCTAACACACGTACCATTAAAGTCTAGCAATGCTGCTCATGGCTATGGACCTTCGCCATATCTTAAAACCTGTCGAAATACTTCGTACCGAATCGTACCTAATAAGTGTGTAATTGCGTAAGGTGTAAAACATATATAGTTCATATGTGTAAACAAATATAAATCATAAAGTACCAAAAATATGATTCTTAATTAAAAAGCTGTCAAATTTTACTGACCACTGACTGACACCTAATCGGCTAAATGTGAAACGTTTCCAAAATCATTCAGATAACAATCAAGTTTTGTTAAGTAAGTATAGAATTAGGAACCTATATTTAGTTTATATTCAGTTAAACCTAAGTTTGATAATATATGTACCTTAATAAACTCCAAATTCCAAACTCGTAAGTATTTTTTAATTGGAGTACACATATCAGCCTGTTTGAGTCATCCAAAATAATTGACACATCGACACACATGATATTATGTTAATTTAAATTAAATTGTTACCAAAAAAATTATACCAATTACGTCAAAAAGTCAAATGAGGAAAGAGCATTAGTACGTTGTATACGTATTAAAGTTTATATTGAAAAAAATATCGGCAAAAAAGATATTTCTTTATGTTGATCATAAGTCTGAAATTGCCAATTCGCCTCGAGCAAGCGTGGTGAATAATGCTCTAACTTCTCAGTGTGACAAGAGGCATCTATATACATAAAAATGAATCATAAAATGTGTTGGTAAGCGTATAACTGAACAAAGGCTGGAGCAAAATAACAAATTATGTTTTTGCGTGTTTGATAAAGTCAGGAGGAAATTTTAGTACAGTAGTTTTCTTTCGTCGTTAACAAGACGGTAAAAATAAATAATGTGCCTGCTACTTATATAGCATCCATTGACGGTCGTGTAATACCCTCTGTAGATATTCCGCGACGGTCTCACGCCCATTGTAGTGCAGTGAATGACGCCGGGAGTCATTGTACTGCAAACATTCGATCGTGTCAAATCAGGTCATTATCAAAGTCAGGTCACAATCACAGAAGATGCGTCTAGAATCGAAGCTTATGTTAACGTGATTGGCTATTTGTTTTTATGTCATAGGTCGGAAAACAAGGAGGCGGATTACCTGATGGTAAGCAGTTGGCGCCGCCCATGGGTACTCGTAATACCAAAGGACTTACTACAACTGCGTTGCCGGCCCCTAGTGTATTGGTGGATTGTTAAGGATTTACGGGAATGTGCGTATATAGGATGAATGGGAGCGGGGAGGGGGTAGGATTGGCCCTCCAGTAACCTGACTCACACCACGAAACGTTAGGTGTTGCTTCACGCTGCTTTTCTGTGAAGCATGGTATAACTCCAGTCGGGCAGGCCCATTCGTGCTGAAGCAAAGTTTATGTAAATGTGGGATGGCTCTCCCACATTTACATAAATATGCGTAAATCTTTCAAGTGCAGTCACTCAGTTATTATGTAATGGTCCTTTGTCATTGAATTCAGTAGCTACTGTTGATTGCTACACAAGTAATTTTGCTCTTGAATATGTTTAATACTCGCACCGTATAATTAATACTGTTGACATTACTATTTTATTGTTAGGAAGTCGACAATTTAGCTATCAAAGCAGGCAAACGAGATTATAATGATATATCTTCATTATTTTCACACTTTTTTATATATTTCCACGCGTATAAAGTGTAGAGGACGTAGACACGGGCGGCTGATGGCCTTCCGATGCTGCGTACAATTGAGGATAAGTGTCAAAATTCCTGCCACGTACTTCACTGTCACGATGTTTGCTTTAACTAAACTACCTCAACACTTAGCAATCTGTTTCTTTTGCTATCGCTCCATTTATATGACCAAGAAATATTTTATTTTTGTCTTGGACAATCTTCGAATTTGTTCTTTTACCCAGGGTGAGGCGAGAGGGAGTGTCAGACTCTTACTGACTAAAAATAACCCCATCTCTTCTCCTGCTCTAGACTGTGACCTTATTGCGCTTGTCCAGTCTTGGCAGTTTTTTGAAGGGGTATAATCATCAAATTACTTCTTTCGCTCCGGGTGAAGCGAGAGAGAGCGTCAAACTCCGACATCCGATCCGACATCGGTCCTGATAGACCATGTTCAGACCACCGGTCTATCAGGACCATGTCATGTCATGTCGGAATCACTCGCTCGCTCGCTTCACACTTACCTAACACTGTAATATTAAATGCACTAAAAAGCGAATAATGTCTTTTTAATCCCCATACTGTTTTTCATTTAAAATTATTTATCTCAAGCAAAAAAACATTTGTGATTAGTTATCCATTTATCCGACAAGTTAAGAATTTATCATCATCAGCTTATAAGCGCAAACTACTGAGCAAAGACCCTTCTCACGCGATGAAGAATTGTGCCCGATCGTACAGTGCGTAGCGTTCCGCGCGCGCCTCAAAGAGCCATTAGACCACCACAGACGGGGCCCTATAGAGGTTGTGGGGTTGCGGGGGAAGCGCAATGAGGCACCGCGACCTCGGCCCAGAACAGAAGTAGGAACAGGGGGGCTTTTAGTCAGTAAGAGTCTGACACTCCCTGGGGAAGTCATATGATGATTTTCCACTCACAAAAAAACCGCTAAGAGCGGATTATTTTTAAGCGAATCTCTAGATATTTTCCTTATTAATCTTAGAAGAAGTCTTATTTGTACGAATTGTAGTAGTATTAGTTAGTTATCGAGTTTCAAAACGAAAATTTCGTGGAGAATTGTTTCTTCAGTACCTTCAATGTACCTATATATAGGGCCTTACAACAATTCCTTCTTTTACTTAGAATTATTACCGTATCCGTTCCAAAAACCAAGCCTTTGAAAAAAGACAACAGACCAATGCGACGATCATACTTTAGTCAATTTATAATACACACCCGCTCTCAAAATGATAGGTTGATACCAAGCCTTTTAAAGTTCAGGAATAATTTAAACAAAAAAGAACGTAAAGCACAGAAACGTTTTTATTACACTCTGAAATGGTCTGTAACTAAAGCAATACAATAATTAGCCCATTTAAACTTCTTGTTTTGAGTATAAAAATATAACAAAACAATCAAATGGCACAAACAAGACAATGATCACAGAACCGATCCCCAAAGGTAACCAACAACAATAAAAGTAACAACAAATAATGGACGCGATCCCACGACACTTCGAACAATTAAATTGATAATTAAACTCATTAAATTGTCTTTGCTTTTGATTGGCGTTAGGACTGTGGTTAGGACCTATGCCATAAGCCATACATACAGAATAGACAATGAAATTATAAGTAAAAAGGTGTAGATATGTAACCTAAACAAAATTCGATTTTCAAAAACGAAACACTGATACACACACATGAACAATTCGTATGTTTATACGTCAAAGTGAGATGGCATGATTCAATTATCGCGAGTGAAAAGAGACAAATATGAAAAAAGTGTGGCTGGTGAGCCACATTTAAATGTATCTTTATCTGGACGCTTGTAACCTATCTACACCTTTTTACTTATAATATCATTGAGAATATATGGAACTTTATTTTTCTTAAGGATACAAAATCATCAATAATATCCCAGTCCAAGTCCAATGTAGGGCGAGAGGGTTTAAACCCTAACTCACTATTTTAGGGTTTTTTTATGTGAAAGGTCGGCAAACGAGCAGTCTGATTACCTGGTGATAAGCAATAAGCGCCGCCCATGACACCTGTAATACTAAAAGAGTTCCAAGTTTTACAAGTGCGTTACCGACTTCTTGTAAGGAGGAGTAGAAGGATTGGGTCTCCGACAACCTCAGTCACACGGCGAAACACAACGTAAGAGTTGAATCACGCCCGTTTTGCTGTTTTTTAATATTCGTGTCGATTAACTTGTAAACAGAATTAAAAATAATTGAAGCGGAATTTTCTCGCTTCCTCGGAAAATTTTTAGGAAAATATTTGCAGTAGGTAAGTGCATGTAAAAAACCTTCAATATCTCAGATTCGATAAACGATGACTAAAATTCCACGATCAACAAACGCTTATGACAATTTTCCTGATAAGATTTGATTTAAAGACATCTTCTGAAGACGTTTATCATTATCTGATGCAGATTGGAGAATCACAAATGTTATTGGATTTAAACAAAAACTGGTTTGTTTTTCTAAGCCCTATTTAATTTTCAATATCTTATATTTCTACCGATTAATTTGTGTCCAATGTACTTGACCGACTTATTGACATGGGCTTCGCTGGTTTTTCGAACGAACGAGGGAATGTGCGAGACTCTTACCGGCTAAAACCACCGCAGTGTTCCTCATCTTCCTACGCCATGACCCGGATTGCCACCTTTATATTTGTTATAGGTCCCGCCAAGTTAATAGCCCTCAAAAGATACCTTCTTCGGACAGTTTGTACTTTAAAGTAACTCAATTTTGATTTAAAAACTTTTTAATAATGTCTATTTGCTGTTACGTATGGAGTTTCTTACAAAAACGTAGTTCGATTCGGAGACTTTGGATTAAGATTGCCTATTGATTTCTTACAACGTCGTGGTGGCCCGGCATGGGTGTGCGTTCGAAACCTGGCAAGTACCAATGTGACTTTTTCCATGTTATATGTACTTTCTGTGGTTATTTAGACACCACTGACATACGGTGAAGGTAAACATCGTGAGGAAACCTGGACTTATAATTTCTAATTATAAGTTTGAAATCGCCAACCCGCATTGAGCAAGCGTGATGATTAATGCTCAAACGTGTGACTCTTTTCACACGAAGAAGGTTTGAACCCGGAGAGTCAGGCCTTTGTTCAGCAGTGGGCACTTATGGGCTGATGATGATGATAATAATGATTGATTTCGGCCGTGAGTCCTTATTCAATTTGTCACTTATAGTTTTAAAGGTTAACTTATATATTTTTGACTTAAAAGTACCAGCATCACGTGATGTTCCTTTTTTGTGGGCGAAAATCATTAAATCACTATAACCCCTGCCTTCTCCGGTTTCGATACATTATTGTGCTTCCCACATAACCCCGGTTGGACTCACATTGTTGATCACAATTCTTAATTGACTTTTAACTTCGGCTTTTATTTTACAGCAAGCATGAGATTTTGATCATAGTATAAGAACTATAGACAAAACCTTTTATAAAGGACAACAATTGAACATAAAAAAATAGAGTAAAACTTATCCTTCAGCAAACCAATATCTGCTATCTTCTAGTTCGAATTGACAAGATGATCCTAGTTGACGATACGACGAACATACAAACCAGACTTAAGATTTGACTGGTTGTTTTTGGTTCTTGTCTGATAACCAATAGGAAAGGATTACTGTTCAATAGGTGAGATAAATTGTATTTTCATCATATTGTGACAGAAAACTCTTTGACATCATGACGTCAATGGATGGTTGTCAAACGTTGCCTAGAGATTGTAAATTTCGTCGTGAATTGTCAACACGAGTTGGTGTAATCGGTAAGGCGTGTGGATTACACCACAGAGACCCCGAGTTCGAGTCCCGCCGTAAACATGAAGTTTTTTAGTTGATGGAAGTTTTGTCGAACTTTCTGGAATATTTGAGTGAAAGTAATGAAAAATTAAGGAGCGAGAAGGAGAATAAATAAAAATGAATAACGAAATTATTGGAAGGTTCTGGAGGCATGACGATAAAAAAAGAATAACGAAATTGAATGTTCTAGAACCTGACCGGGGGTATATAAGCGGAACTGCGGCTCACCGCTGGCAGTTGAGTTCTAAGTCTAAAGCGATTCGGAAGAAAAGGAAGAAGTGAAAAAGAAGAAAAGTGAGTGAAATAGTGAAGTGCAGTGAAATAGTGAAGTGCAGTCAGTTAAGTGAAGTTAGCGTGAACGGCAAAGTTGTGTCAGTCGGCCGGACTCTGCTGGAGAGGAACGCCGATAACTTAACTCCGTGGACGCTGTAACTTAAGCGCAATAGAAAGTCTGAAAACCGGTATTAGTGTTTCATTTCATCCAATCCCGTAACCCAAGCCCGCATAGTCAGGAACGTGACGTCAGGCACGTAACATTTGGTGTCAGAAGTGGGATTGGAGAAAAATGCCGCTAGTGCCGCAGGACGTAAGAGGAGTGAGTACCCGTGCTATGTCAGAAGCGCAGCGTGTGAGGGAAGAGGGTGCTGCAGCTCAGACCAGCGATGCAGAAGCCAAGCCTGTGCAGATGGATCTTCTGCTACAGCTGCGGCAAATGATGGCAGAACAGCTGCGTGAGCTGAAAGAAGATCAAGCGCGCCGCCAAGAAGAGCAAGCACGCTGTCAGGCAGAACAGCTGCGGGAGCTGAAAGAAGATCAAGCGCGCCGCCAAGAAGAGCAAGCGCGCCGCCAAGAAGAGCAAGCGCGCCGCCAAGAAGAGCAAGCACGCTGTCAGTCAGAACAGCTGCGGGAGCTGAAAGAAGATCAAGCTCGTCGCCAAGAGGAGCAAGCGCGTCGCTTGGAGGACATGCATAAAGATTTCACGAAGGGACTGCAAAAGGCTGTCGAACGGGTACAAGAAGTGGAGGAAGGTTTAGGCAAGTTGGAACATCGCGTCATGGCGATAGAGGAGAGAGTGGAAGAAGAGATCTCCAAAATCAAGCAGGAAGTGACAAGCCCAAGCCCTTTGAAGAGCCGAAGCCGTCTTGCAGCCGTTTTTGACGCCCCAAATGCGGCCTCAAGCGCAACGAAAGGGCTGAAGATTCCCCATTACGACGGAACAACATCCTGGACCGCGTTCAAGCTACAGTTTGAGACACTTATGGAGGCTTATGGTTGGACTCAGAAGGAAGCACAGTCAGCCCTCACCCTGGCCCTCCGTGATCAAGCGCTCTCAGTGCTGGAAGCTATCGGCGCAAGTGGGGATCTCAGCTTTAGTGCCCTCCTCGACGCACTTGAGGCACGTTTTGGAGACAGCCACCTCGAGCACGTGTACAGAGCGCAATTAAAAGAGCGTACTCAGCGTGCTAATGAGGGCCTACAGCAATGGTCCGTGGAAATCGAGAAACTTGTGCGTCGAGCTTTCCGGTCGACTCCGTCAATGATTGAAGGCACGCTTCTCCAAGCGTTCATTGACGGTATTCGGGACCCCGAAGTACGAGCCGCTGTTCATCTGGGCCATCACAAGAACATGAAAGAAGCTCTGGCCCATGCATTGGAAGTGGAAGCCGTGCGTGGTAACTCCCGTACCTTACGTCTGCGGGAAATGACGACAACGGAGCAGGTACCTCCACGCCGTCTGAACTTCATGTGCTATGGATGTGGAGAGCGTGGGCACATACGGAGCGACTGCCCGAAGAAGATGAACCGCCAGGACGCGGCGGTCTCAACTTCTGACCAGCAGGGAAACTTAAATCCAGCCAGGGCTGCGGGGTGGGCGCTGGCTGGTAGTGGAACAACCCCAACAATCTACATCAAGCAAACCAACGATGGAAATACTCTGGTGATAGACGGTCAAGTAAATGGGAAAAAACAGTCAGCTAACATTAGATACTGGAGCTTCAAGGACGGTGATAAATGTTCGGCTGCTCGAGCAAAACATCAGGAAACACCTTAAACCAATTGTTGGCCTACAAATGAAATCAGCTACCGGCCAGTGCATACCGATAAGTGGAAAACTGCATGTAACAATCAAAATTGGGGAACGTGTTTATCGACATGAGGTTATCGTGGCCAAAATTCTGGATGACTGCATCCTGGGACTTGACTTCCTGCAAGGGCACCAGTGTAACATCGACTTAAAATCTGGAGTTTTACTATGTGGAACTGAGGAAATTCCGATGAAGGGTGGAACCCTGGGAAAAGTTTGCTGTTTAAGAAGAACTGTTCTTGCACCAAAATCACAGACTCTCGTACCAATTGCATTACCTAGGAGGAGGGAAGGAAGTTTACCTCGAAGGTGCGCTGTGATTGATAAATCGGAACACGTGAATTCATGGCTACCGGCAAGAACTGTCGTGGGGTCATCTGATGTTAACCGCATTCCGGTATTCAACTTCAGTGATTCAGAAATTACGATTGAAGAAGGAGAGCCTGTGGGCGTATTGGAAGAAGTGGCCTGGATAAGAAAATGCTCGGAGAATCTTGTGAAGAAGGACAGTACGGGAATTGACTTTGTAACGAAAATCTTAGACGAAAACAAAAGTCTGACAAAAGTGGAGACTATGAAAGCTAGAAATTTACTTCTTCGATTCTCTGATGTGTTTTCAAGAAGCGATGGTGATATTGGCCGAACTGGTTTGGTGAAGCATAAAATAAACACAGGTGATACAATGCCAATTCGTCAAAGGCCCAGACGCATACCATTCGCTCGTGAGAAAGAGGTTGAAGAAATGATTGACGATATGAGGAAAAATGACGTGATAGAGCCCTCTTCTAGCCCTTGGTGTTCACCTGTCGTGCTTGTCAAGAAGAAAGATGGTTCAACGAGGTTTTGCGTAGACTATCGACGATTGAATGATGTAACCAAGAAGGATAGCTACCCATTACCAAGAATCGATGACACACTTGACACATTGAGTGGCATGAAATGGTTTTCAACGCTCGATCTGAAAAGCGGCTATTGGCAGGTGGATTTGGATCCCAAGGACAAGGAAAAGACCGCATTCTCAACTGGGAAGGGACTCTGGCAATTTAAGGTGATGCCATTTGGATTATGCAATGCACCGGCAACTTTTGAGCGTTTGATGGAACAGGTGCTGGCGGGACTGCTGGGAGAAACCTGCCTAGTTTACCTCGATGACATCATCATTGTTGGACGGGATTTTGACGATCATCTAAGGAAATTGGAAAAGGTACTCGACAAGCTGCGTGGAGCAAATTTAAAGTTGAGTCCAAAGAAATGCTCTTTCTTCAAGCGCGAAGTGAATTATCTAGGACATGTTATTTCTGAGAGAGGAATTGAGACTGATCCAGCCAAGACTGTCGCTGTCAAGGAATGGCCAACACCTAAAGACAAAACGCAAGTTCGGGCATTTCTTGGATTGTGCTCGTATTATCGGCGGTTTGTGAAAGGATTCTCGGACATTGCCAAGCCATTGCATCGATTGACAGAGGATAAACGTGCCTTTGTTTGGGACGAGGATTGTGAGCAAGCCTTTCGAGAACTAAAAGAACGGCTTTGTAACACACCAATTCTCGGATATCCCAGCGCGAAAGGAATATTCGTAGTTGATACGGATGCCAGCAACATTGGAATAGGAGGTGTCCTTTCACAACGCGATGGTGAGCAGGAGAAGGTTATTGCTTACTTCAGCAAGTCACTATCCAAGCCGGAGAAGAATTATTGCGTGACCAGGAGGGAATTGCTGGCCGTAGTCAAAACTCTGCACCATTTCAAGAAGTATTTACTGGGACGGAAATTTTTGATCAGAACTGATCACGCTGCTTTGAAATGGCTGCTTCAGTTTAAGGATCCCGAAGGCCAAGTAGCCAGATGGTTGGAACAACTTCAGGAATTTGACTTTGAAATCGAACATCGCGGCGGAAGAATTCATGGCAACGCAGATGCATTATCGAGACGCCCATGCGTGGAAGATTGCAAGCATTGTGCCAAGAAGGAAGCTGCTTTTCTTAAGGTGATAAGGACTGATACTGTTGACGAGGCATGGGGAGATGATGCGATGAAATTAGAACAGGAAAGAGATGCAGATATCAAACCAATACTGGAGTGGCTACGAAGTGGTAACAAGCCAAGTTGGAGTGACGTCGCCCAATATAGCGCGGTAACGAAAGGTTTATGGGCACAGTGGAAAAGCCTTACGCTGCATAACGGACTTCTGTGCAGGAAATGGGAATCAACAAACGGCAAGGACGAGCATTTGCAATTGGTGGTGCCTCGTTCAAAAATAAGGGATGTATTAAAAGCGTTCCATGATGGATCTTCTGGAGGACATTTGGGAATTAGGAGGACTTTGGTGAAGATCAAGGAGAGGTTTTATTGGTTGCATTGCAAATATGACGTCGAAGATTGGTGCCGGAAATGCACTAGTTGTGCAGCTGTCAAGGGTCCACAAACAAGAAGCAGAGGGGCGATGAAAATCTACAATGTTGGTATGCCTTGGGAGAGAATAGCCTTAGACATCGCTGGACCATTTCCAATCACTGATTCGGGCAATCGCTACGTTTTAGTGGTTATGTATTATTTTACAAAATGGCCGGAGGTCTTTGCCATACCGAATCAAGAGGCAGTAACTGTAGCCACGAAGTTGGTAAACGAGGTATTCACCCGATTCGGAGTGCCCTTGGAGATGCACAGTGATCAAGGACGGAACTTTGAATCCCAAGTTTTCCAGGAAACTTGTAAACTTTTGGGAATCCATAAGACTCGAACGACCCCTTATCATCCACAGTCAGATGGAATGGTCGAACGCTTCAACCAAACATTGGAGCGACACTTAGCAAAGGTGGTTGACAGCCATCAGAGAGATTGGGACACTTACATACCTCTCTTCTTGCTTGCCTATCGGACTGCTGTACATGAAAGTACCGCAAAGACGCCTGCATTTGCAAATTTTGGAAGGGAATTGAGATTACCGGCAGATCTTGTATCGGGCTGTCCACCTGGTGACTCTCGCACCGAGTTTAGCGATTACATAAGCGAGTTAAGGGCAAAAATGTTGGACATTTATGAGCAGATCAGGGAGGCCGGTCTTCAAGCTAGTGATCGCGCAAAGACGCGCTATGATCGACGAGCCAATTCTGTTGGGTTTGAAGAGGGGTCATTGGTCTGGCTTCATAATCCAGTCAGAAAGAAGGGAAAATCTCCAAAGCTGCAACCGAGTTGGGAAGGTCCTTACGAGATAGTCACGAAGATCAATGACATTAGTTACAGAATTCGGAAGTCTTCAAGGAGCCCTTTGAAAGTTGTCCATATAGACAGGTTGGCGAGGTATTACGGCAGCAACGATGCTCGGGACGAGCGAATCTAAGAGGGGGGCAGTGTGACAGAAAACTCTTTGACATCATGACGTCAATGGATGGTTGTCAAACGTTGCCTAGAGATTGTAAATTTCGTCGTGAATTGTCAACACGAGTTGGTGTAATCGGTAAGGCGTGTGGATTACACCACAGAGACCCCGAGTTCGAGTCCCGCCGTAAACATGAAGTTTTTTAGTTGATGGAAGTTTTGTCGAACTTTCTGGAATATTTGAGTGAAAGTAATGAAAAATTAAGGAGCGAGAAGGAGAATAAATAAAAATGAATAACGAAATTATTGGAAGGTTCTGGAGGCATGACGATAAAAAAAGAATAACGAAATTGAATGTTCTAGAACCTGACCGGGGGTATATAAGCGGAACTGCGGCTCACCGCTGGCAGTTGAGTTCTAAGTCTAAAGCGATTCGGAAGAAAAGGAAGAAGTGAAAAAGAAGAAAAGTGAGTGAAATAGTGAAGTGCAGTGAAATAGTGAAGTGCAGTCAGTTAAGTGAAGTTAGCGTGAACGGCAAAGTTGTGTCAGTCGGCCGGACTCTGCTGGAGAGGAACGCCGATAACTTAACTCCGTGGACGCTGTAACTTAAGCGCAATAGAAAGTCTGAAAACCGGTATTAGTGTTTCATTTCATCCAATCCCGTAACCCAAGCCCGCATAGTCAGGAACGTGACGTCAGGCACGTAACAATATTGTGAAACTTCCCAAAAGGTTGGCTAATAAGGGGATAATAAGATACGTAAATGTTTGTAAAGTTACTTTAGTTTCAGGCGGTTTTTACAAGAATATATGTAAGTACGATCAAATATATTCTATATAAGTACTGTGTAATGAACAATTAAATCGTAAAGGTTTTGCGTGGTTTTATTTTTTTATTAGTTTAAATCGTTTTCGTCTGACGTCATAAATTACTACAAAAACACAGAATTTGGCGCCTTCGTTTTTAAGATATAACGTAATCAATGGAACTTGAAACTTATGATGGAAAATGAAAAACGTCACTTCTGTTTCTTTTTTCAAATAATACCTACTTGGATAAGTATTATAGTACATGTGGTTCTTATTTTGGAGCCTGTTGACTTTCTAAACTAACCCGAGACTCGGTGTTTCAGGTCATCAAGGACTTTCCCTAGACTCCCTACCTACAATAACATTAATCTGAGCAGAACATATTATTATGTTTAAATACAAAATAAGAAGCAGGTACAAAGTAATTGGATTTTTTTTTCAATATGAGGAATAGTAACTAATAATCTAAAATAAAGTGTATAGATCTAAGTAGGGAGGTATGTTTTTACGCGTTGAAATGACTGAAAGGGGTTGTTAACCTAACATTAAAATGTGTCTTATATAACAAAGACATAAGGTAGGTAATGTTTTGTGCCAACATATCTGGAAAGTAAATCTGACTGTATATTTGAGCGACTGAACAATAGAATTTCCACAACAACAAATGTAATATTCTATTCTAAAAGGATAATGCTCCAGGCATCTTTTGAAAGGATCTTTGTTTCCTTATTTTCTATACACGTGTAAGAAGACAGAAGTATGCAATCCTTTATAGCTAATACGCATTGTATTTTCAGTTCTATGATCCAAGCGTGAAATATGCGTAAAATTACTAACGAATCATTTTTAAAACTAAAATTATAGATTCAACATGAATATTTAAATAAAATTATATTTTCTATTTTACCTACTATTTTCGTGAAACAATGAATTATTTTTAAGCCTCAAAACACTATTTTAACACAAATCTTGGTAACGCTAGCTTAAGATGCTAAAAGCATATTTATATTATACGTATTTATGATTATCTTTTAAAGCAGGATAAGTTCTTCATAACAAAAGACAAGAAGTCGAGTGGGGCTTTTTATAATGTAGATGAAATTAAAAGAAATCCTTTCTCCTGTGTCGTAGCTGTGCGTTTTCGCGCTACGTGTTTTTCCATGTGGGAATCGAAACCGCGTTGCATGGCAATTGTTTATTTCTTTTTTTTTCATTAAGAGTTGCCCCTCACTAGGACTTTTCCTGTGTCGCGAGTACCTACGTTTACAAATAATAGGTATTATTGAAATTGCCGTTTTGCAGTACTGGCCATGTCAAATCAAAATAGTTTTTGTTAGGCTAAGGGTAATTAATTTTGATTTTAAAACATGGGATTCTTTCTCCAAAAGTAGTCATTTGTTTATTGATTAATGTTACATTTACATTTTTCATTTTCAAATCAAAAAATTCGTTTAAATTTTTTCATGCAAAACGGCAATTTCATAGGTAAAGACCTATTATTAAATTGCACATACACCAAATGCTTTGTGGATCACACTAAGGTATCGTGCGGGAATCAAAACCGCATTGCACGGCAGCCGATTATTCAACTACATATCTACCGCATAAACCGACCAGTAAAACGGAAATACAAAAAAACAAAACATTTAGGTCAATCCAAAAACTGGTGTTACACTCCAGACTCGGCGGTTAATGATAACAGTAGCACGGCTATAAACCAACCCACGTGTCACTTCCCACTGACCACTGATTAAATAATCTACTAAGAAGAATCAAGGTGTATATCCGTCACATCTCGGACACTTGTCTAAACTCTAAAACTAGCATTTTGCCGAGACCTTGGTGACGTTAATAATGTACATCGGAATGCTCTAAACATGTGAATGGCTTTAACTTTTAGATAACTTTTAGAGCACTGTTTTAAATTGAGTTCTGTTTAATGTGTTTACTAATTTTAGTTTTGATTTTCGTAGATATCAAACTCATGGACCTACTCGATATAGCTAAGAACTGATCTATTCTAAGTTCTACTAAGAACATGACCTATGCTGGTGTCTTTAGAGTTTTCAGAATTGTTAGCACAACGCACTACGCCGCGGTAGTTCAAAACCCTAGGACAGACTCACTCAACAATAAATTCTCATGAAAACATTTTCTACGTAAGTAAAATATAGCCAATGCCGAAGTTGAACTACTTCAGCTTATTTATACGAAAGAAATAAAAAAGAGAACAAAAATCATTTATTTGGCATTAAGCTTCCCCGAACGATGTACTTACAATAAAAAAATATAAACAAAATAAAAGTACTCAGGTATAAATAAGTTTCCGGTAATGCCACCCATGTCCAAAGGGTTGTCATTTTAGACAAAGTTGCAGCTGGTTTATAAGATTTTCATCTAAGTATAAAGTATGTAAATAAAGATAAAAACTTAATAAACAAATTACGGCATCTAACCGGCGCAATGCGTCACATAGGAAATTAATCTCTAAATGTATTCAAGATACACTTGTTATAACGACTATATTTACTTGAAGGGTCACCAAGTCTACAGACGGGTCACCTCGACATGGTTTCTGGAGGACCCCATGGCAACAGACTCAAGCAACCATGACTGTGTCGCAATATTTATCAATTACATTACATCATGTTGTAATATTTGTTATGCTTATAAACATAATTACTTTGGTACTACTCAAACTATGTTTATCGATGGGTCTATATTTTTCCTAATTCTAAGATTTCTAAGAGTATTATAAGGTTTTATATTGATTGCATGATTGTTTAGGTCGGGCAAAATGTGCTAATGAATTTCATTATTAAACTATCGACTCTAATTAGCGACCGAATTGCTCCACTCTTCAATCACTAGGTATCTATTAAAACCGCAGCAAAATCCGTCGCGTAGTTTTAAAGATATGCATACATAGGGATATAGAGACGGAGAAACGGACTTTGTTTTGTACTTTGTAGTGATGGCCATATTGTTAGGTCGGAGTTCGGAAGTTCGGCGGTATTTAGCACATACCTCCAACTTTATTTTTTGACTTTATTTTTATTTTCCCATTAACTTTTTTCCTTAATCTCATAAGAACAGTCTCCTAACTATAGCAAACTTCGAGTAAACTACGACTTAAAAAAAATCGTAATCGGTCTAGCAATTCAGGCGTGATGATACGATCAAGAAAACTATAGGTAGGTACCAAAAGCTTAGTAAACAAAAAATATAGTAACATATGTAATCATCATAAAAACACAAAAAAACTGAATTATTGTAGGTAAATTAACTAGATGAACTCATACGCCATATATTTGGAGAGTGTCTACACATGGCACGATGCAGCGAGGGTCAAAATTTTTTGATCAGACTTTTAACCAAATTTTTATGTGGACCACTGACATATTAGTCTTGAGAAAGTATATATTTTTTTAATCGATCCGTTATTCAAATACTAATTAAAATATAACATAAAAAACCTCCTCCTTTTTAGTAGTCGGTTGTAAACCGCTTAATATCATAGCTATGTCCGGTAGAGAAGAAATATAATTTTGACGCATGGTGGGTGAACTCATCTAATTCTGTGACTCGCCTAATTCGGTGATATTTGGTTTGAGCGCTATCATAGGGCTATACGAGTGAAATCAAAGGTTTCAAATACAACCTTAAGCCTCAGTAATTAATCTCGAATTCGTATGTAAATTTTGGGGATGCTCGAGTGAGCGAGATAGAAACAGCTAACGGTTTTCTAAGTTCGGGCGCGAATTTCGACGGTTTCCGCAATGGTTGTGAATGGGTGGCGAACTTTGCTTCATGTATATAAGTATTTAACCCATTTTTTAGCTTCTTTCGAATAAAATGGATTGTATATGATATTCCCTTGATGTGGCAGCAAATAAATCGTCGAAGTTCTGCGTCTTTTTCGTGTTAGAGCTTATTTTGTTCGTCAAAAATATTAGTGTTTTAGCGGTTGAGTGGTTTCTGTGCTATCACAGAATTATAGTAGTTATGTACAAATATTTGTGGTTTTAACTAAAATTATTGACTTATTTTGAGTGTAGCAGACAATATTGATGTTATTTTATTACGTTTATCTGGTCTTAATTAAATTGACGACTTTGAGCCAATATTATATTTTGCTATCACGGAATTAGATGACACTTTTTTTTTGGACTTGTCACGTAATTGCGTGAGTAATTTACCAAATTTCACAGTTTTTTTTATTAATATGAGCTCAACTTTGGGCAGCCGCTAAAATCTTAGCAGGTAGGTACGTATTAATTATTTTAAATTGCAGATTCACTTTCAGATATATCATGGATGATCCCAACAAGAAGAACAGAAAATATTCGGAGATCGATCTCAAAGTCACTTGCCTAATTCCGTTATATCAGAATTAAAGTATACGCTATCACGGACTTAAAGAGGTCACCACGGAATTTGGCAAGTTGACTTGGTTTAGTAAATTTGGTATAACTCCTAGGTGTCTAGAAAAACATCTGATTATTTGTGCTAATATTCCTCATAAAAGATTGATAAAAATCTCATGCTGATACTGAATTAAATTAGTTAATAATTTACTGGTATTTTGTAACTCAAATGCCTTTGTCACGAAATTAGATGAGTTCACCCTATACCTAGTCTAGCCATAAATACTGTAAGTAATAAAAAAAATATTTTTTCTATTGCAAATAACATTTATTACTTTTACAGTATGTAAGTTTAATACATAAATATAAAACAATTTAAAACATAAAAAGCTTATTCGAAGTGATCTCCATTGGCTGCAATACAGTCCTTTAAACGTTGAGACCAGTTATCAATAGAAGCACGCACTCTTTCCATGGGAAAATTCTTCACTGCCAATCGTATGGATTGTTTTAGGGAGTCCAAATTATCATGACGTTTAGAGCAAGCCCTACTCTCTAAAACTGATCATAAATCATAATCCAGCGGATTAAGATCGGGACTAGACGACGGCCAGTCTTCAACTCTGATGAAGTCGGAAACGTTCGTTTCCAACCAAGACTGCGTGGACCGAGCTATATGATCCGGCGCCGAGTCTTGCTGGAAGGACCATAGTTGGTTATTGAACATGGTGTTGATAAGGCTTAACTACCTTCTCAAGAATGGTATTTTGTTAGAAAACACAATGAAAAGTTATATAAAAATGACAGATTCCAAATTCAAATGTAATATTTTGTTTAACTTTAATTGTAACAGTATTTATGGCCAGATCATGTAGGTATACGCAGCTTAATATCAAGTACCTACTTACCTATATCTAAAGTAACCTTATCCTCCTAATCCACAGATAAATAAGTAAGCATTTTTTATGAAAATTGCCTACTCATCCCGCACCCAAACTTTGTATCTTAGACTACACGTGATATTCATATTCATATGATAAAGAGGTAAAATTTGTAAGTTTGTATGTAGGGCGTAATCTTTGGAACCGCTGGTCGGATTGCCAAAATTCTTTCACTGATAAATAGCTACAATGTTCCTGAGCGCTATAGGCTATAAAACACGCTACGATCAAAAAGGAGCCGAGCAGCGGGTGAAACCGCGCGAGATATAGCTAGGTTATTTATAGCAATCAAAATTGTACAGAGGTGGACTTGATGCCTTAGGCATTCTTACTTGAAATTCTTTCAGACATGGGGTAATATGGTAGGTGCAAACAAAGGTATAATAATATGTGTACAAATATTTGTATTATGTAATAAATCGCATAATAGTATTGTCACAATCCCATGCTACATATGTCAATGTATAATCTACTTAGTCGGGTCATAAGTTCTGTCAAAACCTTATATTTTTAATTTTCGATTACTGGCCAGAAATTCTTCGACTTATTTTAAAAATAGAACTTTCGCGCTTGTAGAAAATAAAAAAGAAATTATTTTTTATTCATTTTTAAATATGGAGTGGTCGAATAAAGAAGACAGAATCGCGGTTATCGCGTTGCACCGCTGTGGTTACGCGCCAAAAGACATTTTCAATATTCTTCAAAATTTGAAAATAACGTT
This sequence comes from Spodoptera exigua, assembly GCA_902829305.4. Taxonomy (NCBI): domain Eukaryota; kingdom Metazoa; phylum Arthropoda; class Insecta; order Lepidoptera; family Noctuidae; genus Spodoptera; species Spodoptera exigua. Next base: position 15,835,186 of record LR824601.2, on the reverse strand, counting down.
ACGGTTTGTTTATCGTACTATCAAACGATACACCGAAGAGTCAAGCTTCGAAGATCGTAAGAGAAGCGGCCGACCTCGCACAGTTCGGACACATAAGGTCATCAAAGCAGTGAAGGCGCGAATCGAACGAAATCCCGTACGTAAACAAAAAATCCTAGCTCTGCAGATGGGGCTAAGCAGAACCACTGTTAAAAGAGTACTAAATGAAGACCTGGGACTACGAGCTTATCGTAAAAAGACAGGACATTTTTTGAACGAGCGTTTAAAAAAAATTAGGCTAGACAGATCCCGCGCTTTGCTACGACGGTACGCGGGAAAAAAATACCGCGAAATTCTTTTTTCGGATGAAAAAATTTTTACTATTGAAGAAAGTTTTAACAAACAAAATGATAAGGTGTATGCCCACAGCAGTGAAGAAGCAAGCGCGCGTATTGCGAGGGTCCAGCGTGGGCATTACCCTTCCTCATTCATGGTTTGGCTTGGAGTCTCATATTCAGGCGTAACTGAGGTGTTTTTCTGTGAAAAAGGTGTGAGAACTAGTGCCGAAGTTTATCAAAATACTGTCCTAACAAACATAGTGGAACCTCTTTCTCAGACAATGTTCAGGAACAGGCATTGGATATTCCAACAGGACTCTGCACCGGCTCATAAGGCACGAAGTACGCAAGACTGGTTGATCGCTCGTGGAATTGACTTCATCCGGCATGAAGACTGGCCCTCTTCTAGTCCAGATTTAAACCCACTGGACTACAAGATATGGCAATATTTGGAGGAAAAAGTCTGTGCTAAACCTCACCCGAATTTGGAGTCTCTCCGAGCATCTCTGGTTAAAGCAGCGGCAGACATAGATATGAATGTGGTGCGTGCAGCGATCGATGACTGGCCGCGTAGATTAAGGGCATGTGTTCAAAATGGGGGAGGGCATTTCGAATAATGTAAATAAAATTATATTGTACATTTAATGACCTTTCATTTCATATATAATTTTTAAATAATTGTCAAAAGGCGTATAAGTTATTACATCAAAAGTTTGTGACAGAACTTATGACCCGACTAAGTATAATTATTATTTAATTAAATAATAGACAAGTAGCTATTTACGCATACCTATCTAAGAACATATTAATGGAAGTGCATTATTGCAATTGTTTTAAAATATGTATTTATTAAAATGACCTCAGATTTCTAGGCCAACATTATTAATGTCGGTATTGACAGTAACCTAGGCAATATATTCAAGTCATCTTCACAATAGTGCTTTGTCCTTATCACCAATAAATTACATTAATCAAAAGGCAACACAAATAAAAACAAAAAGAATTTAAAAACCGACTGAATACTTAATAAATAGATTGTCAATGCCTATCCCTGTTTACGTTCATTAGTTATATGTATTTTTCATAGTATTCATAATACATGCTGTATATATATAAATTTTCTTACAAACGGTGTGACATCCATCGGTCTCCATAAATCCTCCATCCAGGACAAGACATTTAAAGAACCTAGATGGTATGGTTACCATTTTTGTCTCTACATCGGTCATTGACCATCGTGCTATCATTATCTGTTCATCTGCCAATATAATATTTTAGAGATGATAAACATAAATTATATTTCCTGAATCAAACTGCACCTTAACAAAATCTACGAAGAATATAACAGTTTTCCAAACACCTAATCTTGGAAATCAATAGCGTAAAGTGTAAAGTTTGATTCGGGTATGAAAAAAAGAACAAAAGGTATTTAATTGCTTGAAATGTTTTTTGCTATATCAAAATGCTTAGGAGCATAATAGATAAAATTCTGCACTAAATCTTTGATCAGTCTTTGTGGTACTTAGCGACAATTATATAATAATTTTATTACCTATTAGTTACAACAAAATCGATTATTAAAATTCCATAATTATTATAGTTAAATTCCATTCATGTGATTTCTTATCGTCCTGCATAATTTGATAATACAAATATTTGAATTCCTTTCATAAACAATATAAAAAAAAAACAAAATTATGTAATCTATAGGTAATTCTTCGATTCCACATGGAATTATTGCTTTTTCGTATCGGTTCTTGCCATACTCGGGTCTAAGGAAACATATTGAAAAAAAAACATCGAATTACTAAACGTCTCTCTGAGTGTCTTTCATGATTTCATCTCTTTAAGGAAACACTTAAGGAAAAATTTGTTAAATACGTTTGCGTATTTAACGAAGACGTTGGTAACGTTGTTGTTTTTTAACGTCACTTGAAAGGTTATACTATTCGATTGACGAATTTGATTTTTTGCCGCAGAAGTCTCAATATTGGCACATGTGCTCCAGAGTCCGGGATCTGCACGGGGCATGGAATGGATTATCACATGAGATTGAAAACGTCATAGCATCGTAACGGGTGAATTGTACGTTTAGATAATAACTTAACATCTCTATCAATTTGGAAAACAAAATGAAATCTTCAAAAAATAAGTTCGATCGATCACTTAAAATGTATTTCATACGAGGCACTTGGGGTGTATAATAATATGCTAATTGCAATAATAAAAAAATATCGTCGATTGACGTATGCGTTATGTACACTTCAAAAACATATGTGGACTATATTTACTGGGTATATAAAAAAAATAATGGAAATTTGTGACGTTCTGTAGTATGATCGCCATTATTTGTATGATGTTTGTTTACTTGCCAAAGTGTCATTAGTTCACTACAATGACGCTACGTAGGCATTATAAGTAGGAAGTACATACCTAAGTAAGTAGGTACATATATTTTGTATAAATCTCGATCACTCTTTTACAGTTTTGTCATGTCTATGTATTTTTTACTAAATAAAACAATATTTTAATCACAGAACACCACCTCAACTAATTTATATTGACTTCTCCGAGTTAACGTAAGATAAGATTACGTTTACCCAGTTCGAACCAACAAGTCTCCGTTTTCCAATCTTTTATAGTCGAGAGTAGTCATCACACCCCCTTTTCTTTCATCTCATTTTCCACAGCAAGCATGAGTTCTTTTAAAAATATCGCCTCATGTGCCTAGGTCAAATCTACTTTTAATAGAAATTAATTTTCTATTTCAATAAAATTGCCCTAACATACATATGTGCCGAGAAAATATAACTCATTAGGCGCCTAATATTTGTTAATCTTTGAGAGAAAATTCTACGCAATATTATTATGATGAACTCAGCCGTTCAATCTCTGAATCTGAAATTACGTGGCCGAATAATTTGAGTTCAGTACGCGTAACAAAACATACCATGAATTTATTTGTATGTTTATTTAGATAAAATGAGATACTAACTACTAAATTGTTTGTTTAACTACAACTCTGTGTAAACAATAGCGAATTTTTTTATTGTCCAGCCTTTATTTTAATTAGTGGGCGCAGCTAAATATTACTTAGGTAGGTACGTTACGTTTTTGAAATATAAAAGTGCTTGGTAGACAATATTGTTTGGTCTAAAAGTACCTAATGAAATAATGCCTTTAGTTACAAGCTTTTTTAGGGCTTGCTCGTTGCATCTGAATTCTAAATTTCGTAGCGCTCAGCTACGCTGTTTTGTATTCTATTTAATTTTCGTACATTTATGTGGAAATGCAATTAGCCTTTAAGTTGTAGGTAATAGAATGTTGTTCAGCGTTGATTTTTTTTTTTGCTTGCCATATTAGTTGCATGAGCGACTCCTTGTTTGTTTGATACTTTGTTTCGCGTTACGAAATATCTACTAACTGATAGAGTTGTTTGATAATTCGACATTTTTATCAGTGATATCTCTTTTCCTGGTTTTTCTGTAACTACAAGTTAAGTTCCTCGAATCCTGTAACTATCTTCTTAGAACTGTATTCGTCTTTATCAAATGCGAAAAGATTATTTCCCCATCTACTAAATAAATATAATAAATACCAAATTATGCAAATGTAAACTAACTTTAGACAGTAAGTAAATATTTGCAAAATCATAAATATTTTTCTAGTCTAGATTTGGTTCTCATATTTTAAAAGTGCACCTAGTAGATGCTTAGTATCTACTTTGTAGCCACAATCGCGTTGCGTCGAAGGAAAACCTCGAGGGCCAATCGGAAGGAAGCTAGAGCAATCGAATATATACGTGTTCTACATACTAGTTGATAATAAATAATAGATTAGATATATTATGTATAATGTACCTCCGCACAGCTGACCGACAATTGTGACACGCGGGAGGTGTTTCAGATAATGTTTTGATATTATCTATTCGTAAAGGTCATATGCTTCTAGCCTTCGTGTTGATACTTTAGAAATGTAAAAGATAGTATTTATCTCAATAAATCGTGTAAATTCGGCCTACTGTTATAATTTTATAATTCTCTCTACTACCTAGTAGGTCTGTTTCTACAGATGAATTTTCACGGTGGCAGGTACCTGTGATATCAATATTAAACAAATCGCGTTGAGTGTTATGTCCGCGTAACTGCATAACATTTTAGGACTAATAATAACATAACAGTCTGATGCAGTCGCTCTAAATGAAATATACTCCAATTCATAATTATTAGCATTTATTCCGGCAAATCTGGCTGACATCAATCCCAAATTAACATTGGAGTAAAAATATAATGAATGAAGTAAAAGTCTCCTAAGCTTTTATTATTTCCGAAAATGAAATTGTACGTGGGTATAGGTCATTTATCTATGTTTATTTATTTATTATAGATAAATACCAATTGGATAGATCTCAGAACGTTTGTGCTTGACAGCCGTATTTGAACAAGAGAATAAAGAAACTTAAAGAAGATCCAGTAGACCATCACAAATGGGACTAACTAGGGCTGATGTCCAGCCGGAGTTGCGGATGCAAATACAATACGAAGTCCGGAGATGGAACGTAGTAGTTTTAGGGTACAATCCTTAACTTAAGAGCGGGAGAAGTTTTTGGACTGCACGGTTGGTGCGGTGGCTGAGCAACTGGCTGCCGTGCAACGTCTCGCGCGTTGGATTCCCGCACGGAATAAGTCTTTGTGTGATCCACAAATTGTTATTCCGGGTCTAAAGTGTCATGTGTTTGTGATATTGTAGGTATGTTTGTAACCGCATCCATGACTTAGCTTAGCTTAGTCTGGGACAACGTTTCTTTAAAAATCTATACTAATATTATAATGAGGTAAAATTTGTAAGTTTGTTTGTAGGGGTAATCTTTGAACCGCTGGTCGGATTTCTAAAATTCTTTCACTGATAGTTAGCTACAATATTCCTGAGTGCTATAGACTATAAAACATCACGCTTCGGTTAAATGGGGAGAGCGAGATTAGCTAGTAATAAATAAAAAAATATTTTTTCCTCCCATCAGTTGACACAGCCTAAATAAAATGTTCCTAATAATAAATTAGCAGCGAATTATTTTTTTACTATTATTTTTATGTAGTTACGAGTTCTTGTCACAATAACTTAAAGAAAAGATTGATTTTCATGGTTATAGGTAAATAAGTACAATCAACACAATGTCAATGTCATTTGTTGACTTGGTCATGAAATCGACACAATTTACGAGTAAGTTTCTACCAACGTTTTAAGTTTGTATGTTGTAGTAAATTATGTTTGTAGAAACAGTTCATTTCACACATGATTTAACATTAAAACTATACAAATTTCTTATCGCAAATTCCTCATTAAATACACTTAGGTGCCCTAGCTTCGGGAAGACTTGTTTTCATATAATCAGCGAGTCAAGTATCTCTTTCAAGTTCCAGAGAAAAGTATGAAAAACAAAAAAGGTATTATACTTAGATCTATTAAAAAATAAAAATACAAACAATATATGTACATTCGCAATAAAAGGTATTGTAAAATACCTTACGCCCTCAATAATAGTATTATTTACTGACGTCATTAATAAGCCATATTATTTAAAACATTTTTTTAATACAATATTATTAAAATCAATGCTAGGAATGTTTAAGGAGACTTGTCAATAACCTCTTAAGATGTAAGGTTAACGGCTTTCGAATACAAGGCTTTGCAGCCATACAAGGAGACTACATCACTATAACTTTAATATAAATAATAAATATTAAAATGTTATATAGGTACACTTTTTATAAAAAAATTGACACGCAGGTAACGCTGTTATTTTGATTTCTTTGTCTGTCAGTTAATTTGAGTTAGTGATTTGTATGTAGTTCTGCTGAATTACTTTAATTGGTTCCCAATCACTACAAGTTAATTACTTAACTATTAGCGCTGTGGAGAAACCTCATTAACTTGTGGAGCAACAGAGCGAGTTATTTTCAATTAAATTTACATATTTCGCGGTGAATTATATTCACGTTCAATAAGTGCCTTAGTTATTTTTTACACATAATTCATTTTTATATTAAACGATTAGCTTTGGCTATGATTTTATTTTTTGTTACTAAATAAAAATATAATAAAAAACATTTAAACAGGTGGTATACCTACTAACAGAAAAAAAATATGATATTGACAAAGATGTTTATTTATTTTTTATAAGCTGTTCTTATAGTGAAGTGACTTACCGGAACGAGTATCGACGCGAAGTAGTTGTCACAGCGGAGTGCGCAGGAGTGTATTACGCGCAGGTTCACAGGTGACTGCAGCGGACTGTCGGCGCTCGCGCACTTATTCAGACACAAAAACACCGCCCTATGCGTTAACAATAACAATCTGTTTTCTCAGTGCGATGCCTAAACAATTCTTCAGTAGGTTACTACTGTGTCCAAGGGAGGTGTCGCTACAGGCGTTGCGCTGGGGACCCGGGTAGATGCGAGTAGTAGCCTATGGGGAGGTTTTAATGTGGCAAAAATCTTTGAATCTTTCTCTCCAAAAACCAAGGCGAGTTATTAATTAAGGATTTACCCCCGAAATTAAAAAAGGTACTAGGGGTAGGTGGTGGTAGGGGTAGGTACTAGGGGTAGGTGGTGGTAGGGGTAGGTACTAGGTAGGTAGGTACCTACATTATCAGGCTGATTCCTTCCACTACTGGACATAGGCCTCCCCAACTGCACGCCATTGAGATCGATGTTCAGCTCTTCTAGCCCAACTACTGCCAGCTACCCTGCGGATATTATCAGTCCACCTAGCTAGAGTAAAGTTTGCCTACCCCAACGGTCATCGGATTTTCGACAATCGTGACCACTGCCACTTCAATTTGCTTATCTCTTGGGCTATGTCGACAACTGTAGTTCTCTGTCGGAACACCTCCTGCAATGCAAGTAAACTCCCGTCATATAAGTTCCAAAAAAATTATAGGAACCATACGACGTCTGAGAGCGATGACAACAAAACTAATTTCCTACATCATCAAGGTAGGTACCTATCTCTCAATTTATTCATGATTGCAGAATAGAATTAAGTCCTCTGTACCTATTGTACAAATCGCAGTGCCACTATACCTTTACCACCTTTAGTGGGAAGGTCAATTTTCAGGTGAATATCTACTTGGTATCTTCAGAAGTTCAGTGGTAGCCACTGCCACTGCTACACTGCGGCTGTCATGGGCGGGAACATAATTTTAGGTACGGTACCGCACTCTTACTTAGATATTTCGGTTGACGTTTGTATATTTTCCTGTTGAGGTTCTCATATAAGTGCTTTACATTCAAGATACCATTTAAATCAACAGCCCGACTTCCAAACAAGGCTGATGTTCAGCCGGGTTGCGGGGCAGGCGTAAGTAGGTAAGTAAGTACCGCAGCCTCGGCCTAGAGTAGGAAAAATTACGGAGGCTTTTTTAGTCAGTAAGAGTCTGCCACTCCGTCTTTCCTCAAAAGTCTTTCCTGGGCGAAAGAAGCCACTTGCTGATTTTGCCCACTCAAAAGAGCACAAACATAAATTTGCTTATGAAAATTGGTCTTCCTTTGCTCAGCTGTCAGACAATTGCAGGCTGATACAATTGATATTTACACGATACCATTTATTTTACACATACAAGCACAATTTCAGCGCTATTATTGACTGTAAAGAAATGTAAGCAACTGTTTATACGTAACTATCGAATAAAATTCTTTTAGAAATTATGATTGTAAGCGTTTATTCGTAATTGTGTAAATTTTACACCAATAGTCATGTTTGGAAAATTATCGCTTTCAAGATTTTAGGTGTCTTAAAACAGGCTTGTATGAGAATACCTACTTACAAATAGAAAATTTCATACTTAGGTATACATTAAGCCAGTCAGTAATTAATTAAAGCAACAATTCACGCATTCATGTTCTAAACAATGCGTATGGTATCGTCTAAACAAGTCCTAAACTTATCAAGATCAAGAAGTGGTCAAGTGTATTTTCAAAGAAGTGGTACCGTGTACATAAAACTATAAGTATAAAATAACAGTAGATACCTAGTATCTACATGTAGCGTAGATACTGTGATGAGAAATTCATGCAATAAACTTTATTAGGTACTGGAACATACCTACTTATAATGTAGGTACTAATATTGTTTACCTTTGGGGTTTTTAACTTTCTACAGTTACAAATAGTACCTAAGCAGTATACTCACCTACCACAAGTACGGTCCTAAACAAAATAATAGCATTAATCATCTGCAGATTACGAATTATGTCACGCATTGATGATCCTCTTTTTCCCCCTGGTGTGCAAATTAATGTGACGTTTTAGGGATATCCATTATTTCAATTCTCCACCACTTTTTCCGCCACAATAGAAATGTTGAAAACACGTGTACGAACTCTAAAACACGTAGGTTTTGGTGACGTCAGGGAAAACATTTCAAAGGATAAATCGGAGAAAAAAAATTGAGTATAACTAAATTTCCTGAAATATTTTATTATTTACTATGATCCTCATTTAGGGTGTCTTCCAGGTGGGACTTCCTGGTGAGTGACAATGTGTGTAATGTATGAGTTGAATGGCGATTTAGGAAATATCAAACTATCATCATACTTAGCTCGACACGTGTTGTTATGGAGATCTCACTAAAAAATAAAATGGTACTAAGATATTTTTTCTAAAATTCTATTGTGCCTTTTCAAAATGACCATAAAACAAGTTTGGTTAGGCTTGTTGTACAAAACGGCCGCAGTAAAAGAATTAGCAAACTGAAGTGGCAATGGGCAGGACACATTTGTCGAATAAGCGATCCATTAAAGTAGATGTATTCTAAAGTGAAGACCAATATTTCTTGAAAGCTATAAGATTTACATAATTTAAATTGTGTTGAATGAACAAAAAGCTTCGTAATCAACGTCTTAAAATAATAAACCACATATTAACTGTAGCCCTTTTGGAGTCTCTTTCTTGCCTTACTACTAACTGTAGAAGTTCATTTGGAGTTCTCTTGACGGGTAAAAAGGTTGACTTACATGAAACTGCTCAGAAGTATCACTTCAGACGAACCTAAGCGATTTACTCATTTATAATGTTACAGCGTATTGAAATCGTCTAATTTCAAAACAAGACGTAATAAAGTTGTTCGATATACTAGGAGACTTACTAGTAAATAACGAAAATTCATCTAAACTCAAATGCAGAGTATTGTGATGTAGTGTTTAGTATTGTGAAATGTGAAGAAGTGTGAGGGAAAGAGAATTTTCTTAGAAATCATGATTATTTTGCTATATCCAGCAAATAAAAGTTGCAAACACTTAATTATTCGTTTTATTCCTTAAGATAAAGTAAATTTATCGAAACACACAAATAATGGTTGAAAAGGTGCGGCAACCACCTATAAAGGATACTTATATCTATGCATGCATGCCCAAGTATATAAATTTCCTATTAATAATAGATTTACAAAACATTGCAATATATAAGACAGTATAATGACAAAATTTGAGAAGACTATATTTTACAAGAGATTTAGGCTTTTTCTACAAGTAGAAACATTCCTAGTTCCAGTACGCAGTAATTAAATTAAACGAAAATGCTTGTTTAAGTATTGGTTGAATAATTTCAAATAATTTCAAATTATTGTTGGTTGGTTGAATAATTTCAAATTATTCAAGAGCTACGGTTTTTACGAATATTTTAGTTGTAGCGCTAGATAGTTCCACACCTACTCTGAAGATGGCGATTAATATAAATCAAATAAACATGAAATCCTAACTAGAATAATTTCAATTCATATGAATATGTATATATGATCTTGCAAAATAGTACAACTAGTTCAGAGCACGGCGGCACTCAGTTAAGAGGTTAATTTATGATTCCTTTTTTCTGAATGGACGTAGTTGTCTAATAAGCGCGTCTGGCTGATTTAAGTGAGTACTAAACAGGAAACTTGGCATTACAGCACCATTACAGAGTCGCGGCGTGAGGTAATCCCGGCACTCGCCGACACCCCGACACCGGCCGCCTCGCCTCGCCACACTCGCATCTGTTTGCGGTAAATGTTATACGTATATCGCGTCCCTCACTATTATCCTACTACATAATTTACATACTGTTCAATTTATTACAAAAAATGTTTCATTATCAGTTAAGTATTTAAGTAATATAGCATTTCAATCATTATAATTACACTACCAGTTTATATTGTGGCTAATAGATCCATTATTTGATTAGAACATCAATATCTGTTTAACATCAAAAGTCCGATATACACTTTATTAATATCCAACAAAAACACAACAAAGCAAATCTGTATAATACTTTAATCTTATAAGGAATTAGCACTTTATGAAGTACAATAGTTTTATGATCTGTACTGTAATATAAAATAAACAATTTAAATACACTTAAGAATTAGTCCATGAAATCTGCATCGTCTGACAGGTCCTGAAACAAAACGAAAGTATGAGAACATGCGATTCGAAGCAAATACCTCCTACATACATCACAACGGAGCGTGTATATTATTTTAATTCGCTCTCTAAAATCTACAATAACCCTGAGCGCACCAAAATAAAAAAAAAATTACTCTCTAAACTTGAGATTGTCACAAATTGTAGGGTAGCATCTGCAAGAACAAACATACACGCACTATGGGCAATAGCAGCTCTACTATGCGACGTTTTTACACATTTAAGTACATGGTATCACCGCTGCTGGTGCGGCTGCCCTATCAATATATTTTTAAGAAAGCCAGAGAACTAGCAGGAGCAAACAATACATGTATTAAATGTGTAAGTTTCAACTATTGAGTTTTATTGTTTACGACAATAGTGGCCCTTGCATCATGAATAAAAAGAAAAAGCTGTATGCAACTTCTAACAATAATTAATTCAATATATATCTTTGATATGTCGTAAACGATGCACTTATAGGTAGAATGATGCATTCCAAACTAGATCCTTATTTGGAAATCTTTGTGTATTTACTTGTCTAATACAAATTAGCATGGTCAATATAATGGTCATTCTCGGTACATGTGAGTGGCAATGCCCTAACGACTTCTTGACATCTGGAACGCATACATGAGTACACTACGTCGTTTAGAGGTTCCTTTTCTTATACATATTACTGTAGCGAATATAATAACAAGAAAACTGCTGTTTTCATTTCTTAGATTTATACTTATTTGATCCATTTTGATAATAATCATATAGAATAGTTGGCCGGTACGTGCTTCGCTAGGCAATAAAAAATCGCTCCACCGATTCTGTGCAAAATTCACATAAACCACCTACTTAATAGTCCGTCCATAGCCTAAAGATTAGTTTTGGTTACGTGAGCCTTCTAGAATTTATAAAAAAACAAGTAGCCTTGGCTTTTATATTTCTAGATAGATCAACGTCATTTTCGATGTTTTTAGCAATAGCATTCCTCTGTTATCATAATTGTTTATTTATTAACAATTAATGATTTAACGTGGTATAACAAAGTTTGACTAATTGTTCTAAATCTTAAATATAGGTTTATTGGACAGAAAATTCCACAAATTATTGTGTTTTTGGTATCTTTTGAAACACAATTATGTCTTTGTTCATCTAACGCTTACCACCGGAGACAGGCCTCGCCCGATTCTGGCATCCGGGTGACCCTGCATGCTGTGAGAACCACGGACAGCACTCCTTGAGCGTGTGCTATGCCTAATTTAGGTCACCTCTGCAGAACTCACCGAAGTAACTACATACATTCGATCAGTACCTGATTGAGATTAAGGGAGACGCGCCGTTTCATAGGCTTTCGCGCTCATTTTTACCAGGATTTTACCCTCGGCTATGACATTGTGGGGACTCATAACTACCTTAATAGTCGCTGCCTCAAAGAGGTCGGTATCATCGTGGGATTAGTTCTCTTTGTACAATTGTCAGATACCCCATAGACCTACTAGCACCTTATAGGACCTTCGATTACACGACACCTACTATTTTCGCGAACCATTTTTTGTATGTCAGCAGGCCTCTGCTCAACCTGGAGTACATGCCGTTTGAACAGCGACTAATCCCTCGGCATAGCAGAACATAGGAGATGGGTCATTTCACCGACCGTCGTCGGTTAGCTATGTACGTCTGCGACATAAAAACCATGCAGCAGCAGGACGCACGAAACTATAGAATAGACCCATCATTTACGCGAAGCCTTCCTCGCTTGATAAATGGCAATTATAATCTACTTTAAAAAGACAAGCCACAAAAACCAGTTATTTTTCGACACATATAACTAGCAGACCAAGCGATATCCGTACCGTCTCAAATATAACAAAAAGGTGAGAACCTTTTAAACCTTCTCTGGATTTCAACAAATATTTTAAGACCAAATTATCCATAACGGTCCAGCAGTTCTCGAGTTTTAACGAAACTAACCAACAGCATCATCATATATATCATTTTTATATTATAAAAGATTGCTTCAGAAGATACCAAAATTGTGTAATGTGTAATAAATTCTTCAATAACGATATTATTCTAGCAATCGTTTTATAGACTAAGGGCATGTTTCACTTTATCCGAATATAGAAACATTATCTGTATGAACTATCTGCCACATACATTCATCGGGTACTTATAGGAAGGTGGTGAAATGGGCACTACACATTTTTACCCAATTATTCTTCAGTTCATGTTTTTGTATTTTAAGTAGCCTGTAGCCTAAAAGGCGACGGCATCCCATTCGATATTTTTTTTATTTTGTTGTTAAAATTGGTGATGGCCCGGAGGTAGACGCGCCTATTTCTCATATTCATGCGCGCGGCGCAAGTAACCCTGCAAGTTCCGACTTAACAACGAAACGAAGACGAAACTTTTCTCGAGTCAGTTTCAATTACTATTCATTAGTTTGAAATCGTCAATCCGTATTGTGCTAGGGACCATCTTAGCACAATACGGATTGCTTAACCCTTCTCCGTGTAGGAAGAGGTGTTTTATTAGCAGCAATAGCAATTTATACCTATGCTGATGACGATGTTCATGCGAAATTTTCGTTACTGTGCTTCTCATTCTATTGTAGACCTTTCTTTCTTAACCCAATAAACAATAGCCACACGAAGTGAATTGAAAGCTAAGTTAATGAGATTAGAACCCTAATATCTGTCGTATAATTTGACTTTTGTCTTCCATTGCCATTTCCTAGTACTATTGCGTACTATATAATATGTAGAGCGGTTAACAAAAATAAAAGAAGGTACTTACTCAAAGTAGTACCTATACTTTGCGGCAGCAAAAGTCAAAGTCAAGTCACTCAAGTTTGTCTTACAAACTCCCTAACTACACATAAACACAGCAGTATGTTCTCAGAAAATATATTGATAGGAAACATAAATAATAAATATAGGACTGTGTTGGTGCAGCTAGGTGACGCTGGGCACAGTCTCGTACGCTCGAGTGTAACATACCACACTGTCGGCCGTGCTGTCGAGGACAATGTCGTCAATCTCCCGCTCTAGTTCCTCCATGATGTCCAGAGAGTCGTGCCGTTTCTTCTGGCCCCGCTGCGCCGCGGTGGTATCGTCCGGCACTGTGCTATCCGGCACCATACGGGAAGGACTGCAACACACATAAGTTGTTTTGAAAGGAGTTGTTTCTCATGTCAACTAAACCATACAGGTACTTTTGAAATGTCGAAATAAAATATAGTCTGGCAGTCAGTTCGAAACTAGGTACTAGTACTCGTCCCAAAGTTTAGATTTGAATGGAGAAGAATGAGCAAAAAACTCAATAATCTTCATCTTATTCTCTAAATACATGTTCCTTGGTAAATTATAACTAAATTGCCTCGTTAATAAAAAGGCATATCAGAGGCAGGCGCTAAAGCTGAAGTCTAGCCAGGTTATTTATACCTTTATACCTTATAAAGATTATGAAACAGGCTCTCTAAGCCTGTATTTAGATACAGGCTTTGAAAGCCTGTAAATTTTATTAGACTAACAACTTAATTAGTTAAGTTGTTATCACCTTTACTGACATAAAATGTATGTTCCAACACCTTCACATAAGCACAGTAATTCATTAATAAGACATTCTAAATTGTTATTTCGTTGAAAAATTTTGTTTTTAATAGAAAACTAAAATACATATCAGTCCAATGCTTTTATAAAATTAACTATCAATGAGTTCAGTAGGACAAAAAATCCTCCACTGCTTCGTACCATGATATACAAGACATAAATACTTTATTTAACATATTGGACGCCATGGCGGACTCCTAATTGGAATGGTATTGTTTATAAACACTGACCTATCATCGCTTGTAACTCGAGCTTCAGGTTCAGCATCATTTGAGCTGTGTGCTTGAGCCCGCACCACGTCTGCGGAGCTCAGCTTGAAGCCACGCTGCTCGGCCTCCTCCATCTCCGTGGCAAGGTTACGCTCAAGGTTGCAAGTCTTCGAGTCGACCGGCAAGTTCGCCAGCAAGCAACTCTGCTCATACCCATACTCGCGCTGAAATCTCTCCAGTACTAATGATTGCTGAAAAAACAACAAATATAGTTTTTATAATAAAATTAATTACAATACGTAATTAGGTCTATTTAGGTAACTTTTGTTTTTGTACCTTCAAATGCCTTTCTTTAGGCGTATTCTAGAATCTGTCTCAGAACTCAATTACATGGTAATTGAGTCAAAAATTTCGGCATGAAATAATACGACACGAGCAATTTCAGCAATACTTATAACTACAGGGTGGGTGAGAGTTCAACTCCGAAAACTGAAAGTTTTTTGTCTGGGTCTGGGTGTCATATCTATGTGGAACTGTGTGTTTGTTAAACACATTCAGACAACTGGGTACAATAGGTAGAGCTGGAAAATTTTAGATAAAATGTTTTAGGATTTCGAACGATAATTTATCAATTTACATCCCTTTTTATCCATGCCGACATGTTCATATAAAATTCAACATTAATAATTATTAATATAATATTATTGGAAAGGAGATATTATCTTACCGCGAACTCAGGGAATAGGTTTTCGTACTGCTCTGGGTCGGCGAGGGATTGGCCGAGCTTCTTGTTGCTGGCGCTAGTGGATTCGCGCCATAATTTCACCACTTCTGACATCTTTGATGGAATGTATGATCTGAAACATAAAGCAATCAACTTGATTGTTGTCTCAAATTATTGAGAGAGAATCATAATCAAACATTACATTGAAAAAAATGCAATATTGTTAAAATATGTTAATGGTAAACATTCGAATATTTCCAGTGTATGGTTGTTACCTGGCAAAGAAGGCGGCTTCGGGCAGCTTGTCTCGCTGTATAAGTAGGTTGAGACAGGATTCGAGATCATTCAGCATAAAGTAGGCCACAAATGAGATGTTCTCAGCGCCTTCTTCCGAGGACATCTGTGCTACGGTCTTCAGCAGCTCTTTGTCACCTGAAATAACGTAATAATGAATAACAAATACAATAGTAATAAACTAATGAGGTTAATCAGCGAAGTATTATTTCATGATTTCAAAACTTTCGAGCTGTTCTGAGAACCAACACTCGAGCAAGACCCTTCCATTTATTAGCGGTCTTCTAATTACAAGCACAATAATTTATCTTACATCATAATAACTATGACCTGCTTAAAGCTTACCAGTGCTAGCTGCGAATAGAAGGAGAGCGCTGTAGTCCTTAGCACTTTGATAGCAGGTCTTGGTGAGCTCCGTGTCAGCGGCAGCGGCGGCGGCAGCCCCCAGCCGAGACCACCGTGCCGCTGAGGACCTGGATGGCGAACCCTCGGCTACTGCAGCTTCTTCGGCTAACTGCTTCGCTCTCCGGAGCTCGCCTAGTGAAAGGGCCAGCTCGAACTGATGTTCAGGCTCGGTGGATACTGCTAGAGCTTGTTGTTTGAAGCCCTGCAAAAAAAATATTCTCATTTATTTGTGTACACAGTCACCACACGTATAATAACATAGCGAGAGGGCTCAGGCTGATGTATCTGTTTATATTGTAACACATAAGGTTGTGTATTTACTTGTTTCTCTAGGAAGTGGGCGACTCTGGTGCGATGCTCTTGGGGAATGGTGGGCAGCACACGGTCAGCTGACTCGAAGTCTGCGCGCATCACCGCCGTCTGGTACTCCAGTACCGACAGCAGCAGCGAGTACGACACTATGTTCAACTCCTTGTCATTTAGGTACAATCTGGAAATAACAATAAAGTGCAATGAAATCACAAGTTACTGGTAGACTATATTTTATGGCTTTCTACTATTAAATTGGTTCAAAACTTAGCATGTGATTCAAACATAAAAAGTGGGATCATATTCAGATGGAGTAAGCGCTACAGGAAATCATTTCGAAAAACTTTCCTGTATACAGTCGGTTCTTCTGACTTCTGACCTGTTCTGAAGGGAAGTCTGGCATAAAAAATGTACCATAAATGAATGCATACCTGTTCTCCTTGGCGACGTATCCAAGGATGTACATAGTGTGATCCAAATGAGATATGGTGACGATCTCGCCACCGACGTAGTAGTTTATTCTGTTCACGGAATTCGTGTAGATGAAGCAGTCGCCCACCCATAGTCCTGTCTTTACAACCTCGTTCACTGCACCTACGACCTGAAGGTGGAAAAGCATAATACGTTATTTTATTCCTAGAATTAAGATATTTTGATAATAAAACATTTGGCTGTTTAGAATGCGTAATAATGACCAGATACTTCACAAAGGCAGCCTAATGTCCTTTCGATTTCAATCATAGTGCTTGTCTCTCAATCTAGAATATGACGATATCCAGTGCACAATAGTACATTTTTTACATACTATCTCCTATATTATTTATTTATCGACCTACATGCCACAATCATTACAAGAATTCAACACCAATAGAATAGCGTATGCCAATATTTATAAAATACAATACCAATATATATATAAGGTAGGATAACAATTGACAATCATTGCCCAACCATTTATTACTTTATTCTGTATATATTCCATCTATTTTGTCTATTCGAACATATATATTTTTAACTAAAGCCAATTTCATTGTATCATTAAAGTAATTAAGTTGCACGTAAAAGTACTTAAATACGACTCCTGTATCCTTTCAAGTCTCAAATAACATATAATTTATTAGACTCCTTTCACGAAAAGGCGTCGAGCCGTTGTATGCTTGTTCAATGTTTTATCGTATATTTGTGTTTTCGGCGTTACGCAACTGATGATAAGCGACGCATTTTTCATCAAATGAGTATCGACCCTTACTCTGCAAAGGCATAAGAACTATATATATCCGGCCAATATAAAAATGAGAGCCCTCTACAGTCAAATACACTCTTCCAGCTTAATCGCGGCAACTCAATCATAATTATCGTATGCAATGTAAGTTAAAAACTATAAATAAATATTTAAACCTTGCGCAAGTAACGTTTTATATTCGTAGCCTTATCTGTAACAACGCGGTTATCGTGCCGACATAAATTTGAATACATACATTAGACATTTAAACTTTTTACTGAACAACTTACACTGGACTGATTAGAAAATATCATTAATTGTACGTACGTAAATATATGCATGCACGAGACTAATAGACAATAGTTCGACTCTAAGACTTACGTTTAAAACTCTGTGAATTGGGTAGTTACCTAGGTCAAAAATAAGTTAATTCGATGTTTCAATACTATAAAATATTGAAAAATAACTATACTTTTATTCATCGATCGATCGATACACCAAGTTTTAGATTTTTTTAGCTAATTATTGTGAAATAAGTAAGCTATTTGACGCAAAAATGTTATGACGTCATAGCTCAGTTTTTCATACAAATTTCATAGAAATGTATCGTTTTTGACGTTTGGATAAAAGTATTGAATTTGGAAACTACCGTATTGCAACAATTGTCCCGAATATTATAAGCGTTTGTTCAAATAAAATTATACCGAATAACGAGCTATTCTTCACTGAATAATAAGCCAATTTTATAAGATAACTAACAAACTGCCTACCACACTAGATACCGACGTATGAATAACAATTAAAATTAATTTAACCCGTTGATTAATAATTGGTTGATAACAGTCTTTTACGCCAACTTCAAACTCTACTTATCAGAAAACATAGCACTTTTTCCTTGCATCAATAACATTGAAAATGTTAAATTGTTTATCTTTATGTGCCGCATGATCTCGAATTGACAACATTAGTCATACTATTTTATACTAGTTTTAGTTACAAATATGAATAATTCAGAACCGAAAGATAGATTCGTCAACAGCCCTAACCTGATGGCTTAATGTGTATGTCTAACCAGTTTTAACTAACTGCCAAATCAAAAACACCCTCCATCAATGAGGTATGCCCAAAAGGTTTTAGTGTACCCTTGCCCTTGTTGACCGATATTATTTTTAATTCATTTGAAACAACATTTTAATCGTTTCCTCTGATATTAATTATGGACTTACCTCAAAAGCGTCTTCAATGCCGTCTTCTGTGATGTTGGAGTTGGTTTCGCGAGCTCGTGTCACCACAGCTGCGTTATACTTGAGTACGTAGTATGAGTCGTCAGTTGCCAGGCACACCAAGTTGCCGCTCTCAGACCAATACACGTGGCGAGGCTGGATCTCAATCCTGGACAACGAGACAACTGATTTAAAGCACGGTACGGGAATCAACAAAGATACTGCCTATGGACCGCCCTTATTCAATTATCGATATATTCTTTAATCACATCATCATCATTTTTATGGTTTATTCCATTTGATTCGCCTATGTGCTAGCATTCAAGCAGCCAAGCACCACATTAATTAGTCACCTATGTATGTAAAAAATCGCCTTGGTGAACCTTAGTTAGTTAAACCCCTGAGGGACTAATAACACTACTTGACTGGACTCATTTCACCAATAAGCACAAAGTAGAATGAGCCTAATATCTTGAGAATATGGATTAAAAGCCTCGACTTCGCCATAATAAATTATTTGAGGGAACACGTGTATAAACAATATTCGCTAGGTATATAAACAGTTGTTCGACAATGCAATGCGTTTAATGTTTACAGATAGCTGTAGATATAGGCCAAGTTTGAAGAAGCTGGTTTGATACCAAATGCAATAGCAATTGTAAAGTGTTGGTAATGAAATTCTTAGAAGATAGGATAGCCAGGGTATACATAGCATGAGCATCATAGAAAATATGTATTTTAAAATTATAAAATTTAATATTAGTATAATTATTCCCTCTTAACAACACTAACGTTATCTTGGAAGATCTCAAAGTTAGTTTCTTTGCTACATTACCACAGTTATTAATGTTGTAAATTCAAAATTAACTTTAACACATAATCTTGATCGATTTTGATAGATTTTGGCCTGATTATATTTATGGTACCGCCGGCTATAAAACTGTAATTTTAGTTAAATTTTTAGTCTAATCTATAAAAACGCAAGCAAAACTAGGCAATGCGGCAAAAGCTAATTGGGTGGTTCTGTTCTTTCGAATTCTGAGAGAAGATAGGTACAATAAGATTGTTTTAGTAGGTTGTATCTTCATTACCAAATAGCAAACTGACAAACAATTCGATATCAGAATTGAACTACCTTTTTCAACTGGTAAGTATGATATTGATTAATTTAGATGGAATGCCTTTTATGTTTAGTATTATTTTATTTAAATCGATATTGTTCTATTGCTACAAAAAATAATGTTACATTGAAGATACATAAATCTCATTGGAAAATAAATAAATATAGATAAAAGCTGCTTTATAAAATACATATTATTTGCGCCTGCTTTATGTCAAGTAGCTAGTGGTTCAAGAATTTCGAAATTCTCAGAGTTTGCTAAAGCCTCGCTAGCAAATATGTAACAATATAAGAATATATATATTAGAATAACATAGAAAGAAAAAAAATAGCAACATTCGCTAAGCATTGCGTAAATTGCCAACATTCGTGATTGGATCAGATTTACTCTATTTGGATTTTTTTTGACGAAAAACTCAAATCGCTAGCTTTAACTTTAAGAGTAACTCTCGACGTTTCGCAATTACAATCGCATGTTTTTAAAAATATATTCGAGAAGAATAGCTTATATTATTCGCAAAGCATGCTTTTATGTTGTGGTGGTTGTTAAACAAGAAGGCTGTAATCCACGTCCCATTTATTTTTTGCATGTCTCCTTAATATTACGCTAGCTAATATCGATCAATATCTTTTTCTGTTGAGTATGTTGATTTACGATTCTTTTTTAATAATTCATTGCATCTCAATGGATGGGTGGACTTAACACTTGTACCATTCTCGAAAAATTAACCATAATATATATTTTGGTGTTGCATAGCATAGCTCATTCACAAGAATCATCTAAGGAGAAACATGTCGCATAGCTTACTGTACAACAATTATAAATATTAGCATTTGTATTTGTCACAAAATACACATATGTATATTTTAATTTTAGAAATAAAACTGTACTTGTCTAAGGTACTTATTTAAGTCAATATTGGGCTGCTTTAAAGATAAAAGTTAATTGCTAAACAGTGAAACTTGTTTTGATGAATGATTTATATCATAATGAGTTCTACAAGTCTTGACCAACAGTTAATGTTATTAAGGTTGTAATCTTACCGTCTGATCAACTCCAGGTTCTCCCAATCGTAGAAAGAGAATGCCACACCGCTAATAGACTTCACACCCAACATGAAACCGCCGTATATACCTTGAAAACAATGGAAATAAGCGATACAAATACATACTTAAATTGTTTTCAAAGACAAGCAAAGTTCTCAATGTCAAGCAAGCAAATTAATTAGGCATTGTTGTCAACCTACTTTCAGCGCCATACTCAGGCTTGAAGCTCTTTCTCTCTTTGAAGTTTTTGAACACCTTTATGGTGCTGGAGTTTTCAAGAGTCGCATATTCCGAGCTATCAAACGCCCAGACGAACTCTTGAGCAGTTCCGAACGCCTTGTTCCTAAGTGCCATAGCCGTGTAAATAATGTACTCGCCATCGCCGCAGACTACCACGAACCGCCCGTTCGGGTTGTGCGCGATAGTTTGAGGGTAAATCTCACAGGAACCCATGTCCTTCGCCATCACTGGGACCCGCTCCCCATCTTTTATCTCTGTGCCTGTAACGTATAACACAACATACAGCAAACTTTCCTCGTAAGTACATAGTTTTCTATTATAGAATAATAAACGGTAACAACCTGACAAGCATGAATTGTTTGCAAATACGTGAACAAAGTGTTTACCTTCTGGCAATGCCTTCAAATTGACTTGCTGCATCTCAGAATGTTTCGCCCAAATAATCTTGCCTCCATTGACGTCCATAGAAATAGCCGGCTCCTCCCGACCCACCTTGATCATGATTGTGCCCTCGTCGTAACTGGCGAGCACAAAAAGAAATACTGGATATGGATTTATAAACAACACAATATTTACAAATATTTCACATTGAACCTGTGATTGTTAAGAGTCTTTTCAAGGTTCATGAGTATAATAATAATTATATTCTAGTGACTTACCCGATGGCCACGTTGTTGGAACCGTGCATAGAAGAAATTGTCCAGACTCTCTCGAAGCCGTAGTTGAGAGAGGATTCAAGTCTGTAAGTGCCTGCGTGCCATATTCTGACTGTGCCGTCCTCTGAGCCAGTCAGTAGGATCGGCAACTCCGGGTGGAACGCCACCACCGTCACATTCTGCGTGTGACCTGTATACAAACCACGTCACAGTGTAAACACTTTACTGGCAATGACCACCTCCATGCCAGACGGTCTCAATAAAGAAATTCAATTGTATTGTGGAAGTTGACAACTACAACTGGATCAATTTAATAGTCCACTTGTAACATGCAATTGCAACAGGGGCTTCTTTGTGATCAAATTTGAATGATAGCTCTTGAGTGCGCCAATTGATTGCATTGATGCACAATCCTGAAGGTCAATATTTGACTGACGCGTTTATAAACTAATACAATATTTATGTATGTCTGGATCACGAAAAGTTTACAAGTATTTTGTTTCACTTACTTTCTAATGTCTGAACACATGTTTTATTCTGGTAATCCCATATTTTGACAAGACGATCGTCGGCACCACTTATGAGGTAGGGCTTGTCTCCACCGTGGTAGTAGTCCACGCAGTTGACCCCTTTCTCGTGGCCTTCTAGAGTGAAGTTGGAAATTGAAGACCCAAGCTGCCATACCTGGTTACGGAAAATAAATAAAAAGTAAGATAATATTCAAAACATTAAGTAATTTGTTTTTAACTAATAAATATAATTCTAGACTTACTTTGACGGTGGTGTCGAGACTAGCACTAGCGAATGTGTTGTTGTCCTTGGGGTTGATAACGATCTGCATCACATAATGTGTGTGGCCCTCGAACACTTGCTGGCATGCCCAGTTGCGATCCCAGTTCCACAGTTTGATCAGTAGATCATCTAAGATCAAGGAATTGATTGAAAATATATGTAATGGCTCAACACAATAACTACAAAATCAAAGTCTTGCTACATTGTTATCTGAATTATTGTTACACCACAATTCACAAAATAAATTAGTTTCAGTTATTGAAACAATTACTATTATTATGAAACTTTAATTAGTTGGCAATTTAAAAAAATGGCATTAGTAATGAATACAACAATATAATGGTTGCTATATTACTATCTCAAAACAACTGGCATAATAATGGTGAAAGTCAATAAAATTATGTATTTTCCAGAATTCACACAAATGGATATATTTATCCTAAATAAGTAAAAGAGCAAATTCATGATTGCATAATGAAAAATTATCTAGCAAAAAGAGCAAGTTAATTATAATAAAAAACAACCAGCTATAGTTTTTTTTCTATTCTATCCTAATAGTATGCTTAAACTGCTGAAGTATGGCTTACCACTGCTGGTGAGGATATAGGGCTGTGTGGGATGTATTGCAATGCACCTCACGTAGTCAGAGTGCGCTTCAAACGCATGCACTCTTTCCAGCGTGTTGTAGTTGAACACGCGGATCTGCATGTCATCGGAGCCAGTAATAACCCAGTTCTTGCGAGGCACGAACTTGGCGGCGCGCACTGGCAGGTCGCATACCTGGATAACATAGTATTAGCTTTAGCACTTCAGTATATAAATAAAATACATGTTTATTTATTTGTTATCTCTTAATTTTAATTTGTCTTCCCGTTTGCAGATAAGAGTTGTTTCATAGTCAAATCCAATAGTTTTATGACAAAGTATAACAGCTAATATCCAACTTCAAAATCTTGTACAATATTAGAGCATAGACACAGCTGAGCACAGTGAGTAAGTTAAGCAAACACTGTCAATATTATGGAGTACAGAGGAAGACATGCTATTTGTTTACAAAATGTCTTTGTGTGAAATGATTGTTACATTTAGTTACTATCATTATTAAATAGGACAAGAAGAAAAGTATGAAGATTTACAACCTTAGTAGGTATGTAATAGTTAATTTTCATGCAAGTCTTAAAATTGATAGTGTTATTTAGAAAAAAAATGCCTATTACTGCTTATCAAAGTCACCCATCCAAAACCAATTAACTGAATTATCATTTGAAAAAAGAACACCCATATTATGAATTATATAAAAGTATAAATACTTACTCCAAAATAGTGAATTAATAGTGATACACTAATATCTACTTATTAATCACAAATGTATCACTCTATTTAAGTAGAAATTTTAACTTATCAATATATCAGATGCTTATCTATTTAATAAAACATGTATTAATTATTAACAACACTCAATGTTTTGATCAGCAGTAAAGTTAGTAATGTGAAGTAATTTTTTCTGAAATTCTATTACATGGCAACATAATCAGCTGTAGCTTAGAAAACTTACAAAGTAGTGAATGAAATTTTTGTTACAGAACCAGATTAGGCAAAGCTCATTAACAGTATGGAAGATTCTTATGTATAATTGTAATTAATTGAAATAACGAAAACATAATATTCAAGACAACTATTTGTTTCTAAAATGTTTCAATTTCACTCCTTTCTCATTGAGTGATTATCATGACATTTTGATTATTCTCTGCCTTCAACCTTGACAGTCCATTACACCGAGGTGCAGCCACATTTTCTATATAATATATTATGTAAGTGACTTGGGAATAAGCTAGTCTTCGTAAAGATACATCATCAACTTGAGTTAGTTGAACACTAGATAATTTTAAAAATGTAAGTTTTTGAGCATTCAGTAATAACAAATTCGAAGTAACTTTTAGTTTTTATGTATTTGTTTTAGAATCTAATAAGATACCTTCTAGCGTGTATCAGAATGGAACATTCAACTTCGACAATTTTAAATCGAAGTATTTTATATCATTGTAAATATAACTAGTAGGTCTGTCTCTAGTATTGACAATTAAATAGAACTGTTAAAGTCACGCTGACTACTTGTTAGACTACAAAGACTGACTACAAGCTGAATAAGATGCCAAGCCAATTAGAACTAGAATAATGTATGACCACCTCATTACCTCAAATCTCTTGATCTGCGAGTGTGTTTCATAGTTCCATATGTTCACGTCACCGTTGTATAGGGAGCACAGGAGCCATGGCTCCGTCGGGTGCTGGTCCACGCACTTGACGCGGTCCGACCTCGCTGTCAACTTCCTCTTGATATCCAAGCGTAACGGCTGTCGGAACATTACAACAGTACACTATAGACAACCCGTACAAAACACAAAAATCACCTATTTCACGCAAATTACATCAACTGGAAGCCGACATTATTCGAATGATGACACACTGCCGACAAATATACAACTACGTGGCGTAAATTTTATCAGCACTCAAACTGATGCGCAAACACAACATTACGTTTATTTTTGTGAATTTAAAGGTGTTCTTACCATTTTTAATAGTTAAAACATGAAAATTTATTATACAGGAACAGGGGAACCGTGGAAGTTTGACAGGGTGGGTGGACGTGTCACTATTTTTTTTTCCTGTGCCAACACACATTTTGAAACACGTCAAACATATTTTATATCGGTAAGTTTCGGTTTTATCTGTTCAATTTAATTCATAACCCCATTTAAAATCAGATAAATAATGTTACTGCCATGTTTGAGAAGATACAATATTAAATTAATATTTCACAACATTTTTTTACCAGGAAATCATTGAAATAAAAAGTGCGGCATAAAAAAATATTGCTACACTAGCGCCATCAATTGTATAATTTTGATGATTGTTTTTACTTGCACGTACCTATGTCGGTTTTGGTAATAACTGATAATACCGTAATAAATCTAGGTAATGTTTAGAATGTTGCGGGCCACTATGTGACAACCACTTGCTTACATTGCAGCAAAACAATATTTTACCTTTAGAAGAAGAATCTCAATACTTCAAGGACGTTTAGTCCGTAGTTTTACCAAAACGTTCCCCAACACCATCCTTTCTTTTGTTATGACTATATTTACAAACTTACAAAAGTCACATTATATTGTACGTCATTTGGGTATGACACCTCGACAATCCCTAAATAAGAAAAAGTTGTTCTGTATGGGAATTGAACCCGCGACACGTTGCATAGCATGCAACAGCCTAGCTAATGCGCAAACCATGCATGCTGGATAAATGATGAGCAATTCATCGTCATCAGCAGCGCCTGTTGCCAACCACTGCTGAATTCATGCTTCTCTATCATATTCCATGACCTCACCTATAACAATGACTATGGTTACATTCCCAATGTATATAGCCATTCATAACAAAATATCACGTAGTTTCCATGTTCCATTTTTTATAATTCGTTTGTATTATTTTTAACAACCTAGTTATACAAAGACGGTATTATGATGAGGACCAATTGGAATGACCCAATTTTGAAATCATGTTTAAGTGTTTGTATCATGAGTCACGTCTGGCGAGTGTTGTCCTTACTTTTAAACTTATCGAAAAGATTGCAATTATGATACCCCAACGATACTAGTGCCGACAGATTTTTATCAAACTTACATAGGTTGCATACCTTGTGTATCTGCACAACTCTACATGGAATAATGCTGCAATTATAATGGGTAGGTACATAAATAGCTGGTTGGTTACTTCGTAGTAGATCTTCGTATAAATAAGAAAACATTAAAATGTACAACTTTTATTACACAGACAAATAAATACCACAACTTTTTTACAGAAAATACTGTTACTGGATATAATTTTCAAAACCACACGATAAACCTTCTGTAATACACAAATTTTACTATTATAATCTTTCAGAATTAACAATGATTGCAAATACAATAAATGGTTCTTATAAAAATCTACTATGCTACATCTGTTGTTATCTTGTTTCAATTTTTATTATCTAATAAACATGAACAGAATGGAAACAGAAATGGTAGGTATGTTGTTACAGTTGTTAATGATTCTAGAACTTGTGGGAGTTTAAGACTGCATGCACATTTTTTTAACACACAGGTTTAATCATCACACATAGCAAAGCTCTTTTATTGAACAACTTATATGAACGAAAAGCAATTTAGTAAATAGAGAACAATTACGAGCTCCATAATCAACGCAGCTATCATTAAAAGTCCAAAATTATACTAATCAATTTAAAAAATGTATTTATAATTTAGTATATTACAGAAGCAAATTTATAATAATTTATTATTGCACATGTGTTTTAGCGCCAATCCACTGTAGCGTTTGATATGGACAGTTAAATTAGCTAGATTGCAACACTAATAGAATAATTATAATGTTTAAAGTAAATAACCAGATTTAATTATTTCATTCTACCTCTCAATACTATCTATCTAGAAAAACTTGAACAGAACAATTTATAGGGCTTAGTGGGTATTGAGCAGCATTGGAGCCAACTTTATAATGCTACTTATTGTAATGCTTAATTATGTACAGCTACTATATCAGCACTATTCTAATGTGTAACAATCACAAAAAGAATCAAACATTATTGGCAATTATATAACAATTAAATGTACATTTTGTATAAGAAATTAATTATGATTAGTTTAACATGCTGTATGAAATTTTATATATAATTAGATCTGTGCAATATTGAAATATTAATTAATTCTTACTTAAATATAAATCATTGCTATACATCTTATAATTAATCATTGCATATTTTGATGTGGTTAAAATTTATCTATAACTTAACATTTTGTTCATGAAACAGTCAGCCACAAACCAATATATAGAGGTAATACATATTACTAATTTTGCTAGGATGCTGAAATAAGACTTCTTTCAGCTGCCAGTAACAGGTTAATTGAGAGGCAGCAGATAATGCTCTAGATATAAAAGAGTAACAATTGGATAAAATATTCACCAAGCTGTGTTAAGTTGGTTGGTTAGTTGTCAAATCCATTTATTAAGTCATTTTAATATCACAGATTGTACGATTTGTCAATACTTTTTTAGAAACCTTAGTCCAAGGGAATATAAAATAGTTACTATGTTATTTGAAGGACTGACTATGGCATCAGACAGCAAAATAATGATTACAATAATATCTATCCTAAAATTATGTTTAAAATTTACATATGTACATTTTTATTTTACATTAATTTTAACTAATAAATAAACATTATAAAATATTTTCTACACATCTCTATATATGGGAATGTGTCAACTTATTTTAACTTACGTATGAATAATTCTAATTGGCTATTTGATTAAGTTTTATTATCTGTAAACTTCAAGAAGAAAAAAGGTCAGGAAATCATCAATGTCAAACTTCATAATTAAGTACAATTATCCAGTAACAAATTGTTACTACAGCATGCGCGTCAACTCAGACGTGTTTGTAAAAACAACGACTAAATGAGCAGCAAGCTTTTTCATGAATATCAATGAAAACAATTCATTGCTAAAAAATGGCAGTCACCAAACAAAGAGGTTCTAAGATGTTTGTGTATGTAGCGACAATGTCTCAAATATGTTTACCCAATGAGGAAGATACAATATATTCGAATTGTTGAACTGATGTAAAATAGTGTCCACTCATATTTGAAACAACACTTGTTAACTGTCTACAGCGTTTTAGAATATTATTTTATAGTCTTACATAAGATAAAAGTTTACTACCTACTCCTTTTTTACATCAGATCACATCAGCAGTAATATAATAATAATAATTACAATAAATAATTATTTATATAAAAATATACATTAAAATAATTGTTTGCCATATTATTATTATTTCAGAGTAATTAAATTCAAGGTCTAACAATAAAACATTCATCCTAAAACAATATGGCTATAAACACTTTTTACTTGCAAACAATAGTCAAGTCAGCACCAAATTCTACATATTTACAGATAAAGCTTAGAATCGATTAACATTTTTAAACTGCTACATACTGGAGCACACATGTAAGGTAAATGGGAACTGTTGGCGGGCCAACAATATTTCTTAAAAATAATCAACCAACAATCAACCAGTATTATAACAACTATTCATTAACAAATTACCAATCTGGACGTTACGGTAATCAAAGCCCAGATATCTCGCGGTCCCGCCACGTTCTTTAACCATATTCCACATGTTCGCCCATTCAACTCAAAAGTTATTTGGTATAGAGAAACCATTCGTGCGCATTATAGCGTCGAGCACAGACAACAGTAATCACATTCAGGGTGTGTAAGAGCACACATTTACTTGAGGTAGCATTTGTATAGCATGACGGAGCGGCTGGTGTCTCGCTCCTGCTCCAATAGGAAGATCATATCGCGCATGTTGATGCGCTTCAGGCGTGTGCGGAGAGCTAGCTGGCTGCGGCCGGCCTGCACAACAGCAAAAAAGAGAACGAAATTAATCGAAGTCCATCGACGGTATGATGATTTTTTTGTTACACGATTCAAACTATACTTACAATTCCTGGGGCAGCAGCGTGTCCAGCGCCATTGGAAATGGAATCACCGGAGCCACCGGGCAGGTCGAGCCGAGCCTTCTTCCTAGGCCCGATGGCTTGTAACGCAGTCAGATTGGCTTCTCTTTGCCGAAGTTCTTCCAGCTCAGCGCGCTGCATCTCTTTCGCTTTTGCCTTCAGTTTGGCTTGTTCTGGGTCTTCATTCTTAGATCTAGATTTGGCTGCTCGCATCAGCATCTCCCTCTCAGAATCCTCTCGCCGCTTTTTGTCTACGCGGTCTAATTCTTCTAAGAACTTGAGCTGACTCTTAACGTCTTGGGTTATTTCATAGCGGTTATCAGACTGTGAGAAAAATAAAAATATATTAATCAAGGTAAAACTATAACTATTAGAAATATGTTACATAATAATTGTGTTCAATTGCTTGGTAGCCAATTATATACGATGCATTACAATCCAAAATGATTTAAACTTCGTAAGTAAATCAAAAAGAAAATCTGATGATGAATGTAAAGACAATCAATTACGTTAAGAAGGCTTAGGAAACCAGCTGATATTCAAATTTATTCTTGAAATACGACGTCATAATGAATGTAACATTACGCCTCAAGCGGAGTCTAGCGCAAAGCAATTATATCTTACTTAACATTTTTCAGTGATACTATAGTATGCCAGCTGGTGCTATAGGTATAAAACTCGCTATGCAAAACAAAAACATAAAAACAACAAAATAGAGTATACAATGCAACAGGTGAAGATCCAATACTTATTTTCGAAAAGTCTAAAACTGTAGTTTTCTATGATTTTTTTTTTAACTAACTTAATTAACTAAATATGTTTAATATTTTTAAAAATATGTTTAAATTCATAAAGGTATAAGTTTAATTTCTTAATAATTAACTTTAATTTAGATATATAGATATATTTTGATGAATTGAAATCATAATGTGTGAATATTTTTTAACATTTATTGGATATATTCACAACTAGCAAAAACGTGGTCAAGATGCTGCCATATAATGTTATATTGGACCTTAAATAAAATTCATAAACACAATATTTGAAAAATGTTTTATATGGACTATTTTAATTTGGAACGGTGGGTTCTATAAGTTTTTTAAAGAATTATTTTTCTGCACATGCACTCATAAATCCACTTGTACAATCAAAATGAAGTCGGATAGTAACTTAAAAATAATAATGCTTAATATCTCTGGTAAATGGGTATGGAAACAGTGTCTTTTACAAATATTTGGTTTTTTAAGAGAATAATTTAAAATATCGACGCAAAGCATAACAACCATTAGGTAACCTGTAGGCGTATTTTGAAAAAAGATATTTTAATAATTGTCATTTCATTCAAAATAACCAAAGACAATTGGTTTTTGGACTTTTAGGCATCATAACTCCTTTGTCCCATTAGTCTACCTAAATATAAAATGATATATTAATGTCTTATGACAATGAAACCGCTAGCGAAAATCTATTGTATGATAAAATAGGTTTGTGTGAACACAGATTTCTTCTTAGCAGTATTAGCCGCAGCGCTGTACAGTGTATATTTAAAAGGAATTCGCAATATGGCAATTCATCTTTTTATTATTTTAACTGCAGTATAGAGTAATCTACTTGCAAAATTACCTTTATCAACAAGTCAATTCTGTGCTGGGCGATGGTAGAAAGCTTCTCCACAAGTGTTTTCAGGCGTTCCTGCACTGCGTGGCTGATGAGATTTGCCACTTCCGGGGGAGACTCTTCCATATTATGTTTCGATGTAATTGTCTTAATGCGAGCCTGCATTAAACTCGTCGGTACTAAGTATTCCTCTTTACACGACCTGTAAACAGATGAATTGTATTACAGCCTAACTAATGCACACTAAAATAAATGAAGTACAGAAATTGCTAGGTATTTTAAATGTAGAAACAGTTACAATGGCCTTACCTAATTTGTGTACCAATCATCTCCGTAGAGCCAAGGATTCGCTGCGATTCTTCAGCCAAGTTAACACCACCCATGGCAGCAACATCATTGATGTCATCATCTCCAGCCATCTTATCATCGACGAAAGGCTGTGAGAACTGCCCCGAAGACTTCTTTTCTTTGTCTTTGAGGAGGGATTTGCCAGGGGTGAGGACTGTAGATAGGGCAGCTGAGGCTACTGATGACCGTGGAAAGTTGGTCTTGCTGTTGACAGTCATTGCTTTACCCACTTTGTTCACATTGATCTTGGTGTGAAGTGGGATGTTCTGCAGCACGGCTATGGTACCGCCACTCTTTTGCACCGGCTGCTGGTATAAAGAAATATGATTACACACATGTAGAAACTTTAAAAAAACTGATCAGATACGAACAGCTAATTTTATGATATGTTCTCTTCGAAATGAAATAAGAACAATAATTACATCAGAATCCATAAGATTAGCTTGTCCGTGATCAAACAGGCGTTTACAACGAGAACTAACTTCGAACTGACTGGTTACAGGTAAAAATAGGACAACAGTGCTGGCTCGGAAAGGATTAATATTCAACACAAATATATTTACATAGATCAAGGAATATGTCGACACGAGAAAACTGCAGCAACATCTCCCGTTGCTGTTTGTGTGCATAATACCGAACGCGAGCTGAATTGGGAGTGCCCGAGCAAGGCTATTCGACACACAGCAATGGGTTGTAAGCAATTCGGCCTCTATGTAAAGCACTTAATAAAATGTTGATAATTCTTTATGTAAGTAGTCTCTTAATATCATCTCTCAAAAGTTTTAAAATGCTGTGCAATCATTCAGACAAACTACATTATTTTATATTAGTAGTGATTGAAATTCTTTGCTACTTTAGGTTATCTCGTGTCGCACCTCCTTGCAACTATCATGCAAATAGGAATAGTGTTAGTAAATGCATGCATTGATAACACACAGTTCATACATTTTATGGAGGTTACCTACTTCGATTGGGTTTCATTGCAGGTTTATTGGTTGCTAAGCAATAACAAAGTTTTTCTCAAGTCTACCATATGTTTATTCCGCGTTCCATAGAACTACCCATACCATAACATTAATCAATGATAAAGAATACAATGCAAACCATGCTTTTAAAGCCTTTTAAACTTAAAGCTTGACAACATTAACCTCCAATACTTACTATGATATTATGTTCTAATTTTGAATGTAAAGTTAGACTACGTTCCATCACTGATATTTTGCTGTGATTAATGCGATTCTTTCTCCAAATAATAAATTTAGCTTAACCCTACGCCAAGGGACGGAGGTAGCTCATGCGCACTTCCTCGCTCATGACCGCTATAGTGCAACTCGATTGAAATGTTAAGCTAAATGTAAAGTTTGAAGAAAAAATTGAACTAAACTCTGTATATCTATAGTTTTGGAAGAGCGAGAACTTAGATTCACACCTGAGTCATAAAAAGAAACTATTTTGCGAGAGCGAAGTATAAGTACACGTATATTACAGCATGCGCTATAGGTAACTGCTATAGAATATACCCATGGCACGTATTCTTCCAACCTCAATTTGTTAGTTCGCGACGGTATCACGGAGCTGTACAGGTAAACCTAACTTAGTACAGATATATCCAAAACAAATATTCTTGTACAATTGTACATATTACATTCATCTCTATTACAAAACTATTAAAAACCATCAAATAATGAAGCTGGGAACGACATAATGTAAGGGAATGGATCTAGCGCATACTAGTACAGAGACACGAAGCATGGGACACGTACTACAGAGGGCTGCCATCTATACTAGCCACACTACTCACCATCCTTACCATACTGCTGAGGAAAATTTTACAATTAAAAACTTAATATTTAAAATTACACTGTACAGAGGGATGGCGCTTATCTTTATCGTTCTACTAGTTTCAGCGCCTGAGAAGTAATAATTTGAAATGACTAGGGCATATTGCAATATTCGTTATTTCACCCGGTGGCAGATGGCAGCCCTTGCGTTGAGAACAACAAACCTGTACGATAGACGTTGGGGCGGACGTCGTGGGTAATACGTTAACCGTCTTTGTCGTGGAGCTGACGAGAGGGCTCGTCAGTGCTATAGGTAGCACCGGCGGCAGGAGGGGCGTCAGAGTGGGGCTCGAGCTATCCTCGTCGCGCTAACCCAACACCACCCAAACAACCCATTAGTCACACTAACACTACACAACAGGAACCACACCGTCTAACCACGTAATGCTATCCACTCTACTTATCAAATCGAACAAGCACTTTCAAGATTTGTACTGATATACAAATGTCTTTGAAAGACACAAACTTCATGATCAGTCACATAAGAAAGTAAAACAATATGTCTTGGCAACTAGCAACACATATGAAAAAATATTTATTAACAATTGGACTTATAATAACCAAAATTTCGAAATCGGGATTGTTTAGTGCCTTATTCATGTCATGCCATTATAGCTCAAGTTCGAACCAAGCTCAGCCTAAGGAGGTTTGATGCGAAATACAACGTCGGTATAATCAGTTCAGGTCTTTCTCACTTTAGGTCATCAGTGAGACTTGTAAAATGTAAGAATAGTTTGCTACTGTCATAAATCACAATTTACTAGACTAGACCCATCTTAACAACTGAAAGCAGGTTTGTGAGAGCTAATCAATATTCAATTTTTTTTTTCTAATATTTAGCATGAACATAAGTCAATCCAATAAAAAATAGTATAAAAACAAATCTAAAATAACAAAAACTAACTTTATGGATTTTATAGATTACAAAAAAATATTTGACAGTGGTGCTGTGGTAGGATGCGATACAGTCACCACAAAATACCCGAATAGGCCATCAATACATAACAATGTTAAAAAAATCTAATTTATTAATCTATGTAAGTGTACCACTAAATTAAGCGTGTCTGCACCTACAACCAGAGCAGAACTTCACACTGTTTAGAAGAAATGTTATATTAAAACATAGCAACTGGATCCTACTAAGCCAGCGACTACACTGAAAAATTTGAATCTGCAGATGAGGTAGAGAGTAGAGGTATTTCCTTCTCTCCTCTAACAGTGAAGGAAATCACCCTGGATTTAACTAATTAATTTGGACAAATCCAAGATAATGAGGAAGCAGGTGCGTGGGTGTTATCACCACGAGGCCAGGTAGAAAAGTACTACAAAGAAAACATAAATGAAAGTGACATTCACATAATGATGTTATATGCAGCGGCTTACACGAAAATGGAGATGTACTTTTTAAATAATTTGTCCAGGATAAAAAGCATCAAGGGAAGGAAGTAACATGCCTAACATAAATATATATTATATTATTTGGGTTTTTTTATATTCTTTAATCTTTGTTTATGTCCTATCACCTTCCTTAGTTGTCAACATGGGTCTACTACAATGACTATAATTGAATTTTTTACCGACATAAAGGATGAACATTTAGAGTTTATCTTTCATATTAAAACCAATGTTTAGTGTTTATGCACTATTTTTAAGTATTCTTTGACGAAAACTAAACTTGTATCTACAATATCGACTTTAGAATATGTCACATGGTTGCCATGGAAACGGTTGTATACATGGTGGCTAAAACGCGATTGTTTCGTCGACGTCATTGTCACATAACTTTTTAGGGCGAAATTCAATCGTAATCAGGCAAAATATTATATCTTCATTAATTCACCACACCCTAAGCGAATGTTGGCGTTCGGAGACAAATTAGTGTATTTTATGACAATACGACTGTTGTTTTGCTAGATACAAAAGCATTTCACATTTTTCAAAATCAATTTTTTAAAACTTTCAGGTAGCCAATTACCATAATAATATAATATACGCATATTATATTTTGCCTTTAAAATTTGTCGTATGTAGCCAATGATGGATCCACAAGTCATTACACTTGCTTTTCTGCGAAGGAACAGAGGTAGAAAGATCTACTTCTGACTCAATATCCATACAGACTTGTACTAGTATTTTTAGAAAACAACCAACACTAACTACCAACTCCATAAAACAAAAATGTTACTTCAAAACCGCATACCTAATTTGACTTTGGCTGTATTTAGATAATTCGAACATTCATTAAAATAAATAGAAAACTGACGATTGTTAGTTCAAAGACAATGACAAGTTTTAAGAGTAATCTTTTCGCATAGGGACCAAATGAAATCAGGTCAAAATGACATTATTTGATAATTTAAATGAACGAAAACATTACATTACATCTCACACTTCAAACCACACCCTGTCTACATTTATAATATCAAGACATTAACAATTAAATCTGGTTTAAGGTTAAAAAGCAATTTTATACTAGTGTTAACACTCCACGAACTGCCAAAATGCCCATCCCATAGTAGTACTAATCAGTTTGTCAAAGCCATTACGGTTTCATCATCTGATTATTGGTGATTGCACCTTACAATCCTTACCTACACTAGAAATATATGTAGTACATACCATTGATATGTTGGAATTGGTAACACTTGCAATAACCGGTTGCACTGGAGCTGGTATGTTTGTAAAGGCGACGTGCGGCGCTGGAGGATTGATACCTTCGATCACTAGCTCCTTCGTTACTAATGACTGTCGCAGCAAAGGTAAACTTTTCTGTTGAAGAGAAGAAATAACATTAAAATATACTCTACATTTGTGTACAGAATCAGAGACAGACAGATGCTATCAATATGAATCAACAAGTATGAATTGCATAATAATTACGTTTCAACAGGTACATTAATTTAGCATATTATTTAAAGCTTGGGATAAAACTGTACCTAAAGGTTCTACGTTAGACCACCTTGAACACTTTTCAGTATCTTTGAATAGTTTTTGAACTGGGATAAGTAAAATGTATAAGAGAACATGGATAATGATATGTTGCTCCTATGATGTGTGCTATGTTGGACCACACCCACTTTAAAAATCTTTTTATTCTATGATATTATTCTATCTATATTCCGGCAGTAGAATGCCATGTATTTCGCGGTGAATATGTAGCCTGCCGTAATGGTATATTAACATAATGCTTTTTCATAAATATTGAATAGTGCTTAGTATGACTTACCTTTAAAAAACCGATCAAACATGGCTGTGGGCTAGCATTAAGAAGCCGTTCCAGTCTATCACAGAATTCTTCTGGTTCAACCTGAGCGTCTATTAGTTCTTGGATCAGGTTTCTTACATTCATCTCCACCGAGGGTGGCTCTTTGCTTGATAAGTCTAATAGATTTGCTAAGAAATTCCGACATTTTTCTTTGGTATTGTCCGACGGTTTCTGGTAAGAAAAAGTCAATGTAAATTATATAAAGTCAATGTAAATCATTAACTCATAGAGAAAGGTTAATGTAATTATTGTGTAAAACAAAGTTAAGCTTGTTGAAAAATAGTAACAATAGTGACTCTCTCTCTCTTTTTCATCTCCGGCATAAAGGAAATATTTTTTTGAACAAGCGAATAATATTTTATTGAGAGACTAAACAACAAGGATAAGAAATTGTTTTATTTAAAAATCAGCAAAACAAGTGTCTTTTATACCAGTTTTATACTAAACGAAGACCAATAACACTACCAACATGATTAGTGCAAGGAATCAGAACATGTTTACTCCGCCCTAATGGTATTGTCTCATGAAGTTTATCACAAATTTTATTTTTTTATAACCAAAGAATTTGAGTGCTATACTTGAACTTGGTGATAAAATTTGTGGTTATCAAATTGATTAACACAAAGACAATCCAATGTAAAATCAAGGCCTGAAGCCACCATATTGTATGTTTTGTAAGTACCTACATTTAATTATTTTAGATACATGAACGATACGTACTCTTACTACTGGCTCTGGCTCAGCATAGTAATAATATTCCATTTTGATAACTGAGTAAACAAGTCTCACTGGATCTCAAAACTAAACACAAACTTGCACTTCACTAGTTATATCAGCTCGAAATATCGGTAAGTGATTTAGCGCCTGCGTTACGAACCCATCCGGCACGTCATTTATTTTCGATTGAAATAATATATTGATTTGTAGTTTCCATAAACGCAGACTCGAATGCAAAAAAAAATATATAGAATTTATTTCGTACTTGTTTATTTAGGGCAATAATAATATTGAAGAATACATAAACAAAATAACTAATATGTTTAGATTTTCAAAAGCATGAAATAAACTAAATAGTTAGCCCTTGTTATCAGTCCGACAATAAAAATTAATGCGTCGAATGCAATTCGGAACGTTATCACGATGGACGCACGCAACACGCATGCGCGCTGTGATTTATTTATGAAACGAGACTCCGCCGTATTTGTTTCGCTATCAGTCCATTTAACTTCTTGTTGTTATATATTTGTATGCATATAATTTAGCTATATGTATTCTTACTACAAAATATTTTAATTATTATACTAATATAATTAATTAAATAAAAATTATGAAAATTATTGATTGATTGAAAATATTTATTATTTATTTAGCGGTTTTTTATAATTTGTTGCTTATTGTATGAAAAAAAAAACCTCTATTATTACCTATAGTATGACAACATTACTAACATCATCATCAGCAATCCCACAAACGAGCATCACTTGCTTGTACATGGCAACAATTTCGAACTTAAGTCCAGGAAATCAGTGGTGTCTAAATATATCTAAATAATATTAGCTCGTTACTCTTAAAAAGTTACAATAATACTCTCCAGGTATCAGACCTGTACCCGTACCCTTATACTTAACAGACAAGGCCATATGTAGGAAAAAAAGCGGTGAAACTCTAACAACAAAACTAACCGAACAAATTACCCCCAAAAACAAACTTGCTGACCAATGAGTCAATATTATATTAATTTTGGAGTATTTTTAGTATAGATTGCTGTGATAACCTCTAAGTTAACTTTCAAAATGCTTTTATAACAGCATTAAAGATCACGGGCTAGTTATGTAGTCGCGTAAACTACGCGTTTTAACTGTCCTTAACTCTACGTCATTTTTGAAGTCAACTGCGGCGTATTGTTAACAATTATCAAAAAATACTTTTTCAAATACATTCATGAATGCCCTTTTTATTTAGTTATTTTGATTGAAGTTCATTTTCATATTTCTCCTTAAGTGTAATTTCCAATCAAGAGTGAAACGAAATACATGAGACTACTTTAGCAACAGGTTGCACAATGGCGCAATATTTAAAGCTGTACACTGTCATGCATACTGGTCAAACACCATTGAGGCTGTTTGACCAGTATGCAACGACTGGTTTTCTGTCACTACGTGTAAAATTGATTTCGAGGTATGAATTATGCATTATCAATAATTTATATCTTCACTCATCATCTCCTCTTCCTTCGAAATCGAAACCTCTTCCTTTTACATACAAGTGTGAAAAGCAGTTAAAATAATAAACTTACTATATGAGTCGTCGAACTGGGTTGTTGAGGTGTGGGTGTAGCGACCGCGACACTCGGGGCTGATGCAACTACAGGAGCTGCGATTGGCGGCGCCGGCATCTGCCCCGGTATAGGACCCGGCGCCGCCACACTGGTAGATACTGTCGCCACGCCAGGATGCTGTGAGAACAGAGGCCACACACTTAATACGCCACAACAACACAACGGCACGCATGCTAAGCAGGCCTTCACAAATGCGCTAAGCGTTCATTCCAAGCAGTGACAGGGTAGGGATATATTTAGGATGTTTTAATGTTTGGCGCACAACATTATCATCAGTAAAATTCAATTTCATTTTCATTGAAAAGCTTTAAATCTCCAATCAGCACAAAATTTTTTTTTTACCATAAGGTCCAAATTTAGCAACTTTGCAACAATTTATTTTAAAAAAAAAGCTTAATTAGATTAATGGCCGTAGCACGAAAGCGAGCGAAAGTTAGCCACGAGTCGATCGCGTTCATCACCCGGTCATGTTTGCGCCTAACACTAGAACTTGAAGAGTTCATAGGTAATTAGTATTAGATTATACACAATCATGACGTTCCGATTACATTCTTACCTTGTTAAAAACCTTACTGCATGCACCTCCACCATATGTTATATGCATGATTGAGACTGAAATTGGACAAACTATAAACACTTCTCCTCTAACAGGAGGCAGACAAAAGGACACTTAGTGCTAAACATTGTCCAATTTCTATGAGAGCGCGGGGTGAGTAGCGGAGTGGCTGTGCCTACTTACTGCCGGCACGGTCGACAGCCGGATGGTCTGAGCCTGCGGCGCCGTGAGAGTGCTGGCCGCGGGCGCGGGACCCACCCTCAGGAGCTGGTATTGACCATTCTCAGTCTTTAACAACAAATGACCCTGCTGCCCCGGTTGAAGACTCTGCAGAGTTTGCAGCGTTATCTAAAAATGATAGCCTAGTTTCAATTTAATTGAACTCATCCAAGCCAGTTCAAAAACTCGCGTCATTAAGTCTGAGAATAAGGTTCTAAAGCAGGTCATTTGTTAGATATAACACATTAAGTGGATTTAGTTGTAAACATTAATATGTTTGTATAACAACAACATTATAAAACTGAGTGTGGGATTCATTGGAACTTCGGGGTTAGCATGGTGTAAGCTAGTGTTTACCACAGTAATTTCTAAATTATAGTTAAAGCCCATTTAGCACATAAATTTACATGGCACACTTTAGTACATTTATATATTTGTTTCATACAATCAAGCATTCCAGACCCAACATTCCATTGCTGAACTGCACTGAGCTAATAGAACATTGGGAGACTATATCAATGCCATAATATTACCATGAGTATCAAACATATTATGCTTGAGTTTGGTACTAAATGCAGGTGCTTCACACCGTAACTGACAATTTTTAGGGCCAATAATTGTTTCTACACTGAAATTTGGAAAATATTAGTCCCAAGCTTAGAGTTATATTTACTCATTTTGTAACAACATTTAATTGTTCTCTGCAAATATACTTACAAAACTGAAATATCCTTGTACAATTTATTTATTAAGGTCAATATTTGCAATTTTGGTAATAATGAAAAAAAAAGGTACAATTGGGCCTACAGTTACCAAAATAAAAATGGATATTTAATTGAAGTTCTCATTAAATTACAATATACAATATTACTGACATAAGTTTTTCTAGATACAGGTAACTTAAATTACCTAATATTTCATTTATAATAATATATAATTAAATAATGATCATTATAATCATTCATGTGGCATTTTATGGAAATGATTGAATGTAAAAGTACATCGCCACATGGTTTTTTTCCAAATTCTAACATTAATAAGTGTATTGTAAGCATAGTTGCTGAGTAATTTCAATTTAATCTGCAGAGCACATCAATACATCAATACAATTTGTAGTAAAGTCAATGAAATAGGGTAGTAGATTTTCTGTTTACAGTTATAACTGTGTGGGTGAATCTTAAGCTGCTTCATAATATTGGTGTAATAATTTAGGTAAAGAGTTATTATTCATTAATAAACATTATTAAATAAAAGTTATTAATTTTTAATCATTATGACATTATATACCTAAATTAGTTTTGAAAGAACACTTAAAACGTTGAATGTAACTATAATTTTAATCTCGGTATATTTGATGTTTGACATAAATCTTCATTGACTCAACTATTGCAATATTAAATTCATTGAATGACCATACATGCAAAATGAAATGGCAAGAAAAATGTGTATTACTCAATTAAATCATGTGTTTAAATCACCTCAAAATTAAGATGGTGTGTGTCAATGATAGTGATGATGTAAAAATGACCAGCAAAGCAAAATCTTACAGGTTTAGTACATTATAGACAGATGGGAAAGATTGCTGATCATTTAATATGGATGTCAGTTGAAAGTGAAGTAAGATCATAGCCCAGAGTGACATTAATAATGCTGCTTTTTAGGCATCTTGTATACAAAGCATGGTGTTTTTACAGAACATGACAGTTAATAGTGCAAGTTGAGACTGACAGAACATTGCAACAGACATATAAACAAACCTGGTAGCAGACGTGTCTATACTCTGTGACACATGGTACTCAAGGACATTTAGCATAATTATATTAGTACTTACGAGTTTGTAGGCTATAAGACAACATCACAATAGAGAGGATCTTAGGAGGTGAAGTCAGATTCACATCCACATACACAAATGTGTTCCGTCAGCCTCAAAATGTCTGTACAAGAGTTACTGAATGAGCTTATTGTTTAAAATGTGAAGATACTGAGCAAAATGTCTGTACACAGTTGACAGACTTAAACTTACTGGAGCAGTTGCTCTCGTACCAACAACTTGAGGCGTACCAATCACCACTCTGGGTGATACTGTTGCTACTGACTTCTGAGCAGCCACTGCGGGCGCTCCAGGTCTCATGTTTAATATTTGGACATTGGGGATGATAGCAGGCTGCGCGGAGCCTAAGTTCTGTGTGGTCACTACTACGTTCTGCCCTCCAGGCTTGTTCAGTGTCATCACATTAGGTATTGAAGCAGGCATGCTAGAGTTCACAGTCATTGGGACAGTCACCATTCCAGTCTGCATACCCACTTGGCCAGTATTTGTGCCCTGCTTAATGACGAGTGGATTCTGCATGGCGATTGTTTTGTTGCCCTGTTGTGGTAACACGCTGCCGGCCGACACCGCGTGTAAAATCTGGCTCTGCGACGGCTGTGCGATGCAACCGCTGGCCAACGATTGAACTGGGAGTGTGACGCCGCTATGAGGGTTGCCCAGATGTTGTGCTTGTGTGTATATCACCTTCAATGTCTCATTTGTAAGAGGAGACCCACTCAATGACAGAGAAGTAAATGTTGGCTGTGTTGGGGCTTGTACACTGTTAAACGTTACACTTGAGGATACTATATTAGGTTGAACACTATTCACTATACCACCAGAACTTATTTGGTCAGTCATATATTTTTGTCCACTTATAATAGAGCCCGAGTTTGAAGTTATATTACAATTTTGAGGCGGAATAACATTTACGTAATTGTTTTGGGACGACGCCGACGCGACTGACGTGACTAACTGATTTTCTAATGAACCTACTATCGCGTTAACGGCGTTCTCATCAACGTTTGTGGACAGAGCCTGCTCTAAAAACTCGGCTGACGCCATTTTATACAA
Source organism: Spodoptera exigua (assembly GCA_902829305.4). NCBI lineage: Eukaryota > Metazoa > Arthropoda > Insecta > Lepidoptera > Noctuidae > Spodoptera > Spodoptera exigua. The sequence goes on along the minus strand of LR824601.2, from coordinate 15,792,939 downwards.
ATCATCGGATATAGTTAGCGTTGGGAATAAACCGGATTAATCGGTAAAATTCGGTTTATCGATTTCATAAGTGTACCAACATCTGCTAATGAGTTCTACCAACGTTAGAATATTTAATGGAACCCCCAACATAGATAATAAAAAAGTTCGCCTACTCTCAATGGACAAATGCGAGTATATTGAGTCCTAAGGAACTTATACAAGTTCCTTGATTGAGTCCTGTAGGACAGGGAAAGTAAAAAAATTACAGTTGCCAATTGTATTACATTGTTCTCAATTGGAAGAGTACGGCAACCAAATACGTATGTGAATTTGATTGAATTGAAAGTTAGGTATGATTTAATTTGATGACATTTTTAGTAAAAATATATAAATATACATATCGGTAATAATTTGTGGCATTTAAGGTGCCGAGTGTGGCCACCCTACGTTGCTCTACCGCCATTGGTTATTTATTTCATACGTAATCAAAAAACAGTATAAAACCAAAAATATGGTATACTAAAGTATTGCACCATGCTACGGAATTTTATGAATAAGGCCTTTGTCCCAAGGCGTCAAATAACAATATTTTTTAACAAATAGTTCAAAACTATTAACTGAATACAAGGAATCCGACGCAGAATTAAAGTCACTCGGTGCTAAAAGATTAAACGGTATGTTATTATACGTAATTTTCACTAAAAACACTAAGTTATGTCAATAAATTATTTCCAATAAGAATGATATTTTTTCTTAAGACCTACCATTCCTCATATAATCGGTTTCACCCGCTGCTCGGCTCCATTTCATCGTAGCGTGATGTTTTATAGCCTATAGCACTTTGGGACATTGTGACTATCTATCAGTGAAAGAATTTTGGGAATCCGACTAGCGGTTCCAAAAAAACATTCAAACTTACAAATTTACCTCTTTATAATATTAGCATAAGTATAGATTATCCGAAATACTAAAAATTATAACAAAATCTAAATTTCATGACTACTTTCTACAACATCGTTAGGTACGACTAACAAAATAATTAAGCGTGTCCCATTTATGGACGTAGGACCGTATTTATTTAAACTTTCAAGTCCATATTGATAAAAATTACTCAACTAATTTATATTAAACTAGCGGACCCTCCCCGAAAACCTCTACATATAAAACAGCGAAATCGTTAGTGAATCTAAACCATCTAGGGCGTCACTCAAACGCATACAGAAAAAAATATTTAATCAGTCAAGCCGTTTAAGAGTTTAATGACACGCCTACGTATAGTAAAATCGTATATATACCTAAAGATGTGATACTTATATTTGCAACCAATCAGGGAATGTGTAATATAGTTCATCAATCACTTCCCCATAGGACACGGCGGTGCTCAGCCTAAGCAGGGCACACCGCCCCACCGCATGGTACATCCGTGTCCTCGTCTCTCTCTCTCCCTCCTTACAAAAACAACACTCAAGTATTTCCTTTTCCGCCGAATCCGAAACAGGAACCTATCGAAGCCTGTGCTGCCCCAGTAAGCACCTGCGTCGAGGACGGCGTGGATGACAGCGGCGCATGGCTTCTCTCAAGCCGCTTCTCGAAGAGGGGTCTTAAGTCTTACCGCATGGCGGTGATCCGGCAAGGAAGTTCGCCGCCTCCTCGGAGATCGTGAGATATCCGCAGATTATGCGAATAGCCCTTTGGGACGCGACCAGCGCACGAGCTGGCTGCTATCTCAAGTCTGGCGCTTACACCGGGACCAGTTTTTTCGATGAAATGTGTTCGATCAATTGTAATTCGTTGAATTGTTTTCGATGAATTTTACGCAAATCCCCCGTACGGGGGCCATGTATCGCACGATCCCCAAATACAACTTCCAGGGGAAGTTGGAAATGAGCCGCATGAGCGCAAAAAGGCCGTATTAATTTGGAAGCCAAGCGACGGAAATGCTCCGTGAAGTTCCGCCGGCAGTCCATGTCCCATCCAGAGGTGTGGCGCGTTCCGACGGCCGTAAAAGCACATGACCTCGGACTTGTGAAGCGTCACCTCGAATCCCAACTTCCGGATCCTTGGAACGACTGTTGCAACCGCATATGACATCGGCGGTGTGTTGTCAGCGTAACAGACTATGCTGACGCCGTTCGTGAGGTAGGGTCTAGGGCTTAGATCTTCGCACGGTTGGCGACGGCGATCCATAAACTTTGTTTAAGTACTTTAAAAAATTCGTAGCCCCATCTCGGCAACTTACTAGTCGAGACTCTAGAATGGAGTCTACTTTCAAAATTGTAATTCATTTAATTTACAAATCATAAAAAAGCTTTGCTTTCGCCATATTCTACTTTAATGAATGTGCTTTTTTTATTTAATTTTAAAGATTTTGTCGTATAGCTACCTAACAAGGAAAATGAGTGCTTGTCACGATCTCATGGTTACTGTTATTTCAGTTATAAGAAGTTACATAGCTGAATTCGGGAGATTCAGAATTTGGAAATATCATAACCATTTTAAATGTTAATTAACCCACAACGTAACCCACATAATTGATGCAATGCTAAATAATACTGTAATACGCAACTATAGAGAGATTACGGATGATCATATCAGATACATACATAAGCATTGTACTAGACCTATCTAGTTTATAATGGAGCAACTTAAAAATTATCGAGACTTTTCAAACCCTGGGATGATAGGCCCACCTGATATGGGCGAGTGGATCTGCTTCAGCAGATGGCATTTTCTTACAGAAATTATTAAGTTCACAGGAACATGTCGTTTGTCTATTTCGGCTCGGTCCACGCAGTAGTACGCTCACTTAAAAATGGAGTAGAAAAAAACTAAAAAACTAAATCTAACATCGTATGGAATTTAAGATTCCGCGTGATTTCACCCGTTGTTCAGCTCCTACTATTTATAGAGTGTTTAATGGGGTGAGCAATTAGGTAATAATAGTAAGTAAATCCCATAAACCTCTAGCCTCTGAAAACGTTACTACAAAGCCTATTCCAGTTAAAGGCATGGCCCGAGAGTTCATTATAGTAAATTTTCGTTTATCAAGTCACGCCGGCTTCTGTGAGGCCGTCGTATAACTCCAATAGATAGATACGAAATAATTTCAATATTCTTTTCAGTCGCATTTTGCGACCATTCAACCATTCACACAAAAGCAACTAAACCGCATATATTATGTAGATGATGCAGTGCCTGGAAAACAGTTATTTTTAGCTGGGTCATGGCCTAAGAGAGATCGATATTTCGATGTAAATTTTATATTTGTCTACTTATTTAAAGTGACTGAAAGTGGTCAGATGCTGAACTAAGATATAGCTCAGCAGCGTGATAATAAAAATTATCTGCTTTAGCTGGTGCTGATGATGATAAACTTAAATTGCAAATAACCTGGAAATCGTCATATTCAGTTGAAATATATAGAGATTATACGGAGAAAATGCAGGTCATTCTCATTCATAAAACATAACTTATGGTCCGAAAATAGATATAATTTTTATTCCACTTACCGGTGACTCGTGATAAGATGGCAGAGGTGCTCCTAAGTTAGGTAAACTGGTTCCTAAATTAAGCAGATTCAGTCCCAAGTTCTCTAATTGAAGTATGCTCGGCTTCGAATTGAGCAACTCTGAATTCAGTGGTGCTGGACCTCCAACAAAATGAGTTATAGGTAAATTCGTAAGAGGAGGCTGTCCTTGCGCCTGCGATGACGAGACTGGGTCGTACTGCATTTCGGCTTTTTCAACAACTTTACTTTTCTTGTTTTTGGATCTTTTTACCATGTTCTGCAATTTACAACATTGTTGTTATGAACAGAGTCAGTCGCTTACTGTATGATAACAAGAGTAGCAACGTAGGTAGGTAATCATAAGTTATAAATGACAACACTAAATTTTTACCGCAATTTATTGATCATGAAATTAATAATACATCATTAACTGTTAATAAAACAATATCTAATTTAAAGAAAACAATAAAACTGTAACAAAAAAAAAATCGAACTTAAAAGTAACATAAATAAACAAAAAGATATCAATAATAATTAAATATTCCTCATATTTGTCGTGAGGAGAGTAAGTTTGGGTAGAGTGCTAAAAGACTAATTGCAATATATTTTTCGTCTATGACATGCTTTAATTTGACCAAGAAACCAAAGTAGTAACCAGCCTATCAGGTTTAAATAAGACGGGCATAATAATATGCTATCTCTAGTTGTAGTAATTAAATAGAAATGATATGATAATATTTTATTCCACTCAGAATATTTTATTGCCATTCTTTTTACCACAGATGTATAAAGTTATTTCTCACAAAAATATTAAAATAGCAACAATAAATCTATCGTTTTCTGCTTTGTTTAATCTGTTCGGTTGTCATTGTCAAGTGTCAATGTGTCATGTTTTGACGTCTCACGTCAGTAATTTAGTGAGTTGATCGGTCAGCGAAGTTCAGTGAATTTTCGATTTACGTCTATGATAAAAAATACTTGTTTATTATATCGGACTACTCCCTGGTGTGCCTGAACTAATTGAAAAGTGCCATTTAGATGGAAAAGTGTTAAGACTTTGTGATTCGAGGGTCCTGGAATGTGTTTGTGTTAGGTTAGTGTATGCCTGCGTATTTTAAATCTTAGCCAATAACATTAGATGATGATTGCAGATTTATTTTGTAAGAATAAATATCTTAATATAGTTTCAGTTACGTAGCATTCGTTATGTTAATAATTATAGTGACTGTGCTGAGTTGGATGCTGTGCTGGTGCTACTTAATTCTGTAAAGCTAGGGGGCGTTTATTACGTTTAAGCAATTACCTAGAGATACGCTAAGCTATTATTTTTAATAATTATATCCTTTGTTGTATTAATTTGCGTAAATTAAAATGATCAAAATGTATTAAATTATTAAATATTTCGTAAGTTGAATAATATTGTATTTGAAAAATATTTCCTGTTTTAGATTTTTCCTGTTACTGCCTTGGTAATCAAGTTATATTCCTTACTTGATAAAATATTTTAGGATATAAATTTTCAAAAATTTTAAATTCTTGAAATAATACATGAATTGCTCTATATATATAAATCAACAGTCATTTAACAAGCTTTCTTTGTGTTTGACCAACCCTAGGGAGGTCTAGTCACCATTTCTCCAACATTGTAAAATTTTAGAAACCAAAAAAGGTTATAAAAAAACATTTCATATTTGAAGAAAATAAGCAAAATATATACCTATGCATGTTTATAAATTAGGTGCTATTGTTAAAGTGTCATACATACACTAAAAATAATCTATCTTTTGAATAGGTCTACAAATATTTTTTTTATTACTTTATTGATTTGATAGCTTTCATCCTCATGTTGAAACACAAAAGAGGAAAAGAATAGAACATTGATGTGTAAAGTAATTAGTTAGTAAAGTCATTTCAGTTCACTTCACATTACAAGCTATATATTGGTATATCATAAGGAACTTGTTGAAAATGCATGCAAGGGCTAACAAACATCTAACCTCCTTATTCTGTTACACCAACTGTAAATTAAAAAAATCTCTATAAAGTAATGTTATGAAAGTAACAATGAAGATGTTTCCTAAGGAAACTTATGCTATAACAATCAGGGTACTCAAACAAGACTTTAATTCATTGGAGACAAAAATCATTTTCCTTATTTCTGCTACCTATGATATATTGCTGATACTAATTGATGTATGATAGATGTAGCTGCAGTAAGAGCTAGGTTACGAAAATCAACATCAATAAGAGTCTCTTTTTTAATAATCTGAATAGCCACCAAGTACCAGATAAGTTTGAGTATAGAACATTATTTGTATAAGATGAATATGTTTCATACTAGTTGATCATAAAACACTTGGTCAAAACATTACTTAACAATTTACCTTACAAGTCATTATTGAATACATACTTTATAGTCTAATCATCTGGCATGCACCTGAATAGCATATTATGTAGTTCAAAATAGGTTGTACAATGAAATAATGGTCCAGTTAACAATGGGAAGTGTAATTAAAAAAGCATTAAGAAAGCCAAGCTATTATAATTAGTTATATTGTGATTAAATCATTTGAATGAAACAAGTGTTTGATGCATACCAATGTTTGGTTGACAGTGAGTTGTGCTTTATGTCTGGTCCACTACTGACTGAGCCACTATATTCAGTATTGTCGATATGAACAGATGTACATGTCTTGCCTCAACAGATAAAGCAGGATGTGCATAGTTATTTAGATTCACTTGTGAGATCTGTGGAGGGGTGCTAAATCAATTTTAAGTGGGAAATGCTTTGTTGCAATAACCTTTGAAAGGTTGAATTACATATCTAATCTGATACAGTACTTAGGGTCTAGACTTTAATCTTATAATACTTTGTTTTTTAACATTTTGTGTCATAGTAACATCAAGTAAGGGTAACCCTAAAGAAGTGATTATAAAAAGGTGTACAACTGAGATCTTTCATCAAAATAATTGTAATTTTGTTATTAGTTACTAACATTAACATGTAGATTTTTCCTATCCTCTTAATTATAAATACATTAGTACCGGTAAAATTACTTGTAAATCAAGAGGAGAACCTCAAAATGGGATGGCTAGTCAATTAAAATAAAAATTGTTCTGTTATCCTGTTGGTCCACAATAAGTCAATAGTTAATTTGGGGCTATTGTGAACACAAAGATTGAATTATGTGTGTACTTTTGATTCTGAATCTCAAGCCATCATTTACACTTTTTTATTTACACCCACCCCCATATATCCATAAAATTAATTATTGAATAAAGAATTTTATTAAAGTTCTAATAACTTCAATAATAAATTTATGGTTCTAATGGAAGATATTATAAAATTATTTCATCTTTGTATATGGCCATTGTTTGAGGTAATCGTGTTTTGGTCCTAATTCGCTAAGTATGTGAATCATCAGCTAAACACAATTTTGGCAATTTCGTTCGGGATGGGTCCTCTGATATGTATCACACATATTATAAGAAACTATTCTATAAAACTCAAGTGATTCTTTAAATAATCGAATTCCTACAATGTTGCAGTTTAGTTGAATGCTAACATTGTCATAAAATTATCAGTATCACAAAAAAATTTGGTGTATTTTAAGAGACCAAGATAGTGTATTTCAGGATAGACAATTACTCACTGTTTTAGGTATACTTACGATAAAGCTCCTCAGTTGAGTAGAACTTCCAAAAACTCTTATTGCTATAATTGAAATCAATTTGAACTTGTTATAATACCAAAAAGCTCTAGTAGCAGTAAATAGTAATAAAATAGTTAATTTCAATTAATTTATCCCAGTAAAATACCCAGTGACTAACTAGTAGCTAAATTACCCTTTATCAGTTCAGCCTAAAAAGTAAAGTATGGGGGGTATTAATGGCAATCCACAAATAGTGTGTTATTAACAAAATGTATTGTGTTTTTATATGGAATTTTACTAGAAAAAATATTTTTTTTTTATTTCAATATTTTCGTCTCCATGATTTAGTACTTAGTTATTTTTGTTTCAATTTTAACACTTCCAAAATATTTTTATTTATCACATGCAACATGATAAGATTTAACAAAACTGGTATTCGGCATTCTTTTTTCAAAATTTATGAATATGCATACCGTTTTATAATTGATTGCAATTAAAAAACGGTTCATTAGACATCAACACGTTCACTTATTACATTAGAAAATTCAAGCTTTTGTCTCATAGTGTAGACAGAAACTACAGTCTTCTACTACGATCTTATAAAATAAGTCTAGAGGTAGTGTTATGCATTTCGCAGCCAGCTAGGTTGGTAAGCCATTCTGTTAACGACCACGACCTACTATTAAATAAATGATATCGCAGTACGATTTTGTGATGGCGGGCGATTCGATTTGCGGGGCACAGTTCTAATATAACAGTAACCTACCTTACCATTGTAGTAAGAAGGAGGAGGGTTTGACAATATTTTACCCCTCAATTTCAACAACTTGAACGAGATGCAGCCGTGCAATGGGACAGCTAGTCTTAGTCTTTTTTCAATACAATAGGACTTTCTGTGTCGTGGGGGCGTTTACAAACATACAATTTCACGTGCACATCACACTCAGACCCGGAACAACAATTTGTGGATCACACTTAGTGTTGTTTCGTGCGGGAATCGAACTCGAATTAGCTCGGGTTATTCCCGACTTTGTACGGCAGACGATCTCATTTAATCGTTGTTTTGAATGGCTACATAATCTAGTTGGCTTCGACATATTAGTACATGTGCGTTAACAGTATGTTTTTGTGGCAGATGCAGTAATGGAGCGCTTTCCATTGAAGTCCCCTGGCCCGAAAATGGCTACAACGTACCAGTCCGTCTACAAAAAGGTAAGTCTTAGATATTTTAATTTCTTAAAGCATTTACTTATAGTGTACTGATAAAAAAAAACTGTTGTCTTTTTACGTCGGATATCCAATGTGAATTTGTTGGTCAAATTCGGAATTATAAGAAACTATTATTTAGCAAATCCAATACAAATGTGCCTATTAGGAAAAGTTGTTTTTGTTTAAGAAATCTGATATTCCTTAAAACACCCTCCTAATAATGAGGTGTTGTAGGAAAATAAACATTGCGGGTGTTTCCCCAAACAAATAATAATTGTTTTGGGTAAAAATGAACCAATAATTATAATTATTATTTCATTTAGTTAGTTTTGTGAGATTGTAATCTGTATATTTTATTACAATATGATAGGTTCATGTGGTGCTTAATTGGATGATTTCCAAAATAAATAATAAATTGTTTTGACTTTTCAATACAATTAATTATTAAAATATAATCAATGAAACAATGAAACAATGAATTTATTTTTGCAAATAGGCCTTAAAACGGCACTTTTACACGTCAAATTATATGTGAAAAACTAGATGAAGCCGGCATTTCCTATCTGACTACTCTGAGAAGAAATGCCGAAACAAACTCAGAGGTCAGTCTCTTTTCAAGTCCAGACAATATAAAATAACATAATGTGAGAGAACCGTGCAAGTTCATTCTGTAGTGGTCTTTTGAGGAAAGAACCACACCAGTTTAAGTGGACCCGTTTTGAAGACAGGCACGCAAGTGTCAGTTTGCAACCATAGTGCTGTTGAGTTGTCCGACGAACAATACCGATCAAAAGAACATTTGGGTGGGTCGCGCAAGTACTCAAACTGTCAGAACGCAGATGACTGGTGATAAAAAGCACGACAAGTCTCACACGGTCCTTACACTAACAATAATATAAAATAATAAAAATGTCAACAAATAAATAAAAAAAAAATGTCAAATAAAAAATAAAAATGTCAAAATAGGTGATCATGTCATTGTATAAAAAAAAATAAACGTAATGTCAAATTGTATATAAAAGTGTAACTTATGTTACAAACATGTCAACATGACCTGTGCAGACATTACAGCGGCTCATTCCCAAGCCTGACTATCCTCTAAGTAGTCTTTTATTTTATAAAATGCTTTACAGCAAAGTTTAGCCTTTATTACACTTTTAAATTTATTGAGGCTCAAATTTTGAATATCGCTAGGAATTTTATTGTAAAAGCGTATACATTGACACCTAAACGAACTACTTATTTTCTGAAGCCTGGAGGCAGGCACAACATATTTGTTTTTCCCCCTCGTGTTGATATTATGTATATCACTATATTTCTTAAATAAGCTTTTGTTTTTATGAGCGTGAATTACATTTTCATAAATATATTGAGAGGCAACTGTCATTATTTTAGATTCCTTAAATAATTCTCTGAGCGAATGCCTAATCATAATAGGTATATTTATTTGTTCATTCATTCGACATAATTTTAGACTTTTTTCTAGCGCTTTCATAGAGACATAATATGTTATAAATGTTAATTATATTAATTGCGAATTTATACAAAATAGAGAAATATTGCATTTGAATAGTTGCATACTCCCGTATGTACCCTTAAACGGGCAAAGGTGTCCTCTCTCCTCTTACCCACTTCATTATAGGCCATAACGGGGATATTTAAAGATTATATTAAAGAGTTTACATGGTGATCTGTGATGTGATGAATGAAGTATAGTTTGTGTTACTTTTGAGCAGTAATAAAATGTAGTAGATACCTACAAGTTTTAGTTGTCGCGTATTAGCTTCGCCCGAGTGTCGTTATGGTGAAGACCACCCAGAGGACTAACTGGAACATCCGGTTGCGGTTTGCCGTGCTTGTGCTGAGCACCGCCGTATCCTCAGGTCAGTTATCGGCGGCGACGACCTCTCGCGCCTGTCCTTAGTTGAGGTCATGGTGCGAAATGAGAGGAACTGGGAGGCTGTCTCCTTTTTCTGCGAAGCAGCTATGCTCGCAAAGGAAGAGGCGGAGCGCGTGAGAGATCTATCCTCCTCCTCACGCCCCAGCCTCCGTTGTAACCAACACTCTGGACGTCGGAGACTTACAGGCCATTTGATGATTTTCCGCTCACAAAAAAGGGCGTGTTAGGTGCGTAATTGAGACTTATTCCAATAACGATAACCGCCAAAAGAGTGCTATTTTACGGCGTGCTTGTATAAACGCGATTATTAGCTAATTATGGATGCGAGGATCAAAATATGTTGTGCCGGTAATGTTAGTGCTTACTGCCGATCGTGACATAATTATGATATAACAAATATTGTTCGGTTCATTTAGGATATTTCTACGAAGACATATTCTTCACGCCTTTGATTTAGGCTAAGATGGTATAAATAAGTAATAAATTTATCCCTTTTAATTGCTAAGATTTTTCTCATAAATATATCTGCGCACATAATATAGTAATAATCAATGACGTATTATATATAGACACGTCATGAACCAACATCGCGGCGCTTAAAAACGGCGAAAATACTAGATAACTACTTCTACGAGTAAAGAAAGGGAAAGAAAATATGACATCGTATAGTGGAATGCCTTTGCTAGAGGGAGATAAATATACATCTTCAGTTATGCCGACGTCACGTGACTATACCTTCATGCGCCGGCCGCCATAAGATGGCGGGCGCCGGTGTCGAAAAAAATAAAATAAAAATAGGTTATTTGGTGAACTTACGCATGAAATGACACATTTTTGTCTTTAACTTTTGGAGTATAATTGGTACATCGTCTGAACACACACAACGACATGCTTTCTTTATGTTTCGCACAGGTTTACACACGATATAAATTAAAAACAAACGTAGCGTCGCGCGGCAGGTTGGTGCGTAACTAAGCGCGATGTTGTCAATTGCCTTCATTTCATGTTGTCATTTTAGAGCGCGGACAACGTATCTATAGTTTTATACATCATTGGTAATAATACATACATTCAGTTGGGTCAAGAACCCGAAGCAGAAAGCTGTACTTCTAGACACGGCGCGGATTGTCCGGAGATTCCTTTCTTCGGAGCCCTGACCACCGGTTGCTTGGAACCCTCCCGTAACCGGTGGGATACTGCTTTTTATATTGTTTGCTTTTTATGTTTTTCTTTTTTTTTATATTTAGAAATGTAAAAATCAAGTGTAAACCTAAATACACATTTCTTGACTATAAGTAATTTTTACATTACGGATTTATAGTATAAATACAGCTTATACATTTGAGTACAGGTATAATTTTATTTTATTCATTGATTTTGATAATTTAGTATATTTTTCTACTTGTATTTAATTCAAGCAACTGATTATTAACTGTCAAGCTGATGATTTAACGCCTGTTCTCTGGAGTTCAACGCTTTCGTTAGAAGTTGTCAATGTTCTCCGATAATGCTTACCTTTATTGAAAACAAACTTACAGATTAGTAAGTTTCCTTTCTTGTCTGAACAAAAGCATGTCGAGCAACTGCGAACAGGGTCGTTTAGGCGTATTTTGTAGTTTTAATACCGCCATAGGAAACATACAAAAATAAACGTTTCTGATGGCTAAAAAAATTTTTGGTTTTTATACAGAATAGTGTAAGTATATATAGTATAGTACTCTATTCTTGTGTTACTGTTTGAACACCGCGATTTCTTCGATTTCATTGTCGACAATTTACAACATGATGGAAATTTTATTTGTACCAATATTATTGACTAGTTAGTTGTTTTTCTTGAATATTCGTGTTGCTAGTCAATTAAAAATCAAATTCGGCCTCTTGAGGATATTATTTTGTTGTCTTTCCGACGACACGATTGCTTAAGTAGTCGCATGACTGCCTTGCAATGGATCTCGGGTTTGGTTCTTGAGTATGTTGTGTTTTTGACAATATCGGTTTTATCGCAATTTTGAGGCTAGTCGAAGTTTATAGATATTCAAATCGTCTCGTACTAAAATTTTAGAATTACCTAACAGATTGTCTAGGTATGCACTAGACTCGGCAATAATCGATACAGCCATAATTAGAGCTTGACCTGACCACCGGTCCGCGCTGCGCAGCTTGCAGGTGAGCGCATGCCTAACTTTCCGTTGGAGCTGTTCTCTATTGCGTGCACAGTTAGGTGCACTATCAGTACTTAGTCATAAACTTACACCCGTCTGAAATGCGTTTGTATGCAAGTACTGAGACTGCGCAGCTCGGTCGGCGCACTGGAATCTTCCACCGGCCCCTATATCGATCACCACCCCCGCACTTTTCAGTAGGGTTGAGAACGCCGTGCCGACGCAAGCACTAGGTTGCTTCTCCTAAAAATTTGTTAAAATTTTGAATTTAAATGATATTTCGGGTCGCGTCTTTGTTTGTGGCGAGCTGCCAGACTACCTACAGCATAATGTAAGTACTTACGTTTTCTTTTCAACACCTTTACGTCCACTGGTTTGTACATATACAATGAAGAACTCAGATGCTTATGTGACGTGGTTAATGTTGCGATATTATTATTTAGGTTTTTCACATCAAAATTATAAGGAGCACTTTATGTTCCTGTGGTGTGATGTCGGTACAGGTATCCCCAATAATTTCCATGATGCGATAGAGATAACAAAGACAACAAAGGTCACCTGATGTAGGTACACACATAGCTATTCATATTACCTACCTTTTCGATTAGCTAGGCATTTTATCAACTCTCGGTAGAAGAATATTGTCATGTTTATGGACATTAGTTCCATAAATAACTCAAATACTCTTACTACGCAGACAGATGGTGACAGATGGGTCAGTGAAAATGGCCGTAAATCAATATTAAAGTGTTATCGACATTATTAGGTAGCTTTAATTAAGCGCCTAGGTAAGAAGACTAAAGAAAATAGTAATTCAGCTTACAAAATCAGCTTACTTACAAATGGAAAAGTAATCTAGAACATTCTATTGTAGTACTTGTTGGGCAGTATGTGTAACATATGGTATATCCACATGTACAAGTATAATATACTTAATAATATTGCGAGAAAAGGTTCCATACCTCTCACGTGCTGGTTAATGACATATCTTTGGTTTCACTCACCCAGGGTAAGGCGAGAGGTGTGTCAGACTCTTACTGACTGGGGGCCAAACGCCTCCTGTCGGAGGTTGTATAGGTACGGGGATTGTGCGATCCTTGGCCCTTTACGGGGCCCCTGTGTGGGCGCCGGACTTGAGACGGCGGCCAGCTCGTACGCTGGTCGCGCCCCAGAGGCTCATGGCATATTTGGATAATCCGCGGATATCGCACGAACACCGGGGAGGCGGCGAACCTCCTTTCTGGATCACCGCCGTGAGGTCTGGAAGCGAAGACGCTCGCCCGCGTCTACAGTTTGTGCGCAGACGCGCGTCGCCGGGGCGAGGATCCTCTGCCGCGCCAAATTAGTGCGTGGCGGAATGAGCTCTGGCGAGATCTCATGTCTGAGTGGAAGCAGCGACTGTCGCAACCGAGGGCCGGGCACGCTATTATAGCAGCGGTAAGACGCCTCTTTGAGGAGTGGCTTAAGAGACGCCACGGCGTCCTCGCCTTCCGCCTTAATCAGGTGCTTACCGGGCACGGCAGCTTTGGTAGGTTCCTGTTTCGGATCCAGCGGGAGGAAACACCCGAGTGTCATTGTGAGGACCACCTAGAGAATAAGGTGGAGCATACGGTGGCGGTATGCCCTGCCTGGGATGAGTACCGCCGTGTCTTTAGGGAAGTGATTGGTGGGCGGCGACCTCTCGCGCCCGGCCTTAGTCGAGGCCATGGTGTGAAGCGAGAGGAACTGGGACGCCGTCTCCTCCTTCTGTGAAGCAGTTATGCTTGCAAAAAAGGAGGCGGCCCGCGTGAGGGAGCAATCCTCCTCCTCACGCCCCAGCCGCCGCAGCAGGCGACACTACGGCGTCGGGGATCAAGGGACGATCTCCAGCCACCTTAAGCGCGGGCCTGCGGACAGCGAGTAAGAGCAACTCGCCGCCCGTCCACGCGCGCCTAAAAGAGCCAATAGACCACCACAGACGGGGCCCTATAGGGCTGATGTTCAGCCGGGGTTGCAGGGTAAGCGCAATAAGGCACCGCAGCCGGAGAAGGATCAGGGGATTTTTAGTCAGTAAGAGTCTGACACTCCCTCTCCCGCCCGGCCCCTGGTCGGGAGAAGTCATTTGACAAAAATCCTTACAAAAAAATACTTACTGAATAAAAACCCCTCCGTTCCTCCTCATGATACTCGTCGAGGCCGTTGGATATCGACCCTGTTGGATCCCATTTGTAGTGGTCTTATGGCCCATTATGCCCATATGGAGACACGCGTGTAGTGCAACGCGCTCTACGCTCAGATCTGGTATTGGTTGGGCGGCAAGCTAAATTTACTTGCAGTTTGCCCGGGGTGTCTCCAAATTAGGCGGCTGGAGCGTGATAGGATAGTTTCCTCATGTGGCCCGCCACGTATACGGTACATGATGGGATAACGGCTATCGGCATACACAAATTTTATGGGTGCCCTATTTTGGCCGAAAGCTAACTTCATACTTAGCAGGTAGTTAGAGGTTTTAGTCCCTGGCCAAGTCGATTAAATCGAACTGTTAATTGTTTCCCCTCACTTTTGTCCTTCACCGGAACGTTATATATGTCTGATGGGATCTTGGTCAGTCAGTAAGTCTATGGGTTTACATTACAACGGAGGAAGCAAAGCAAAGCGTCGCCTCCGCTACAAGGCGCCGCCGCCTCGAGTCCTGCTGTTGGTCGGACGACAAGACGCCCCGAGGCCGTAGGTCGGGCACAGTACGACGTCTACTGCATCTGCTGCGGGAGGGAAGAGAGAGGCAGCCTCTCCCTCCCTTTACGCCGCCTCCATCGCGCTCTCGCTGTGGCATTCGCAGCGCGGCGATGTTACGGCCCGTCAGGGCGTCCGCCCATACTGGTGCGGCGTATAACGCCATCGACCGTACGATCCCCATATGGAGCCTCCGGCAGGAGGAGATGGCTCCCCTAGTTGGGCAGCAAGCGCGACAGCGCAGCAGCAGCGCCCATCAACCGAGGGGCAAGCCGTGTAAAGTGCGGCCGGAATTTCACCGACTGTCGAGAACGAGTGCTTCCTTCATCTTACTTCGTCGAGAATTCATCGTTGACTCATCAGCTATGAAAACACCTCCTACTATGATGCTTTACCCCTGAGGCGGCTTCATCCTCGGCCCATGAAACCAGCCCAGTCGCCGCCGCCGCAGTACGACTGCCCACGCCCTGTAACTAGCATATCGTTGGCGTAACAAATGAAGCCGACACCGTGGAGTAGCGCACCGCCCAGTCGTAGTCAGCGTTCCACAAGAGCGGACCCAACACCGAGCCCTGCGGAGTCATTACTACCACTGAGGTCAGGAATACTAACCAGCAAACACGGCGAACTCCGTTTCGCCACCAGATGTATTTCAAAAAGTTGGCGAAATATGTGAAAAATAAGATTTTTCCTCTTTTCGAATGAAATACCGTGGAAATCGGTTCGTGCGTTCTAGAGTTACAGCGTCAGGTCAGGAAGGAAAACCAGATACAGGAGCGGTCCCTGGACCGATCCTTGTGAAACATCGCGCGACATCTCTCGCCGGTTCCAGAGGTGGCGTGTTCCGATGGCCATGAACGCACATGGCTTCGGACTTGTGAAACGCTACCTCGAGTTCCAACTGCCGGATCCTTGCAACGACTGTCGCAACCGTTTGTGACATGAAGTCGGCCGCCATCGCCGTTCGCTAGCATCAGCGTGTCGTCAGCGTAACAGATTACGCTGACGCCCCTCGGGAGGTCGGTGCGTAGCCTCCGTACCTGATGGTCCACAGGATCGGTCCCCGGACCGATCCCTGTGGAACACCGGGCGACATCTCATGCCGGTTCCACACGTCAGGGTGACCAAACACGGGCATCTAAAAATTATATGGCACTCTCTTTGTTATGTCGAAAGCGATATTAATTGATATTGTAACACTATTTAGTGGTAGTTTATTTTTGTGCGGTATTAAGCGGAAGAAGGAACGAGGTGGTTTTTAGACAGCAAAAGTCTGACATTACCTGTCGCCTTACCCAGGCCTCGACTAAGAACAAGGAAAGGAGAAAGAGAAGGAAGGGGTGGTTTTAGTAACTCCCTACTCCCATACTGGATTTCGGAACATTAATCATTTATTTCTAAATAAAACACACATTTATTTTTAAAATGTAGTTATAGCATCAGGTTTTGGTTAAAAAAGCAGTTTTCAAACGACTACAATTATTAATATTTTAGGATCAATTAATGCCAAAACTCAATGGGTGTTCAAAAATTAATGGTTACAAATTTTGTTTTTATTATGGAATATGACCGCAAACGATCAGATCACCTGGCTGGAAATCAGCAACTAAAACTCCTCTGGAGTTTCTAATGCGGTTTTGACTTTTTTATTGTACAACCCTGTTACAATCTCCCAGAACTCTTGTAGATATAAATAACTATGAAAACACTAAACTTCGGCTCGTCCCACCCAAGGACCTGAACTGCTGTCTTGGACCTTACAACAAAATAAATAAGTAGAAATGTTTAAAGGAGAAGAAAACGGAATTAAATTGTGGGTTTTATATGCATTTAAGGGTTGGAGGCAGTGGGGATGGGAGATGTTGTGAGGTTTAAGCGTCCTGTAACTTCAGTGCCACGGCAAACACATATTTCAAGTATTGTTTCAGTGCTGCCAGTTTCCAGTGAGGCATTTTTTTGTGAGAGGAAAATCATCAAATGAGTTCTCCCGCCCAGGGTGAGGCAAGAGGAAGGGGTTTCTTTTTTGATTTGATTATCAGACTGACTTATATCCCCCGTTCTGCCTCCTGCTCTGGTCTACGATGCTTAATTAACAACCCCGGCTGAATATCAGCCCTATAGAGCCCCGTCTGGGGTGGTGTCTATTGGCTCTGTGAGGCATGCGCGGAACACAACACGCCTAACGCTGGGGTCTCGGTTTGGTCGACGGCGAGCTACTCTTACACGCCGTCCGCAAATCCGCGCTTGCTTCGCATGGTGGCCGGCGATCATTGCTCGATCCCTACACCTGGACTGTCGCCTACTGCGGAGGCTGGGGCGTGAGGAGGATAGCTCCCACACGCGCTCCGCCTCCTTCCCCTCTCTGCTAGCATCACTGCTTCACAAAAAGAGGAGAGGGCTTACCAGTTCCTCTCACTCCTTACCAGGCCTTGACTAAGGCCGGACGAGAAAAGTCGCCGCGCCCGATCACTTCCCCGGGGACACTGCGGTACTCAGCCCAAGCAGGGTACACGGCCACCGTATGCTCCACCGTGCTCTCCGGGTGATCCTCACAATGGCGACAACGGGCGTTTCCTCCCCCTGCATACGAAACAGGAACCTAACGAAGTTACCGTGTCCGGTCTGATATCGGACTTCAGCAGAACATGCTGAAGTCCGAATATTTTTGGGCATTGTCAAGAGTTAAATTGGAAATGGCCAACTGCAATACAATTAATATGCTGTGCCTATTGTCTGAATTGTATTTATCTTTATAAAAACGGATCAGCTCTATGTTCTCGATGATTCCATGAATTATATTGATACTTGTGGCTGCATTAGCGCGGGCTGAGGTTCAACGTACTGCATAAAATCAATATCTTCGGCACTGGACATGCGTTCTAGAGTTCTAGCGTACCTGCGTGGTCTAGGGGTGGGTCCGCGCCGACGCACTGATGCACCTAATCGATACCGCACCCTGCAGTCGGATCATAAGTCGGTCTGAACGAAGCGCGGCGCACGGTTCCCTTGCTAGCTGTGCGGAAATTTAACTCTGTTTGTGATAGTCCCATATTGTAGTCACACAATGTCCCGAGATGTTCCAATCAGTTCAAATTGCTATCACTGCAATAATCGTGTGCATCGCGCAGTCCGCGGGATACCTCGAACCGAGGGGTCGTATACTCGTAGTCGGGACATTGTCATCCATCTAAATGGGGGGGAGAAACAAGTACAAGCCGCTTCGACCAACCTCCAGCCGCAGCGAACAAGTTAGTACCAATCTGTTTATTATTATTTTATGCGTTCATACTAATTTCGCGTCTTTTGAGTTTGATTTTTTTTTGGTATTTTTGTCTGCGCATGCGCGATGGCTATCTAGAATATTCTACGTACTTCAGGAACACCTAGAGGTCATTTGGGCAGGGCTCTCTTTTTTTAAATAAAAGCTATATTTTTTTCCTATTTGTAAAGATGTTAATAACTATTCTGAGTTAATCACATCGGTGGCTTGCTCTGCAGTCGTGCTTGCGACCACTCAACTAACCGAACAGTAATGTAATTCCATAAGGCTGATTTTGCGAAAATAATTATTTTAACCTTTCAATCGTGGTAATTTGAGACACAATAGAAGAAGCGCGAACGCCGGCGTTTGCTTTGGGGTTTGATGGATTAAGCAGAATTTTGGCGTAAGTGCATAGGTAGGTAATAATAAAAACATAATAATATGTAGGTACGCGGGGAGAGCCTTTTGTAACAAATCGGTCACATTTCCAGACTTTCTATTTCGGTATGGGAGATATGGAAAAATATGTCGAATGAATCGATCTACGTCGCATGAAGCAAACAAGCCGTGTTTTGCTTCATGTCAAATCGATACAGTTATTGAACATATACCGTGACTTTTTATATTGCTAAACCTAAATTTGGTTTATCTAAGCAACTAGTGTTTTAGGTATAAAGCGACAAATAAAAAAACACGACTAATACATATTTCTAATTTCTCTCTTAATTTTATTAGGTCGTTACCTAATTGACGAGCTAAATAGTGTAATAATTCTTTCATACCCTGTGGTCATCCCTATTCCAGACCTCCAGCCTTTGGTTCAACATTTTCCTTTTTTTCGTGTTAACGCATGCGCGCTGCTCTGTAAGCTTTGTCCTATGGCGAGTCCACATCTGGCGAATGCGATGCTCGCGCGTCGTTTGTCGACCGTTTGTCGTTGCTGTCTTTACCACATCCAAAGTCAAATCATTTATTTCAACCACGATAAGCACTTTTGAACGTCAAATAAAAACAAATATCAAAAACTTTATGTGTCAGTCTGTCGGATTGTCCTCTAGTGAAGCTATTTGCACGTTTCTACAACGATGCTGACATTTTGACGTTTGTCCATCGGACGTGTATATCAATCGCCTTTTTAATCTACCCAACTTAGGGGCTATAAAATGTTCTTCCCTTTCCGTATCTTCTACCGCCGGACCAGATACTGCTGATGGTCATGTCCTCGACGATTGGATTCCCAAGGATCATCTTTCCCTATATAATCTTAACTTTGGAGTTGTGGACGGCTTCTTCTTCTGGGTCGTATTCCATTTACCCTAATCTATTAGTTGCAGTTTTTCTAGTTACCTATTCTTTTATAATGGTGAAATGAAATTGTACTATATTTTAAAACTTTTTTTTGAGTGAGAAAATCATCAAATGTCTTCCACGCCTAGGGTATGGCGTAAGGGAGGGTCGAACTCTTATTGACTAACCCCCTCCCCTCCCGGTCTTTCCTGCTTTAGGTCGAAGTCGCGGTACCTTATTGCGCTTGCCCCGCAACCCTGGCTGAACATCGGCCCTGCCAGGCCATCTTTGAATGCAATTGATACTATGGTCTTACAGACTCGTTATATGATTTGTTCACATAAACGTTAGAGGGACTGAAGGTCTTCATATACTTATGGACATAAAGCTTACTTACTTAATACTTTACTATTAGTAGATCATCAATATGGGTTATACATTTTTTTCTTTAATGGCTCATACTGTTTAAAAAAGATCTTTGTGCTCACTTAGGTCATAGGTCTCTGAAATATTTTTTTTGCATAGACTTCGATTTTGTAAAGAAACGTTTTTAATAATTTGCCTGCTTTTTAAATGTTTATCGGCCAGAAATGTTAACGACGTGATGATTTCTTACACCGTCTCTAATCATATTACGTCAGCCACTATTGTCCAACAGTAGTTTGAGTAAGCCGTTAAACATAATATTGTATTTAATATGTCTCACGAAAGTTACAAGACAAAAACCAACAAACTCTATCTGCTTCCCAGTCCATCAAACTTTCTTTGGGTGTTGAGTTCATATCGTCGAGAGGTATTGTAGCTTGATTTTGTTAGATATTACTTAGATGAAGTAAAGCAGATTTAATAATAAGACACGACGACGTAGCGCCAGTTGCTCTCTAAGATCGTTTTTGTGGGACATTTCTTCGTGATTTTTTATGGAAAATTAGCCAAAGTGTTGCCAGTGCTTATCCATTGGATGCCTGCGCCAGGCAAATAAGATACTTTTTTATTTCAAGGCTTCTGAAAACTCTTCCGAATGAGATTGTGAGTCAAAATGTGTAAATATAAGACATCGAAATACGGTACTGATTTTCCATTAGTAATTATATTAATTTTATATAAAAAGGGATAGTTTATTTTAACCTGACAGTGGCACTGGGAGACCCGATGCTACTATTACTGAGAATTTTTCGAAACGAAAAGAGACCTCGACAAACTACAGGCTTTCTAAAGACTACATCAAAATAAAATAACACAATCAATGCAATAAAGTACTCACTAACACAATTTACGGTTAATATTAACTATGGTTTTTTATGTTTTTATTAAATTAACTGACTAGGTATGGTTACGCCTTTGATTCCACAAATGATTTTAACTCAAGGCGCTTATATTTTGTTTTGTAAGTCATATAGTACGAGTATATTAGAAACATACTTAATAATGGGAAAAATTGAGGATTGTATATAGATTGGAATGAGAAAACCTGTCGTCTGGCATTATTTTAATTGCGTGTGTTTGCGAGTGAAATGAGTCAAAAATTCATAAACTCTACATAAGAACTCTTTTTTTTAAGAGAATTGAAATTCTTTTCCTGTCCCAAGCCGCGGTACACTGTGGTGCATAACCCGCAACCCCAGCTGATCACTCATTAGCCCTATTGGGCTCCGTCTAAGGAGTTGATGCTCAGAATGTTAAAATCCAGTCTTTAAATGGATATGTTTGTAAGTCTAATTGTGGGGCAAGCTTATTGCTATGCACTGGTTCTGACATCTTCTCGAATATTATCGAAAATCCTTTTTAATCAGAATTTCGACATCACACCTTTTACACTTTACACACACGTTTCGCATTAAGTGATGTGCACCACATCATAATAAACGTCTATAATGGAATTTGTTGACTAGTATCTTACAAAAAATCGCCCACTTTGAGAAAAGTATGTGGTTAGTTTTGATCCTCGATGAGGAACGCAGAGGTGTACCGACATATCCGGGCTTGCGGGTTAAGCGTATTGACATACCGCCACCCGGATCGCAACCGAAGTGGGATTATAGTAGTTTTAATCAGTGAGATTCTTTTGCCTCAACCACACCATTTATTGATTTCACCCTTCAAAAACGAAAAAGTAACTGAAACGATAATTTATTTTTCATTTCATTTTACATATCCTAATTGGAAGTAACGGCCGTGGGAAAAAAAGTGTAAGTAAATCTTAACCACTTTTAGTGTCAGCCGGGGTTGCGGGATAAATGCAATGAAGCACCGCAGCCTCGGCCCAGAGCAGGAGAAGGAACACGGGCTTTTTAGTCAGTAAGAGTCTGATACTCCCTCCCGCCAAACCCTGGGCGGTAATAGTCAATTGATGATTTATCACTCACAAAAAAGACACTTTTAGTGTCTTCAAATAGAACACAGCTCTTTGTTCTCTCATTACTTTTTACGCCAAAAATCACGTGAATTCAATAAAAAATTAATTTCGAAAATACCATAATATGTACTAGACATACATATTATTATGTAATGTATAAACATTTAAGTAGTTGCCAAATGTGCCGACTTACCCTCACTTTGGAATACCATCGTACACGTGTGTAGCAAAATTCGGCTTACTTAGCTTATTTCCAGCTTATTTTCAAAGGTAGGAGGATTAGATATATGTAGATACTAGATTGTTTTGTTGATTATTTATAACATTGATCGCAACAGACAAGCACGTCTCTAATAAGCTCTGAGTTGTTAGGCATAGGTATGAAGACTTTTTTCTATTATAATTTTTAATATGTTTTGTGATTTTCTACAAACGTTCTGTGTTTGATATTATTTTCAGTTCGACTTCTTAACTTTCCAGGAATATAGGTATATGCTATACGTACAACAACGTTGATAAACTTTAAGAAACTGTCTTTTGTTTATTAGCTTAATGCACATTTGTATTGGAATTGCTACAATAGTTTCTATTCGTTTTAATTAACAACAATGGAGGATGTTGCAAGTTACATTTTGAATGGGAAGGAAAATCACGGGTCTGTGAGATTTGATTGCGTATGGTTGGAATATGTACCGTTATGGAATCCTAGTATTAATGTATGTGTCGTTAGAAATGAAGGGAGTGAAAACAGAATGGTGTTTGTAGCAAGTTTGTGTATGAGAAAATGCAATGGGAATAAAGGCAATAGAGATGTATGTTTTCTGTGAAAAATATGTTAAGTATATGTTTATTTTTTTAAACAGTTTTCGTGAAGCGGTATTGTAATAGACATTTGTTGTCCTAGTATTTTTTTATTATATTTATAAGATTTTAATACTACTATGTTTCTTTTAAATTGTAAACAGTTATTTAACAAACATTCAAAAGGTTGGCTGGCAGGTAAGACAAATACCTAATGTAATAAGAAAATACATATAATAAATAGTCGTTGTTCATATTGTGTGCATCTACAAAAGCTCTTACATTTTAAGTGTATTTTGTGTACGTACGTTATTTCTATTGTTTTTTGTGTATTAAACAGGTATTTCTAGATAGATGTATGAATAAAATAAATAGCACCATACCAAAACTTATTTTATTTTCAAAATACCTTTGGAATTCGGTTGGCGCTGGGGCTGGGCAACCGGCTGGCAGTGTACAGTTTCGTGGTTTCGATTCCCTACAACTCTTTGTGTGATCCACAAATTGTTGTTTCAGTTCTGGGTGTGTATTTGAAATTGTATGATTGTAAACGCACCCACGACACTGGAGAAAATCATTAGGAAATCCTAGTCCTAACGATTGATGACAAAACATTGATTGGAAAAAATCACGAGGAAATCCTAGTCCTAACGATTGATGACAAAACATTGATTAATTTGTTAAGTATAAAAAACGTGACGAAGAACTTTTTAAATTTTTATACTTACTTTGGAACTTTCGCGTTTCATATTTGCAACATATAATTACGCGGGTATTAACGCGAAAAATAATTATTTAAATACCTTGGTAGGTTTGACGTTTCGATATGGAATTACTTACGTCGTGGTCGCTATGTGACAACGTCAAGCCAACTAAATGTTTATTATTTTTAATAGAAAAAAAAAATTCGCTCTTATATCCGCGTAATTGTATGTTTTCAATTTCTTATTAGAGAATTCTCCTAATTATCTGTCTCCTTGTTCGGAAGCAGAATTTGTTACTTTGCGCCATCAAATAATATTCATTTCTTTATTATTTTATCGTTTTGATATACTATTTGTTTTGT
Source organism: Spodoptera exigua (assembly GCA_902829305.4). Classification (NCBI taxonomy): domain Eukaryota; kingdom Metazoa; phylum Arthropoda; class Insecta; order Lepidoptera; family Noctuidae; genus Spodoptera; species Spodoptera exigua. The sequence continues at coordinate 15,769,041 of LR824601.2, read as the reverse complement.
ATTTTTTTTCAAGTTACCACCTCTGCTTTCCTAGATCATCCGAAATAAAATAGAAATCTTTAATATTATTACTAAACATTTCTATTTAATTTTAAACTTAATAAATTTACATCCGGTTTCCGAAAGCCCGATCAATGTTAAAATCAATTTAATCTCTTGTCCAGTCATCTGATTGGTTGACTGAATTATCAACAACCAATCAGATGACTTGACAAGAGATTTAACAGGAGATTAGTTAATTTTAGCGTTGACAAGCCTTTCAGAAACCGGGTGTAAGTGTGGAAAAGTCATACTTACATATGAATGGGTCGGCTTGACCGGTATACTACGGCTTCACAGAAAACACGGCGTGAAACAACTACAGCGTTGTGTTTCGCCGTGGTTTGTTCTGTATTCTGAGGAGTGAGGTTACCGGAGGCCTATTTTTTCCTCTCACCCAATCCCTTATCCCTAATCCCCAAAAAGTCGGCAAAGCACTCGTAACCCCTCTGTTGTTGCGGGTGTTCATGGGCGTCGCTGATTGCTTACCATCAGATAATCCGTAAGCTCCTTTGCCGAACAGTGACATTAAAAAAAATTTACTTAATGTGACTTTTTTCAGCAAAAAATAACTATGCTCTGTTACAAGCTATTAAATGATATATAGATTACTTAAATTGTAATAAAAAATAAATAGCAAAATAAACTTTTTTTACCAACTAACATTTTGTGTATTATTTGTAATGCTCGCACTTTTTTATACGAACCACTATTTTGGATATCTATCATATCATTATCATCCTCAGCAAAAAATAGATGATAATATACGTGTCATCGCGCTAATTGATTGCACTTAAATCCAATCTGGCAACGCACTTGGTGTTTACCATGTATAGGCACTAGGCATCGCCGATAGCTAAGATCAGTTGATCCGTCTCGTAAAAATTAAAAAACCTATGCCTGCACGATGACTATACTTCTTTGCCTTCTTTATAATCAGCGTCAGTAACATACTATACCAGCGGTCGCCAGCGGCTCCGCCAGTGTGGATGTCCATTTTACACATTTTCTAGATTTTTTTTAATTTAATCTATGTACAAACATTTGTCTGGACTCTCACAAATAATTCAAGACTAAAATTTGCTAAATCGGTAATGGCGTTGTTGAGTTAAAAACATTACAACGTTAAGTGGCATAGGTTTTTGTATTTATAGATATACGAAAAAAAAGGTGATTGATCCATGAACCAACTGGCTATATAAGTTCTGAGTTCTTTTTCATTTCATATGGTATGCTCAAAATTTTTCAGCAGTACACCAATTTATGTCTGAGTCTTGTGACATTTTCATATTTTCTAGGGTTGTTTTAAAGCGACCTTCTTATCCTTACCTGTAAATCTATGCGTGATCTTTTTCAGAACGAAGATCTGTGTAATGTTCATACATATTTATTTGCTGTGATTATTGAAAAGAGAATTGTGTTTTTACCTTTACACGGAATATAATATAGGGATGATGTTTAAATAAAAACACATTATTCATTATTGGTAATAAAGCTATTGGATTATCTACAAATAACGTTATCCTTATTGTTTGTCCATTGATGCTCTTTATTTAACTATTTATTTTTGACGTAAGAAGTTAGGAGGCGTATGAATCTAACCTATCCTTGTTAATTGACTTGTTGATATGTTCTTTTTAGAATTTATAAATGAGTTTTAGTCTAGGGCTTATTTTTCAATCGTCAGATAAATGTTTATCTGAGGAATAAAATTGTTGCTGTCACTCTCTTATACACACATTCTGACGCGACAGCATCAAATTATTCCCCGGGTAACTTTTATATAACCATTACAAAATGAGACCTTAAATAGAAGATAATTAAGTTCCTTCTATTTGCTCATAAATTTAATTCACATGAATTTTTAATTATTTTCTGTAATAAAATCGGTGTGGTAGGTATATTATATTATGTATACTTTGATTATTAAAATGTTCTCGCTTTACCATTTTTTATTTTAAGATGTGTATTTTTTAATTGTATTTTCGACTGTTCAACTCCAAAGTATATAACCTTATCTAATTATTACACTACACCAACTTCACACCAAATATTAATGGTATAATATTAAAATAGGTGTCACTGGTTCAGTTTGAGGTGGAAGCGTGAAACATGAATCGAAGACTCGAGTGAATATGGAGATGGTGATTATAAGAAAAAATTTACGGTTAGGGAATCGAGTTGACTACTCTCCAGCCGCCTCATTAAAAAACTAACAATTGCTTCGTTAGTCTTTTTTAAACTTTTCAATCGGCACTCGATGGTAAGCAATCGGCGCCGCACGTGAAGACCCTCAATACTTAAAGTTACAATTGCAGTAAACCTTGGAGTAAGGGATTTGAGATAAGCATTTGGTCGTTGAGAATGAAGAAAGTTGTCAATTTTGCGAAATACAAAGCTCTTTTTATTTCTGTGGTTGTGTCATCTCTGTTTTCTGTAAAATAGGGGATACTGAAAGCAAGTGAAGAAGAAATCGATTTTTCATCGTGGTTAAGGTGGGCGGTGGAATTAAGAAATGCGATCGGTAGCTCGGATGAATAAGAATGATAGAAGTTACGAGTTTCATTAAGCTGGAAGTGAAAATATTAACATATACATAAGTGTGGACACGATTTAATCTATATAATATAAAAATGAATCGAATAATGTGTTGGTAAGCGCATACAACTCAACAAAGTCTCAAGCAATTCTGCCAATTCTTTTTTTCAAATTAAATGTTAGAAAAGTAGAAGGAAGAATAGGAAAAAATTGACCCTTTCGTTGTTAGCGAGATAGTTGGACCCGTGCGAAGAACGGGCGGGCCGCAACGTTTAATAGCCTCGTGAAGCTATTTGCTCGTTCAAAAGTGTGAATTGTTATTGAGAAAATCGCACAAGAAACTCCAAATTCTTTTACAATCCAATAATTGCATTCCTAACATTTTTATTTTATATTTTATTTAAGACACTAACCTACATGTTGTTTTTTTCTTTACATAATAATGTAGCCACGTAGTGGTTGTTTTTATTGTTGAACATTGGAGGTTTGCATAATCCTCTCAAGATTTATCTGTATAGTGGCGATGATGATTCTATTATATTATATTGTTTCTACAATTAATACTAAAAGTTTATTCAGCTAAAAAGACAGGAAAAATAAAACAAAAACACACAAACAATTATAGGACCAAGTGCACAGAAACAAATTGTATATCAGCGCATACATGTCCAAAATGCGGCACTTGTTAATAAAATTGTTGCGACCACGTGCACTATCAAATCCACTCTATGCTTCTGTCACCAACAATTAGATGTCATAGACCTGTAATGACAACTCTTAAGATTATTTCACAAGTCGATTTTCAATTTCTTTAGCTTCTGTCCGCGTCGAGTAGTGACATCAAGCTAATTCTTACCAATTACCGAAGCTTGAATTTGAAAAATTGGATCCTAACGGTCTTACTAATAAAGTTCGGTTACTCAATTGTTTATCACTTTGATAGCTATTCGTTGGATAGGGAGTTAGTACCCCTTTATACAAGTTACCAATAAATATCAAACAATGCGTATACCTATATAGAATAACTATTTATTCCTTATACTGCTGATTGCTAGCAACATTGATGAAAGCATTCCGAAACTACTGAACAGAAACACTTCTTGACCATATTCTTGTATTATTATGATTTAATTAGAATAATCAATAAAATACTTGATTTTTTAAAACAAAAAGAAAGTTTGAGGTATTTAATATAGTTTTTAAATATTAATTTATCAATTTTTTGCGAAATATTTTGGATAAAAATTTTGATATTTTGAATGTACCTAATCAATGTCAAAAACATTTTTCACACAAATTAGAGTCGTGGCATTAGAATTATACTCCGATAATCCAATAAGGTACTGAAAATATTCGTACCAGCTTTTTATAATAGGTGTTATACCTATTACTGAATATCATATCATCTTCCTGCCCTTGTCCCGTTTTATTTGGGGTCGGCGCAATATGTTTTTTTCTTCCATTCTGTCCTGTCACTCGTCACGCTAACGCTAACTCCTATACCTATTACTGAATATCAGCCTAATTTTAAGGCAGCTGATCTTATATTCCATTACCTATAATTGATCTGAAATAATGTTATATGTATTAAGACACATTATCACCACGTCAAACAATTTTAAAACATCACAATCTCCTTCAAAGTTTCGGTTTATATCACCATCATACCCCATCTTCTGGTTAGTCAACTGCCAGTCAGCTGGTTCTGACCAGTAGACATGTGAAATTAGTTTGTCCTAATATATCAATGAACGTACAAATAAGTATTACAAATATTGTATTCGTAATACGTATTTGTATCTATTATGGATATTTAGTTACACTTTTATGCCACGTATAAATGTTTATCCTATGTTTGATGTTGTGAATATAAATATGTTCTTGTAATAATAGAAAAGATTATATTTATTTGGTAACAGTAATGCGATAGTTGTTTTGTCCTTTTAGGAATAACAACCTGGTTGTATGTCAAGCAATTATTGGGTATCGACGAAAATATAAATACGGACACCGGATGTTAGCTTTATTAAATAAGTATGCCTTATTCCAGCAATCACATTTCTAAACTGCTGACTCGATTTGCTAATGCGATAGATACTCTGTGACACACATTTGTGATAGATTACTGACTCATTCCATGAATATCAGCTGCATCTTGCTGGCTTGATCTTTTTTTCATGTAAAGGCATGGCTTTAGAGCTATACAGACATGGTTTTCTACTGGGAGAACGTCACCCCTAGTCCTTTGCTGTATATCATGACATAGAAAATCCACAACTTCCATAAAATGTTTCTTTGAGAATCGATATTTTCTTATATGTACCTATACTCTGCGCCTTCTAATGAAAACATCATCATTAGGATCATTGCGAAATTAATTTTCTTTCTTTTTTGTTGATTTTTCGGAATTCACGATCATCAAACACATTTTATCAAAATAATGTAAAGGTCAATTTTCTGCGTCTGACAGTTAAAACAAGAAAATGATCGCTTATACACACGTTATACAAGGTCCACGGGCTGAATAAGTCTTGTCTAATATTTCATACATTTTTCACAACGGTTATAACAGCTGTAAACGCGAGAAATGTCAAAAGTTGATTATTTATTAGTAATGAGTCTGCTATACCTCTGTTATGTGTGTAAATCTTTATTAGTAAGGGGGTAAATGTCTAGGCTTATATGCTATGCTACACAAAATAAAAGTTTCATATAACTCATTAAATGTCGTGGCGCTGCATCAATCTTAGTGCTGTGCTCACATGTGAACCAGGGGGTTCCACTCCATGATAGTGCCCTGATTTACATGTTAGTACACACTGAGCTTGTACATTCATCGAAGACATCGTCTCAAGAAAGAAGAAGGCGTTTGTTGTGGCTCTGCTATGATTATTGATTCAAGTGACTCCGTGCTGAATCAAACTTAGTGTTGTGCTCACATGTGAACCAGGGGGTTCCACTCCATGATAGTGCCCTGATTTACACACACTGAGCTTGTACATTCATCGAAGACATCGTCTCAAGAAAGAAGAAGGCGTTTGTTGTGACTCTGCTATGATTATTGATTCAAGTGACTCCGTGCTGCATCAAACTTAGTGTTGTGCTCACATGTGAACCAGGGGGTTCCACTCCATGATATTGCCCTGATTTACATGTCGGTACACACTAAGCTTGTACATTCATCGAAGACATCGTCTCAAGAAAGAAGAAGGCGTTTGTTGTGACTCTGCTATGATTATTGATTCAAGTGATTCCGTGCTGCATCAAACTTAGTGCTGTGCTCACATGTGAACCAGGGGGTTCCACTCCATGATAGTGCCCTGATTTACATGTTAGTACACACTGAGCTTGTACATTCATCGAAGACATCGTCTCAAGAAAGAAGAAGGCGTTTGTTGTGACTCTGCTATGATTATTGATTCAAGTGATTCCGTGCTGCATCAAACTTAGTGCTGTGCTCACATGTGAACCAGGGGGTTCCACTCCATGATAGTGCCCTGATTTACATGTTAGTACACACTGAGCTTGTACATTCATCGAAGACATCGTCTCAAGAAAGAAGAAGGCGTTTGTTGTGACTCTGCTATGATTATTGATTCAAGTGACTCCGTGCTGCATCAAACTTAGTGCTGTGCTCACATGTGAACCAGGGGGTTCCGCTCCATGATAGTGCCCTGATTTACATGTTAGTACACACTGAGCTTGTACATTCATCGAAGACATCGTCTCAAGAAAGAAGAAGGCGTTTGTTGTGACTCTGCTATGATTATTGATTCAAGTGACTCCGTGCTGCATCAAACTTAGTGCTGTGCTCACATGTGAACCAGGGGGTTCCACTCCATGATAGTGCCCTGATTTACATGTTAGTACACACTGAGCTTGTACATTCATCGAAGACATCGTCTCAAGAAAGAAGAAGGCGTTTGTTGTGACTCTGCTATGATTATTGATTCAAGTGATTCCGTGCTGCATCAAACTTAGTGCTGTGCTCACATGTGAACCAGGGGGTTCCACTCCATGATAGTGCCCTGATTTACATGTCGGTACACACTGAGCTTGTACATTCATCGAAGACATCGTCTCAAGAAAGAAGAAGGCGTTTGTTGTGACTCTGCTATGATTATTGATTCAAGTGATTCCGTGCTGCATCAAACTAAGTGCTGTGCTCACATGTGAACCAGGGGGTTCCACTCCATGATAGTGCCCTGATTTACATGTCGGTACACACTGAGCGTGTACATTCATCGAAGACATCGTCTCAAGAAAGAAGAAGGCGTTTGTTGTGACTCTGCTATGATTATTGATTCAAGTGACTCCGTGCTGCATCAAACTTAGTGCTGTGCTCACATGTGAACCAGGGGGTTCCACTCCATGATAGTGCCCTGATTTACATGTTAGTACACACTGAGCTTGTACATTCATCGAAGACATCGTCTCAAGAAAGAAGAAGGCGTTTGTTGTGACTCTGCTATGATTATTGATTCAAGTGACTCCGTGCTGCATCAAACTTAGTGCTGTGCTCACATGTGAACCAGGGGGTTCCACTCCATGATAGTGCCCTGATTTACATGTTAGTACACACTGAGCTTGTACATTCATCGAAGACATCGTCTCAAGAAAGAAGAAGGCGTTTGTTGTGACTCTGCTATGATTATTGATTCAAGTGACTCCGTGCTGCATCAAACTTAGTGCTGTGCTCACATGTGAACCAGGGGGTTCCACTCCATGATAGTGCCCTGATTTACATGTTAGTACACACTGAGCTTGTACATTCATCGAAGACATCGTCTCAAGAAAGAAGAAGGCGTTTGTTGTGACTCTGCTATGATTATTGATTCAAGTGATTCCGTGCTGCATCAAACTTAGTGCTGTGCTCACATGTGAACCAGGGGGTTCCACTCCATGATAGTGCCCTGATTTACATGTTAGTACACACTGAGCTTGTACATTCATCGAAGACATCGTCTCAAGAAAGAAGAAGGCGTTTGTTGTGACTCTGCTATGATTATTGATTCAAGTGACTCCGTGCTGCATCAAACTTAGTGCTGTGCTCACATGTGAACCAGGGGGTTCCGCTCCATGATAGTGCCCTGATTTACATGTTAGTACACACTGAGCTTGTACATTCATCGAAGACATCGTCTCAAGAAAGAAGAAGGCGTTTGTTGTGACTCTGCTATGATTATTGATTCAAGTGACTCCGTGCTGCATCAAACTTAGTGCTGTGCTCACATGTGAACCAGGGGGTTCCACTCCATGATAGTGCCCTGATTTACATGTTAGTACACACTGAGCTTGTACATTCATCGAAGACATCGTCTCAAGAAAGAAGAAGGCGTTTGTTGTGACTCTGCTATGATTATTGATTCGAGTGATTCCGTGCTGCATCAAACTTAGTGCTGTGCTCACATGTGAACCAGGGGGTTCCACTCCATGATAGTGCCCTGATTTACATGTCGGTACACACTGAGCTTGTACATTCATCGAAGACATCGTCTCAAGAAAGAAGAAGGCGTTTGTTGTGACTCTGCTATGATTATTGATTCAAGTGATTCCGTGCTGCATCAAACTTAGTGCTGTGCTCACATGTGAACCAGGGGGTTCCACTCCATGATAGTGCCCTGATTTACATGTTAGTACACACTGAGCTTGTACATTCATCGAAGACATCGTCTCAAGAAAGAAGAAGGCGTTTGTTGTGACTCTGCTATGATTATTGATTCAAGTGACTCCGTGCTGCATCAAACTTAGTGCTGTGCTCACATGTGAACCAGGGGGTTCCACTCCATGATAGTGCCCTGATTTACATGTTAGTACACACTGAGCTTGTACATTCATCGAAGACATCGTCTCAAGAAAGAAGAAGGCGTTTGTTGTGACTCTGCTATGATTATTGATTCAAGTGATTCCGTGCTGCATCAAACTTAGTGCTGTGCTCACATGTGAACCAGGGGGTTCCACTCCATGATAGTGCCCTGATTTACATGTCGGTACACACTGAGCTTGTACATTCATCGAAGACATCGTCTCAAGAAAGAAGAAGGCGTTTGTTGTGACTCTGCTATGATTATCGATTCAAGTGACTCCGTGCTGCATCAAACTTAGTGTTGTGCTCACATGTGAACCAGGGGGTTCCACTCCATGATAGTGCCCTGATTTACATGTTAGTACACACTGAGCTTGTACATTCATCGAAGACATCGTCTTAAGAAAGAAGAAGGCGTTTGTTGTGACTCTGCTATGATTATTGATTCAAGTGACTCCGTGCTGCATCAAACTTAGTGCTGTGCTCACATGTGAACCAGGGGGTTCCGCTCCATGATAGTGCCCTGATTTACATGTTAGTACACACTGAGCTTGTACATTCATCGAAGACATCGTCTCAAGAAAGAAGAAGGCGTTTGTTGTGACTCTGCTATGATTATTGATTCAAGTGACTCCGTGCTGCATCAAACTTAGTGCTGTGCTCACATGTGAACCAGGGGGTTCCGCTCCATGATAGTGCCCTGATTTACATGTTAGTACACACTGAGCTTGTACATTCATCGAAGACATCGTCTCAAGAAAGAAGAAGGCGTTTGTTGTGACTCTGCTATGATTATTGATTCAAGTGACTCCGTGCTGCATCAAACTTAGTGCTGTGCTCACATGTGAACCAGGGGGTTCCACTCCATGATAGTGCCCTGATTTACATGTTAGTACACACTGAGCTTGTACATTCATCGAAGACATCGTCTCAAGAAAGAAGAAGGCGTTTGTTGTGACTCTGCTATGATTATTGATTCAAGTGATTCCGTGCTGCATCAAACTTAGTGCTGTGCTCACATGTGAACCAGGGGGTTCCACTCCATGATAGTGCCCTGATTTACATGTTAGTACACACTGAGCTTGTACATTCATCGAAGACATCGTCTCAAGAAAGAAGAAGGCGTTTGTTGTGACTCTGCTATGATTATTGATACAAGTGACTCCGTGCTGCATCAAACGTAGTGCTGTGCTCACATGTGAACCAGGGGGTTCCACTCCATGATAGTGCCCTGATTTACATGTTAGTACACACTGAGCTTGTACATGCATCGAAAACATCGTCTCAAGAAAGAAGAAGGCGTTTGTTGTGACTCTGCTATGATTATTGATTCAAGTGACTCCGTGCTGCATCAAACTTAGTGTTGTGCTCACATGTGAACCAGGGGGTTCCACTCCATGATAGTGCCCTGATTTACATGTTAGTACACACTGAGCTTGTACATTCATCGAAGACATCGTCTCAAGAAAGAAGAAGGCGTTTGTTGTGACTCTGGTATTATTATTGATACAAGTGACTCCGTGCTGCATCAAACTTAGTGTTGTGCTCACATGTGAACCAGGGGGTTCCACTCCATGATAGTGCCCTGATTTACATGTCGGTACACACTGAGCTTGTACATTCATCGCAGACATCGTCTCAAGAAAGAAGAAGGCGTTTGTGGTGACTCTGCTATGATTATTGATTCAAGTGATTCCGTGCTGCATCAAACTTAGTGCTGTGCTCACATGTGAACCAGGGGGTTCCACTCCATGATAGTGCCCTGATTTACATGTCGGTACACACTGAGCTTGTACATTCATCGAAGACATCGTCTCAAGAAAGAAGAAGGCGTTTGTTGTGACTCTGCTATGATTATTGATTCAAGTGACTCCGTGCTGCATCAAACTTAGTGCTGTGCTCACATGTGAACCAGGGGGTTCCACTCCATGATAGTGCCCTGATTTACATGTCGGTACACACTGAGCTTGTACATTCATCGAAGACATCGTCTCAAGAAAGAAGAAGGCGTTTGTTGTGACTCTGCTATGATTATTGATTCAAGTGACTCCGTGCTGCATCAAACTTAGTGTTGTGCTCACATGTGAATCAGGGGGTTCCACTCCATGATAGTGCCCTGATTTACATGTTAGTACACACTGAGCTTGTACATTCATCGAAGACATCGTCTCAAGAAAGAAGAAGGCGTTTGTTGTGACTCTGCTATGATTATTGATACAAGTGACTCCGTGCTGCATCAAACTTAGTGCTGTGCTCACATGTGAACCAGGGGGTTCCCCTCCATGATAGTGCCCTGATTTACATGTCGGTACACACTGAGCTTGTACATTCATCGAAGACATCGTCTCAAGAAAGAAGAAGGCGTTTGTTGTGACTCTGCTATGATTATTGATTCAAGTGATTCCGTGCTGCATCAAACTTAGTGCTGTGCTCACATGTGAACCAGGGGGTTCCACTCCATGATAGTGCCCTGATTTACATGTTAGTACACACTGAGCATGTACATTCATCGAAGACATCGTCTCAAGAAAGAAGAAGGCGTTTGTTGTGACTCTGGTATTATTATTGATACAAGTGACTCCGTGCTGCATCAAACTTAGTGTTGTGCTCACATGTGAACCAGGGGGTTCCACTCCATGATAGTGCCCTGATTTACATGTTAGTACACACTGAGCTTGTACATTCATCGAAGACATCGTCTCAAGAAAGAAGAAGGCGTTTGTTGTGACTCTGCTATGATTATTGATTCAAGTGACTCCGTGCTGCATCAAACTTAGTGCTGTGCTCACATGTGAACCAGGGGGTTCCACTCCATGATAGTGCCCTGATTTACATGTTAGTACACACTGAGCTTGTACATTCATCGAAGACATCGTCTCAAGAAAGAAGAAGGCGTTTGTTGTGACTCTGCTATGATTATTGATTCAAGTGACTCCGTGCTGCATCAAACTTAGTGCTGTGCTCACATGTGAACCAGGGGGTTCCACTCCATGATAGTGCCCTGATTTACATGTTAGTACACACTGAGCTTGTACATTCATCGAAGACATCGTCTCAAGAAAGAAGAAGGCGTTTGTTGTGACTCTGCTATGATTATTGATTCAAGTGATTCCGTGCTGCATCAAACTTAGTGCTGTGCTCACATGTGAACCAGGGGGTTCCACTCCATGATAGTGCCCTGATTTACATGTTAGTACACACTGAGCTTGTACATTCATCGAAGACATCGTCTCAAGAAAGAAGAAGGCGTTTGTTGTGACTCTGCTATGATTATTGATTCAAGTGACTCCGTGCTGCATCAAACTTAGTGCTGTGCTCACATGTGAACCAGGGGGTTCCGCTCCATGATAGTGCCCTGATTTACATGTTAGTACACACTGAGCTTGTACATTCATCGAAGACATCGTCTCAAGAAAGAAGAAGGCGTTTGTTGTGACTCTGCTATGATTATTGATTCAAGTGACTCCGTGCTGCATCAAACTTAGTGCTGTGCTCACATGTGAACCAGGGGGTTCCACTCCATGATAGTGCCCTGATTTACATGTTAGTACACACTGAGCTTGTACATTCATCGAAGACATCGTCTCAAGAAAGAAGAAGGCGTTTGTTGTGACTCTGCTATGATTATTGATTCGAGTGATTCCGTGCTGCATCAAACTTAGTGCTGTGCTCACATGTGAACCAGGGGGTTCCACTCCATGATAGTGCCCTGATTTACATGTCGGTACACACTGAGCTTGTACATTCATCGAAGACATCGTCTCAAGAAAGAAGAAGGCGTTTGTTGTGACTCTGCTATGATTATTGATTCAAGTGATTCCGTGCTGCATCAAACTTAGTGCTGTGCTCACATGTGAACCAGGGGGTTCCACTCCATGATAGTGCCCTGATTTACATGTTAGTACACACTGAGCTTGTACATTCATCGAAGACATCGTCTCAAGAAAGAAGAAGGCGTTTGTTGTGACTCTGCTATGATTATTGATTCAAGTGACTCCGTGCTGCATCAAACTTAGTGCTGTGCTCACATGTGAACCAGGGGGTTCCACTCCATGATAGTGCCCTGATTTACATGTTAGTACACACTGAGCTTGTACATTCATCGAAGACATCGTCTCAAGAAAGAAAAAGGCGTTTGTTGTGACTCTGCTATGATTATTGATTCAAGTGATTCCGTGCTGCATCAAACTTAGTGCTGTGCTCACATGTGAACCAGGGGGTTCCACTCCATGATAGTGCCCTGATTTACATGTCGGTACACACTGAGCTTGTACATTCATCGAAGACATCGTCTCAAGAAAGAAGAAGGCGTTTGTTGTGACTCTGCTACGATTATCGATTCAAGTGACTCCGTGCTGCATCAAACTTAGTGTTGTGCTCACATGTGAACCAGGGGGTTCCACTCCATGATAGTGCCCTGATTTACATGTTAGTACACACTGAGCTTGTACATTCATCGAAGACATCGTCTCAAGAAAGAAGAAGGCGTTTGTTGTGACTCTGCTATGATTATTGATTCAAGTGACTCCGTGCTGCATCAAACTTAGTGCTGTGCTCACATGTGAACCAGGGGGTTCCGCTCCATGATAGTGCCCTGATTTACATGTTAGTACACACTGAGCTTGTACATTCATCGAAGACATCGTCTCAAGAAAGAAGAAGGCGTTTGTTGTGACTCTGCTATGATTATTGATTCAAGTGACTCCGTGCTGCATCAAACTTAGTGCTGTGCTCACATGTGAACCAGGGGGTTCCGCTCCATGATAGTGCCCTGATTTACATGTTAGTACACACTGAGCTTGTACATTCATCGAAGACATCGTCTCAAGAAAGAAGAAGGCGTTTGTTGTGACTCTGCTATGATTATTGATTCAAGTGACTCCGTGCTGCATCAAACTTAGTGCTGTGCTCACATGTGAACCAGGGGGTTCCACTCCATGATAGTGCCCTGATTTACATGTTAGTACACACTGAGCTTGTACATTCATCGAAGACATCGTCTCAAGAAAGAAGAAGGCGTTTGTTGTGACTCTGCTATGATTATTGATTCAAGTGATTCCGTGCTGCATCAAACTTAGTGCTGTGCTCACATGTGAACCAGGGGGTTCCACTCCATGATAGTGCCCTGATTTACATGTTAGTACACACTGAGCTTGTACATTCATCGAAGACATCGTCTCAAGAAAGAAGAAGGCGTTTGTTGTGACTCTGCTATGATTATTGATACAAGTGACTCCGTGCTGCATCAAACGTAGTGCTGTGCTCACATGTGAACCAGGGGGTTCCACTCCATGATAGTGCCCTGATTTACATGTTAGTACACACTGAGCTTGTACATGCATCGAAAACATCGTCTCAAGAAAGAAGAAGGCGTTTGTTGTGACTCTGCTATGATTATTGATTCAAGTGACTCCGTGCTGCATCAAACTTAGTGTTGTGCTCACATGTGAACCAGGGGGTTCCACTCCATGATAGTGCCCTGATTTACATGTTAGTACACACTGAGCTTGTACATTCATCGAAGACATCGTCTCAAGAAAGAAGAAGGCGTTTGTTGTGACTCTGGTATTATTATTGATACAAGTGACTCCGTGCTGCATCAAACTTAGTGTTGTGCTCACATGTGAACCAGGGGGTTCCACTCCATGATAGTGCCCTGATTTACATGTCGGTACACACTGAGCTTGTACATTCATCGCAGACATCGTCTCAAGAAAGAAGAAGGCGTTTGTGGTGACTCTGCTATGATTATTGATTCAAGTGATTCCGTGCTGCATCAAACTTAGTGCTGTGCTCACATGTGAACCAGGGGGTTCCACTCCATGATAGTGCCCTGATTTACATGTCGGTACACACTGAGCTTGTACATTCATCGAAGACATCGTCTCAAGAAAGAAGAAGGCGTTTGTTGTGACTCTGCTATGATTATTGATTCAAGTGATTCCGTGCTGCATCAAACTTAGTGCTGTGCTCACATGTGAACCAGGGGGTTCCACTCCATGATAGTGCCCTGATTTACATGTTAGTACACACTGAGCATGTACATTCATCGAAGACATCGTCTCAAGAAAGAAGAAGGCGTTTGTTGTGACTCTGGTATTATTATTGATACAAGTGACTCCGTGCTGCATCAAACTTAGTGTTGTGCTCACATGTGAACCAGGGGGTTCCACTCCATGATAGTGCCCTGATTTACATGTTAGTACACACTGAGCTTGTACATTCATCGAAGACATCGTCTCAAGAAAGAAGAAGGCGTTTGTTGTGACTCTGGTATTATTATTGATACAAGTGACTCCGTGCTGCATCAAACTTAGTGTTGTGCTCACATGTGAACCAGGGGGTTCCACTCCATGATAGTGCCCTGATTTACATGTTAGTACACACTGAGCTTGTACATTCATCGAAGACATCGTCTCAAGAAAGAAGAAGGCGTTTGTTGTGACTCTGGTATTATTATTGATACAAGTGACTCCGTGCTGCATCAAACTTAGTGTTGTGCTCACATGTGAACCAGGGGGTTCCACTCCATGATAGTGCCCTGATTTACATGTTAGTACACACTGAGCTTGTACATTCATCGAAGACATCGTCTCAAGAAAGAAGAAGGCGTTTGTTGTGACTCTGCTATGATTATTGGTTCAAGTGATTCCGTGCTGCATCAAACTTAGTGTTGTGCTCACATGTGAACCAGGGGGTTCCACTCCATGATAGTGCCCTGATTTACATGTTAGTACACACTGAGCTTGTACATTCATCGAAGACATCGTCTCAAGAAAGAAGAAGGCGTTTGTTGTGACTCTGGTATTATTATTGATACAAGTGACTCCGTGCTGCATCAAACTTAGTGTTGTGCTCACATGTGAACCAGGGGGTTCCACTCCATGATAGTGCCCTGATTTACATGTTAGTACACACTGAGCTTGTACATTCATCGAAGACATCGTCTCAAGAAAGAAGAAGGCGTTTGTTGTGACTCTGCTATGATTATTGGTTCAAGTGATTCCGTGCTGCATCAAACTTAGTGCTGTGCTCACATGTGAACCAGGGGGTTCCACTCCATGATAGTGCCCTGATTTAAATGTTAGTACACACTGAGCTTGTACATGCATCGAAGACATCGTCTCAAGAAAGAAGAAGGCGTTTGTTGTGACTCTGGTATTATTATTGATTCAAGTGACTCCGTGCTGCATCAAACTTAGTGTGGTGCTCACATGTGAACCAGGGGGTTCCACTCCATGATAGTGCCCTGATTTACATGTTAGTACACACTGAGCTTGTACATTCATCGAAGACATCGTCTCAAGAAAGAAGAAGGCGTTTGTTGTGACTCTGGTATTATTATTGATTCAAGTGACTCCGTGCTGCATCAAACTTAGTGCTGTGCTCACATGTGAACCAGGGGGTTCCACTCCATGATAGTGCCCTGATTTACATGTTAGTACACACTGAGCTTGTACATTCATCGAACACATCGTCTCAAGAAAGAAGAAGGCGTTTGTTGTGACTCTGCTATGATTATTGATTCAAGTGACTCCGTGCTGCATCAAACTAAGTGTTGTGCTCACATGTGAACCAGGGGGTTCCACTCCATGATAGTGCCCTGATTTACATGTCGGTACACACTGAGCTTGTACATGCATCGAAGACATCGTCTCTAGAATGAAGAAGGCGTTTGTTGTGACTCTGCTATGATTATTGATTCAAGTGACTCCGTGCTGCATCAAACTTAGTGTTGTGCTCACATGTGAACCAGGGGGTTCCACTCCATGATAGTGCCCTGATTTACATGTTAGTACACACTGAGCTTGTACATTCAACGAAGACATCGTCTCAAAAAAGAAGAAGGCGTTTGTTGTGACTCTGCTATGATTATTGATTCAAGTGACTCCGTGCTGCATCAAACTTAGTGTTGTGCTCACATGTGAACCAGGGGGTTCCACTCCATGATAGTGCCCTGATTTACATGTCGGTACACACTGAGCTTGTACATTCATCGAAGACATCGTCTCAAGAAAGAAGAAGGCGTTTGTTGTGACTCTGCTATGATTATTGATTCAAGTGACTCCGTGCTGCATCAAACTTAGTACTGTGCTCACATGTGAACCAGGAGGTTCCACTCCATGATAGTGCCCTGATTTACATGTTGGTACACACTGAGCTTGTACATTCATCGAAGACATCGTCTCAAGAAAGAAAAAGGCGTTTGTTGTGACTCTGCTATGATTATTGATACAAGTGACTCCGTGCTGCATCAAACTTAGTGCTGTGCTCACATGTGAACCAGGGGGTTCCACTCCATGATAGTGCCCTGATTTACATGTTAGTACACACTGAGCTTGTACATTCATCGAAGACATCGTCTCAAGAAAGAAGAAGGCGTTTGTTGTGACTCTGCTATGATTATTGATTCAAGTGATTCCGTGCTGCATCAAACTTAGTGCTGTGCTCACATGTGAACCAGGGGGTTCCACTCCATGATAGTGCCTTGATTTACATGTCGGTACACATTGAGCTTGTACATGCATCGAAGACATCGTCTCAAGAAAGAAGAAGGCGTTTGTTGTGACTCTGGTATTATTATTGATACAAGTGACTCCGTGCTGCATCAAACTTAGTGTTGTGCTCACATGTGAACCAGGGGGTTCCACTCCATGATAGTGCCCTGATTTACATGTCGGTACACACTGAGCTTGTACATGCATCGAAGACATCGTCTCTAGAATGAAGAAGGCGTTTGTTGTGACTCTGCTATGATTATTGATTTAAGTGACTCCGTGCTGCATCAAACTTAGTGCTGTGCTCACATGTGAACCAGGGGGTTCCACTCCATGATAGTGCCCTGATTTACATGTCGGTACACACTGAGCTTGTACATTCATCGAAGACATCGTCTCAAGAAAGAAGAAGGCGTTTGTTGTGACTCTGCTATGATTATTGATTCAAGTGACTCCGTGCTGCATCAAACTTAGTGCTGTGCTCACATGTGAACCAGGGGGTTCCACTCCATGATAGTGCCCTGATTTACATGTTAGTACACACTGAGCTTGTACATTCAACGAAGACATCGTCTCAAGAAAGAAGAAGGCTTTTGTTGTGACTCTGCTATGATTATTGATTCACGTGATTCCGTGCTGCATCAAACTTACTGCTGTGCTCACATGTGAACCAGGGGGTTCCACTCCATGATAGTGCCCTGATTTACATGTCGGTACACACTGAGCTTGTACATTCATCGAAGACATCGTCTCAAGAAAGAAGAAGGCGTTTTTTGCGACTCTGCTATGATTATTGATTCAAGTGACTCCGTGCTGCATCAAACTTAGTGTTGTGCTCACATGTGAACCAGGGGGTTCCACTCCATGATAGTGCCCTGATTTACATGTTAGTACACACTGAGCTTGTACATTCATCGAAGACATCGTCTCAAGAAAGAAGAAGGCGTTTGTTGTGACTCTGCTATGATTATTGATTCAAGTGATTCCGTGCTGCATCAAACTTAGTGCTGTGCTCACATGTGAACCAGGGGGTTCCACTCCATGATAGTGCCCTGATTTACATGTTAGTACACACTGAGCTTGTACATTCAACGAAGACATCGTCTCAAGAAAGAAGAAGGCGTTTGTTGTGACTCTGCTATGATTATTGATTCACGTGATTCCGTGCTGCATCAAACTTACTGCTGTGCTCACATGTGAACCAGGGGGTTCCACTCCATGATAGTGCCCTGATTTACATGTCGGTACACACTGAGCTTGTACATTCATCGAAGACATCGTCTCAAGAAAGAAGAAGGCGTTTGTTGTGACTCTGCTATGATTATGGATTCAAGTGACTCCGTGCTGCATCAAACTTAGTGCTGTGCTCACATGTGAACCAGGAGGTTCCACTCCATGATAGTGCCCTGATTTACATGTCGGTACACACTGAGCTTGTACATTCATCGAAGACATCGTCTCAAGAAAGAAGAAGGCGTTTGTTGTGACTCTGCTATGATTATTGATTCAAGTGACTCCGTGCTGCATCAAACTTAGTGCTGTGCTCACATGTGAACCAGGGGGTTCCACTCCATGATAGTGCCCTGATTTACATGTTAGTACACACTGAGCTTGTACATTCATCGAAGACATCGTCTCAAGAAAGAAGAAGGCGTTTGTTGTGACTCTGCTATGATTATTGATTCAAGTGATTCCGTGCAGCATCAAACTTAGTGCTGTGCTCACATGTGAACCAGGGGGTTCCACTCCATGATAGTGCCCTGATTTACATGTCGGTACACACTGAGCTTGTACATTCAACGAAGACATCGTCTCAAGAAAGAAGAAGGCGTTTGTTGTGACTCTGCTATGATTATTGATTCAAGTGACTCCGTGCTGCATCAAACTTAGTGCTGTGCTCACATGTGAACCAGGGGGTTCCACTCCATGATAGTGCCCTGATTTACATGTCGGTACACACTGAGCTTGTACATTCATCGAAGACATCGTCTCAAGAAAGAAGAAGGCGTTTGTTGTGACTCTGCTATGATTATTGATTCAAGTGACTCCGTGCTGCATCAAACTTAGTGCTGTGCTCACATGTGAACCAGGGGGTTCCACTCCATGATAGTGCCCTGATTTACATGTCGGTACACACTGAGCTTGTACATTCATCGAAGACATCGTCTCAAGAAAGAAGAAGGCGTTTGTTGTGACTCTGCTATGATTATTGATTCAAGTGACTCCGTGCTGCATCAAACTTAGTGCTGTGCTCACATGTGAACCAGGGGGTTCCACTCCATGATAGTGCCCTGATTTTCATGTTAGTACACACTGAGCTTGTACATGCATCGAAGACATCGTCTCAAGAAAGAAGAAGGCGTTTGTTGTGACTGCTATGATTATTGATTCAAGTGACTCCGTGCTGCATCAAACTTAGTGTTGTGCTCACATGTGAACCAGGGGGTTCCACTCCATGATAGTGCCCTGATTTACATGTCGGTACACACTGAGCTTGTACATTCATCGATGACATCGTCTCAAGAAAGAAGAAGGCGTTTGTTGTGACTCTGCTATGATTATTGATTCAAGTGACTCCGTGCTGCATCAAACTTAGTGTTGTGCTCACATGTGAATCAGGGGGTTCCACTCCATGATAGTGCCCTGATTTACATGTTAGTACACACTGAGCTTGTACATTCATCGAAGACATCGTCTCAAGAAAGAAGAAGGCGTTTGTTGTGACTCTGCTATGATTATTGATACAAGTGACTCCGTGCTGCATCAAACTTAGTGCTGTGCTCACATGTGAACCAGGGGATTCCACTCCATGATAGTGCCCTGATTTACATGTTAGTACACACTGAGCTTGTACATTCATCGAAGACATCGTCTCAAGAAAGAAGAAGGCGTTTGTTGTGACTCTGCTATGATTATTGATTCAAGTGACTCCGTGCTGCATCAAACTTAGTGTTGTGCTCACATGTGAACCAGGGGGTTCCACTCCATGATAGTGCCCTGATTTACATGTTAGTACACACTGAGCTTGTACATTCATCGAAGACATCGTCTCAAAAAAGAAGAAGGCGTTTGTTGTGACTCTGCTATGATTATTGATTCAAGTGATTCCGTGCTGCATCAAACTTAGTGCTGTGCTCACATGTGAACCAGGGGGTTCCACTCCATGATAGTGCCCTGATTTACATGTTAGTACACACTGAGCTTGTACATTCATCGAAGACATCGTCTCAAGAAAGAAGAAGGCGTTTGTTGTGACTCTGCTATGATTATTGATTCAAGTGATTCCGTGCTGCATCAAACTTAGTGCTGTGCTCACATGTGAACCAGGGGGTTCCACTCCATGATAGTGCCCTGATTTACATGTTAGTACACACTGAACTTGTACATTCATCGAAGACATCGTCTCAAGAAAGAAGAAGGCGTTTGTTGTGACTCTGCTATGATTATCGATTCAAGTGACTCTGTGCTGCATCAAACTTAGTGTTGTGCTCACATGTGAACCAGGGGGTTCCACTCCATGATAGTGCCCTGATTTACATGTTAGTACACACTGAGCTTGTACATTCATCGAAGACATCGTCTCAAGAAAGAAGAAGGCGTTTGTTGTGACTCTGGTATTATTATTGATACAAGTGACTCCGTGCTGCATCAAACGTAGTGCTGTGCTCACATGTGAACCAGGGGGTTCCACTCCATGATAGTGCCCTGATTTACATGTTAGTACACACTGAGCTTGTACATGCATCGAAGACATCGTCTCAAGAAAGAAGAAGGCGTTTGTTGTGACTCTGGTATTATTATTGATACAAGTGACTCCGTGCTGCATCAAACTTACTGCTGTGCTCACATGTGAACCAGGGGGTTCCACTCCATGATAGTGCCCTGATTTACATGTCGGTACACACTGAGCTTGTACATTCATCGAAGACATCGTCTCAAGAAAGAAGAAGGCGTTTTTTGCGACTCTGCTATGATTATTGATTCAAGTGACTCCGTGCTGCATCAAACTTAGTGCTGTGCTCACATGTGAACCAGGGGGTTCCACTCCATGATAGTGCCCTGATTTACATGTCAGTACACACTGAGCTTGTACATTCATCGAAGACATCGTCTCAAGAAAGAAGAAGGCGTTTGTTGTGACTCTGCTATGATTATTGATTCAAGTGACTCCGTGCTGCATCAAACTTAGTGCTGTGCTCACATGTGAACCAGGGGGTTCCACTCCATGATAGTGCCCTGATTTACATGTCGGTACACACTGAGCTTGTACATTCATCGAAGACATCGTCTCAAGAAAGAAGAAGGCGTTTGTTGTGACTCTGCTATGATTATTGATTCAAGTGACTCCGTGCTGCATCAAACTTAGTGCTGTGCTCACATGTGAACCAGGGGGTTCCACTCCATGATAGTGCCCTGATTTACATGTTAGTACACACTGAGCTTGTACATTCAACGAAGACATCGTCTCAATAAAAGAAGAAGGCGTTTGTTGTGACTCTGCTATGATTATTGATTCAAGTGACTCCGTGCTGCATCAAACTTAGTGCTGTGCTCACATGTGAACCAGGGGGTTCCGCTCCATGATAGTGCCCTGATTTACATGTTAGTACACACTGAGCTTGTACATTCATCGAAGACATCGTCTCAAGAAAGAAGAAGGCGTTTGTTGTGACTCTGCTATGATTATTGATTTAAGTGACTCCGTGCTGCATCAAACTTAGTGCTGTGCTCACATGTGAACCAGGGGGTTCCACTCCATGATAGTGCCCTGATTTACATGTCGGTACACACTGAGCTTGTACATTCATCGAAGACATCGTCTCAAGAAAGAAGAAGGCGTTTGTTGTGACTCTGTTATGATTATTGATTCAAGTGACTCCGTGCTGCATCAAACTTAGTGCTGTGCTCACATGTGAACCAGGGGGTTCCACTCCATGATAGTGCCCTGATTTACATGTTAGTACACACTGAGCTTGTACATTCAACGAAGACATCGTCTCAAGAAAGAAGAAGGCTTTTGTTGTGACTCTGCTATGATTATTGATTCACGTGATTCCGTGCTGCATCAAACTTACTGCTGTGCTCACATGTGAACCAGGGGGTTCCACTCCATGATAGTGCCCTGATTTACATGTCGGTACACACTGAGCTTGTACATTCATCGAAGACATCGTCTCAAGAAAGAAGAAGGCGTTTTTTGCGACTCTGCTATGATTATTGATTCAAGTGACTCCGTGCTGCATCAAACTTAGTGTTGTGCTCACATGTGAACCAGGGGGTTCCACTCCATGATAGTGCCCTGATTTACATGTTAGTACACACTGAGCTTGTACATTCATCGAAGACATCGTCTCAAGAAAGAAGAAGGCGTTTGTTGTGACTCTGCTATGATTATTGATTCAAGTGATTCCGTGCTGCATCAAACTTAGTGCTGTGCTCACATGTGAACCAGGGGGTTCCACTCCATGATAGTGCCCTGATTTACATGTTAGTACACACTGAGCTTGTACATTCAACGAAGACATCGTCTCAAGAAAGAAGAAGGCGTTTGTTGTGACTCTGCTATGATTATTGATTCACGTGATTCCGTGCTGCATCAAACTTACTGCTGTGCTCACATGTGAACCAGGGGGTTCCACTCCATGATAGTGCCCTGATTTACATGTCGGTACACACTGAGCTTGTACATTCATCGAAGACATCGTCTCAAGAAAGAAGAAGGCGTTTGTTGTGACTCTGCTATGATTATGGATTCAAGTGACTCCGTGCTGCATCAAACTTAGTGCTGTGCTCACATGTGAACCAGGAGGTTCCACTCCATGATAGTGCCCTGATTTACATGTCGGTACACACTGAGCTTGTACATTCATCGAAGACATCGTCTCAAGAAAGAAGAAGGCGTTTGTTGTGACTCTGCTATGATTATTTATTCAAGTGATTCCGTGCTGCATCAAACTTAGTGCTGTGCTCACATGTGAACCAGGGGGTTCCACTCCATGATAGTGCCCTGATTTACATGTTAGTACACACTGAGCTTGTACATTCAACGAAGACATCGTCTCAAGAAAGAAGAAGGCGTTTGTTGTGACTCTGCTATGATTATTGATTCAAGTGACTCCGTGCTGCATCAAACTTAGTGCTGTGCTCACATGTGAACCAGGGGGTTCCGCTCCATGATAGTGCCCTGATTTACATGTCGGTACACACTGAGCTTGTACATTCATCGAAGACATCGTCTCAAGAAAGAAGAAGGCGTTTTTTGCGACTCTGCTATGATTATTGATTCAAGTGACTCCGTGCTGCATCAAACTTAGTGCTGTGCTCACATGTGAACCAGGGGGTTCCACTCCATGATAGTGCACTGATTTACATGTTAGTACACACTGAGCTTGTACATTCAACGAAGACATCGTCTCAAGAAAGAAGAAGGCGTTTGTTGTGACTCTGCTATGATTATTGATTCACGTGATTCCGTGCTGCATCAAACTTACTGCTGTGCTCACATGTGAACCAGGGGGTTCCACTCCATGATAGTGCCCTGATTTACATGTCGGTACACACTGAGCGTGTACATTCATCGAAGACATCGTCTCAAGAAAGAAGAAGGCGTTTGTTGTGACTCTGCTATGATTATTGATTCAAGTGACTCCGTGCTGCATCAAACTTAGTGTTGTGCTCACATGTGAACCAGGGGGTTCCACTCCATGATAGTGCCCTGATTTACATGTCGGTACACACTGAGCTTGTACATTCATCGAAGACATCGTCTCAAGAAAGAAGAAGGCGTTTGTTGTGACTCTGCTATGATTATTGATTCAAGTGACTCCGTGCTGCATCAAACTTAGTGCTGTGCTCACATGTGAACCAGGGGGTTCCACTCCATGATAGTGCCCTGATTTACATGTTAGTACACACTGAGCTTGTACATTCATCGAACACATCGTCTCAAGAAAGAAGAAGGCGTTTGTTGTGACTCTGCTATGATTATTGATTCAAGTGACTCCGTGCTGCATCAAACTTAGTGCTGTGCTCACATGTGAACCAGGGGGTTCCGCTCCATGATAGTGCCCTGATTTACATGTTAGTACACACTGAGCTTGTACATTCAACGAAGACATCGTCTCAAGAAAGAAGAAGGCGTTTGTTGTGACTCTGCTATGATTATTGGTTCAAGTGACTCCGTGCTGCATCAAACTTAGTGCTGTGCTCACATGTGAACCAGGGGGTTCCACTACATGATAGTGCCCTGATTTACATGTCGGTACACACTGAGCTTGAACATTCATCGAAGACATCGTCTCAAGAAAGAAGAAGGCGTTTGTTGTGACTCTGCTATCATTATTGATACAAGTGACTCGGTGCTGCATCAAACTTATAAAAAAAAACAATAATAGCATCTGTACGTCTTTCATGGAAAGACTTAGAATGTAGTTGATTGACTTGAATGAGAGCTTGCTGAATGAACTGTTACGGTACAAATCAGAATTTTGTGGCAATAGTTATGAATGGTTAATTTAGTCGTGTTTTGTGAATAAATGCAAATGTTGGATTTTGTTACCATTAGTAAAGAGTGTGAGAGTGCAATATTGAATCCTTTTTAATTAAGGAGACAATAAGTTTATCTGATCTTTATTGAACTGAGTAGATATGATTTTTGACACGGGATTATTTTTTGTTGCTAGGGTACGAACGTTAGCAACGGGCGAGGCACGCAGTCCACAAGTGAGGATGACATGGTAGACATCACGGCGGGACTGCAGCAGGCCGCAGCTGCTAGTGCCACAACGCCCACCAGCCACGGCACCTTCCAGCTCTACGAGCACGGCGGCAGGAACTCTAACGCCAGTGCTAACTGTAAGTACCTACTATTTTGAGCAAGTACTTTTACTCAACCTACTTAAACCTGTTTTAACACTGTAACCTGGTTGGCAAATCTTACGTGGTTTACGAACTAAAAATTTGTCCATCATTACTTACAAATAAATCTGTCAAATAGGGGTTTGTCTCACTTGCCAATACTGAGATCGCGCCGCTGCCAAATAGCTGCCAATGCACTGCATTGCAGATTAGTGCACAAGTGGGAGATGACGACTTTGCGATGTGCTCCCGAGGGCCCTAAGAAGTCGATATAATTTGTTGTTATACTATACCTCAGGTTTATTAAAAGAAGAATATTGACAATTGACAGCGGTAGTAGAGGCAGTTTTATGAAAACGGTGTTTTTTTGTAAAGAGAAAATCGACAAAAATTACTTCCTTCGCCTAGGGTATGGCGAGTGGGAATATGAGACTCTTACTGACTAAAAGTCGCCCCCGTTCCTTCTGCTCCAAAACGAGGCTGTGGTACGTATGGCGCATTGCGCTACCCCGGCTAAGCATTAGCCATGTTGGGCCTCATCTGCATTTTGAAGTTCATGAAAACGGTGCGGCCACTACATAGTACATATTTACATAGTGATAGGTCATTTTTTACTATAGCGACCAAGTTTTCGGACATTTATTAGACAGGCCATCATTACTACTATGCTGATGATTACTGTATTAGCTTTTATTGTGTACTTAACTGTTAATATTTTTGTTTCAAGCCTACATCGCTCAATACTTCAGTTCTTCTGCGGGTAAGCTAGTCGTCTTTACCTGTAGTGTTAGCATTTGTACCTGCAACATCCATAGCCTCTTAGTTTATCTGAAGTACAGCATGGGCGTAGCTTAGAGCGGGCTCCTATCTCACCGTATCTGAATTGTCTGTTTATGACGGTTCAAATTTTTAAGATTAATGTTTCTCGCAAGCGCTGTTTTCGGCAATATCGTTTGAATGCGTGCCCTTAAAATTTAAAATTCCGTATTATAACAAATGCATCAAACAAATATGTATATATTATGTCTTAACAGCGTAAATTCAATGTAACGTTTAAGGTATGTATTTTGTGTGTCGTATGTATTCTGTACTAGTAGCTAGGATAAGCTTTTATACAGGGATGTTGGAATTCACAATACAATCAGTATTATCAGTAGTTATACTTATTGTTATAAACTAGAGGCTCGCCCCAAGCTTATGCGGATGTCCAACTACCTCGTTAACGACGTAAGGGAAGCTACATCTCAACTTTACATTACGTTTCTAAAAACATAAAACACACAAAACAACTAAAAAATAATGCAAAAAAAATTGTACAGATGTTTGTGTTATGCGCTTACCAATAATAATTTTCGTCATCGTTCCACGCGAAAAATTTTTCATCCCCATCACATAGATGGTTGGCAGTCAACAACTGTGCGATTCACCCGAAACTTTCTGCCCCGCACAGCAAAACTTTGGAATGATCTTCCGGCGGCGGTATTTCCGAACCGATACGACCTTCAAACCTTCAAGAAACGAGCATATTCCTTCTTAAAAGGCCGGCAACGCACCTGTAACTCCTCTGGTGTTGCGGATGTCCATGGGTGGCGCCGATCGCTTTGTGGAAAACACCAAAAATTTTTCC
Source organism: Spodoptera exigua (assembly GCA_902829305.4). NCBI lineage: Eukaryota > Metazoa > Arthropoda > Insecta > Lepidoptera > Noctuidae > Spodoptera > Spodoptera exigua. The sequence continues at coordinate 15,742,676 of LR824601.2, read as the reverse complement.
TTGGTGTTTATTGGCGGTGGAATCAGCATTGGATCGCTCAATTCCCGACAATGCGCTTGACTTGGGCAGTACTGGTCTAGTTCGTGAACGCGTGTCAAGTTCGTGAACGCGTCCATTCAATTGATACTATTTTGGGAGTGGTCAACTCTAGACTGTCTAAAAATAGCTATCAGGTTATAAGGGAAATTTGTGTAACATTGTCCTCATATAATGGAACTAGCTACTCTTTCTTCACCCGCTGCTCAGTTCCATTTGATCGTAGCGTGATGTTTTATAGCCTATAGCACTCAGGAACATTGCTATCTATCAGTGAAATAATTTTGGCAATCCGACCAGCGGTTCTAGAGATTACGCCCTACATACAAACTTACAAATTTTACCTCTTTATATATAATAAAACAAACAATTGAACTGTGAAACTGATTGTAAAAAAAGCCCTGGAGTTTTTTATCATTCTTCTCCATAGGAAATTTCTACATTTTGTAAAAGCCCTGGAGTTTTTTATCATTCTTCTCCATAGGAAATTTCTACATTTTGTAAATAGTTTTTCATTCTATTTCCCGTTAGATGGTCGAAAAACGCGCGAGACATTTGTTAGAGTAGGAACCTACTAGCACACTGCCCCGACTTTGCACGGGTGCAAAACTGATTCTTAATTTATCCACTCTTTAATGGATATAGGTACTTACTTACTTTGTTTTATTCTAGGTAGTGATAAACATAAGTATTATTAATATAATAAACAAGTGACATAAACTAAAAATGAAATAAGAAATTATGTGGTACATGAAAGCTAAGTAATAGGTACCTATCTACCTTTTAAAATAAAAAGGACAAATGATTCATTTGTGAATTAGTAAATACAGCAGATAACGCGTTTATCGAAAGTTGTTAAGTTATTGAGGAGATTAGATTAAATGTTACCGATGTTCAGTTCGGTGCCGGAGCTCAATGCTAATAGTGTATTAACTTACGAAGACATGGAACCTGTTGAGTTAGACCCTGGGGACATGGAGCCCCTCGTCAACGTTGACCATGTAGGTAAAATAAACTTTCACTAAATTCTATTCTTCGAGGTAATTTGTTTTGTTTTCACTAGTTCGCTTACAGAAAAAACGATAAATACAGATTTCGATAACAAGTCGTTTAGCGAAGGTCATTAGGTATGGACCAACCTACCGGCTTGGTTTCTTTAATTAGTTAAGTATATTAGTCTCGCGTTAATATTATTTTATCATTTGATCTCCTTGATACCATTTTTAACCAAATGATGGCATTCTGTGACAGTTTTATAGCGTAATGATATATGGTAAAGGTCACATGATCGGCGTAGACGTGTCGTCAGCAAAATGTAGAGAAAGTGTTGTGTTTTCTTTTAATACAATTTTAATGAACAATAAAGCGTAATGCTGTTATTACAGACGAATTATAATGTAATTGTATAATGTTTCATCAAATTACAATTTAATCCAAGGTCTGAGGGTTATCTCGTTCTGGTAATTTTTAGTAACTTTGTACTGGCAACACTGACTTTAAATTGTCATGACAAATCGGGCTGCGTCTGCGTCACCTGTTTTTACCTTGTTTTGTTTTATTATAATCTTTACAATGTGATATAGTTTATGTGTCTGTAACTAAAAATTAGAATAGCTGTGATTATATTTTTACGTAGTTTTAATAATTTATCTTTAGGTAGTTTTCGCAATTCGTGTACAAGCCGCGTTACATCTTAAATAATAATTAGATTATATGGAAACGGTTGATAATAGGTAAAATATTGTTACAGGGGACGCAGTGCTATTTTCCGGAATGTCAGGTGAGTAAAGTTTTGCATCATTGTACAGAACTACAGAGTAGGCTCCTCATAAGCGGCGGCTGCGCAGTTTCGAGATATCAACTTGTCAATTGTATCGTTAGACAAAGTTATTCACTGCGTCAAACTATTTATTATGTGGGTAACTCATTGATTTGAATTTCACCAATGTCAGTCCTAATGAAGTGTACCTAGTTATTGCAATTGATAATAAAACTTTTATTAAGTAAACAAGTGCTAGAATAATATTTCCTACTAAACATTGTAGCCAAATGGTTTGCTAAACTTGGATGTTTGAATCGCATTCAATGTCCAGAAATAAATAAAGTAAAATACAAGAGTGATAATGTTGTTTATACTTGAATGTCAAACGGTTATTTCTTTCTCTCATACAGCATTATGACTGATTACCTTATCATATCAACTTTTTAGTATATAGTAGATCACATAAATAGAAATGCATTCAACATTGTGTGTGATGTAGCATTTACTTTTAACATGTAAAGTGCCACATAGGTCAACGGTGACCAATGGTAGCGGAGGATTTCAGTAGTTTTCTGTTGGCTAAAAAATGCATAGTGAATGTAATAATTTGTGAGGGTTGAGCGCTTATTGCTACAATGATTTCATTTTTTATATACTTTATTGAAATAACAATAAAATCTTTAATTTGAAGGTGACGATGACATCCCGGGAATTGGCCAGTATGACGACTTCCATACCATTGACTGGCAGCGTGATATTGCCCGTGATCGTATGCGACATAGATACATTGTTAAGAAGAGGCAGGACTCCATATGGGATCTTATAAAGGTATTTTTAGTTTATTTATAAAGTATTTTATTGTTATTTGGTTGAAGATGTCTCGCTTGAACCAACTTTCAAGTTAGTACACAGAAAATAATTAGAAACATAATGTACACTGACAAACAAGGTCCAAATTAATATCCAGTTTATAGATGATTACAGGTACTGTAAATATTGCATTATCGTAAATACCAATGAAATTAGTACAACTACAGCTCATGTACAGCACTATGAATTCATATTATTGATACAAATTGCTTCGCTAGTATCAAGGAAATGGATTATGGTTTAATTTGAATATTTGTAAAACAGGGTGCCCACGACGCATGGTCAGGATGGGTGTGTGTTCTGCTAGTGGGTGTCTGCACAGGCATTGTAGCTGGTGTCATCGACATTGGTGCTTCCTGGATGACCGACCTCAAGTTTGGCATCTGTCCCCAAGCCTTCTGGCTTAACCGGGAGCAATGTTGCTGGTCTGACACTGATACCACATTTGATACAGGAAACTGCTCACAGGTAATTTATATTTTAATGCATGTAAGCATAGCTGGCTGTTTGTAATACCTGCAAAACATTATTCTTTATTTTGATTGTTATTTATTAACATGGTGTTTTTGTTAGTGGTTGACTTGGCCTCAAGTGCTGGGTGGACAGCGCGAGGGCCCGGGAGCTTACATCATCAGCTACTTGTTCTACATCGTATGGGCTCTGGTATTCGCCGCGCTGTCAGCTTCCCTTGTCAGGATGTTCGCACCCTACGCCTGCGGTTCAGGTAAGCATCGATACATATACATATAATATGTGAGTAATGGGAACGAGCCTTTTGTTAAACCCAGCATAACTACTATCCGCTCGTAATATGTCACTCTAGATCTGATACACTGCTTCTATTTCAGGTATTCCCGAGATAAAAACCATATTGAGTGGCTTCATCATCCGAGGATATTTGGGCAAATGGACGTTAATCATCAAGGTGGTCGGTTTGATACTGTCCGTGTCTTCTGGCCTCTCACTCGGTAAAGAAGGTCCGATGGTGCACATCGCTAGTTGTCTCGGTGAGTAAATATTGCAATGACAAATCTGTATATGTACCTATGTCAAGTCCTTTTGCGTATTTAGTTTGTATGTAACGAGGTTTTTCTATTTTGTAGGAAATATTCTATCATACCTGTTTCCGAAGTACGGCCGTAATGAAGCGAAGAAGCGTGAGATTCTGTCGGCGGCCGCAGCGGCCGGCGTGTCTGTCGCGTTCGGAGCTCCCATCGGAGGAGTGCTGTTCAGTTTGGAAGAGGTAAGATTTTGTCGATATTGCAATGTCTTTTTTCTGTAACCGCTTTTATGCAGCGGAACAAACTATTTGCTGGATTTGATGCTTAACAGTTGACTGATTTATACAAATGGACCCTTGTTCCCAGGTGTCTTACTACTTTCCACTGAAGACCCTCTGGCGCTCGTTCTTCTGTGCCCTGATTGCGGCCTTTATCCTGCGCTCCATCAATCCTTTCGGCAACGAACATTCTGTACTCTTCTTCGTGGAGTACAACAAGCCGTGGATCTTCTTTGAGCTAATTCCGTTCGTCGGACTCGGTATTATTGGGGTGAGTATTATATGTTGATAATGCATTTGGACTATTACATTTCTCGACGAGACATACAAATAAAGAGGTTATGTGTATGTTGTCAGGGTTGCATAGCGACGATATTCATAAAGGCGAACATCTTCTGGTGCCGCTACCGCAAGTTCTCGAAGTTGGGCCAGTACCCAGTGACGGAGGTGCTTGTGGTGACGCTGGTCACTGCCATCATCGCGTACCCGAACCCTTACACCCGCATGAACACGAGCGAGCTCATCTACCTGCTGTTCAACCAGTGCGGTATCTCCAACTCTGATCCTCTGTGGTGGGTACCAATGTTTAATTACATTCAATGTATTGTCTTCTCTTAGATTCTTCGTAATTAATGACACATTGTGTGTTTTGTGCAGTGATTACAACCGCAACTTCACTGACGTTAACTCTGCGATCGAGAAAGCGGCGGCCGGGCCGGGCGTATACCGCGCTATCTGGCTGCTGGTTCTGGCACTAGTGCTGAAGCTCGTCATGACCATCTTCACCTTCGGCATTAAGGTGCCTTGCGGACTATTCATACCCAGCCTCGCGTTGGGAGCCATCGCGGGACGAATTGTAGGCATAGGTAAGAAGTGCTCACTATCGATAATGAATTAACGAAACTCGACCAGAGTGATGCTGCGAACTCAAAAACCAGCGTTAACCAAACGACAGAGTTGTATCTGCTGTTATAGTGCGTTTACCAAAAGCCCAATTCTCCCACGCCCAATCCTCAAATCCCTAACTGCCAAAATGTTCGCTAATGCATCTTGAGAAAGTGGGCAGCGCTGATTGCTCATCATTAGATAATCTTCTGCTTCTTTTCCATTTAAAAACAAATAAATATAATATTGTTTTGTGTATGTGTTGCAGGTGTGGAGCAGCTGGCGTACAACTACCCGAAGGTATGGCTGTTCTCTGGCGAGTGCTCGACGGGCGACGACTGCATCACGCCCGGCCTGTACGCCATGGTGGGCGCCGCCGCAGTGCTGGGCGGGGTCACCAGGATGACAGGTCAGCTGTTGTACCTTGATGTTCGTTACTGTATATTGAGGCTTGAGTCGTGAGTGACGTGATGTTGTCGATGCAGTATCGCTGGTGGTGATCATGTTCGAGCTGACGGGCGGCGTCCGCTACATCGTGCCACTGATGGCCGCTGCCATGGCCTCCAAGTGGGTGGGCGACGCGCTGGGCCGGCAGGGTATATACGACGCACACATCGCGCTCAACGGGTACCCCTTCCTTGACAGCAAGGACGAGTTCCAGCACACCTCGCTCGCTGCTGACGTCATGCAGCCCAAGTGAGTTCCTTACTATATCTCTCAATTTATAATTATTTGTTTGTTGCGTAAAAACATTTGGTGATTGTGTCTTGTCCAGTAAAATAATATATTTCAAGAAAAAAGTATTTTATTAGTCAATCTAAATTACTCTCTACAAGCTCAGCGCGCTGATAACTGCTGTCTAGCTAGCGAACATAACAATGCTAATTTCGAATTTATATGCGAACGACCTCGTACGTTGCTGCTGCGATACTCTGCTCTAGCAAAACAAATTATATTTATTTTATACCCTGCAAGAAAATTCATATTGAGAATTTCGAAATCGAAATAAATCCCAAAGTATGTTTTGTGTTAACTTCAAACTTCAAAACCATAGTTTTAATAAGCGTAAGAACTTGCAACAGCTTATTTAACCGTAAGCCACATTTTCGATGTCTAATCGAAGCTCCGCCACTTGCCAGAAATAATATTATGTTTGTATAATTTTCAGCCTTGCGATGTTTTATTTTTGGATATAAAATAATTTGCTACTTGTTACAAAATATAATGTTAACATTATCTCTGATAAACTATTTATAAAAAAATACTAAGTTCCTCTTTACTCTCTAACACCGTATTTCTGAAAGGCTTGTCAAATCAGTAATCACCTTACCTTAGTTGCGAATATATATACTCTATATATATATACTCTATTTCATATGAGAAGGTGTCAGACACATCACTCGAATAACGAAACAGCTGTTAAATACTATTCAAATAATAATATAATAGAAATATGCTAAAAGTGAACAACCCCTTTTTAATTCTTGACAGTAAATGTGTTGAATATTATTGTATATAGACATATTTAACTATATTTTTAAAAGGTTCTAGCATTGCTGTAACATATAATCATGGAACCAAGTATAATCGCGCATCTAGCAACTCAATTGACTATTGATTTAACAGCTGGTTAGGTTTGGTCAGCCTTTCGAAAAAGGTATAGAGTTAGTTGAGTGGAATTCTCGCTCGTTCTTCTCTATTCGAATTTACCCCTTGGAACAAGCACCTCGCTTCGCTGGCGAACAGACTGTCAGACTATTTTATATTGGCATTACAAAAGTACCTGTTTATTGTAAATATATGTTTTATAAACGTTTGTTTGCTACCATTATTTTCACAAATGTGTAATGTAGAAGATGTACACGTGATTATTTCGTTGTCTACAGACGCAACGAGACGCTGTCGGTGATAACTCAGGACTCGATGACAGTTGATGACGTGGAGACTCTGCTGAAGGAAACTGAGCATAACGGGTACCCAGTGGTGGTGTCCAAGGAGTCACAGTACTTGGTGGGCTTCGTGCTGCGCAGGGACCTCAACCTCGCAATAGGTACTTGCTCTTCAAGTTAATTAAATAACTTATTATATTAAATATTTTTAATAAATTTCTTTTTCTTTAATTTTAATTGTAGTTCGTCATAATAATTTGCTGTTTGACAAATACCTTTATGTAAATATCTTTATGTGTTTCATTGTCCTTTTCAGCGAACGCGCGCCGGACCATGGAAGGCATCACAGGGCAAACAATTGTCATTTTTGCGGGCACGGGCAACCAGCCGCTTTCTCCCCCGCCCTGCCTCATGCTCAACCGCATCCTGGACATGGCGCCCATCACCGTCACTGACCAGACCCCTATGGAGACTGTCGTAGACATGTTCCGCAAGCTTGGCCTGAGGCAGACGCTGGTCACTCACAACGGGTAACTTATATTTATATATACATCTGCCAAATTAAAACCTGATCGTAATTTAAAGTTTCAATTGAGATCAAGTATGAATCTATGGGTTTTGATAATTGACTTATGCATTATTGCAAACAATTATAGCACAACATTTTTAAGAAAAATGTAAGAACTAAAAAAATGTAGTTATCTGAGAAGTAACAACTAAAAAGTCGGGTTTGATTTGCTTTCCGGATTGAATTTACGATTTTTTTTTTATTTTAATATACCTTTTTGGATAGAAGCTTGTTGATAATCAATTATATATCAAAACATGTAGATTAACACAACAGTCAATATTGGCACCCTCAAACAATTTCTCTCTACCAAGCTAGAAGAAAGAGGCTTGTCAATATAAATATGATAATAGCCTTGCGGACAATTGATTTCAATACTTTGAAGCCAGAGATTTGCATTTAGTTGTAACCTTTCGATCTCTTCTGAGAGTATTAGTATAATAATGTGTCCTTGTTGTGCAGACGTCTCCTGGGAGTGATCACCAAGAAAGACGTGCTGAGGCACGTGAAGCAGATGGACAACGAGGACCCGAACTCAGTGCTGTTCAACTGAGGCCGGGCTCAGCGCGCCACAGCCGGGCGACGCCGACCGTAGCCAGCACGCCACGCTCCCACCCGCGGCGTAGCCTCCGCACCATCTACAACCACCGTCGTTGGAAGGAGTCGTGTGTGTGATCCGTGGTCTGTCGGCTACTCGCGTGTCGTACATCACAGTAGAGCGTCGCGCCGTTAGTGTAACCTACTCATATTTAACGCGTTAGGTATAGTTACTACATAAACATCGCATTGGCAACTGTCTGTATATTAGCTGTTCCCCGCGCAGAGCTCACATAATGTTAAGTAGATCAATTCACTTTGAATATATAGCTCAGTTATTACGATTCTGTCCGCTTCTGTAAGTACATCAACAAGCAATCAAGTTCCACTAGAGTATTAACGATCGCATCACTATTTATAATATAAAGTTGTCACCAGCTTTTACTAAACTTCAATCAAGTTGATGACATCAGTATTTAAGTGTAAGCAAACATTTTAAGCAAAAGCTACTTTGTATTTAAGTGAACAAAGTTGTTAGATATTAATATATGAAATAATTTATTATTATTTTGAAATTTTACGCAAGATTTTATGTAAATATTGTATCGTATATGAAGCATAATGTGTAACCGACATCTCATTTTAAGTAGTTTTGTAGAATCGAATATATTGTTTATAAAGCTAATCTATATTTGTACAGCTTGCACATCGACACACCACATTTGAAGGTACGGACGTATATGTAGTCCCGACCCGCGCACTATTCCCGCACTACCTAATGCAGTCAGTGTGTATATATTGTACATAAATACGTCGTCCTGTTTCAACACAATCGTTAAATTAGCAGATAATTGAGCCCGTCCCTGTGTCTTGTGTTTCTTGCAGTAGTTTGCACATGTTAAGAGTCAAATTGCACACTCCGCTTAGAACGACGTTTCACTAACACATACCGCACGCTAGCTCGTTTGCTTATATTATGACTAGCATTGATACAGGGATGCGAATATTGTTAAGAGTAAGACACGAACTAGAAAGCAGCTCATTACTGTACTATATTTCAACATTTTAAATAAAGTATTGCAAATAAAAAGAACCTGCACGTGATTATAAATCATGGTCTACTAATTTCCTAAGTAATATCTGTCGGAAGCTTTTAAATCAAGCGATAAATCTTGGGTATAGAAAGCGATCTATAGCAACTATCTCGTAGTTATAATGTTTGAATATTATACTGTTTTTATGTATTTTTATATACAAGGACTGAAAATTATAATGAACTACTAGGTATTAACAAACATTGTATAAATAACTTTACACGTTTGCGCTGCTCCAGTCGGCGCGCGCAACTTTTTATAATAGATTTTACAAGTATTGTGTATTTATTACAGTGTTACTGATGTGCAATATTTACATCATACATGCACGTTGGACTAGATTTACACGGGGTCGGCGCGGACTTCGGCCACAAAGTTCATCGCTAAGTTTTCTTAAACTAATGCCATTTTTACGCAGTTTATCCAACTCGCATCATGGCGCCAACTGGCGATTTGTGTCATCGTCGACAAATTACCGCCACCTGCTCGTAGCGATATCTGTGCCGACCCAAACAAACATTTTATATCGACTACTTATACCAATGTATAGAATGAGATTTTAAAATATTATTATCTGTCTTTCGCTTGCCACCTTATCTCGATGCTCGGGTGGTACCGTCGAAGTGTGTGTTTCAAATACATGTATGTTTAATATATTGTCACTTTTATTTTATCGTAACGGTGTGACATTGTGTTGTTCTGTTCTAAGTGGACAGATACTTCTTAAGGAGACGAAATTTTACTATAGAACATTATATTGGAGCAGGTACGGTGTCTATACTGTCAATAATTTTAGAAAAGTTAAAGGTTTCATAATTGAGGGCCAAGCGTAATGACGCAGAATTTTTGGAATGGGAAACTTTTAGTCTGTAATTGCCTCTCGTTTCACCTAGGAGGCTCACCAAACATATTTGAATAAAAAAAACATAAAAAAATGTTTTATTGAAAACCAGTCAAGTTCCTAAAGCGATCATGGAAGATACGAAGCTGTTTCTGAGGTAAATGGAGTTTAAATAATATTGAACTTGGAATCGCAAGTTAAAATAAACTTTATATTAAAGGTACTTTAATCCTTTTCCGAAATTTCTTTTTCTTTTGTATATTTTGTAATAGCACTTAAAAATCATTAAAACAAAAAGGCAATTATTAAGTTAAGACGAATTTCATGTTTTTGCTAATAAAAATCAGATAGATGTCTTGCCATTTATCCGTGAGATTAGTTTTTCGACGTGAATGTGATTGAAACAAAATAGATATCCCAATGATTAGATTGTAGTAAAAGTTGGTAAGGATCATAAATTCTTTCAGATACATACATTGCTTTCACGGCAATTTATATTTAAAAACACTATTTTATAGATAGAGTTCCTACAAAAACGGTTCTAAATACAAGGAAACAAATATAAAGTTTATTTGACATTATGTACAATTCCAAAACATTTATAACATATTACACGTTAAAATAACGGTAATTTCATAGGAAGAAACCCAAAAAGAAACATATTACTGCTACTACTATATATTACTACAATCCGAGTGAATCTACAGAACAATGTACTGTAGTTAGTATGGTACTACGGATTGGGCTCAAATGCCTGTCCAAGCTACTCGTATACAAAAGTACTAAAATGCAGTAAGCTACTACCATTATAGTGATGCCGTAATATGGATAGGTCAAGTAACAACAAGAAATAAGGTCTTACCCTTAAACAACGCTTAAACACTGTTACTGTACAGTTTGTTGCCCATTTAAAGAGAAAACAAAACTAGAATAAACGAAGACCTGCAGTATCTAGTGTCCCTGGGAGTCCAGCCTAACTATTGACATACCGACTTTACAAACAATATCCAGCGTAGAGGTACTCTGCTTTAAGTCTATGAAATTATATAACTTAAAGTACCATCCCTTCTGCTTTCAATCAAAAGCATCACAATTAATTATATTTGAATTTATTCAAAAAGAAGTGGAATCCCACGAAAAGCATTCTGTAAATTAAATAAGATGAGCCAAGCTGAAGGTTCCTTATTGTCTGAGTTACGCTTTAATAAGTGAGCTTATGCACTGGAGTTCGAGAAAAGATATTCCGCTAATCAATACTGAAGTATTGAGAAAACTATTTCTTCATTTCGATCAATCTTCAGAAATGAGTTTTTTGCGTGCGTTCGTGCAGCGGAATGTTGTTGAATTTCAAGATTTTAATTATGCAGATATTTAGTGTATGACGTCGTATAATTGAGTATGGTAAAAAAAAAATTGTGCACGCAACCATTGTGGAGAAATTCACCAAAAACTGATTCCGCTGGGCGAACGTTGTCCTGGCGGAACTTTTTTTAATCCACAGACTTTAGAAGAAAAGAGATGTATCCAAAAATTAGTGTGTATTTGTGTGTAATTGTGTATGTATAAATAAAACTAGTGCATGCATAAACTTCGGAGAAATTCAAGTTTCCGCTACGCGAACGTTTGGCCATTAGCTAGTTTTCATATAAAGCGCTTACATAGAGAGCTGTAGATTTTTACATACGTTGTTTTGAATTTGTTTAAAAAACAGATTTAGAAAAAATCGCAGGGTTTAAAAGATAAAAATATAAACGTAAAATACGCTTATTAGGTCTTAGTTCTTAAAGTATGCACTTTGGGGTCTAGATTTTCACGTTTATACAAACCTTGTAAGTGTCTGCAACATGTTGCCAAGTATCAATGATGTTCCGTTAGTAATTAAAAAGTTATAGGACAAATTTACCATGAATAGATCACTGTTTACAAAGCAGTCAAATATCACGACTTTCTAAATGAATTGCATGGTAAAATGTATGCCAATAATTAGTGTATTCATTCAACTATTCACATGCAAAATTTCATGTCATTAAATTCAGTAATTAAAGAAAAACAATTATAATACTGACGAAGCATCGAAAACCTACATAACCCGACCAAGTTCGGATGGCTACAAAAAAGCGGCCGTGCCATATATCTAAGAAACGTTCTTAACTTTCCAATATAGCATTTATTAATATGGTACAGTATCGTACACAAGCGTTAGGAAAAAATAAAACACAGTATCGTACACACGCTCGTGCATGTCTAGTCTATTGGTTAAATAGTGTAATAAAAAATATTGGTTAAATAGTGTTATAAGCTACAATATGATAAATATTTACCGAAACAGTAGTAGGTACATACATACACGTGGTAAATATTTAATTTTCCTAAGGGGTCTATAGTTAGAATCCTGATCCGTGAAATCTTCAATAGAAATTAGCTATATGAATTTTATTTGTCTTAAATATAATTAGATTATATCTCAAGTCTCAAGCGCATACTTAAATAAAATACCTACGTAAATAGTACCTACTTTCTATCATAGTCAAATACATTTAAAAAAGTAGGTGTCCAAAAATAAATGACCTATAAATTATTTCGAAACAACAAGTGTGTTATCACCTGTACCAATTCAATACCGGTATTATACTGTAAATTTTGGGATGTTACCTAAATATATTGCACGGCCGCTTTTTTGTAGCCATCCGAACTTGGTCGGGTTATGTAGGTTTTCGATGTACTTTTTACGTTTATATTTTTATCTTTTAAACCCTACGTTTTTTTCTAAATCTGTTTTTTAAACAAATATAAACAAATTCAAAACTACGTATGTAAAAATCTACAGCTCTCTATGTAAGCGCTTTATATGAAAACTAGCTAATGGCCAAACGTTCGCGTAGCGGAAACTTGAATTTCTCCGAAGTTTATGCATGCACTAGTTTTATTTATACATACACAATTACACACTAATTTTTGGATACATCTCTTTTCTTCTAAAGTCTGTGGATTAAAAAAAGTTCCGCCAGGACAACGTTCGCCCAGCGGAATCAGTTTTTGGTGAATTTCTCCACAATGGTTGCGTGAACAAATTTTTTTTTACCATACACAATTATACGACGTCATACACTAAATATCTGCATAATTAAAATCTTTAAATTCAACAACATTCCGCTGCACGAACGCACGCGAGTTTTTTATTCAGAATATAACATTTATTTTACCAAGCAAGGACGTCAAACAAATGATTAATATTATCAATCTATAAAATACGGTGTGTTTATGACATGATAAGGTAAGTCTACATAAGGGCGTTAAAATGTATAAATAATAGATAAAGAGTTCATTTATTAGGTATTAGAATTTAATTAAGACATCAGAATTAATTTTGAATATACACGTAAATTTTGAGATTATATGAGACAAAGTAGCAATCGAAAAATTTTTGCCATTGAACATTTCTTCATAGTATCTACTTGTAGTTTGTTAAAGATCTTTGTCCCATCCTTTTCCCGAGCTCGTTTCCCTCCTAATTTGCTTTTCTATTATTTTCCGGCGTGTTCTCAGTTAGGAGGGTCTCTCTATCCTATGGGTTTCATTGTACTACTATCTTCTTGGATTTTTGATGCTATGTGCTCGGGGTGTATAGTGCCCTTGTACAAATGTCTTTTTTTTGTTGCAAAATACTTTTTTATTTACTAAATAATACGGTCGCCAATAAGAAACGTGTCAATTTATGAGAAGATAATGAGACGATCGAGGATAGTAATAAAATAATTCACACGTGTATCGGTGATTTGTATTGTAATATGTACATATATTCACAAATGTTTTGGAAAGCAATGTGAGTTGCTTGTTTTATAAATTTGTTTTATACTTATTTTGGCCCAACCTTCGATTACTGTACTGCTCTGGCTAGCTCCGCCTGCTGACGCGGCTGCTGTGTCCTGTTATCTACGTTACTAAATGTTACGATATTATATTAGTAAGTAATATGAGTGTTTTAATAAAGTCACAATAAAGCCGCTCTGTTTAGACCTGTACCATTATGATAGTTACCAGACAGACAGGAAAATATAATAAAGGTGAAACTGTTTAATTAGTCAATATTAAAATTATGATTTAGTTTATATTCATTTATTTCAATTCAATACATTTTACAATGGTTACGAACATTATTAGTACATAATATTACAATTTATTCAGACCCTGTTTATGTTAGATAAATTTACGGACTGTTTGATTTCAATCATTTGGGTAAAATTCATCAAAATCTCGTCAAAAACAAACTATAATAAAATAATATATACGAAAAAATAACGCAGTCCTATTTATCATTTTTCAAAATCTAACACAAACAAAGTCGGCCATAGCTACAATATAAAAACTAAGAAATAAATATTGTCATTAATTTTAGCTTTATTTATTTTTGAACGTGATTATTTTTTACATTTTTAAATATAAAATAACATTTAAAAACGTAAAAAAACAGTATGCCCTTGATAACAGGAGGAATCCAAGCCACAGTGTGGGCTACTGCTGTCTACATCAGGGCAGGTCCTTGACAAAGCATATAATGTTGGTCTCCACAGGAGGTGGTTGGCCCATTGACGGTCATCATCGCAACAATGACTGTTGAGTTTGCATCCCACATGTCAACAATCTCATGAGCTAAATCCAGATATATCTGTTTTCACAAGACTCCCGTCATATGGGATTGTCATATTATTATAAAAGCAAAAATATCACAAAACATGATTCAAGAATAATAATACAAATATGCAGTTGTTAGGAACAACACGAAACTAAGTGATGCGCTACGTGTACCTACAATATTAATCTATTTGAGATCAGTTATCTTGAAAACATAGTACGTTCATTATTAGTATACCGACTTTATAAACTATTAGTGTGGTTTATTTCAAATCCGCTTCGCCGTCGGAATTTTGACGTAACTTTATATGATATGAAAATTATTCCTACGTATAATAAGCTAAACAGCGAATACAATAATAATAAGCTCTCTGTGGTCGTGGGTTAACCTGCGATTACCTACTAACAAGGCGCTGCTTGGCCTCACCTTGTCTCGATCTTAAATTCGTAAATCTAACTAAAGACATAAAAATTGATCACATGTCTCTAATTTTTGTTCACCGACCTAATATCACCTAAAGTGGCTGTTCCTCGATATACATATTTATCGATGCAACTCGTAAATGGAGATTCGTGAAATAAAACACAGTTAGAAGCGCATTAATTTTGAAGTAGATTATGTGAAGTTAGCTATGTGGATACCGGGTAAGTTCGGGTTACTTTGATCCAAACCCTTTAACCAATAATAACTGAGAACCAAACATATATTCGTTTTTCATTGGTTAGAAAATTTGGATCAAAGTTACCTCCCAGGGTCAAAGTAACTCGAACTTACGGTAATTTCTGTCGAGCGCTGCGGCGGTACGAGACAGCGCTGTCTAGTTGCTAGCGCACTAAGTCCTGGACAAGTGGCACCACAAAAGAAAGTTACAATATAAGCGTGCTCGTCATTTAATGAATTCGCTTAAAACAGACAGAGGATTAATAAATACAATGTACATGGATAATTAAACATTAATCTGGCCGTGATGCATTTTGTTCCATTACATATACTTTGATACATGTTACAAATATGTTCTTATTATTTAAGTATATCTATAAGTCTGTGCTTGAATGAAGATGACGAAACATTCGCTAGATGTCTATTATTATTGTGAATGTTTCGATACTTGTAGTTAATTATAGCAATATAAGGCCGACGACGAAAGCGTATAGTAGTGGGTAGGAGAGAGTGCTCAGCCGTACTCCTGTCGCTGCAGCGCCACCGACACTTTGTAGAGGCTCTCCATCATGAAGGACAGGTTCTGCGACAGCTCGTGCACAGGTCGCGTGATCGCCACCATATCTGTCGATCGTATATATCATCAAGTCCACATTTTGTATCTCAATCATCAATTAAGCCTTTCATATTTAAATCGAATGAACAGAAAAGAAACTAGAGGTATATTTCTGTTATCAAAAGTATTCTAAATAAATATAATCTTAAACAAAGGAAATAAATGTTTTCATTCAAACAAACTAGTATTACTGC
Source organism: Spodoptera exigua (assembly GCA_902829305.4). Classification (NCBI taxonomy): domain Eukaryota; kingdom Metazoa; phylum Arthropoda; class Insecta; order Lepidoptera; family Noctuidae; genus Spodoptera; species Spodoptera exigua. The sequence goes on along the minus strand of LR824601.2, from coordinate 15,726,812 downwards.
GACGTCACTCCCTAAGCATAACGTACAAGGTCTCCCACGACTAAGCCACAAGGTTCCTAGAATAGTAATTTAAGTAGAATTTTGCTAAAATATTTGCAATAACAATTCGAACACCATCTACGTCTTTTAGATTATCTGGATTAAACATAATATAGTTTATGGAAAGGCTTCCATGTTTTTTGGTAAATAACAACGAATTTTACCACATGGTATCAATTTGATTTTTCAGAATTTAAGCTAGTATCTCTACTTTCCTTGCGGCATTATCGTGAGGTGAGGTGTGGGTAGCATGACGCAAGATTCTGGAACAGTAGTAATATGTTTTATTTTAAAGTTCCCAAAAGAATGACTATCTTGAATTACCTGGATGCGCCTGGGCCAGGCCTCGGCAATAAACGTGAAGTAGAGCTGTGACGTCATCCTCAGGAAGTTCCCCTCTCTCGAGGATACGCTCTGCATTGCGCTCGCGCACTAGCGCTAGTGCTGCACCCCACCTACTCATGGCATACTAACGTCAATACGGTTCAAGAACAAACATACATAGTACTGTTAAGAGAGTAACACCCGGTTTCTGAAAGGCTTGTCAACGCTAAAATTAACTAATCTCCTGTTAAATCTCTTGTCAAGTCATCTGATTGGTTGTTAGTAATTCAGTCAACCAATCAGATGACTTGACAAGAAATTAAATTGATTTTAACATTGATCGGCTTTTGTGAAACCGGGTGTAAGTGCTTGATTTACCGCGGTCCGGTTCGGAGGAGAAATAATGGGGAGGTTTTTAGTTTGAGAGTCTGACACTTCAACTCATCCCACTTAGGGACGACAGTCGACGAACGGCACGAAGAATGACAATCTTAAAAAAAAAGTAAGCGTGGGTACTAACTTCTGCCTCTGTATAAGGTGTAGCAGGCGAGCGTCGTCGTGCGGCGCGGGCGAGTGCTCGACCCACGAGTCTGCCGCGCTCGCCATCACCTGGTTGCGCACCGCACACACCGCGCCGCTCATCTCCACACCCTAATCACAACACAAATTAAATAATACTAAACTGCCTGTACACGTATTTGAATGATTTTTTTGTATCGTATATATCGAAATCTTAAACGTGCTGCTTAATGCTGCTCATAAATATAAGCCCCTAGCGTAGCTTGAAACTAGTCGTGTTGCTCGTCAAATAGTAAGCCGTATTTATTTTTATATTTATTTCTTTGATAAAATAAAGCGCAGAATTCGTTGTACGACAGCAATAGATCGTATATTTCATTCTTTTATATAAAAAAGATCAAAGATCTATTTTCCTGCGCACGCATATTATGATCCTTCAAATGGCCCCTTTCTAAATATTCTGTTTTGGCATGTGTCACGCGGAAACATCTGTCGAAACGATTAAATTATAGACATAAAATATGTAGGTTCATTTTTTTCTATTTATAAAATAACCACACTATGACTTTTCCCCTACATCATAGGTAAAATATTGCAAATACACAATTTCACATACACATCACAATTCGTGGATCACACAAAGGCTTTGTTCCGATTCCGTGCAGAATCTTTGCTACGGCATATTGCATGATAGCTCCAGCCACCGCGTCAACTGTGCAGTCAAAATTTAAATTTGAACAATGTCCACCTGACGAAATCTCTCGGTATCAGTACAGGGTTGTCTTTATATTTGGCCATAATAAAATAGTGGTGACACGTGTCAAGTTGTTACATTGTATTGCTTGCTAAAGAAAAGTCACTAAATTAAAGAAAACAATGTTTTTGACGTGAGTTTGTGTGGACGAGCCCTCGTCTGCGTTTGTAAGTATTTAGCGCTAATACTATTTTTTTATATTTCGACTAGCTACTCTCACGCGGTTTCAACCGCTGCTCGACTCCATATGATCGTAGCGTGATGTTTTATAGCCTATAGCACTCAGGGACATTGTAGCTATCTATCAGTGAAACAATTTTGGCAATCCGACCAGCGGTTCCAAAGATTACCCCCTACATACAAACTTACAAATTTTACCTCTTTATAATATTAGCATAAACTAATACACTATATTATTAGTCTATGATATTAGTATGGAAGTATAGATAAAACACAGTACTTTTAGAGGTACGTTTACGATACATTTTTAACTGCCAACTGGGTCTGATTTTTACTTATTTCAGTGTGTAGTCAATCGCGGTATGTACTTTTGTCAGCAGTATAGGGGCTTGCGTCAAATTTGCTGCGATTTATTTATTAAAATAGTGTCAATTTTATTATGTCACTAGCGGCCCGCCCCCGCTTTGCACGGGTCCAACTATCTCGCTATCAAAGGGTTACTTTTTCCTAATCTTCACCTCTACTTTTCCAATATTTTCTTTGATAAGAACCTTCTCCTGACAATAACAAACATAACAAAAAAAGAATTAGCAAAATTGGTCCAGGCATTGTTGAGTTATGCGCTTACTAACACATTTTGCGATCCATTTTTATATATAAGAAGATTAAGATGGTAAGAGGTAGAATAAGTATATAAGTAAACCTCGCAAAACCTGCAAAATACCTTTTTAGTATACCACGATCGTAGATATATTTTACATCATATATATATTCGAATTATTGAGTTATTTATTTGATGTTTTACATTGATGATTGAGTATATTATCCTAGTTAAAATACAATGCAGGTTGTGTGATAGTGATATATATGTAAACTTCATAAACAGGGCGTGGTCGCGGATTGTTGAAGTATATAGGGATACTATTTTAAGCGGAAGGGGTGGGTGGTGCGGGGCTGAGGGGCGCTCCTCTCTCGCGGCGAGAGTGGCACGCATGCGAGCTGATATTGAGTGGGACTTCCACGAATATAGTTAATCTCTTTGTTGGAACAACGGCTGTGCCGGCGCGGCATTACGCGTTCGGAGCGCGGCGCGGCCGGACGTTGTCGCGCGTCGCTCACCTTGTTCTCCAGAGCCGCCGTGTATACCGCCACGATCATCTTGTTGTTGGTCTCCAGCAATAGTAACAGCTGGAAGATCAGACGGTACAGCGAGCGCGCCACCTCCTCCGGCGAGCTGCGCGCCAGTTCCAGGACCTGCGGATAGACTTACAGTCACACACAGCCAGCATCATGTATACCAGCCGCGATATTCTAATACAAGAATTAAACAGGGCCTGTTTTTTGCTGGGGTTCTTTGGAACCTTTTTTACCATATATACATACAGATATCTACGGGCTATTGCAAATAATCAGGAACATGCGACGATGACTTACATCATCAGAATAACTGTAGTTCTATGGCTCTTTGATTGGACTTTGCGATATTGAGACGTCATTATTGTAATAATCATCATCACATCACCAAAATCAACAAGTCTACTCTACTAAAGAAGATCTAGATCTAGATAAAGATGGCAGCAGCGTGTTGGCACCTCGAGCGCGTGCTCCCGGCGGTCGAAGTAGGTGTCGAGGTGTTCATGCATCTCGAGCGCGGCGTAGCGCACGGCGTCGCGCACGCGCGCGCAGTCCGCGGCGGCCGGCCCGGCCCACAGCAGCGGCGGCTCCTCGGCGCCCGCGCGCTCCAGCACGCCCGCCAGCACGCCGGCCAGCTCGCCCGCCACGCCCGCCACGCCCGCCGCGCCGCCCGTCGTGCTCTCCGCACACAGCGACACCGTCTTCGACGTCACTTCCTGCTCATTACGATGAATAACCCATTCGTATTATAAAGCAAAAACGGTTGGTTTAAAACGAAACTGCGCATTGGCGAATCATATTAGACCTCCTTCAATCTTGTAATGGCGCCATGTCATATGTATAATCATACCGAAGCAGAGTATCTATTCAACCATGTATGTAATACTAAATATATTAGTATCTTTTCAAAAATGTATAACTGTGTTTATAAACGAGTCAAAGTAAAAAAAGCTGTACTATGTCAGTCTATACTACTTTATGTAATAATTATCCATCTATATATTATGTGATTAATGTTATCTTAGTATATAATGATAAAAATCTAAATAAAGTGTTAAATAAAAGAATTCATCAAATGTATATTGTTTCCTTTTGAATAATTGGGAAAAATTCTTTGTATAATCTGAATATATCCTGACCTCAGTCAGGATGTCCATTAACACTATGTACTTATACGTTATGAATAAAGAAGGCAGATACGATACTTATTGTCAAAAATTATGACTGACTAAATATTAGGGATGTAAGGGAGCTCCGTAACCATAACTGAAACTATCGGATATGCGATATAAAAAATATCCGTAACCGTAATCGAATCCGAAATACACGTTATGTTTGTATTTAACTTTTGAAACTCTTAAAATTTTAATATTCGTAACCGGGTCAGTATAACAGCCATTCCTATATCCATATTCGAAATTTCATATTCATTACGTACCTACTAAGAATGTGGAACACAAGAGGACAGCAGGGTGTTGTCTGAACTCGGATGGTTCATGAACTAGAGATGTTTGTGGTGGGTATTTTATAGTGGGTCGTACCTTGAGCACGGTATGTAGGCGGTGTACGAGCGCTAGCGGCGGCAGCGCGGCGGCGTGGCGTAATAGTGCGGCGACGGAGGCACGCCACGCGTCACGCCCAGCCGCGCACGCCGCGCTCGGCACCGGCGTCACGTCGCCGCGGTCCCCTGTACACACACCACTTTATACACTCTGCCAACACGTATATTACATACACATCCTCCATGTATATTACAACGACACCGGTCAGAAGTATGGGAGAGCCATGCGTCGACTTGATCTGAAATTCCTCTGGTGTTGCTGGTATTGATGACTTGTCATCAAAATTACATGGGCTTATCAGAAGCATTCATATTTTAAGAGACGCGTACTACCGTTGTACTAAGAACACTGTGTAACAGGATGTCAGACTATATGTATGGATAAAATTAAAAATATTTCAATGGCGCTAACTGATCGATCCTTCTCCAAATCTCACTCATGCAAACGTTGTTTCACATCGGTCTCCAATGCAGCTGCAATCACACCTATGAAGCTTGTCTATTCGTGCCGAAACATGACTCTCTAGTGAAAGTTGATGATTACACGTTGATACTAAGTTGGTACTCGTGTGTGCCATACATTTTATCGGGTTTATTTTAATAAATAACAACAACTGCTATAATATACAGTACCATCGTGTTCTCCGCTCGATGCACTTGAGAAAGAGTGAGTGCGCGGGCGCAGTACTAGTTCATGCGAAACTCCCGCGTCCCCTTCACCGCGTGAGCCAATCGCGCCGTCATCCCAGCCTCCCTCCTCGTCGGAAGAGTCCTCATGCGTGCTCTAACACCGATATAGAACAGTTATTATATATTCATATAAAAAAGAAAGACAAAACAGCAACATGTTTGAAGCTCATCAAATGACTTTTCCCGCCCAAGGTGAGGTGAGAGTGAGTGTCAGAGAGGTGTCTCTTACTGACTAGACGTCCCCTTGTTCCCTCTCCTGGCCTAGGCCGAGGTCGCGGTGCCTCATTGCGCTTACCCCGCAACCCCGGCTAGTCGGATGAACATGTCTGAAGCTGGACTGGTACATGTGGGGACGGTACAAGAGCGACATACCGGCTTGATGACTGGGTGCGCGTCGGGCGGGCGCGCCAGCTGCAGCGGCGGGCTGCGCTCCACGGCCGCGCCCTCGTCGCGCTCCTCGCTGGGCAGCCGGCGCCGCACGCCCCAGTTGAAGTTGTCCGAGCTCTCGCCCTGCGACACCGACACGCGTCACAACACAGCGCACATCATTGCACTACAACCACTATCACAACAAACATTAAATAAACAAACACCCCGTCACACATATGGTTACCTCGATACTCTCGCTCTCGTATTCCAGAAAGTCGAAATCCTTAAACACTCCAAAGTGGTCGGTAGGGGGCGCCCCTCCAGACGGTTCATTGCCTGGAGTGCCCGACACCTCCTCCAGGGATGAGGCCATGGAAGATTCTCGCTCCAGTAGCTCCGAGCTTTGGCTAAATATCACCTGCAATATATTCATAGACGATTTATTGAATAATTCTTACTATACAACTTGTTTGACACCCCTTGGTCATGGCTTGAGGTTTCATAACTTCATCAATACCACATCACAATTTTACTTTGAATATGTGTATAATCTCTTCTGCGTATCCGACAGGCGTGTATGATACATGTTACTTGATAGCAGATTTTCTAAATATCATACATTACTCCAACTAGTGGGAGACTACAGTGCTATCGAATACCTAATAAAATTAGGGATCTAATGATAATGAAAAATAATTTCAGTCGGGAATGCGAAGACTATATATGTATAAATTCTGTGGTTTTATGGATGAAGTTCATTACTGAGTTGTAGCTACATACAAATTTCCCAGTAAGAGACAATTGGGATGATGGGTTATTTATAAGGATAGCATTGGAAATACAACAATTAATTGTATTTGCTTACTTAATGCCAATTTAATGTACATATTGTGGCGACGGCAGTTTATGCTACTGAACTCATTAAATAAATAGTCATTCGAACATTTTATTGTTTTCATTCACTTACATTTGTGATCCCGATGGGAACTTAACACTCAACCTAATATCTAATACATGAGTATTTATATGCTATAGCAAATATTTAGCTTTTGTTTGTCCATTTGCTAGGTAGTGATCTTCCCTCTCCAATCTTTCTAAGGCCGAAGAGCAGCAATATAGTCTTTCCGCGACCAAGGAACATTAATCCAATGGAATGTATAAGTAAAAGTAACGCTGAAGTCCAAACGAAACACAACACACACGTGTACAAACAGTTTCACAATTACAATATATAAACATTTTACATCTACACAGGAGTACAGTTCTTGGTTACAAAATTTTTATACAGTATTTCATAATGAATCACTATCATAGTTACGTCTGGATTTTTGATTGATAGATAAAGATAAATATGAAAATAACAGTATACGATTTTAAATAACATTAATTAGGTACACATACATAGTTCATACAATTTAGGTGGGTCAAATAGCCATCTGATCATGAACTGTTACGAATTCGACGTATGTAGGTGTAAATGAATTTAGAATAGCTACAGTGTGAACTGAGTGTCTTTGGTGAAAATGAATAGTTAGACTGTTGAACTGATCTATACATTGTTGTAATGTGAAGTGTATTACTAACAAAGTCTAGTTAATGTCATGTTGGTACATTGCACATTGCACCGATTCTACGTGGGACAGGCGGATGTGAAGCTTTAGCCAACAAGCATAGTCGGGAGAAGTGTTACGCCACATTGTGAGGGCAAGCAAAGCGAACGACGCCGCGTCCAGTACCAGGCCGTACTTGCGGGCGACACGTGCCGGCCCTGTAGCGTGCGGTGCAAGCGGTTGCGACATAATATACATGTAGGCGAGTTACCTTAGAACATAAAGTGGTAATTAAATCGTCCTAAACGCAGCGATGGATAGAAATCAAATATTCATTAGTAATATTGCACACACTCGTTCAGCGGCGCAGCTGGTAAGCGTCGGCCGGCCTGCGTGAATCCGCCATCAAGTAGTACTCGTTAGTTCACACTAACTCGGTACACTGGATGGGAGTCAGTAGCCCAGGGATAGTGCCGGCCACTAATTTTGTGTTTTGAGTACTTGGTACAGAGGCGGCTGTTAAATGAGAACGTAATGTCTCCGCATGTTGCGTTTGTTTTACTTACAGAAGGACTTTTAGGGAGACCGACGCGCTGACCACACGTCGTAAGCAGGTTTACTAGGCATTCTCGAACGCGACCCTGTTGGTAGTCAAGTATTATTAGTACTAGTCTCAGTAGCATTGGCGATTATGAAAGCTTAAGTGGACGATCGAACCGGACGGTGTCTTCCATTTGCTTGGACCATATTCGGCGAACCAAACTAACGGTACCATGATGGTTCGGTAAGATCGTCAATTTGTGCTTTAAAAGTGAACAGTTAATGAGTGGTAACCTGTGACATCCAGGGCCGCTTCCAGCCCGAGGCCACTGCGTCGGCGGGTGAGAGTGAGAGCGAGCGACGCGGCGAAGTTGCACTCTGCGGCTGTGTACTGTTGTTGCCGCCGCCGGGCTCCGGGCCCACCACCGTCGATGCGGACCCCGACTGGGACGTCGACGAACCTAAGCAAGTTACATCGCTTTCAGAATAAACATGTTCCTAAATAGACTGAATTTGGCGGTACGACAGAGTAACACGAACGGAAAGAGGTCAGGCGCAGGTTTACGTGCTTTTCGAGGCACTGGGGTAAACCACCAATCTAGAATAACATTATGAGACTGTCATTATGAGAGTCGCCGAGGAGCCGAGGAGGGATGCAGGCCTCATGTTACGCCCAATAGAAACCGAACATAGGCAATTTTGTCCTGCAAGGGAATCGAAGATATTTTACAGTAAATGGATAAAGTCATCTGGCTGTATAATAGTTTGGTAAAAGTACTGAGTAATATTAATAAATAAAAAAAATATCATCAAAAGTGGGCCAACAAAATTAGATCGCACGCATTTGTATGCGTCACATTCGTGGAAGTGGGGCTGGGCCCTCACACCCGAGGTCTTTCCGCGCAGCCTCCTGACGTAGCTGCGCACACCGCGCCCCTCCACCCTCAGTCGTCCGAAATGACGCATAGCATCTGCAGTGTTACGTAACTGAAAATTCAAGGATAACGACGCGCAGGCGTACTCTAGTGCTGTGTAATATCAAGGCCATTTAGCTTTAATCAGCGTCTATTTGGAACAGCAATGGGTGTACTTTCCACCCACCATTAGAAATATCTGGCCATGGTTCATGCCAGGGAGTATATAACCTACCCTTGTCGGGCGTGGCAGTGGATGCGTTTGACAGCGAGCTGGGGCCCGTGGCCGGCTGACTACCCGCTTTAGGTAAATACTTCCGACCTATCACGGGAGTTTGTGAAAGGTCGAACGTAAAGTCCATAGTGCGGCCCGGTAATTCCTGCAAATAAATTCATATTAAACCATACTGAAACATTCCGATATATGGAATTGATTAGCAAGGGTTGACAAAAATGAGTTTTTATTTATTTAAAGTGGGACTATACTTGGATTTGCCCTTGAATCGTAGATGCGTTTACGAACACGCAACTTCACACTCAGGCCCGGGATAACAATTTACAGATTATACAAAGTATTGTACCCAGTTCGATACATGGCGAAGCAGCCACTGCGACAACCATACCGTCTTAGAGATTTAGTTAATAGTGTTATAATTAAAGCAGCATATACGCAAAACTATACCTTCTTGCCGTGTAGCTCTGTGTCGAGGATTGACGATGCGTTATTGTCCCAGTATGGCGGCACTACAAGAGTCGAACACCGCGTCACTACCAGCTTCAGAATTTTCATAGCCTCTTTATAGTTATTGCTGTCTTGTACCTGAGATAAAGATATAAATATTATAGGCAGGTGTGGTTGGGTATAGATTGCAAAGTGGAGCATTCGGGAGTCCAATAAAGGTCGTGCTACTCTTATTTTTTTTTATGATTACCTTTGTCCTTATGAACGTATGTTAACGTTATGTATAGGCGGAATATGGCAGAATGACACACACTACAGAGTGTTGTCCCCTGAATTATAAGTAGTCCTTTTTTACCCAGGGTGAGGCGAGAGGGAGTATCAGACTCTTACTGACAAAAACCACCCCTTTTGTCCGAGACGGCGGTATCTTATTATAGGAGAAATTATATACTGTAACTAGCTGACCTGGCAAACGTTGTTTTCCCATACAAATAAGGGTTGGTCGTAGAAGGGAGAAAATTGAGGATTCTATTTATTTTTGTATGTTGTATATATAAAATAAAAATAAAATGTGTTGCATAAAAAATAAAAAAAAATCATCAAAATCGGTCAAGCCGTTTCGGAGTAGTATGGCAACGAAAACTGTGACAGGAGAATTTTATATATTAGACTATGTAATACTGTGTGTATGCTTACGGTTACGTCGATGAACTTGGCGACGGCTCGCAGCAGGTCGGTGTTGACGGGTTGCGCGGCAGGCGCGTTCAGGTCCACGTAGTACAGCATGCAATGCACGATGGATAGGACCGGCAACTGTAGGTTCGCCGATCCCTGCATACAAAACACATCAAACCTTACTACTGGATATCCCCAGACAATTCACATCATCGTCTAATATGGAACACCTCTTTATTTAGCTACCGTTAAAAATATATGAAGTATTAATTCGTTGTGTTGTGTCAATCGGCATGTCACTAGAGGGCTGACCGACAGAATGATTTTATTTTTCATCTTTAAATCGTTGCTTGACGTTCTTTCTGACGTCTAATTAAAATAAATAATTTCACCTTGACTTTCACCTTGCCTTGACGAAAGGAAACGGCACGCAATATGCGTAAGGTACCCGTTGTGTATTTTTTCTAAATATAATTTTGTGTTACAGGTTAACACTTGAATTTTAATCTGTGACTTGGTATTTAAAAACTTGTAAATACAACTAATTGACAAAAATAAATAATTTGTCCCTAGGATTAGCATTTTCTTGCTAAGTCATCGCGCCAACCGTGTAATCTGCTGCCGACACCGAGGCGCGGATATAAGTTTTTGTATACCTAAGCAGCTTTATGTAGCCCTATAAATCGCTACTTTGCTTATATAATCAAGTAACTAAAATATAACAAATAAAGAATTAAAAAAAAAGCATTCAGCCGCATCTTACATGCAAGATACCTAAATATCGCGCTTTGATCTAGACTATTCCATGTAAATGTTACTGAAGGCCCGGGCGGCGGGAGCCGGTACACGCTCGAAATTTCTAGAATTTCATCAACAATGTGCGTGGAAAGTTGGTCAGACCGATGCACTCAGCTAGTTACTACGCGCCCGGGTGACCTATATACCCAATACCCAGTTACACGCGTGACGTTAAAGCTACGCGATTTATTTTGTACACGTAAACATGTTATATGTTTATGTAGTATTTTAAATGTTTACAATCCAGTGCTTTAGTGATAAAAACTTGGAACTGATTTCGAAGTTTCATAGTATCCTATCACAATGGGATGGGTAGACAAGTAACATGACAAGTAAATAATTTGAAAAAAGAATTATAGCCCTACAAGACAGGACTTCATCCTGGTGTATTTAAAAATATATATTCACATACTAAGCAATAGACCTAGACCCGACCACAGAAAGAGTCGATCCTTGCGAGGACCAGAACGCCAATCACATTTAGCAAGAAACGAGAACAAACTAATTGGGTAGTTTCCTAGGTCAAAACTAAATTAATTCGACGTTTTAATACAATAAAATATTGAAAAATAACTATACCTGTATTCATCGATCGATCGATACACTAAGTTTTAGATATTTTGTAGCTAATTATTAAGAAATAAGTAAGCTCTTTAACGCAAAAATACTATGACGTCATAACGCAGTTTTTCATACAAATTTCATAGAAAAGTACTTATCGGTTTTTAACATTAGGATAAAAGTATTGAATTTGAAACTACCGTATTGCATTACCTAACCTTTAAAGAGTAACTATAGTTTCATTTATTTATTAACCAAGTCAATATATTAGTGAAAAGATGGTACCTTCTCGAGAACCTCGACGAGGAAGGCCAGCATCTGCTGTGACAGGTGCGAGTAGGTGTCCCACAGATACTTGACCACGCATTTGGTCCACTGGAAGCTCTCCTTGCTGAACGTGCGCCGCGAGTATAGCGTCATCACCGTGCCCAGGTTCTCCAACTTTTTGCTCTTCTCCGCTGTGAACTGAGAGAGAACATTCATCTAATTATTTACTCTTCAAAATAATATATTATTCGTTTCATGTAATAAATTACGGATTATGTTAGTAGGTAGTTATGCCAGCACATTTAGTATACCTGTGCAATGTGACACGCTGCGCGTACGCAGAGCTCATTGGCGTCTTCATAGTGCAGCAACATGTAGGGCAGTAGTGCCACTACTGTCATGGGGAACGCCAGAGATTGCGTAGGGTCAATGACCGGCAGCTCCAGCAGTGGGATCATGTCCACAAGCACGCCCACTACCGGCTCGTACGTGTTGGGGTGCGTGCAACCCTGTTGAGAGATACACGTTATATAATTTAAAACACATTTAACCAGCGCGACAATCTTAACAATTTTCTCTAACTATCAAAAACTAGCTTCAGCCCGTGGCTTCGCCCTCGTTGTATGTTGATAAAAAGTAGCCTATGTCCTATTCCGAAGTGCCTCCATGCCTGTGAAAGATTTCATCCAGATCCATCCAGCTGTTTGGGAGGGATTGAGTAACAAACATTCAAACATCGTAACTTTCGCATTTATAATATTAGTAAGATGATAGTTGTCAGGAATTTTGTATGAAGTACGATAAGTATTTGGGTAGCAATAGTGACCTTGAGGAGTAGCGCGTGCAGAGAGGGCGAGGGCGAGGCGTGGGCCTGCGTGCGGTCGAGGCGCTCGCGCGCGTCCGGCCGGTCTAGCGGCAGGCGCGACATGACGCGCGCCAGCAGACGCACTCCCAGTAGGAACTCGTGCTCGTAGTCAGACTCCAGCAACGACGCGCCCACCCAGAACAACGTCGCCAGGATCGTCAGCTTGTCGTCCTGCAACAACGCACCGGGGAGCTTGCACAAAAACAATATTAGATTAATATACAGTTAGTATTCACAAACGCATACATTACATGTCAAATAAGCTAGCATTCGTTGTTGAATCAAAGCAAATTTTATTTCACGACAAGCGATATTAATGTTAGCAATCAAATTAAGAAGACAAAGGTATTACTAAAAAAAAGTTGTATTACCTGTGTGGCGCTATCGCCGAGTAGTTTGAGTGACTGTGCAGAACGCGACCGGCATAAGTTGGAACACACGCCTTTAGCGGCCTCGCTGCATGGACGAGCACGCTCCGCTAAACACAGACAGTGTAATCACACATTATTACTATGATAGTTACACTCAATACCTAATCTTCAGCCACAGGACAGTCAACGACTGCCCAAATGACTTCCAGATTGGCTTAAAACTTTCATAATATTTTTCATATCGTGCATACTTTATATTGTAACGTTATGCTAGCACTTGTTTGTTTATAACTACATAAACAGGTTTCGCTGAGTTTCCCTGGCAGTGACATTGTTCTTCATGTGTTCTAAGATAATATTTAACATGTTTATTAGTAAGCGAGGTTACCGTGCGCTTGCTTGTCGGCGTTGGGCGGCGGCGCGTTGTTCTTGCGCAGGCAGTACGAGACGGAGTAGCTGGTGCTACGTGTGTGGTTCGTCACGCAGCCCACACATACCCCCGGAGAACGCTTGCCTGTACAAACATAAATACCGACATTATTAAGTCACCATGACCAATATTTTATTAACCAAAAACATTTTTTAGGTATGCAATATTAAGTGCGTTCGCATCAAATCTTTGAGAATTTGTCTTGAACAAATATTTTTAATCAAACTTACCAGCAGTGTAGGGACTTCCGTTGTTAGGTTGCCCTCCGTCTTTATTGTTTAGGTTCGGCGTAGATTTGAAAATGTCCCTCATGTAGTCGAGCGGCCTGAAGTTGGACTCGAGCGAGTCGACGGCAGCTTCTAAGGTGAGCAGTAGCTCTGTGACATAGCCCTGCATGTCCTCGCCTTGCTCCGCCACAGTCTCCACGAGGCGAGACAGTATGTCGGACACCATGCGCCCTGTCATGGCCACGCCAATAAAGCGGAATACCTAGAATACGAAACCAGGCTTTTGTGAACGAGGGAACAGGTATCTGCTGTGGATAGAGAGCAAATATGTTTGCAATGGTACCTGCAGCGAGCGGCCAGCGTAGTGTCGGGACGGGCAGGACAGGCCCAGCTGCAGCGCGGTCTGCGCCCAGCGCTCCGAGATGAGCGCGTGCGGCAGGGACTCGCGGAAGACGCGCAGCACGTGCCGCAGCAGCGTCGACATCTGCTGGCAGCTGCGTAGCGTCCACACTGACAACACGACCACACGTTACTCTTCACCTGTTGCTACATTCCTATCTACTTCATTGTATTATATTATTTCTTTCCTACCTTTAGCTGTGATGTCTTCGTACTGCCACAGCGGCATCAGCGTGGGCCGGTTGGCGAGGAAGTGGACGAGGGACTTGATGACGTCAGCCACCGGCAGCTCAGTGGGCTCGGCCTCCGGCGCGGGCTCGGCGGCCGCCGGCTCCGGCTCGGCCTCACCTGTTACTATCACAGGCAGTGACGGATAGTTGTCACACTCACCTACAAACATTTGTTCCGTTTTCACTTTAACAGTGTTTCGTGCCAATTATTGCTTCTAGTTATGTTTGAGACATACCTTCGGGTGTGACTTGTGGATCGGAGCTGAGTGAGCGCGCGTGTGCTCGCGGTGAGTGGCCGCACTGGGGGTAGCTGTCGAAGGCTGCGTCTGGCTCTGTGGGAAACATGTAGGGAGAGTTGACATGGCGTGTGTCAATAGGTAGCCAGTGTGCAGTGTACGTGTGTGACGTCAGTTACCGGTGAAGTTGTGTGGCACGAGCGGAAGCGCGGGCTGCGGCACGCCGAGGCCGAGTTGCTGGGAGCGGCTGGCCAGCAGCACGCGCGCGACCGTCAGGTGGTCGTGGTGCGCCGCCACCGCCACCAGCAGGTTCAGCAGCAGCTGCCGGCAGTGCTGGTGCACTATCCATCTGCATGCATCACGCACCACATTACATTATACTACTCCTACATCTATCACAGAACATACTTCAACCTGTAAAGCACGTCACCTGGTATGGTCCATGCCGAGGAAGACAATGTGCAGCATGAGCGGTACATGGATGGACCAGTCCAGCTCTACACCGTCCAGCACCACGTCGCACAGCAGCATGACCGCCACGTTACACCTAAACATTTTAATTTCCTTAATGTAATAAGAATTTACTTTCGCCCATCCATTTTTCAGAAAATAAGAAAGACTATAGTTTACAAACCTATGGAACCCGGAGATGGGCTGTGTGGTGTCGGGCAGGTACTCTGTGAGTAGCGCGAAGAAACCACCGTACTCGGGCATAGGTAGAGGTCGCGGCTGTGGCACGTCCATTCGCGTCTCCTGCGGCGTGGCCGGCGCACTGCCCGGTACTGGCATCAAACCCGGCTCAGGGCATAGGCCAGTCTGCAGGCACGGCACGCGAATTAGTATTTAGCTTATACTTTCAGTAAAATAATCCATAGATGGAGTGTAATAAATCGTACCGGAGTGGCATCCCCATCAGACGGCGGTGGAGGCTCTTCGTCCGCCGGTGGAGTGGAGCAGGCCGGCGCTGATGCCCGTTTGTCTTGTGCTCGGGCACTGGGCGTCTCCGGAGCCTTGGCACCGCTGACAAATCGACGAATTGGACTTAATTATGCTTTTACAAAGTCGAATGGATCGTAAAATTTATTATAATTGTGAGGATATTAGTTGTTGCGATTTCCCTTCCTCATCCATTTCGTCTTCTCATACCATTAGAATATTACTTTTTTAATGGTTCAAGAATGGAGAAATGTGTATGTATCAGTAAAGCTACTATTACATGTTTTCCAAATAACAGAACCAATATGATTTTAGTCAACTGATTAAAATGAACGAAGAATGATTTAGTTCTGCATCAACAATAGTTTAGTTCCGCAAGGTTCTTCGGGCCACGGCAGTTCGCTTGCATTTTGATCTCGATGAACGAAAATATAAAAATAATTGTCATTTGTTCCGATGTAATACAAAAAAAGTGCAATACCCTTAAAATGTAAAAAAATCAAGAAGTTTCGCTTCATTAATGAAATATCCTTACATACTTATACGAGAAAAGTTTACAGAGTAAACATTGACTTAATTTGTGGTAAAGACTTAAAGCAACATCTTTTGTCTAATTCAGTAGAGCCTTTGGAGAGGTTGACATGTTATTATTATATCCTCCACTATTCACCAATGCAATGGTGGCACGAGTTCCTCGTAAACTTATTACGCAGAACGCATACGAGCCTAATGCAGTGTCCACACAATAGTCCTTCCTGTGTCCTTAAATAAATGCGTTTGTGAACACTCAATCAAAAATTTTTTTTTAAGTAGCACCCTTAGTAATTATTACCAGATCATTATCAGATTCTGTGTCGAAACTTAAGAAATTATAGGTTTTAACTTAACTACAAAGGGATGAACAGTGTATGCTGCCTAGTTGATATTTGAACTATTTTATATCCAGGTGGTTAAGCCCCCGCTGGTAACTACATGAGGTATGTGACTTTCTAATTGTATAATTAAAATGTTATACATTTTTAAAACATTATTACTTCGTTTCGTATATCGGCATGTAGGTAATTATTTAACTGATATCGCTCAGTTATACATATTTTGGAAAGGATCCCTTAGTACTCGACTTGGACAGTTTTTATTTGAAAAGTGAAAAATCCTTTGCTCTGCTTTTATGGATACGCAGCCTTAGCTGCAGGGGGTTGCGGAGGGGTGCTCGTGTACGGTCAGACTAATAATTTCAATCGATAGATTATAAAATTTGATATATCGGTATAAAAAAAAAAAACTATATTCATTTCGTTTTCCTTAACATTGGTAACAAATACCTATTAGATCTAGATTTAATAAACTTAGCATTTATTTTATGAAAATTTTTAACTATAATACTTTGCCATTACAAATGAACCGGAATGATTAATTGATAAACATTAATTAACATAAAGAAACATAAAACTGTTATAATAAAGAAACGAAAAATTGTTATTATAAAGAAACCAACTTCAGTCCGGTTTGGTAACAAAAACGCATAAAGGGGTGGAAATATTTTGCAGGCCGTACGCAGTTGCCACGTGCAAATTTACTTTGATCTCTGGGCATATACACATCGGACAGCAATCAGGTGTCCAAATTAATTGGCCACAGTACGATCCGAAGTGAGAGGTGAGAGCTAGCGAGAGAGTACAGTACCGAGCCTCAGTACCGATACGGGCGCCGAGCCGTGACGTCATTACGTGTCGAGCTTCCACAGATTATTTGATAGAGGCGATTTCGCGCGTTGTACTTACATCTCTGAACTTTATTTCTGTTGAAAAATTGTGAATATATGAATTCAAGTACATTTAGATATTATATTTCACTTTGATAGAAAAAATAGTGTTAGTTGGTTCTTTACAAAGTAAACGGAACTATAAGTGTTCGCACACAGAAGAAAGAATTACGGGAAACGAGGTACGTAAATATCTTTACAATTAAAAAATAATTTTAAGCTTTTATTTATCTGTAAGTGCAAACATTTGCCGTGGGTCCGAATATATACGAGTTAAATAATTGTTTTTAATAGTTTTCGACCAATTTTATTATTTTCCTACTGAAATTAAACTTTTTACAGGATGATGCATTTATTTTTTCTGTGTTAGAAGAAGAAGAAGATTTGAAGAAGTTTTGTTTTCTAAGTGTTTGACGGGCTTCCGTCCCCGGTTGTGTTGGCAAAGCAAACAATTATGTTGAAACGCGACGCGACCATGAACTTCGTGCAACATGTTGTGACTTCATAACTGAAGGAATAGGTCAGTAGTGCCGCTTGAAAACAGTAGGGTTAATGTTTTGGCACCCTAAACACAAGTTAAATCTATCATTGGCTGCTAGAGTTTCATATAAAATACTACTTGTCGTAAAATGTAAGTGGTAAAGTACAATTTGAAAGGAAAAATGCTGTTTTCTTAATATTTGGTTTGAATAGTGTTGACTGTATGGGTCCGACGGCTGTGCAACAGGTCGCGGCTTTGGTTCAGCCACGGCAAAACTCTTTATGTGATATACAAGCTATCTATTGTTTCGGGTCTGGGTGAGATGTATTTGTATTTTTGTAAATTCGTTTACGATTTATATAAATGGTGATCGGCCGTCAATCAGGTCGTCGTTTGCCTTTTATATTATAATAAGCAAGATTACTAAGAGCTATGTAGGTAACTCTATTTGTTTGGTGTTTATAATTTTTTTTCGTTTTGTATATCTATAGTAGGATCGCAGTTAGGGATCACGTCTCTGTACCGTGCATCATCACAGACAATAAATATCTCATCGGCCTTTATGCACGAATTTCCCAAACGCAAATTTGCCATCATTATAATATGGTTTTAGGCACGTGTAATGATCAACGACATCGATGAGCGGTTAATCTTAAGACGTATTGTTGGGAAACAGTCGCGAGATAAGAATCCCAGTTGGGTATTCTTTATAATTACAAAAAGAGTAATCCTCGCTTCTCCAGTGTAAAATTATATTATTTATTATACTTTAAATATTCGTATTAGAAGATTTATTTTTCCATGTAGATCTTAAGCCGATAAGTATGTTTGTAGGTTTCGTTTTTTTGTACTGCGCGATGTTGTCTAAGAAAAAATATCCTGTATACTTTTGGACGGTATGTTTCGGCAAGTGGGTTTCACACACCGACCTCCCTTTCAAACAGTCTCAACAAGGACCAATCCCGCTTCCAATAGCTTCGGTAATCATGGTAGATGACGGATCTGATAATCAGATAGGCGTCAACTATACGACGGAGGTAGGCTTGCCCCCGGTGGGGTGTGGGTAGGGCGGCACGTAAACAATTCGTTTGAATTCAAACCCCGTGCATTACGTGCACCAACTAATGAACAAGTACTTGTTTCACAATTAACATCATATTCATACTCGTGTAATATTACATTTTCTGCTTTTAATGCCAATATGAACATCTCTCGGTAGTGAATGTAGGTGCACCGTACATGCATAACTAATTTACACATACGTGTCATTTGATCGTTTATAACTTCATTAGGGTGTAGGAATTTACTCATATATATCCTCTTGAGCTGTGTCGCTAATCTAGAGAGGATGTATGTTGACTGGTTTCGTGGAATCCTATTTAGTTTATAGGTATGTATCCGTAATCCGTAAGTAACATTGATCCGTTTTCAATATGTTGCATAATCATTATCTTTAAAGTTATAAGTGTTTTAAACAGTAATAGTACTCTTGATTCCGGGTGCCCTACCTTCTTGAGGAAAATGTACGGTTTTTTACACCTCTCATAGGCGCGATAGACAGGGTAATTATGAGCTGCGACCCGAACATCACAAAAACAAATGATGCCTCGTACACAGCAACCTCCCATGTGGTGAGTTGTCGTGAAGGCCTCAGAAAGAGACCTTCTTTCACCAGGCGACGTCTTCCGGATGATGATGACACAGCGAGCGCAGTCGCTGTGCATCAAAAGCAAGCGCGATGGTATCGAAAATAAAATCCGTCTCTGTTATTCCCTAATGCGTAATTAACAGTCCAATTAAAGGCATTAATATGCAATGGCGTCACATGTCCGTCTCACTCTCACCAACCACCTACCAATATAGTAGTTCCGACGTTGACATAATAGGAATAGAACAGGAAGAAAAAAAACAAAAGTGTCTACAGAACTTAATACATTTTTCTCGAAACTATTGCAAATGAATGCAGAAATAAGCACGTAGTTGAGAATGAACAAATTAGTAAAGAGAATAAACCTACAAAAACCTACATTAAGGCGACGAATTGTTTAACAATAATTCTAAAACAAGGCGCGCGCGCGCCCCGCCCCCCGCACGCACCCCGGTAAGTTACGTATGCATTGCAACAGGCGGCGCCGGCGAGCGGCGCGCGGCGGTGGCTGCGCGGAACACAGACACCTTGGAGATGTCTTATATATTTTTTTTTTATGAATTTACCTATGAAGTTTTTTATTGATTGTCTTTTCGGAAATTAACACGTGCTAGTGTTATTCAAATAACGAAACTAAGATTTTCGTGATTTGAAAAACATTAGCACATCTCTTTTTAAAGTAAAATATTTTTAAGAATTATATATTTTTTATAAATAATATTTAATACGATTAAAATATCATTATTTACATTTACATAAGTATTCTAAGGCTGAAATCCTTTTTCTTGTAAGTATTAAATTATTGTGAGGGTGTGTGTTTATTTATTTAAAATAAATAAACACACACACCACACACAAGGAACATAATTTATTATACATTGATCATCATCATCTTACTGCCCTTGTCCCGTTTTATTTGGGGTTGGCGCAACACGGTTTTTTATTCCAGTCTATCCTGTCACTCGTTGCACTATCACTAACTCCCTTTTCTATCATATCACTTCTCACACAATCCATCCATCTTTTCTTTGGCCTCCCTCTCCCTCTCCATCCATCCACAGGTAAATTCATAACTCTTTTAGCAACATGCTTTTCATCTCTCCTCTACATTACCATACCAAGACAAACGATTTGATTTCAACTTTTCAGTCATTGGCGCCTCTTTCAAACTTCCCCTAATATACTCATTTCTCACTTTATCCATTCTCTTCACACCACACATCCATCTTAACATTCTCATCTCCACTACATGCAATCTTTTCTCATCCGTCTTCTTCACAGCCCAACATTCTGATCCATACAGTATGACAGACCTTATCTTACTTATAGATTTATCTTATCTTACTTATAGATTTTACCCTTCAACTTGAGGGGCATCCGTGGATCACAAGTTGTACCCGTGACCTGTCGCCATTTCATCTATATCTATCACGGAAAATAAATTAATATCATCGTATATATAAAAATGAATTTACAATAAAACACATAATATCTTACACTTCCTGTGTATTATCATTATTATACAATATTTATTATCGTAATAGGAAATTATTAAAAAATTAAGAATAAAATAAATTAAAATTCGGAAAATGAAAAAACATCCTCATATTCAACGACTGATTGTTGATTTGAATCAGCATTTTCTTTTCCCGAGCCAGTTGCTTTTTCTAATTGTTCGTTGCAAGTATCTGGAACAGAGTTTTTATTGTTATGAACAATCACGTAATCCGGATCACGAATAGGCTTGTTCCTGGTGTGCCTGGGGTCCACAAGTTCAAGAATTTTAACAACTTTGGTTCCATGTCTTTTTTCCAGAACGCATCATCCTTTTTAATGATTTCAGTTTCTATTTTATTATTGCCATACCATATACCCAATGACGTTGACGACTCCATAGTTTCGTTTTCCGAACATTGTTCCAACGATTGTTTCCTAAAATATAACACAATATACATATTTTTTATAATGAACTAACACTTTACAGAAGATATTGTAATCTTCTTCTTATTTTTATTGCGATTGTAGCACAAAAAATAGAAAACAAAATAGGTAGGTAATGAACCTACTTAGTTACTTACATATTTTTTGTCACAAAAATAAACATCATTGAAGTCACAGTCAAAGTGACTTTTTGAACGTCATCTTTTTTAGTAAACTACACATTTCACAATTTATTATGAAAACTTACTTTCTTTTTCGTCATATTTGCACATTTTTCTAAAAGACATGCTCTTCTTTTTCTTTTGGAACATCTTTCTTTCTTTTTTCCCATTTTTAACCGACTTCTTATTCAATAAAACCGCTAAATTTGATCACGCAATCGCCGATGCAGTCCGGAAGCGACTAGCACAGATCCGTCGCTGACAATGGTCAAGGGGGGACTGAGCGTGTCAGCGGGGCGAGGTTTGCATATGCGCGTTAGCTTATAACAAAACGACGTAAACGACAAAATGCTTTTTGTTATTTTATTTAGTCGGAAATGATAACTTGAGAAATTCCTTCTACAATTTTAAGGAGTATTTATAGACTTGTCTACAGAGCAAGTTGAGAGGCTAAAATCGGTCCCGTTTGCCAATAAAATGTAAATCTCTATTTAAAAAGAGGTATGTTTGATATTTTTTTCTCTGTTACAAAAGTTACTTAATCATGTAATGAAAACTAACAAAATATGGTTTTAATCATGAACTGTTCAGGTCACCAACTCATATTTTAATTCGTTTCGTAATTACTTAGAAAAATAGAGATCACTGATGCCAAAATTTCCAATTCGTCCTCTTAACAACAACGTTCCAGGAATCTAGATACGAAAGCCGCCAGTAAACAATGAGCTATCCTCAGATTTATCAACAGTTGTAATAACTAGGTCGGTGCTGTATTCAGCATTCCACTCGATGTCACCCAGTTACCCAGATTTAGCATGGGAATTTGCTAAACAGAGGGATGTTAAAACATGGCTGGATATATAAGTACTATAAAAAAACGACAATCATTCATTGAAAACAAAACAAAGGGGCAGGGGCCTTAGTATATCCATAGTTATGATATTTTCCAGTCCATAATTTCACCATATTGCACAATAGTCCTGCATCAACCGGCGATAGTCATTGTATTTCTCATCTATCAAAGTTGTACAAAGTGCTTTTGGCAATTTAAAGAGGTTTATCTCCTTGAACATATAATTGGTTTCTTCAGACGGTCCGTGTAAGAACAATATATCGACCAGCCTCCATAACAGGCTATAAATAAAATAAATACAAGTTGTAAAATCAATCGTACAAGACGGGATTATTTTTCATGTTTTCCTTGCTGAACAAATACAATTTTCTTAAAACCGCTTTCGCCTTTTGTTTTTATTTTGAACGAATCTTGTTTAGCGTGTTCGTTCAAGCTCCATATGGCGTTTAGCGTTTTTACTTAATTCTTATAGAGAGTATTTTTAACATGAGCTGTCTTTGATAATTTGTTGCATTTTATTTTTAAAGACATTGCATGAACTTAGACATACAGCTAGATAAATTCCTTTTACACCTTGAACGAGTAAATAGCTCATGTTTTTTTAACTTGGTCGTCATGGTGGCCCGGAGGGTAAGGCTGGCAAGTACCAATGTGACTTTTCGTACTAATATGTAGGTATTATCTTTGAAGATATTTATTTAGTGAAGGAAAACATCGTACCAAATATGCGAAGGATCTCATACAGAGTACCTATATTAAATATACTCTTAAATTTTAAGCATTAATCACTATACTTGGTCAAGACGGATTGGTAATTTCAATCTTATATTTATAAATTCACTGCCTACCTTTCATTTCTTGCGTCGTTTTTCTTTACTGTTTTTCAGTGATGTCTAAATACACTGAAAAAGCACAAAAAGCTGAGAATCTGTGTATTTTCTTAGTTTTTTGTGGCAGGTTTCGAAACCGCAGCTCTATCTGAAGCAGGAGGCTAAACCTCAGGGCCACCAGGAACCCGCGAAAGAATTTCTAAATATAAGTCTATTCAAATATTTGTCGTGGTGGCTCGGAGGTCAAGGAACCCGCTTCTCATGCATGACGGTGTGGGTTCGAAACCTGGCAAGTACCAATGTGACTTTTTCCGAGTTATACGTACTTTCTATGATTATATACGGTGAAGGTAAACATCATGAGGAAACCTGGACTTATAATTTCTAATTATAAGTTTGAATTCGCCAACCCGCATTGAGCAAGCGTGGTGATTAATGCTCTAACCTTCTCCGTATGAGAAGAGGCCTTTGCTCAGCAGTGGGCACTAACAGGCTGATGACGATTTTCCGTGTGAGAGGAAGCCTTCGCTCAGCCGTGGGCACCTATAGGCTGATGATGACGTGATATTACAGTGAATTGTTTTCATACACAAGCCGCTTTACAACAACAACATTATATGACGTGAGTGCGCGAGCAGGTGCTTTGAAAAATAATCCGCTTGCAGGGTTGCTTTGTAGTTGGGTTTTCATAACTGAATCCTAGTTCAATAGCAATGCAGCGGATCGTTTTGAACATATTTTTTACTTGTTTCCTTTGTTACAAATATAACATTTGTTTGTAACCCTTCATGCGACCTTTTCATTGAGAGAGTATTTAAAAAAATCCGCTCCGGGAAATATTTTCCTGGAACTAACTTCAGTTATGTACTACAAGGGATTTTCGATGTATGTACATAAATAACGAGTAAAACCTAAGTGCATTCTCTGTTATATTCATGCATTCCGCGTTCCCTCTTTGTAGGCTTAGAGAGTACGTATGTATGTACCTGCAGGGGGTGGGTGCACGGTATCGGCGGGATAAAGCTTTATTAATTGGAAATCGGAGAGCATACCAAACTTTGAACGCGTGATATTTTCATTTTTTTACAACGATACGTTCTTCCGCACTGGTTTATAAAAGACGGAAAACAAAACCGACATACGACATTAAAAGACAGTTATGTTAAGTATATATTTATAGTTTTGAAGTTAGACATTAAATTACTCTTTTGAAAGTAAAAAAGGGTTTTTCAATCGGTCTAACAAGTCTGGAAAATTGGTATAACATAAAAATACAGTTGAATTAAGAACCTTGTCTTTATATCGAAATCGGTTAAAAAGATTCTACTCACTATTATAAATGTTCAAACTACATACCTACCATATTTTGTCCCGCTCTGGGTGGGGCGAGAGGGAGTATACTCTCTTACAGACTAATAATCACCCCGTTCCTTCTCTTGATCCAGGTCAGGACCGCGGTATATTATTGCGCTTGCATCCACCAAACAATCGTGGCTGAATATATGTATATGTCGATACGTACATAAACTTCAAGTAATAAGTGACGAGCGACTAACCAAACTCCGAGCTATTCAAAGATAATATAACATCGAAGTATAAACGAGTAGACCCGTAATATACATTTACAAATAAGTACATCATCGTATGAAATGCGCACACTATTACAAGTTGCTAACTTTAATCAATAATATATGCACGCACTGTTGACCGAATCCATTAAGGCCAGTCAAAGCATTCAATTAAGTTGGTGTAGTTCGGCTTAAAGCAGCTTACTGTATAGTATTAATAATTATTACATTTAACGCGCTTAATATTTCGTTTGTATATGAAACACGGCATTAAGCGGGTTCCATGTTAAATGAACAAGCAGAAAGTCCACAACAATGAAACTGTTTTTCGCATACACTGATTTTAACTAATAAAATATTAATGTATAAGGACTATGAGGACACAATTTGTATCCAAGGAGATTGAGATTGAGTGAGAAGAGACCCGGGACAAAGCCTATTGTCATTTCTACATTTACACTTTTTACTTGCTTTTTACCAAATTTCACATAACCAGTGTCGTGTTTAAAAGGATAGTCAAACTCATCGGACTTTGGCACAGTTCCCGTTTCCGTGAGATTTCATGCATAAAAACTTATACATAATACTTTTCCGGAATACGAAACTGACCTTGTATTTAATACATTACATTAACAACGTCACAATTAAAATTCCATTAATAATAATAAAGCCATTAATTATGAGGTTATAGTGGATACTAATAAAAGCGAGTGCTCTTCAGTGCATTCATTCTTGATACACGCCTCTACGAGTGTAGTGGTAAAGATTTAAACGATCTGCATATACCAAACTTACTCTTCTTGTGAGCAATTAGTCTTGTTTCTTGATGTCTTGATCGTTTATTTGCCAAGAAAGATAAACTCATGTACTGATATAAGTTTATATTTTAGGATTACAAGGATTTTTGTAAAAGCAACACGTATTTAAGCTGTTAAAAAGGGCAGTAACCATCACCAAAACTATAAGCGGGTTGTAGATGCATGGAATTTTCGGGATAAATATTATACTATGTCCATTCTGTAATAACAAAGTATCGACCGTGACGGTGACAAATACAATCCAAATTAAATCCAAAAAAAGATTACGTAGGTTAAACGAGATACAGCTACGAATAAAGACAAGTTTTTTCATTCATAATTAATTTTCACCTATGGGCATAAAGTCGGAGATTTCTTAATTAATAATCTAAAAATCAAAGGCTTACAAAGTACAAATAATTTCAAGAATAAAAAAGAGCTCCTTCGCAAGTCCGTGCAAATTAATACTTACCTGTAACACATTAAATGTCGGTCGTTTAAAAATAATTATGATATGTAAAGGGAAATTCCGAAAAGAAATTGATACGAACGCATCTAATACAAACCTTTCTGTAAGATACCATTAAGTACTCAATTTTCATAAAAAATGTTTCTGATCTTCAATCAATTAATTCTTATTGTGACCAATCACAATTTTGACCTTTTTAGGGTTAAAATTAAGAAAATAAACTTGATTTTTTAAAGGATGTATTACTGCAGTCTAAGGATGCTATAACATTGTTATCAGTAACAACGTTAGAGCCTTGATTAGGTACATCACTCCTTATGTAAGCTATAGCTAGATAATTTTACCTAAATGGATTGGTTTTTTACGTAAAGAACATTATGTAAGCAGAGAGGGTGCGTAGTACGTACTACTAATGAATTACCTGGCTTTAGCAGGGTCCTCGCCACTGTGTCTCTTTGTGTGTATGGTGCCTTTTTCCACGGGAGCCAACTCCCCGGTGCGTCCGGCGGCATCCTGGATAATTCCAGTTATTATTACTGAATTATAATACTGTTTTGTACACATAACAAAGTGTGCTATAGATTTATATCTGAAAATAAATATCGGAATTTTCCGGTTTTCTTCTTAGTGCGTCACTAGGTACAAACATTACCTAAAATAAGGTGTAGGTTACACAAAATGAAGTACATTCATAGTTATTGCAATTGCATTCATAAGTTACATAGTGTCAAGTATGTTAAAGTATATAATATAAATTGTGTGAGGGGTACCTGTGAACCAGTGCATGGTCCGTCGCTGTGGCCTGAGGTGGCCTTGCGCATAGACGTTAGCCGGTAAAACGGCGGTGTCTCCGTGCGCTCTATTAGGCAGTTGAGGGTTTCCACCGTCTGAAGCTCCGTCATCATCTCATCCAGCAATCGTTCGGGCCGCGACCGCGCCAGGTACAGCACCACGCGTTTCGCCTATTAAGTTAAAACAACGCTATATCAAGGTAATATTGAAGGATTGACATTTTGAGTTTATAATAGCAAATTCTCATTATGAGAATGCCCGTCAGCCGCGTAGGTAGACATTTTTTTATCATAACATTGTCATTGCATAATTTCATGTTACCGGGTTATGTTTATCTTTTTACTTTGGAATTTGATTTTTTACATTTAGGGTACAATCGGCGGAATTCAATACTAGTCTCTCGTGATTCCAAACGTTATATTTTGCTAGTAGATAAAAAAACCTATATTGGTCAAGCCTACGTCAGTGTAAATAATGCTTTATAAAGTATTTATTAATAAGTAATATCTTACTTAGGACTTGACGTTTTTGCTACAATATTTCGAAAACGGCAAATTTATTAATATTTTATTCGATTTGGAAGAAGGGCTTTGGTTTTGTGATGACGTATGGTAGAGGTGGATGGAAGAAGACATTATACAGAGCTAAAGTAGCTTAACGTAAGCACAGGAAGTTAAAGATTTTCTACCGCTGTCAGCAGTGTATCAAACATATGATGATAATAATTCTAATATTTGGCAATCAATTTTATTAGGTACCCCTGCTTTGTACGGTCGGGCCAACATAAAGGTCGTGCGAAGTAAATATTTATTTCACAAGTGGTTTAGGCGGGGAGGCACACCCTCTCCCTTTCTGTCAGTCTTAACAAAAAATTTCCTTACTTATCTCTTACTTTTTTTGTTAACAAGCCAATTAAGTACAATTAATCTCAAAGAAATAATAAGTCGAATTTATAATCGGCACGAAAAAAAGAAACACCGAAGAGGAAATCGTTTTAAGAAGATTATTGCCCTTGGATACCTACATAAAAATAAAAATATTAATGTCGAGAGATTTCATAACAACAGGTAAGTGGCTTGTGTTGTGTAGCAACGAGATAAGTAAGCTTATAGAAATCTGAAACATTATAGAAAAATGTTTAAGTCGTCGAAACTTTTACGAATATCACAGCCCGAATTATTTAGTTGTCCCTATCAACTATCAAGACCTCGAATCGGATTCGGCTACCATCGCATATGCGATATGGTGATATGTATGCTGTGACCCTTATTTATTTTATAAAGGTGTTCAAATCTCATAGAAATTGTTATCGACGAATACTTTCTCAACAGTTTTTCTGCTCGGGCGATAGTTATTACAGTAAGGCATTTTACGAAACACTTAGGGAGTATTCCGTGAAATGCCTGGTGTCCGACTGCGAGACATTTGTATATTACTATGTCCAAATTATTTATATTTATATATGCACATATGTAGAAGAGGGTCCAGTATTCAGCACAATAAAAAGTACTCAGTGTAAGACCCCACTCAAGACGGAGGTAGGTCTTGCCGAGTCACACATATCAACTCGAAAGGATTAGTTAACGTATCAACTAGACCGTTCAGTATTATTTGAATGAAACACCTCACTGCAACGTACACTAATCGGGTTTGTAACGTAAGTGCGTCGGACAAGCGGACCTACTGCGGTGCGTGTGTGCTTGACTTGCAAACTCCCGCACTTACGGCTCTACGTTCCTTAGCTTATACAGCTCTGTATAGTGCATAAGCTAGCTTACATCTCTTAGTCCGCACCTCTCCCGCCGAATGTGTTTCCATTTGATGCCATGGTTTGGCTCGACCGGAGTGTTACATTGTGTTTCGCCGTGAGGAGGCCCAACTCTATACCTAAATGCCCGAAATCCTAATCCCCAAAAGACCTTCAACGCACTCCTCACTCCTCTGAATTTACTGATTCATGGGCGGCGCCGATTGCTTACCACCGGGAAAGGAGATAGCATGTTTGCCGACCTACCAAATGCTACAGCAACAACCAACTCACGTATTGTAAAACGAGACATAACGATTCGCAACACACAACTTTCGGATTCAAAACTTCTGAGCTTCTGATTTGCATCCATTACGTGGACGAAGGAGAGGCGAGTTTTGAATATGTGTGAAGTGATCCTTAATATGTACAGAAGTACCAATTTCTATCGTTATTGTCGTTGTAAATTTAAGTTATAGAAATCGTCACATAGATATGCCCTTATTGACTTGTAACGATATACACAGATTTACTATTCCTGCGCGGCACGTAGATGTAAGTAGTAAGCGAAAGCTGTCTATCAATTTGTATAGGACACTATTGTGTCCTATATGCTATGCTATAGCACAACGCCTTCTTTCTCTCTCTTCTTTTAATTCATGGAAAGTTTATAATTCACATGTTTCATCAATCATGTGTGATAAACCTACAGGAGCGTATTTTATATAGCGGTCCGAACTAGTGAACTAAATCGTTAATTTCATATGTTTTCGATTATAACATACTAAAAATTTAATCCATTTCACCTACGGGTTTCATAGAAAAACAATTTTATTTTGTATTTTTATGTAATTCATACCTTTTAATATAGATTTGATTGCATATTCCACAAATAATATTATTTTTGGTTTCTGCTTCTGTGTATTGATGCTGAATAAATAAACTGCCAATAAACAGTTTTTTTTTAATTAATCGAAAGCTTCTATAAAAAGGCAAGTACACTGATACAAAGTACACTGAAACAAAAAATTCGTGTAGTTTATACTTGCAACAAAGAAATCTATCAGTGCCCTTACACTTAAAAACGCCTATAGAATATGTAGATCTCAATGTGGTATCACAGTGGCGAGTGTACTTACTTGGAATTATGCTATCCCAGCTACATAGGAAAAAGATAAGATTTTCCACTGAAATACAATTTTACCTATTTCGTACAAATGCAAAGTGCATTAATTTGAAACATCGATATGTAATACGCTAATTGGTGTCTTTATTACGAAAACACTTAATTCATTTGAATTACTCCTTTCTTGTTAGAACTCACATATTGCAACCTTTTTTTATTTATATTTCTCCTAATAAGAAAATGTCTGTTCTACTTTTCGTCCTAACATGAACTTACTAATAATTCGAGTAATTCCACATTTAATGCTATTACTAAGAATCGTTGTTACGAGTATCATTACCCTTAGACACCCCATTTCTTGGTATACACAGTGTGGCCAAGCCGGAGTGATACCACAGCCTCATAGAAAATCGGCGTGAAACAACCACAGCATTGTGATTCGCCGTGTGAGTCTACCGGACGCCTAACTACCCCTTCCACCCTTACTTCCTAATCATTAAATAGCCGAAACCCTTATCCCTAAAAGGCCGGCAACGCACTAATAAATCCTTTGGTGTTGCGCGTATTCATGAATTGCTTACCATCAGATAATCATCGATTGAAGACCTATCCCATAAAAAATAATGTTTTTTCACAAATTGAGATTGAAGTGTGCAAGATATTGAAGGGAAATATATTTTAATAAGCTAGTGACTGACAATGATATATAATATAAGAATATGTGTGTAAGAGAATGTCAGTAATTAAAATAACAATATATCATTTAGTCTTTTTGTCTGAAAGACGACAAATTTATGTAGAAGCTTCGTAAACACCCGTATCAAAATTTTATGAAAATCTAAGCCGTTTTGAGACTACATTAATTTAAAAATTACAATATTCCTAGTAATTTCACAAGAAAGTGTTTACTAATTAGTGACTAAACAAACTTACCTGGGAGCGAAGTACTACAATGTAACTATCTGAATACGATCATCTCATTTTGAATTGATTGTTGTAATGTATGTATATTATAATGAATGTTACTTCTTCATAGGCAAGTATATTTTTTAAGGAATTCAGCTGTACAAGGAAAATCCTGAATATTTATACATAATGGTCATATTTTTTGTACTAGGAGCATAGTAAAGCTATGTTTTACTGTATCAACGAGACTGCGTTGCGTATTCTGAGAATAAGTTATTTTTTTTATGTTGTTGGCGTCGTAATTTCTTTCTTTTTTTACAAGATTTAAGCAATGTGTTTGTTTCAATAGTATTATTTTATATATTCAATATCGATTATAAGTGATCATATTTGAAAGATATCGTTTTGTATTTTTCTTCATCAATTGGTACCTTAGTCGTTATCGTTTTGTGTAGTCGATACGCTTAAACATATACAATCATATACCTACATAAATCACATCTAAAATAGGTTAGGTAGTACACCAATTTATAAATCACACAAAGTGATGTTCTTGTTTGTGATTTTTTTAAATCATTTATTCCAACTAAACCATAAATAGGTACTTTTGAAACGTCACAATGATAAGTAGTCTGTCAGTCTGTTCGTCAGTGAAGCTAGGTGCTCATTCCAAATTGTAGATTCGAATGGAGAAGAACGAGCCAGAAACTCAATCGTTACTCTTTAAAAAAAAATTGTTTTACAATTTCAATACTATAAAATTTAGTATACATTATTGTACCCTTATGTGAGAACAATGCAGAAACAAGTTGTAAAAAAAGAACAAATGAAGATGGGACCTATCATAAAATTTAAATCCTTTGCCGTCTCGACCATGGCGCTCACATATGCGTACTTACAATCTTTAAGAGTGCTTCTATATAAACTCTTTGGATATATAAATTAAGGATTCATTATTTTTGAGAATTTTAGTAACTACTGACTATATTATTTTGGGTATTGTCCAGTGGAGCCGAATCAACAAGCTGCAACAAGCAGCAATCGTTAAGATTCAATATACTACTTGGAATTTTATGGTAACAATTTACACAGAACCCCATAAAGGATTTCTGTACTTTGGACAGACGGAATCGTGGCATACCCAGCCTATATTTGCCTCTTGTATTAAAATTATGTCTATAGCTTCTTTTTTCAAATAATTGCAATTTTTCCTTACGAACCAACATAATATTTTCATATATAAACTGACAAGGCATGTCAGGATATTTATCGTTTTAAATAATTCTCTCAGAGATTCGCGACGGGGCAAGTTATATATCGTTCTACTTCCGCAGCTCGACCCCGAAGCAAAATTCCGTACGACATAATGCTGTGAAAATAGCTAAAATAGACAAGCCTTGCTGTGTTCACGTCTGTGAGCTGTCTTATCTGTCTAACTGCAAAAACAGCAGAGCTCCCCGAAAGCGTCTTTATGTGGGAGCCCCATTGAAATTTATTGTCTAGTGTGATACCTAGAAATACTGTCTCGTTGACAAATTCAAACTTTTGCCCATTTGAAATTATGCCACAATCATAACTGTGTACGTTGGGCAAGTTAAGTTTATTACATTTTTTTTGTCGTTAAGTGCTAAATTATTGACTGTAAACCAATTATGAACCTGATGAATGGAGCTGTTTACTTCGTTAAAATTATTAGCACGTCGACCTACATTAAAAATTAATGATGTATCATCTGCAAACACAAACATACTTGGCTCAGTTTTAAATAGAAATGGCAAGTCATTAACATACACTAAAAAGAGAAACGGACCCAATATTGAACCCTGCGGAACGCCCATTCTTATCTCAGAGCCCTGTGAGTTAGAACCACCTACATGAACTCAGCTGCCTTTCCTCTAAATATAATTTTAGTAGACGGAGTGTAGTATGTCTAATCCCGTAATGATCTAATTTCAGCAAGAGTGTTTCATGATCAACACAATCGAACGCTTTTGAGAGGTAGCAAAAGACACCAACAGCATCCTGTACTTCCTCCCAAGCACCAAATACTTCCTTTATCAATGTGACACCGGCGTCAGTTGTACAACGACCTTCAGTGAAACCGTATTGTTGGTGATGGAAGATGGCATGATTATCAAAGTGATGAAGCATCCGAGATAGCATTAACTTTTCGAACACTTTGCTAAGAACCGGCAGAACAGACACAGGCCTATATGACTTGTTGCACATATGTAAGCTGTTTAACTATCGCGAACACCGTGCAGTCACTTGTCATCCTTGAAAACGCCATTTTGCATGATAAATACGAAAGAACAGAAAAGCAATAAGAATGGTCATGAAAGACAGAGATGCCTTAGATTTCGATTTATTTTTATATCTTTAAGTCGGAGTTAAGAAGACACAATATTAAGCAAAAATTGACTAAGGTGAAGTCTACTTGTTTTGACAAACACTCTACCTTACATCACCCGTGATTTAATAAAAGTTTTGACAAATCTTAAAAGGGAACTCATTTTTGTATATTCCTTGCTTGATGTCACCAGTCTGACGAGGTAGTCTTGTATCACCTACTTACCAGAGGTTATTTATTTATTTATTTAGGCTTACCAACTAAGACACATACAGACAATCTTAAAAATAAATAAAACAACAGTTAGTGTACGCTCTTAAATTAAAGGTAGGCTCAACATTATTTTTAGGTTGTTCAAGTAAAAGAGTTAAAATTAAAAGTAATTAAAAATAAAAGAAATTAAGAAGTTGGGTAAAACATAAGAAAACTGTAAAAAATAAAAATTATAAAAATTAAAAATTAGGCAAACTCTTAATGTCTCTTTTAAATACACTTATTTTACTTGCAAATATATCCAAGTCGTGTTTTTTATAAATGTCATTACACTTTCTGAGAGTATAAGTGAGAGGTGCGTTGCTGCCATACTTATTTCGGGTATGTTTCGTGACGAATGGGGTACAATTTACTAGCCTAGCTGAAGACCTTGGTACTTTTATTTGAATTTGGGACAACAAAGATAGACAGTCTGTTCTACTGTTTAAAATTTTATATTTTATATAAAAATATCAACCCACAATAGTCTCTGCGCCAAAGCAAGGATTTCATTTTAAAATGCTCAAGTCTATCATTATATTCTTTCACACTATGCCGTATACCACAGACAATAGATAGTCTTCTTAAGAATTTTTTCTGTACTTTTTCAATTCGTTAGACATCACTTCCACGATTGGCCAGTGCTTCACAGTTTATATGGCACGGGTTAAACAGAGAGTGCTGCAATCCGGTCTTACGGTCTCTCAGTGACCAGAAAAATAAGAGGTAGTAAAAATAAATTTAACTGTGCTGTCATGACGCGGCATTTTAAGTGATATTAAACAGTATAGCATAGTTTGTTGAGTACTCACATAGGGCAGCAGCTCGTTGGGTGCCATGCCAGACACGATGATCAAGTACCGGATGATGACCTTCAGGTTGTTGGGCCAGCACGCGCACAGCGTCGACCATAGTTCCTCAATCTCTTTCGGGTGGTTGTCAGAAAACTAAAACAAAATTCTCAACATTACAACTCTTTTCTATCAATAAAAATAATATTAACTCATGGAAACAAAAAAAAAAAAATGGAAAGGCAAAATATTCTGTAGGTAACGGAAGTTTACATATTACTTCTTAGCGAATGAGTCCGTTAGGCAGAGTGAGTAGTTAGTACGTACATATTTGTCAGAGGCAGTGTATGAATTAGTTTGGACGTAGGCTCGGTAATAGAGGCAGTAGGATGTAATGTGTTTGAGCACGAGTGCTCCGTTACACGCGCAGTTTGCGTAGGACGGCGCGGCAAGGTTGCCAGCCGCAGTGAGTGATGGTGCAAACAGAGGCGCGCCTGCCGCAATCTCGCGACATTACACCCTTTTGCTCTAAATCGCGTCGGCCTTGCGCTACTGACTGCGCGTCAACACCACCGGCCACTTAACGCGAGTGCCCGCCCTCTGCATCTATCTAACACTATTTAAATAAACATTGGCCACATCACTAATACACCTGATTATATTGCCAGTGATTTGTTTACATACTTCATAACGGGTTAATATTGTGGATTAATATTTATATTATATATTTATAATTGTGGGTTAATATTGTAGAAATATGGAAAGATGGAGAAGAATATATGAACGAATTATGAAATAAGATGGTTTCGTTCGTTCTTCATACTAATCACATATCTACATTTTATAAAAAGCTTCATTGCCCGGTAATTAGCTGTAACATCTGTTGGTAGACCATAAATAAACAAATAAGTTATTCTGTAAAGTTTTACCCCAATCGAGAAAGACCTAGTACACTATCTTTTACAGGGTCATTACTAAGTATAATAGAGTGTCATAACTTCAGTTTTTTGAGACGATTCGAGTGCAGGCATTTGATCTAAAACCTTAATTCGTTCTTGAAGGTGATTTCCGATGGGAGTAACGCTAACTTGGTCAGGTTCAATGTCAATAACAACTAGGCGTGTCTATTCTATTATCGGCAAAACGGAGTGTATTCTAATTGCCTCCTAGTTTGTGAAATGTACGTCAGAGCAGATTTAAACAGAAAGGACTAGGCTGTTTACACTACACTGTTGGTAGCAGTTTATTTCTCACTGCTGTTCGATTTGTGTTCTAACTTAATCTAACCTACCATTCCGGCAACAGCTCAGTTTTAGTGAAAATCCCTTTAATCTTTAGCTAACGGAATGGACGAGAAATTCAGATATTCAATTAAATGCTAGGCTAGTTATTCAGGCCGTTAGTTGAATGCAGATTAAACTAATTCGCTGTGTTCCTATAACCAGAGAACTAAGTGGAAAATCAGTCAAAATAAATGCAAATTTACTAGATTGTAGAATAGAAAAGTGATGCATATGTCAACATTTATTTCTTAGTGGTTTAGTAATATCGTACCTTGGCAGTGATGTAGAAGAGATTGTTTAGCACCATTTCAGTGGCTTCAGCCGAGCCAAGTCCCTCGCGCCTACCGCTCCGGCCTGCTTCTGAAGCGTAGTACTGCGAGCAAAACAAACGATTATCTCTGACTACGTCATGTGAGACGACAAAGCCACGCTAATCCAATATAATACGGTATCTTGATCATAATTAGGAAACAAATAATGCAGGTTTTATTGCAACCGATTTGAATCTATAGGTAATAAAGTTTAATATGACAGCGATTTATTATTTTAGCGTAATTCAATCGTAGTGGTAGGTACTTGTATGTAGGAGAGCGGGTTGGCGGGCGGCACGTTCGGGTCGACCAGTTCGATATTGACCAGCCACGGCAGCAAGTACTGCAGCAACAGTTGTCGCACCTCGGTGCGCGCCGTCTGGAACCGTGCCGTGATCTCTGCACGAAACGAAAAACACTTTATCGGCTATTCATACACTAATATACATAACTATTGTATATTAACTACTTCAGTGTAACCTCCATCTTAGTATTTGTTTTATACAAGTCACAATCAATCAGAGTTATACAGCAGCTTCGATGGTTGTGGCAAAATATTAGCCGCGTGTACTTACTGTGTACTTAAACTGCAACAAAGGCCTTGATTTTTGCAAAATTGCCTTTGTGCGAAACCCTCATATATCACGACATATCTTTACAGATTCAGACGAAAATCATCATTTTATAACAAGCTTATTTGTTCGGCGTAAAAACTCGCGTGATAACATAAACTTACTATAGACTTAGAAACAGGTCATCGATTTTATCTTTAATTTTAAAAAAACAGACAATCTCTTAGAAACGAAAACAATAATAATATAAGAGGATTTTATCATAAAATTCCGATAAGTTTTTTTTTTATTCAAGTTAAGGAGCTGGGCGCGCCACGAGCTGTTTATTTGCAAATAATATATAATAAAAACATGCGTTTATGAGTACCTACAGTTAAAACGTTACCACTGAAACTATTTCTATATGTTACTGAGGGGACAAACCATCATGATTGAATAAATAAATGTATTAATTTGTTTCGTATGTTGTCTTTATAAAATCTTATTATTATTGAAAATTATAGATGGAGTATAATGAAGTACAGTTTAGTATTGTTTGTTTGCAGTACCTGAGAACATTGGCATCGTGAGTTCCGGGTGTAGTTGCGAGAGTTGTCGGGACAGATACAGCTGGGAGCGGCAGTAGGTGGTGCACAGCAACACGTCGAGCGTGCCGCGGCCTTTGTCTGATGCTGCAACAACGATAAAAGAACATTTTACAACATTGGTACACACAAATAAATTATTTATGATTTTATAAGCACGTTTCAAAAGTACTTGTAAACGAAGTCGAGTAATTGGGTCTGCCGAATGGTTGGTCCGAACCGCGCCAAATAATGCTCTACATGGTGACTCGTAATTCTCAACACAATTAATGATGGATGTCAGATGAAACGAATAAGGCACTATGAATCTTTATTAACCTGAACTTACGAAAAGTATGAAGTATCATTTCGTTCCTCTTTATTTGAAAAAATGTCAAAGATACGAGAAAATACGAGACTGTGTAATGATGTCATATTTATTTACCTCAATTAACACCCGAATTAAGTATTACTAAAACTCAATACATGAGAAGAATTTTCCGAAACTTTATTGCATTAACATATTACACTGCATATGCAAACTTAGAAGATATACACGTATATGTTTCGTTGTTATATCGCACCAAATAAAGCTTATTTTGTTCGCAGGTCGCTTCAAAGTTGATGTTTCCGAAGTTGATGAAAAATATCGTTTGCTCTTAGATCTTCAGAGTCAGTTGTATGTCACTACGCGCACAGCCAACTATAAGGAGCTCCGTTGCAGTTTGAACCTAGCCAAACAATATCCCAAACAAAAATAAATATTAGGAATATTTTACTTATAAACTTTATATACTTAGTATTACTTGGACAATTATTACATAAAAACAAGGTATGCTATGCCCTGTGATCGATATATATTTTTTGCAAAAGCGAGATTTCTTAACTTGTTGATCAAGGTGGGTGTGACAAGTTAGGGCGGCTAGAGGCGGAGCTAACGGGAGTTTCACCAGTACGATAGAGGGGTGATTCATTCGAGCACGAGTGGCTACTGCGCGATAAGGTCCGGGGCTGGGGGTTAGGTTCGTAGGAAGCCGAACAGCGTAAACCACAAAGTAGCCAGCAGTCCTCGCGAAACTTTCAGTGCTATCACACGGCTCCGTGACTCAAACATGGCAGCAAACAACTTGACCGCGTCATCCTCGCGTACTAATAGTCAGAACGTCTATTACGAAAACATTACCGAGACTATTGCCAGTATATTATACATCTATTACACCCCTCTCTTGGTGTTATTAGGCTCTGTGGGTAATATTATCTCAGTTTATGTATTTTTCACTAGTAAATTGAGACTACAGTCTACAAGTTTATACCTGTCCGCGCTGGCGCTGTCAGACACTTTGTTCCTACAGCTCCTGTTACCACCGTGGCTCGACGCCATGCAAATAACTAACATTTTTCACAAGAGCGGTTTTTGTCAAGTATTTGTGTACAGTAGTTACACATCGTGTTGTTTAAGCGCATGGCTAGTGGTAGCTTTTACCGTGGAGCGATTCGTGGCTGTGCTATACCCTCTGCGGCGGAACAGCATGTGCACTGTCACAAGGGCCAAAGTGGTCATCTTATTGCTGTTACTGGGATCTTTACTTGCCAACATTCCGCTAATTAAATTTGCTTCACCTTCGATAAACGACTGCAACATTGATTTTGACTATTTAGAGCATGCTGCTAGATTTAATTTGGCTGATACCATAGTATCTTTTTCGTTTCCTCTGGGTATAATTATGATATTCAACATCTGGATCGTTGTGGGCGTTTACAAACGAGCACATGAAAGGCGAGAGCTTCATGTGGAGAGGGCAGCCTGGACAGAGTTTGGCTGCGACCGAGCGGCCATGGCGGCGCGCGCGCTGCCGCCGCTACGCTCACAACACCGAGTCACACGAATGCTGTTAATTGTGTCAACAGTCTTCGTAGTCTTGAATCTACCTGCTTATACTATGCGTCTGTTGGCTTACGCTTATGATTGGGTGAGTATTTGTTTATTTAGGTACATAATGATGTACTTTAAATTTTGTTTTGAGAAATATGTATGCCCGACAGTTTCAGTTTGCATATTGTTATATAATGCTTACTGTTAAGTACAATGCGATTGGTCTTAATGGTGAATGGCGTTTTGCCTTTAACTTAGTGCTAGTGTCCGCGTGACCGAGTATTATTTAGATTTTCGTAATGATGTTAGAAAGAAACAACGATAAAATATATAAATATCGGTCGGTTACTTTATAGTCTACTTCTTAAACTATTATAATATATTTATTAGGTTTAGCTGTGCGTTTATTTTTTGGAACACAATCAGGGCTAAAATACGACTTGCTAAAAAAAATTATATAAACTATGAGTTGCATTTCGATGCACGCATGACAAACCACGAACGATGTTCAAGTTGTACGCTTACTTTGTCGTATGTGTTTGAACATGG
Source organism: Spodoptera exigua (assembly GCA_902829305.4). NCBI lineage: Eukaryota > Metazoa > Arthropoda > Insecta > Lepidoptera > Noctuidae > Spodoptera > Spodoptera exigua. The sequence continues at coordinate 15,687,936 of LR824601.2, read as the reverse complement.
CGTTCTGCTTGATGGACATATATATTTCAGTGTTTAGCTAAGTACACATTACCTTGAGGTTGAATGCGGTGAGTTGATTTTAGTTTGTGGTTTCACTCAGTTTTTTTGAGAAAATTTACGCACGTAAGAAAATTTTGATTCAATCAATACAGAGACAGATTGTTTCAATTAATTTAGAGAAAACACAAGGTAATGCGCGCTAAGCCCATAGAATATTAAATATTAACATGTAACATAATACTAGCATAAGCGAATACTTTTGTTGTAATATTTCGTGTATACCATCAAAATGTTCAATTATAACAGTTTTATTACAAAGTTACTTTAAATATATTTATTTATTTATGTATATATTTCTAATTATTTATTTTGTGTATTTGTTTGTTAAAAAAAATTTACTGATGAATAGATTTTTATTTTGAACAGAAGTCCTTTTGTCGTTATCTAGAAGCAGAGGTGGCCCGCTATCTTTTACATTTAAGAAAATATCCATTTTAAGTTTATACAGTTTATACTAATAAGTACCTTGCAATTTGGTGTTTGCAAGAGTGCTTATGTTATCATGGCGCAATCATGTATAATTACATAAGTGCTATTTGCGATGGGGCGAAAATCTCTAATTACAATTACATATAGTAGTTACGAATTGGAGCTTCAAAGAAATGAAAGGTATTTCATCATAATATCATCCACAATTCGTCCACTGCTGAATATAGGCAGCTTTCGTCAGTGACTTCCAGATCGCCTGATCGGGAGCAAACTTCCTAGTTGGCCTCCAGCGACCCTTATATCAGGTAGTACGTAGCCTCCATTCGAGAACCTTTCTGTCCCATCGGTCTTATGTGCTCCGCCTTTGTGCCCCGCCTGCTGCCATTTCAGCTTGCTAATCTGCTGGGCTATGTTAGCGAATTTTATTTGTTGGCGTTTCTCTTCATTTCTGACTAGATCTCGGAAAAACTGCGAGTATAGGCCCTTCCAAGAGATCACGTTTTAGTTCCGTGGGGGTTTATGACACTGATTATAGTAAACTTCCGTCTTGAGGTATTGGGGTATGGTGGACGAAAAGCCGATTGACCTCACACACAAATGAAGCTATCAGAACGCAAATTAATTTGCTCAGCCTTTGATTCCGTTAACAGTGAAAATTGTTGCTGACTGTGGTAATTTATTTTTGTTGTCACAGAGTTCCGGTGAATACAGTGGCAGGTGGGCAGCGCTGCAGCAATTGGCCTTGCTCTTTTTCAATACAAATTTTGGTATTAACTTTATCCTGTACTGCCTGACTGGTCAAAACTTCCGCCGTGAATTATGTCAATCCATCCCGTGCCTTCGAACGCGCGTCCGACGCGACGAAATGCGCTTCACTTGCCGCAACGCTGCACGAACCGGCAGCGTCACAGGTAAGATTTCCTTCTTCGTAACGCACACTGCGTACATGGGCGAGTATGATGCAGGTAACTATAGTTATGAGTATAAAAAACTTTACATAACTTTCATTCAAAATATGTAAAATCGAAATACTCAAAATTTTTTATTGCCTATGCAATTAATACGTGGCTTTGTTCTTTTATTTTGGATATTAAAAAAATGTTTCTAACTGGTACCCAAAGTGACGGTTTGCTTGCAGTAGCTAGCTATTTGTATTAGTTAACATATCAGGTTTGGGTTTATTAGATATTATGTCTATTCCTTCTGATAACGAGGATATGATTAAAAACGTGGTTTTAGTTTTAAAACTTCTTTCTTTATTGGTCTTGATTCTGTGATTATAGGTATTTTAGAATAATGAAAAATCAATGAGATAATAGACAAATAACTATTTTTTTCTCAAATTCCATTCATTATAAACAAATTCTATGATAAAAATAACTTTATTCGTATAGAGCGGGAACGTTATCAGTTTCAAATTCAAAATTACACATGTTTTATTTCATTCATCCAACTCCAAGCGAACGCTGGCTTTCCCTCACCTATTGTCTTACTATTCTGTCTCGAATTACCACGACTGAAAGGTTAAGATCACACTGACAACACGTACCTATTTATAGTTAGGATTAAGAGATTAATTTCGATGCGCACGATTGACTTTAGTATTAGTAGGTACTTGTTTACAAAGAGCACTCCGCGATATATGGAATTGACTGAACAAAGGACGCGAGCTGCAAATCTTACATCCACGGTTAGCGGTGCAAATGGATATACAGGTACCAGCTTTCGAAGTTCAATCAATTTGAAATGCATCAAAAGCCAGCCCTTTGGCGCTTCCGTGACTATACGATGATATTTGCCTTGCACCGTTCCAGACTATTTATTTACTATCGGTTCAGTGCAACAAATTTTCATTAACTTGTACAAGTTTACGCGTCAAAAGCTCCGCTATACTGTGTCTGTTTGCACAACAAAAGAGACACGTGAGTGTTAAAACATCGCAAGAACACGCTTTTGTTGTTTGTAGGGTGAGTTGGAAAATAAAAAGATTTTAAAAATACGATGATTTTATTTTAATAAATTTAACTCAATTTCTTATTTAAAGAGATAGAAAGATAGGCGCGATTACAATTTAAATCTACGTTTGTTGGGTCTCTCAGCGAAAATTGTGATCTTATTTTGTGTATACATCACTATTTCAACAGTTTGATTTAAATACAATATAGATTATTTATAGGTATATCGATCGATACCTTACAAGGTTTCCATTGCGTTCCCGATAATACCTACCGTTAATATTGGAATATTCCTATTCATATTTAAAACAACATTCTGTGAGTACCTACTACAAATAGCACGTTTTACTCAGTATTAAATTTGGGGTACTACTCCAATTTTAAAAAACAATATGAATTTGGCATAAGATTACTAAAACGTGACGTCACAATTTTAGTAAAATATTTTTTGGATACTTAGAGTGTCCTAGATTAACTTTTTTTTTCCGATTTCATTAACATTCTTTTAATGCAAGAATAACAATAATATATCTTGCTACAGGCTACAGCGGTGTAGTTGTGCGTAGTAAACTTCGTAGCGGCCAGCGGCAATGACGCGTAGTAAGCTTTGTAGCGGTAGCACCGCGTAGCAAGCGCTTAATCTTAATGCTCGAGCCACACTAACGGGAAATGCCAATAATTATCGCGATAATTGATGATAATAACAATGAAAAACATATCTCAAGCCATTTGTTTGGTGATCAAATTACACCTACGATTAACGTCCATTATCGCGATAATTAAATGCATTTCCCGTTAGTGTGGCCCAAGCATAAGAGAAGCAGTATAGCTAGTTTTAAGGTTGTATGGAAACATGAAAATTGTTTTTTATAAGTATAAACTTGATATCTTCTTATATATAAAAATGGATCGCAAAATGTGTTGGTAAGCGAATAACTCAACAACGGCTGGACCAATTTTGCTAATTCTTTTTTTGTTGTGTTTGTTGTTGTCAGGAGAAGGTTCTTATCAAAGAAAATATTAGAAAAGTAGAGGGGAAGATTAGGAAAAAGGAACCCTTTGAAAGCGAGACAGTTGGACCCGTGCGAAGCGGGGGCGGGCCGCTAGTATTTGTATATAAGTAAAATATGCATTAAAATCACTTCAGTAGTTTTCATGATTTGTAGGATTGTATAATAACGTGCTGAGTAAACTATCTATATAAAAACGCAAGTTCGTAGATATTGTATCGATGGATGTTTGTGACATTTCCACGTTAAAACGTTAAATGTGTTTATTGAAAATTGGTACAAAGATAAGACGATACTGTGGATTACTAAATAGGCTATTTTTAACTGGTAAAGCGGCTTATATACGAGTATTGCGTTACAAAATTCGAATTGACATTGCGTTACGTAAAGTTATAAACAAAATCACAATTTCAATACGATGGCGATAGATATAGATGTTTTGTTGTTCGTAAATCGTACATGAATAAAGTGTATAAAACAATTTATTGGACATGCAGCGTGGCGTGGGTGTCGCATACAACGCACAATGTTGACAATAAACACGTCCGTGACATGTCGGTATGAATATCCTCCGATTTCAATGAATACGAACAAGATAAGCAATTAGCGATGGACTGTGCTGCATCATTGATATGCAATGTAATGCAGATACAGCTGAACGGAATTCTATATTACAATCTAAAATTACCAAGTCAGCTTTCACACTGAAAATCATGCCCACACGAATGTGTCTTCCACAAATCACCTTGTTAATAGCATTAGATTACGATACAATTACTGCGCGACCGATTTTAGGCAATGATATTACCAGTTAAAAACCCTCTGTAGTTCCGCCGTAGCGCAGCAAGATTAATTTAATAATACAAACTTATGAGATAACCTTAAAGAAAGATATTTGAAATAATCAAAGTCGATGTTGCGAGTATGTTCAGGTTTCAGACGACAATGAACATAATTCTTTAACAGTCAGCTATACGGTTCTTCATCGGTGTATGTAGTTCATAGTTTTTTGGTGTGATATATTACATTGAACACCATGTATACCTGGTACATGCAGAGGATTCCAAATCCTTTTGTATATCAATAGAGCACGCGCGTAGTCATCTGCTCGTAATACGAGCTTGTAACAAGTTTGTATGCATTGTTGTGTTTTTTACAAACTGAGGGTACCAGGTACATAGATAGGAAAATCTACTCGTATATTGCAACAATTAACGACATCATGATTCTTAACTTCATATGTAATATTCATTGTTTTTAGAAGACATATTTTTTGACAGCGTCGTACGTAAGCTGCAACGAAGCTAGCACATCTGTGTCCGCGGCCAGGGAAGTGTCCGTGGGTGTGGACGCGCCGTGCAACGTGCGCCGCCATCGCTCGGAGCCGTTCATTGACCGCTGGAGTTTAGTGACCAGTCGGCCATTGCGCCAACAGGATCAGGCTGTCGGAGGCGACTCAACTCCCGCGGAGGACCTTGGCCAAGCGGCACCCGACGTAGTTCCTGCCGTCAGTCGCGAGGTCCAGGAAGCTGCTCCCATGGAGAGGAGAATACCATACTTGTTTTTCCCCTACCGCAACTTAATTGCTTCAAGAAGTGGGAGAATAAATCCCACATCTGTAATGTACCACCATTAAATGACGACACTAGAATATTTCTGAAATTGTTATCGAACATTGAAATGTTATGTATCCAACATTCCGTGGTAGATAATTATGATGTACTATCCAAATATCAAAGATACTATAAAATGTAGAGTTACTAATGTATAGTAGGTTACATGAGTAGATGCGCCTACTTTATGATTATTGTACGGGTTATTAAATTAGAGCAATGTGTGTTGTATAACGAATTATAAACAATAGATTTGTATTTGTCTTAGTGGGATAGGGTGGCAATCGAGCTTGCGGATCAAGCGGTTCCACCCATGATCGCTCACGACACTATATTTGCAAGTGCGTTACGGGGCTTTAAGGGATGAGAGATTTGACGATGGGGGATACAACGCAAGCGTTGTTTTACCTGGGTTGTCTGTGAGGCTGGTTATCACTCCGGTCGGGCTGGCCCTTATGTCCGATGCATGGCACGGTCACCCTTAATAATTAACTAATAATATGTATTATGTCTTTTAGCTAAGATTTAGATATATAAAATAAAACCAAAGAAACAAAAACAGTAGGTATGTACTTAGTAAATGAGTGTGTATAGTTATAAGAAGGGAAAGTAGTTTTAAAATAGAATTGTAGCTTAAGCCTGGATAGATATTCTTTTTGTATACTTAATTAAAAAAATAATATTATATTATATGCTGACCGCACGCTGGCGCTACACCGTAAGTCATTTGATTGTTTACTTGTGTAGACAGTTAGATACGGCGTATGAGACATAAGACAAATAACTTTAAGTGTAAGAGGTGGTATCCGTAAATAAAAATTAAAACTTATAAGACCGATTTCCATAAAAAATACTTGAAAAAAGGTCACTGGTAAAGGTGTAAATAAAAATGCTTTACAACTGTTGTGTTCACATGTTTTCACATAACCTCAACTTTTACAATCAATTAAAATTATTATTAAGTAGTATTTTATTTTCAAAAATGATTTCTCATTTAATTTTCTTGAATCAAAATACTATATTTAAATAACGTCATATTAAATGTCGGTAATACTTTTACTTCCGGAATTGCTCTGATAACAGTAGGATGTCTCTCCTTCCCAAAGAAACTCAACGTAATGGCTCCTGTATCGCTACAAGCTAGTAGCCGTTTCTGGAGGCCTACCTATAATTTTGGTCCGAGGCAAGGGCCATCGTTTTTCCATAGTTATATCTACCAGTCAATATCCACCCACACCCAGAACCACATTCCACAATAGTCCCGCATCAACTTGGGATTGTCCTTGGGTGCACTTTCATAGTGCATAAGGGATAACTAATTGCCGGCTGACGTCCCATTTCACTAACATTAAAGTTGTTCAAAGGGCCTCTGCTAGTTGGCTTCAGCCCCTCGTACGCCTTCCAAACGTCCGGCACCCTCTGGTCCCGTAAAGTAAAACGAACGCACAAAATAATAATATTACTTTTCGTATTGGATATTACAAAATATTGTTCGAATTTGGACGCTACATTTCGGGCGCCAACGTTAATTTAATAAACCAAGAATAGCGAATGTGGAATATGCAATATTGTTTGATTCAGCACTACGTTTCAATAGTAAACCTTAATAATAACTCAATCAAACGCTGGGACCCAAAACATTTCATATTTGCTTTGTGAATTTTGCAAGTGAACTGAAAAAAAATTTTGCTACAATGCAAAAAAATATTTTAAAAAACAAGCTTTAATCGGGTGAATCAATAGAGATAAAGACATGTATCCAAACAATCAGCGCCTTTGGTTAAAAATATGAGCTTCAAAAACTAATTTCACGAAGAAAATCTTTTTACTAGTCTATGACGAGTTACTGCTGCGCTGCTTTGCATTTATACGTTGGTCAGAGCTACAGAGCATAATTTGTTTCATATAAATAAATTTCAAACTCGGTTGTGCAGTACAGTTATTTGATTATGTCATTAATCATACGTTCCTAACATATTACTATCGGTATTTGTAACATCAAAGCCATACCAAGTCGCAAGTAGGATGCAGGCATCGAAACTACCTTGTGTCGGTTCAGCTGGAATTTCCATTAGGTATACAATAGATTAAACGAAACGAAGCCAATCACACAATAAGTGAATTAGTATTGAATTCTAGTTAAAACTTGATTTCAATTACCTAAATTGGGTTTAGACTAGATGACAAAAAATTAAAAAGTATATTACAATGATTGTTTAGAGGAAAAGCAATCGCGAAATATTGTTCCAATGGATGGAAAGCCCAGGGATCTCGATGTTCCTTTTGGCAACGCAGAAAAATATACTAGATTGGAAATAGAAGCCGAGTAACGGGAACACTAATCCTGTTACAGACATCAATAAATAAAAAAGGATATCGCCAATAACGACGACCAATCATCGTAAAAGCATTCATCAATCGATTTCTTTAGAATTTAACGTAGTGCATAGAATTATTGTTTTGTTCGTACATGTATTATATGATGAAGGATTATATAAGGATGTGATTGAAATCAAATCGTTTTAGTTAATAGGTTACTAATAAGATCATATAAGAAATTATAAAGTAATAGATAAAATTACTTTAATCGATGCAGGTCTGTAACCACTTATAGTCTGCGATTATTTCATAAAATGTTAATGACCATACATTATAAATAACTTTTTTTAAGCATATAATTATGAAATAAAAATGTATGTAGTTTACTAACGATAAATGATATTAGATAAACATACAGATTGAAGTTTTAAGGTATAAGACAAAAAAGTGGTGGGTTTGTCACGTAAAAACTAATACTATGTATTTGTGTGGTAATTAAGGAAAAAATGTATAAAATTGATTATATAAATATACGTTCCTTAGGTATACTTGTACTAGGTACCTAAAATACGGAAATGATAACATTTTTGCAGTTTTACTCACTCTTTGGTTGCGTACGCATTAAAGTTAAATAATTTGATGCCGTATATTGCTTGGTATGCATACGGCTAAGAGTAGTTCTTTTACTACTTTAAAAGTAAACGTGATCTCGCCATTGGTACATGCAGTTGTTCCCACATTTTAGGCATGCACTGTAACACAGACTACTACCACAAAATGCGGTTACTGGTCAAATTTCCTGAACTTTTTTACTAATTTCATATAGACTCAATTGGCTATGGCGTCGAATTTAGCCAGATAACTATAAGCATTTCATTCATTATGAACCAGTTATTTCCGCGTAAGTGACGGAAGGTCGTCTTTCAGTCTGTAAAAGTCAGTCTCTCCCATTCACCCCACCCCGGCGGGAGAAGTCATTTGATGATTTATTATAAAGCCTCGTCATGATTTTGATCAAATTTCATAATGATTTTAAGTTTGATGTAGGATTAATCTGCGGTTTCGAAATTGGAAAAACAGCCTAACAACTATATCAGTTTTTCATAAAATTTCAATTACCTAGAGTTTCACGAAATGTAACATATTTATGTTTGTTTAACACATACAAAGCCATATCTGCTTGAATTTATTGACTTGATTGCATACGAAACCAAAAATATAGCATTTTAGCTTTTCCTTTGATCTCATCATAAAAAATATTTTGACTAAGTGGAAAAATGTTTCGTTGTGTAGTAGGTACCTAAATCTATGTTATCTAATCTATGTACCTACCTTATGATATTGTGTAAGTAGATATTTAATGGAATAGAAGCGATGTAAAGTTAATCTAATTAATTAGATTCTGCTTGTTTCAAAGTATGTAATAATAAAAATGTGTTATTTATAAGTTAGTCTAATCGAGTTAAAAAGGAGGGTGTTTGGTTTTGACATATTTTTCGAGTTAAGGAAAGATGTGGAGGGCTTGTCAAATAAAAAAATCGAGTATTAGTGTCAAATTAACGCTTTATCATTGTATCCTTCACATGTGTGAGACTTGTGACGTCATAGCATTGAGACTTAGATTTAGAATTAATGTCTACTGTACTTACTTTAGGGTTTTTTGGTGTATACAATTTAACCGTAAACAATGAGTGGCTCTGCGCTAAAGCGCTAAGCGCTGGATCAATTTCAACAATTTATAATGTACTTGTATTATAACTATAATAAAAAAATTGGTGTTAATTGAACTCATTCATTGTGAGTGCAGGAACATGTGTGCTGTAATTTAGATATTTCTTAGTAAATGTTATAAATATTATTTTTTGGTTTAAATTTGTTAGAAGCGAAATGTATTTATGTTATTTTAATTTATAAAAGAATGTTTAAATATTGTAATAACTTAAAAACTTAATTAATAAGGAAATCTGTATCTAGTCTTGCTTGTCGTCACCGCATCGCTGTCATAAAAGACGCTGGTTGCAACGATCCGCGCCGTGTCGGAGTAAACATTCTATGCATGTCTTTTTAACGTTATTATTGTTAACGACCATGAACTCCTACACATTATGTATTTTTATAATAATAAACAATTGATGATTATATCAAATAACTGTTATAGTAAAGTTGGTATGTGGGAAATTAGTGTTTTTATTTTTTAATCCTTTTACAGCTACGAAAACCGAGTTTGCTCTGCTACGCTTACAGAAGAGTATTTTAAGCTCTTGCAATAAAAAAATACCGATGTCCTAAATTGTTTTTGTTACAACCTTGGAAAAGACCAAAGAAAGACCTTTCTACGAATCCCAGTTTGCAAGGAGTATAGGATTATTTGCCTTACGTTTACAATCTACGGCGCATAATGTGCCAAATAAATGCAACTTGCACATAGGTGGATTTGTATGACTAGTGAGCATCGCAAGGTTGCCGCTCTGTGAAAACAATTTTGTTTAATTCTACGTAAAATGCATGTATTACAATCGTCACGAGATGAAAGCCACGTTTACCGGATATTAGGGCGCAGCCTTTTTTGATTTCGGCTTTATTGTCACCAATACAAATATACAAACAACATGCAAAAAAAACCAAAAGAAAAACACGAACAAACCGGTATGCTCTCTCAATTCTAATTTAAGAACTGGGACGTTATGTAGCATGATTGATAATTGCATTAATTCATCAAAACCCTATCCTTATTATACATAGATTTTATCTATACTTAAGAAAAAAAAACACTGTAAAGATTCGCTAGAACGGAGGATTTGTATGAAGCCTTTCTGTTATTATTTCTAGGACTGTGACATAACCAATTCAGTACATCTTTCTTGCAAGAACGAACAAGCCTGACAGATTTTTACTCGAACATTATAATTAGGCATTCCAGTGTCATTGCTTTGCCTACCTGAAAGGGATATAGATTTGCTACATGTATGTAACGTAACATACTAGGTGAGTAACATAATTTTTTTAATAACCTTCGGAATAATATCTAGATTCTAATTGTTTTTTTAAAGGGATAGATACATAGAGAATGTTGATCTACTAGAAGAAGTGAGCTATTAACAATGGAAGGATCTAGAAATGCTTCCATTAAGAGGGTGAAACTGTGAAAGGTAACTTAATGCAGTAACTATTCAAACGGTGGTTATCCGCTTTCTGCGAAGCAGTGATACTCGCAAAGGAGGGGGCGGAGCGCGTGAGGGAACTATCCTCCTCGCGCCCCAGCCGCCGCAGTAGGCGACATTCCGGGCGTAAGGGAACGAGAAATGATACCGGCCACCGTATGCGCTGGTCAGCGGTCGGCGAGTAAGGGTAGCTCGCCGCGCGACCAGAACCAGACCCGAGCATACGGCGCGCGCCTCAAAGAGCGAATAGACCACCACAGACGGGGCCCAATAGGGCTGATGATCAGCCGGGGTTGCGGGGTAAGCGAAATGAATCACCGCGGCCTCGGCCCAGGGCAGGAGAAGGAACGGGTGTGTTTTTAGTCAGTAAGAGTCTGACACTCTCTCTCGCATTCCCTGGGCGGGAGAGGTCATTTGATGATTTTCCCCGAACAAAAAAAAACGGTGGTCATCATTGTTTTCTTGACCTATTAATTTCAAATAGGCAAGTCGTTAGCTATATTACACAGGTACACAAATAAAGCCAATAACACTGACTAGAGCCTACAGCTCCACGCTTTCGAGACTAATGTTTGTCAACAGCACGTAAACGTATTGACGTTAGAGGTAAGATCTAACAGTGCCTGAACTGTCCAATGCATTAGAATCTAGTCACATCTGAGGACGTAATCTTTATTGAGAGGTACATTGAATATGTCAGTAGGATTCAAACCCTAAGTTTATTAACTGATATGTATATCTACAATGCTATGGATGATGATAATTAGGCAAATGTAATACGTTTTTATTAAATGTGAAATACTAGACATTACATTAAAAAAATTAAAACCTTGCAATTATTTAGAGCAGCGTTATGTTACATAGTGGCACCAACTTCTTAAGTACTGGTAAGTAAATAGTTATTAGTTGATTTATAAAACGTAGATAGTTTATTAATTAGGTACTTATCCATATTTATGCATAACAGTAACAGACTAATCTCAACCCGTTGAGAAGTTTTGCCTTTCAAAATAAGCCCATTCGCATGAAATGATGATTGTCAGATGACAAGGTACGTGTATATTATTTGAGGGTTGCCATCGATTGCAAATTGTGTTAATACATATAAAAAAACTACGCGAATTGACAACCTACTCCTGTTTGGGAAGTTGGTAAAATTTTCGTATGATAAATGGGGGTTGGTTTCGATGCAAGTAAAGAAAACAAACATGTCACCAACAATAGTTCAAATCAAAGCTTTATTTTCAACAAGAACAATAGCACGATGAGTCCTGAAACGTAAATATTTATTAAATGTACCTATGTCTATGACTAATACAAGCACACTTTATGGTACGTTACAGCTATTAGAAAGCAGAATAAAGACATGTTAGCGTATTCAATTACAATGAAAAGTTATCAGTGGAACCTCCTAATGTGATACGTGGAAAATTCTAGTATACTAAGCTATGAGCAAATAAATAATAATGCTCTTTGTGTGGTCCAAAATCTTCAGCAATTGTGCGTCATGTACAATTAGTTTCAATTAGTTATATACATCAAGTACAATTACCCAGAGAAATTGTTATATACATCTTTAACTTTTGAGCTGCTTTATTTTTTAAAATATTCTTAAATACTCCTTTGCGCTCAAACACAGCCTTTAAAAATTACTTATGTTAAACAGCACAATGTACATACAATCTAGCAGCAATGGGTGAATGATTGGTGTGAAGCAGAACGTGTGGACGAGAGTAGGTACGATTGATATTTAATTAGCAGAGTATTCAGAACACCCCCCATAGATCCCCGTCACACAATAGCCCAAAATAAACTAACCACTTTAAATTCGCAAAGGTATTGGCGTGCAGAATTAAAATATTAATGTCGGATGAAATGGCTGAATTAATTTGTCAATATTATTTATTGTGTACCCATATTCATTTCACAACATATGTATTAATTGAATTCCTATTATTATGTAAAGCAGGAACTCGAAATTATGCTATATGTAGTGGATATTGAGTTTGTTTGATCTCTCTTATGACGCACCTACCTATTTGTAGTAGGAAGTAAGTAACAAATTCTATTGACAAATAATGGTTTATCTATTGGATATCTGAAAATACAATATCTTTGTGACAACAATACTTACATAACACAATAACAGTACCTACGTACGGAAGTTATGTATACAACAATTTACAATGACATATTTGGGAAATAAGACAACAAGATAAATATTTAGTAGACTTTACATTTGTACCACAGGTAATAAATATCAGCTATGTTATGCTTATTATTATAACATAATGATACAACCCATTTAAATACTTTATACCTACGTTATGTCGGTATATACACAGAATATATTATTGTGTGCGAGATCGGCACATTAGCACATAAATATGTCAGCCGAGGATAACAAGTCTCACTTACCTTCCTTACCTTGTTTAAGATGGCAGCTCACTCGAACAAAGTAAAAAGAAACAAAAATAAAAAATACGCTATTAAACCCTTTCATTAACCGGGGAACATTTTATGCCCGATTGTCAACTTATTGAGCTACAAATAAAAAAAGTTAAATAAGAACTTCAAGCGAATGACAATCCAAATCTTAACACGCAAAGACTAAAAGTTGCATGTCACCTTGTCTTAATTAGAATACTAAAGAAGGTGCAGTTGTAGCTCTTGCTGTCCTATTGGTGGTGTAGAGGCACAGAGGTATTAACTCACCAGAGTCGTCGTCAGAGGGAAGAGGCCCCACGGTGCCGAAGAATCGCTTGTCAAGTAGTTGCAGCAACTGCAGGGCGCTCTCATGCACCGGCGCCCGCGGGCAACCCGTGCACATTAGCGTCACATTGATGATGGCCGTGTAGTGGTCGCACGGATACTCCCTAATACAAAAAAAAAATACTTTACAAGAGAATCCATATACTAACAAAATTAATCGTAAAATGTGTTGGTAAGCATGTAACTTTACGACCTTGAATCAATTATGGCAATTCTCTTTTTGTTGTTGTTGCCAGGTGTTAGAAACTCTTGCGAGACAAGGGCGGCCGTTTGGTACTTATAATTTTATATAAAATACAAATCAAAATCTGTTTGTCTCGAGTGATTTCAACAATCACTTAAGATGTCTAACGATGTTTATATGCCTGTTATTATAAACATAAAAAGTATTTTATTTTGCGAAACATCACTGGGTAATTATTTGGAGTGGCATTCTATATTCAACGCGTTATCGATCGGAACGTTATCTACTCAGAATTTTAGGCATAAATTATTATTTTTTACTGGTATCCGAGCTCACACGATCCCTATACAGATTTTGTTGATTTGCGAACATTTAAATTATTTGGCTGCAACAATCGTGTACCAACACAAATCACATGAATTTAACAAATTTTTTTTATAGACTATGTTGATTTATCTGCTACTCAAAGAGAAAAGGAACACCTTGGATATATTTAAAATACATGAATTTAAACAAATGAATAAGACTATTAATATACGCAACTAGCGGACGCCCGGGGATTCGCAGGAAGATGTCAATTTAAAAAAAATTCAAGATTTTCTTAAAATTTTCTTTGTGTACACCTCTGGGTTTCCACGAACGATTCAAGACCAAAATTTGCCAAATCGGTAAAGGCATTGTTATAACTTAACATTACAACGAAAAGTGGCATTGATTTATTTATATATTTTATGGATTAATCCCGCCATAAAACATTGTCTCCATTGAGTTCTGCCGTGTCCTCAAATAAACTTCATAGATCTGCAATACACTGATCACAGACGAGAATACATTGTAGGTACGTTGTCATGCAATTACAGTATCGGTGGATGCCGATAGCGTTCAGTGTTGTTTGCCAAAGCTCGTTCGACACCAACGGATTATTGAACCTAAAAATAGTTTTCAAGCATTGTCCAAACGTCAGAGCCAAGCTTTGTAACTGTTATTTCACAAGCGCATTTCAATTGCATTATTCACTCAATCGTAATATAAACATGATTTTCAGTAAATTGAATAAAATTCAAAAATATTTGGTTTTTCTCACTTCAGATGTAATTAAATGAAATCTCGAACAAACCGTATAACTAGTTTAGTAAAGTTAAAATGTTTTACTTACAATAGTTTGGACGACGAGGACTGATTCGTAAATGACTTTTAAATTAATTAATGACGAGCCTAATGACAGTACTTCTTTATGCACGTAATCATACATAGACACCTATCACGAATACCGAAACTCACCAATAAATTGAAGATTTGAATAACCGTCTATGAGCCCATGGTGTGCATTGGTTTATCATATCGTAGCACCGTAGCACGTGTACCGTCGTAGCGCTACGGCGCCAACACGGTGCATTTCAGTTTCGTTAACGACAGGAAGCTCATATTTAGTGTTGACAAACTTAGATTTACCCCTTTCCTAATGAATTATGGTTTAACATTTTTTAGCTTTAGTTACAAAACAGTAATAGGAGTGATATCCGAAATAGTAAAAAAAATCATTTTTTTATATAAATGTTTTTCTACGTCCTTACGCTCTGATCTCCAGAAAAAAATGGAACTATAATTTGTTGTAAGCCATTGCTAGTGTTCTCTTCTCTTATCTTAAGCGGGTACAAATACAAGGTACACAGCCTCATAAGATATTCTTTGCAAAATAATTCAAAGTTTACTGTAATTACTTTAAAAAGGTACCGGGCAAATTACTACAGGCGGCCACGTAGCCCCGTGGCACCCTCCTTCCCTCCACAAACTGTTTCTGCTTTTGCTTTTTCTAATTAAGTATCTCAATTTATGTTGAAAACAACGTAAGCGTTGTTTCACGGCAGATTTATAGGGAGGACCCTAGTCGAACTAGGCCATTTGTGCCAAGGCGTGGTTGATTTAAGAAATTCTTAATGTAGGTCGGGGTCCAGCCATTCGGTAGCTTAGTAAAAGACTGGTATGAGACGTCAATACCGAAAAAAAATTAATGAGTATTACTCAAAATGAATAATATAAGACATTAGGCTATTTTTGATAAGGAAGAGTACATTGTACTATTACTACTACTACTACTGAATGCAGTATACATTCGGTACCAAACATTCGCAAACACAGCGGCTTTCAAACAACTTTTTGATGAGTTTCGAAATATGTATAGAGAACAAATATGGAATGCAATCATTTTTACAGTGTATTGTAGACCATCGGGAAACATTTTTTGTACAAACTAAAAACCAATAACTACCCAATCGAGTGTGGATGCACAAACAAACCGGTGCGTGAATGTTTGTTTTCATTAATCGTACACAACATCTGTTTATATTTATGTATTTCGTTGCATACACATCTTATATCTTTAAACGAGCAATTTTTGTATATAAATATACATATAGTTCTTTGTGAGCCTATACGTGCTCGCTGCTGAGCAACGCTTGCTCGAGGCGGATTGGCGAGTCCAATTTTCGACGTTTTCGATTCGATTCGATTTCCTTACGACGTTTTTTCACCGTATTTTAGTGGTGTCTGGATCATCATCGAAAGTACATGTAACTTGGAAAAGTTACGCTTGACTCGGGTTCGGCCGGACTGGTTCTGGTCGGGCGGCGAGCTACTCTAGCTCGCCGTCCGCAGGCCCGAGCTTACGGTGGCCGGAGATGCCAGGAGTGTCACTTAATGCGGTGGCTGCTGCGTGAGGAGGATAGTTCCCTCACGCGCTCTGCTTCCTCCTTTGCGATCATCACTGTTTGGCAGAAAGAGGAGACGGCTTTCCAGTTTCTCTCGTTCCGCACCATGGCCTGGACTAAGGCTGGATGCGAGAGCACGGCAGATACATATATACAGACTGAATATC
The DNA here is from genome assembly GCA_902829305.4 of Spodoptera exigua. NCBI lineage: Eukaryota > Metazoa > Arthropoda > Insecta > Lepidoptera > Noctuidae > Spodoptera > Spodoptera exigua. The sequence continues at coordinate 15,671,558 of LR824601.2, read as the reverse complement.
GGAAATGATACCAACGATTTTCATAAAATTTTGTATAAAGGAGTTTTCCGGGGGCTTTAAAACGATCTGAGTCACATTCCTTTTCAGATGTAAAGAAATACTAGGTCTGGGTACTATTTTATTATAGGTTTCAATTATTGCAATGTGTATTTGAAATAGCGACACTAAATCTCGCGTCTTTCAAAATATATAACTCAAAAGGCGCAATTAGATCTCTACTCTCAAGTTATTCATTAGCTGCAATTCCTCGGATGAATAACGAAGGTTTTATTTAATTCGATGATGAGGTACAATCTGCAGGTATTCATGTAATAGCATGTAGCTCAGCAGGATAGCATTCAACCTGTATACATCGTAAGTAAACAAACTATTCGATTCGCGACATTAGATGGCGCCACTATTGTATACCGTCTACTAATTGAATAACCTTTGCTTTTATAGTACAAGATGAAAGCAGGCAAATTATGCATATTTCATTATAACATTCATTTTAAATGTGGGATAACCCGTTGCTGAGCAAAATTTCAGTCTCAAAACGTTAGTTATTACATTTGTAATAACTAACGTTTACAAACTAACTAACGTTTGTTAAGTTTTTCGGCTTACAGTAAATACTGTCGTCGTAAAACAGCCGTCACAATTGTTTTTACGTCGAGGTTTTTGTTTAAAATCCGTAGTTCTACAAATTACACAAAAGGGTGTTGCAGACATTGCGCATTCTGAGTGGAAGCAGCGACTGTCGCAACCGAGGGCCGGGCACGCTGTCCTCTTTGAGGAGTGGCTTGAGAGACGCCACGGCGTCCTCACCTTCCACCTGACGCAGTTGCTTACCGGGCACGGCAGCTTCAGTAGGTTCCTGTTTCGGATCCAACGAAAGGAAACGCCCGAGTGACCTCATTGTGAGGACCACCTAGAGGACACAGTGGAGCATACGGTGGTCGAGTGCCCTGCTTGGGCTGACCACCACCGTGTCCTCAGGGAAGTGATCGGCGGCGGCGACCTCTCGCGCCCGGCTTTAGTCGAGGCCGAGAGACGGAGTTGGTTCGTAGCGAGAGGAACTGGGAAGCCTTCTCCTTCAGCCGCCGCAGTAGGCGACATTCCGGGCGTCAGGGAACGAGAAATGATCTCCGGCCACCGTAAGCGCTGGTCTGCAGACGGCGAGTAAGGGGAGTAATACCCTATTACTTACTAAGTCTCCGCCGTCCGTCCGTCAATAGATAGAAAGGTACGGATCTAACTAATAGGTAAGAGTTACAAATATTTGATAAAACCTATATTATATTATATTTTATACCGCATCGTGTCGAGCACGGCAACCGCTACACAAAAATAATTCTTATACCATGATTCAGTGTTCACTTGCGACGGCGCTATGTCTTATTATCCGAATTGCTAAGCTATCAGGAGTTACACGTGCTATTGTGAGTTAACCATAAAAGATAGACATATGCTGTAGAACATTTTTTTTGACAATTTTATTTAAAATATTTCCGTCATACATAATTTCTATGTAAGTTTCAGTCGCGTGTGTAACCTTAATGTAACCATTAAGGTTACACACGCGACTGAAACTTACAAAAGGGAGTAACTTCTCCCGTTTTCCCAACATTTTCCTTCACTGCTCTGCTCCTATTATTTGTAGCGTGATGAAAAGTATCCTATCTACCTGCCCAGGAGTATAAAGAATAATTGTACCAAGTTTTGTTAAAATCCGTCGAGTAGTTTTTGTTTCTATAAAGAACATACAGACAGACAGACAGACAGACAGACAGACAGACAGACAGACAGACAGACAGACAGACAGACAGACAGACAGACAGACAGACAGACAGACAAAATTTTTACTGATTGCATTTTTGGCATCAGTATCGATCACTATAGATCACCCCCTGGTAGTTATTTTGATAATATTTTTAATGTACAGAATTGACCCCTCTACAGATTTATTATAAGTATAGATGTTGTACATGATTTTTATCAGAGTTCCAAAAAGGAGAGTGACTCTCAATTCGACTGTAACATTTTTTTTTTTTTGTTTTTCCGTCTCCGTTATTTATGAACCGATTTTAATGATTCTATTTTAGTTGGAAAGGAGATAAAACTTGTAGGAGCGCGTAGTGCTTTTATATGTTAAAACCGAAATCTTAATTAATAACTTGACCATCTCCAAAAAACATTAAATCTTCAAAAAATGTTAATATTTTTTCTATTAGAACCTTTTTCATTACTGATCATTTGTAGGTATATCGTGTCGATAAATTATATTGCTCACACGAATACAAAAACATCGATATATTGGGATACCCTGCCCTATCTGAGTAGCAAAATAGTAAATGTCTTTTGGTACAAGTGCATACAAATATGACATCTATTTCAAAGAAGTTAGCGTTTTGAATAGAATGAATTTGTTACAGCGCCATCTAGCGTTGAGTGGCTGAACCCGTTTGTAAATTGTTTTATTTAAGTTTTTTACACGATAGACGCCTTTATTGATTGTGACATGTGAAATCACGGAATAGAAAATACAGTGGAAGTGCCGCTCAGACATCGCGCGCTAACCAACATGATGACTAGATATACAACATTTTGGCACATTTGTTGTCAGAATCGTTCGATCCGTTGTCATGGTTGCCTCTAAGAAACACGAAATATATTAGAAATTATGCCTTGTTGTGCGGTTTTCAACTGCAAATAAGTAAGCAGAAAAAAAGATGAGTCTTGTGGTGGTGTATCGTATCATCTTTGAGTATTAACCTTTGTTAATTTTAAATATATTTGATTTAAATGTAAATATCACATTTCATTACTTCAATGCAAACTATAAAGGGCCTTATTTTCATTACTATTAAGTTTAAATCTACTTGTTCGTTATGTGACGTTAAATACAATACATTCTAGTAGTTTCGACGCTACTCATTTAGGGATGCGACATATTCGTAAAATAGGTTCATATCGATAATTTTTCATCATCATCGTTCAGAAAATTGTTTTTGACAATTTTTGTGTATAATTCATAAATTTTTAACTAAGATTGCATAGACACATCAACGTTTTAACCACACACAGCGTGCATCCGTCTGTGGCAGGTGCGGGTGGTTAATCACCATTTTTATTTTATAACTAGTTTTCGCCAGCGGCTTCGCCCGCGTGCTGTGTTGATAAAAAGCACTAACGTTGAGTGGCTGAACCCGTTTGTAAATTGTTTTATTTAAGTTTTTTACACGATAGACGCCTTTATTGATTGTGACATGTGAAATGATAACAACTTTCGCTCATTGTTATAAGACTCAATTTTTAACAACATTTAGAAGATGATTTGCTAAAGTTGCGTTTCATCTTTTTATCCAATTATATAGCTGTTTTTTATGTGTGTAATGGACAATTTGATTTGCGAATGTGTGATTTTGGCGACACTGGTTTTCCTTTTGAAAGGGTGTAGGGGCACTTCTACTTAATTTTCTGTTCTGTGTGTGAAATGATAACAACTTTCGCTCATTGTTATAAGACTCAATTTTTAACAACATTTAGAAGATGATTTGCTAAAGTTGCGTTTCATGTTTTTACCCAATTATATAGCTGTTTTTTATGTGTGTAATGGACAATTTGATTTGCGAATGTGTGATTTTGGCGACACTGGTTTTCCTTTTGAAAGAGTGTAGGGGCACTTCTACTTAATTTTCTGTTCTGTGGTTTTAAACAAATCTGATCTAGAACAAATCTTTCTTCTCCTTCTAGAGATTATTGTCGGTCAATTTATGTTCGTATAGTTGTCTCAAATACCTATACGTTATTAACGTTTTTAATGTAATTTAATTAATTATAGTAATTTATAATTTGTGTTGATAACCCGTGGTCGTGCCCATGCGATATATTTATTTCAATACACTTATAAGGTTCAGTTATTATTATGAAGATTAACGGCAGCAAAAACCTTTCTGCCGATAATAATTTTCTACATTTCTTATTTTTTAAACTTATACATAGGTACATAAAACATAAACAAGGATGTTTCATATCACTACAAAAATGCATAGTAATAAATCAACAACACATATTTAGTGCCATTTTACATGTTAAACATGACATTAAAGAATATAAATAATTATTAAAAAAAATAAGACGAAAGTGGTTCAATTAACCCGTGATCAGCTGAAACTCAGATCCACACGAGACACAATATGTTTTCTATTATTTGTCATATACCGACAGACAAGAGGAACACTTTAACCGTTTACAAATTACACAATATAAGCCATGTGCTCATTCATCGGACTGGTTGTTCCAGTAGATGTTTTGTTGGCAAAAGTGGCTGCTGGTTAAAATGTAGTGAGAATATCATTGATATAATAAGAGGAACTAATAAATTGTTTCACTTCCTAAACTTTTGTCGCCGCTTAGCCTTTTACTTGCCCCTATATAAATTCGATAGACTCACAATAGTAGATACGCAGAACTCGTATCTTGTATGCTGTGTGCTTTGAACATCGCATCTGCAATAAGGCTATTTAATAATGTAAGATTATGTTGAGTCCTCAAAAAGATTTTTTATTATTTCACCACTTCGCTCCGTGTAAGTACTTGCTACGTTCTTTACTTTATCAATTAATTCTCTCCAGTTTTTTCAATGTAACCAATTTTCAAAATTATACTCGTATTCTGCAGTTCGACCCCACAGCAAAATGCGCACGGAACAACTCTTTTGTGTTCTACAAATTATTGTAACCATTGTTTTTTCACGAGTTAGGCAAACTGCAATAATACGGTTGGTTTTATTCTCATTAACTCGTATTCGCAGATAAGTCAATTCCAAAAGTGAAATAATATAAAATTAAAGTTAATAAATTCATAACATATTTTTTTATTCATGTTCAACACCATCTTTACAGGTACACCACCTAATGCGACAATGTTGCCATAATTTTAGCATCGCGCTCGATATCCTTGGCTTTATAACAAATTCCCACTAAAAGATTAACCTAAATATTCATTTAAACAATTTATGATAAATAACGCAAGCTTCTATTATAATTAGACGTAGGCCAAAAGTTACTGGACGTAAAGTGAAAAATTGTTTTAGTATTAAATAAAATAATTTAATCATACTTTACACATTTTTTAATACACAATTATTTGTAATAGGTATTTACATATAACTACATAGCTAAAAATATTAAAATAAAAGCATTTTTTAAAGTAATTTTGTGTAATTTTACTAGCTTTTACTACATAGCTCCTACCAGCGCCTCGCCTGCGTTACGGGGAGAAAAGTAATCCATATGTTATTCCATATTATTTTTTATCTATGTGGCATATTACATTTAAATACATTGCAAAGTTTTTATGTGAAAGAGAAACAACACATTACAACTTCCATCCAAAGTTACAAACTTTCGGATTTATTGGTAGGATAAACATATAAGTACCTGTTATTGGCCAAGTGTCTTACAATGGCTTTATCTATCTGTATTTTAATTTTGAAGTGTAAAAGTGCCGTTTTATGGCACATGTACAAAATTAAATTCATTGTTTTATTATGGTATGAACCACCATTTACGTTTATAAGAGTAGCAATCTCCTCTATGAACTTTGTACATGATATGCTTGTGATAGTGGTAAGCTTCTAAATATGTTAAAACTAATAAGTTATTAAGCTCATAGGCCACTGTAGCAGTTTATGATATAAAATTCAGTGCTTCTGGTCACATAAACTTTAGACAGGTTTCAGAACTAGTATATTCATTCAAAGGTGCTCTTAAGTAGATACAATGTTTTATCACCAGTAACAAAGCAGGACTATCACTTTATTCCTGTTCTATAGAAAACTACCGTTGTTATCGATACCAGGTTCCACACATCTGTGCCCATCATCCTTTGTTAGTTCAAGTCTGGCCCTATTCTTCTCCTTCTACAAAGAGTTACTTCGTTTCTCCGCACAGTTGCAGCTAGCGGGCGTCTCTTGTAGTAGTAGAACTCAACACAGTATTGTAATAAATCCTTTCTTGGATTCCTATTGGTGTGACAAAAGCTTTTTATTAGTATTATCCAACTCTGTCTTTAGTAACTAATTAACACAAATGCCTTGCGCATGCTCTCCAACTAACCAATCAACAACTTAAAATATAATACTAACAAACTTAACAAATACTCTACCGGTTGGACAGGTCTCTGTTTTAAATTGATGTGATGAATTCGACATGACAGACTTAAGAACAACGATGATACATAATTTCCGAAGTACAGGTGAATAGCTTTGCAAGAACTGCCATACGTCAGGGCATTCTTCAGAAACACAGGAGCGCTAAAACATGGTGGTAGTGAACTAAAAGCATGAAATGGAGTGATGGCTAGGTCAACAGCATAATAAACAAATACTAACTTAACTGCTTAACCCATCGACGACATAAAATATGCAGCGCGTCTCCAACATTTATTTAATATTGTAAAATAAAAAATCTAAATTATTTGTGTACTGATAGCTTTCAAAAGATCGGTTCAAATAGAAGGTTTTTGTAACCAGATTTAAGAATAAAAATATCGTTACGTTAATAGCCGTATCGGTTCATAACACCTGTAAATTATAGTAGTTACCTTTACTTTGTAGTTTGGTTATTAAGTTTAACGATGATGGTTTATAGTACATCTGAAAAGTAGATTTACTTCTAATGAAGGTTTTTATTGCATCTGAATCTAAACATTTCTAAAGAGGAGCAGAATAACGATACTGTTTTTCATTGGGGAAAACTACGTAAGAGAAAATTAAATTCTTTTGTTATTGTTGAAAGCTGCTTCTGATTTAGGGCTGAGAAAAACTTAAAAAAGAAAACATTTACGCATCTAAAATTAAGAACAAGAACAGGTGCATTACCTGTAGGCTCTCAGCATGAATTATGTCTAGAGCTACTGAACCAAATATTAGGTCAATGGTATGGCCACGTATTGCAAATCATTCACCATACAAGTCGAATACTGAAACCAACACATACCTGGCAGCTTTAATTTGTTGTTGTTAAAGGAACTAAGATACACGCTTATGAGCTTGACAAATAACTTATTACCGCTTTGCCCGATCCTTAGTCGTCAATGCTATTTATAGCGTGTAATAAGGCATCTATGCTAATTGATTATGTTGTCGATGATTTAAATTTACAACACTATAAGAAGTTAAACTCCATTAACATAATTACCGAAGCATGTCTCTATACATTTACTGCAGAGGCGATTTAGACACACATATATAACAGCCATACTTTTTTACACAAAAAGCTTTACACATATAAAATCAATTACTGAGGGTCTATTTGACGACGTCTAGGTATGTAAATTTGAACTTAAAATGTTATTCATATGAAGCATGTACCACATAATTTTATAGGGAACTTATATGTACAATAATCTTTAAATGTTATTGAACGTCAATGTCATTCGTGATATTTTAGTTGAATACATTGATAGGACTGGTAACTATAAATGTGATATTGACTTTTTGGCATTACTCCAGGTTCGTTAGGAAACATACATATTTTTCTTAAAGATCGCATTAGCATCGTACTTCTTTGTTTAAGGACCTAATTGGTAAATCAAACGAGTTAATTTATTTGATCTTTAGAATAGATATTATAAAGAAAACTAATTCACCCATTACAGGACTATGCTTGAACAACAAATTAGCTTGTATAAATGAAACATCAATATTTAAACTACTTAGAAGAAATAGCAACATGCGTAGATTCGTACATATAATGCATACATTGCTTGAAAATGCTCGATCATCGTCAACCCTGAGAGACTGAGAAAAATATGTGTATATAAAGTATCAGTTAAAATACTGAGGAAAATCAGATCCGAGGGACGAACGACTGGTAAATGGTAAGCCGGACTTCTACTCTAGGAACAGGGACTGAGGAAATAAAAAGATACTACGTGTTTCAACTATGTATAACATAAATATGATCCATGCCTCGGAGAGGAAGCTGAGCTGTCGGTACCGTCGTTATTAATGTAAATGTTAATGTGTTAATCTATACTAATATTATAAAGTTTGTATGTAGGGGGTAATCTTTGGAACCACTGGGCGGATTTCCAAAATTCATTCACTGATTGATAGTTACAATGTTCCTGAGTGCTTTAGGCTATAAAACATCACGCTACGATCAAATGGAACTGAGCAGCGGGTGAAACCGCGCGATAATAGCTAGTTATAAATAATAATAATTGCAAAACTTTGCGCTAAATGAGAATAAAACCAAGCGTATTATTGCAGTTTGCCTAGCTCGTAAAAAAACAATGGTAATAACAATTTATAGAACACAAAAGAGTTGTTCCGTGCGCATTTTGCTGTGGGGTCGAACTGCAGAATACTATGATAATTTTGAAAATTGGTTACATTGAAAAAACTGGAGAGTGGAGCTGTCATATTAATTGATAAAGTAAAGAAGGTAGCAGGTAGGTACACGGAGCGAAGTAGTGAGTACTCAATATATTCTTACATTATTAGATAGCCTTATTGCAGATGCGATGTTCAAAGCACACAGCATACAAGATACAAGTGCTGCGTATCTACTATTGTGAGTCTATCTTTTTATATAGGGGCAAGTAAAAGGGTAAGCGGCGCCAAAGTTTAGGAAGTGAAACAATTAATTGCTTTCTCGTGTTCAATTTTATACTCATTTTAACCAGCAGTCACTTTTGCCGACAAAACATCTACTGGAACAACCAGTCCGATGAATGAGCACATGGCTTATATTGTGTAATTTGTAAACGGATAAAGTGTTCCTCTTGTCTGTCGGTATATCTATTATATAAAAATGAATCGTAAAATGTGTTGGTAAGCGCATAACTCAAAAACGGCTGGACCAATTTTGCCAAATCCTTTTGTTTTGTATTTATTATTGTCAGGAGAAGGTTCTAATGAAAGAAAATATTTAAAAAGTAGAGGGGAAATTGTAAAAAAGGGACCCTTTCATTGTTAGCGAGATAGTTGGACCCGTGCGAAGCGGGGGTGGGCCGCTAGTGACAAATAATAGAAAACATATTGTGTCTCGTGTGGATCTGAGTTTCAGCTGATCACGGGTTAATTGTAACACTTTCATCATTATTTTTAAGCTACATTTAAGGGAAGGCAAATCACGTTACAACATTCGTGACGTGTCAACAAGATTGGGTAATTTTGTCACCGACACTACAACTCAGCGTTTTAGATCGAAACTCAATCATCACGGGGTAAAAAATTTAGATTGAAATAATAATAAAATAATGCATTTTATTAGATAAACATTGATATAAACACGCGTGCGCGACAACCAATACATATTGCAGTTTTATGTATCTTTGTCCAATTAAATAATGTTGGAAATAATATCTAACTGTTTGGCATCCGGATAGAAAGCAGTTTGCGTATCTTATTTTTTTTAATAATTACTTATATTCTTTAATATCATTTTTAACATGTAAAATGGCATTAAAGATTTGTTGTTGATTTATTACTATGCATTTTTGTAGTTATATGAAACATCCTTGTTTATATTTTATGTAAGCACAAGTTTAAAAAATAAGGAAATATAGAAAATTATTATCGGCTGAAAGATTTTTGCACAGTCAATCTTCTTAATAATACCTGAACCTCAAAAGTGTCTTGAAATAAATATACCGCATGGACACGACCACGGGTTCTCAAAACAATGTCGGTAAATAACGCATAATTATGATAATCATACCGACATAAAACGATCGGCAATAATCTCAAACGTGGAAGAATTTGTCCTAGACCAGATTTGTTTCAAACGGGTTGATGGGGATTTCTTTCGCTGTAGCTCATGCTCTACTTGGCATGCTGTTTTAAACAGTTATGGCAACATTCTATTAACATTGATATGAACAACATTTACAACATATATCGTGCGGTCGCAGCGTACATATCAATCAACATCAGCGATAGTTCCGGTTCCATTGCTATACAAATATCAACCTTACACATAAAATTAATGAAAAGCACATCAATTACCAGGAATACTATTGTCCTGAATATATGCACGACAAAATAAGACTTACCGTGCGCTGAATAGAGTCGCGAGTGCCATGAAGCAGCCGTCGGCAACGCGCGTAGACCCGGTGAAACAAGCGTCCACGGTCCAGTCTAGCAATGGCCCAATATCGGGGTTGCAGTCAAGTAGCAGTACTATTGTTTCGCGAGCCAGCTCATATATCTAGAACCAAACACTTGAACATGAATGTCTTATAAGTTTACCTGAATAATTTAAAAATACTGTCTTAATGATAATTTTTAAGCATGCTTTCAATTTTAACATGAAAAATTGGTATTTAATTTGAGTTATCAATCAGTTAACTACTGGGTGATTCTCCTAAAAACTTTTATTTAAGAAGTCACTATTCTCCCAGTTTGTTAAACATCTTAGTAATTTATTACATACAATATTTTTAATCGGTTGCTTGTAAGCAGTGGTGCGATTTTCAATTATTATCTGTGTTTTAATCAGCAGAATCGTTAATTTTCGGTTGAGGATAATGACATCATTCATTTTTGTTGAATTGATGTGAAGAATCACCGTACTAATAATAGTTGTGACGAAGGGTCATATTTACGATTCCATAATAGAATGTGTAGCCTATCCAATTGTTGCATCGAATACTATGGAAGCTAACATGTTTTAGTCGATTTATAGATTTGACAATCCTACTTTTTCCAGACTAGATGTATGTGTAGATTAACTAATGATGACAATGATAAGGAGTGCTAAATAAATAAACCCATACCTTATCGTTAGGTGAGGACAGCATCTCTCTGAGCCAAGGATAGAGGGAACCGTCTTCCGCCAGAGCCGTCGGGTCGAAACACCGGCCACAGCATACAACGGCACTCATAGCCTGCAGACGACAATCATTTTGTTATAAATTCCTCTTTAGGCGAATATTGTATTTAAGCCAATAAATGTAATTGAATAATATTGACAATTGCAACAGTATTAAAATGTGCCAGTGACATCTATATATAATGTCTCTCGTAATTTTATTATCAACTTTAAAACGGGAACTATAAAGATTTAAATTGAAAATTCACCTTTAGGGCGGAGAGGTTGAGTCTATCATCGTTCTCGAGCTGCGCGGGCTGCGGTACTAGACTGCCAAGGTGACGGGCGAGCGGGCCGCACCACCCCGCGAACAGGGCGAACAGATTGCGCTGCAGCTCCTTCTTCATCAGCGACCCATACATCTCCACTGTGAGAAACCACTGATTATAGTAATGCTATAAGCCAAGGTAGTATAGGCAATATAGGATATGAATTATAGACAAATGCACAGTTTGTTATTGAGTAATACAAATATGTTAATAATTGAACTTACGTGGGAAGCTCTTAATGAGCTCAGTGACGAAATCGGCGAAGGTGATGCGTTGCTCGCGGGCGGCAGGCGCGTCCTTTTCGGCATCCACTTCGAGGCACTGCCGCACGCCGTCCAGGTATTCTGTCAGCGTCGGGTGCAAGCTGCCGCCTTCCAAGGCAAACGCGCTAAACAAAACAAATCTCTTTAGTTATTATACTTTTTAAACAACTGGATTAAAACAGGAATAGAAATTCAAATCCTTTTTTCAATTATCGTACTTTTGACTATAAGAATGACTTGGTATGATTACAATTTTTTTTTATTCAATTACATACGCATAGACCCTCTCTCGATTACACTAGTACCTTACCTATTTGCAAATGTTTTCTTTTGAGCAATGAGCAACAACATTTTGTTCAGATGTAGACGGAGTGCATCCCGTCGTCGGCGCCGGCGCATGTTCTCTTGTTTACGGTCAACTGCTTCCCGGAGGAGTGGGAGGAGCTCCTCCATCAGATCTCTGCAAATAGGAACAGGTGAGCAAACCGTTCATAACGCTATGATAGGTAAGAAGATGCGGAAGAATTGCGAAATTACTTGAGTGCGTCTGGGTTGATGTTCCCGCAGGCGGCCACAGCGGCGTCTCGCACCTCGGGGACCTCGCAACGCGCCAGCGGCACCGCCAGCTTGTGTAGAGAGCCCGGCGCCGCCTGGGAACCGCGACCCTCGCCTCCGCTGCGCTCGCTCAGCGAGTCGGGCGACGAGCTACACAGTACACAAACCAAACACTCAACTTAACCATTACTGGCTCATTCAATCTTTTACTTTTCTTTACGAATGGAGTGAATTTCTAATTCATTATATATTATTAGTTGTATAATTACTTTAGCTTTTGTAAATGTCAAATAAATACAATTATTACATTGCAAAAAGATTGAATACGCCAAACAAGTCTATTACAAGAGTATAACCTGACAATATATTACAAAGGTCTGTTAAGCTTAACAATCTACTTCTAAAACGAATAAAAGCAGGTATAAATATTCCTGGGGCGAATATTGAAAGCGTTATTAACATAAAGTATAAGGACGTCACCAACCAAGCGCTGCCAATGCCAACAAAATAATGATACACACGCGTCTGTACATGACTAACACATCCCTGTTAACACGAACAAAATGAGCCACGCCCTATGAGCCCTGCCCCAATCGCCTGCGATTGCAGCTTACAGGCAAATGTTACACACATATATGATTTATGAAATTATTATTTTTACCCAATGACAGACCTTGTTAACTGCACACATACGTAATGTGACTTATTGTGAGTACTATGCACGTATTGATGTATAAAAGAGGAATACACTGAAACTATTTAGTGCTAATATACACTACTTGGACCAGGGTCTTAAGTTATGTTATTAAGTAATATTGAACTACAGCTACTCATGCCGAAGATACTAGAAGTCACAAAGAGGCACATGTACTAATGAGTAGGGAACTGACAGTGTGAGTATCTACGTGATAATGTACACTGGTGGGAATAATGTTCCGAGTAACAGTAAAACGTTAGTGATATCCGACATCTATTGGTGGTGTTGATAAGCTATTCAATATGTTTAGCAAAATTCTGTCACAATAGCGTATGCGTCTGCTGGTAAAATTGATATACATTATAGGTTATGTGCAGGTTCCTTTCAGACGATAAGAGTCATAATATATACATAATAAGTGATATTTCAATATCTAATTCTAGGGCTACTTATACTCATCTTCAGTAGAACTGATCAAAATTTGATATGAATTCGTCTTAAAAAATGATATGTTCAAGTGGGTCGCATTCCTAGCAATACTAGATAGAATTACGAGTAAACACAGAAGTACAGTAGACCAGAACGAGTACACAAAGACACAGAGATAGGGTACAGCCTACAGATGTCGCTACATTGGCTACGCAGTATTACCCCCACAGTGTCTCCGGACACGCAGATAGGAAGAGTGCACTGTCGAGCCAAAAAATACAAGTATATTATCTCTTCGGATAAATAAATAACAAAAACGGAAAAAATACGCACCGAATCGATTACTTAATTTAACCACAAATCGAAAAACTACAAAATAAGAAATACTTTTGTTTTTCATTCTATACATATATCATTAATAGGGGTTTTTGTCCATGAGGATGCGCCAAACCCATTTTGCTAAATCATATTATCTCGAAATTTTTCGGCGAAATCTGATGAATTTATATACAGTTTTGTGAAAATATTCAATTGTTATTTTTAGGAAATCATCGAAGTAGGTATATTGTTTTCTTTTTAATATTGATAGATATTAATTATTCTTTTATATATGCAGAAATACTGAATTAAATCTAATAGTGCCAGGCGCGTGAGGATAATTTTAGAGATACTTTAAATCAAATTCTTTTTAGTGACTGGTCGGTTAAATATCTGCTGATAATAAAATGTATTCCGCAAAAACATAACATAGATACCATAGACTAGTATTGTACAAGAAGACTGCGATCAACATTTGCTTACATTTGGTATCTAGTGCGCTAACAGATTAATTCCACACTTTTCTCTGTTTAACAATACGAACGGGTATGTTCAGATAAGAACCCCTCATGGTAATTTTGCTGGTACAACATTATCTAGCATCATCGACATCATACCCTATAAGAATTTCATTTCATTCAAAAATCGTCATTAGTGTGTAATGAAAACACATCTCACTCAATAAAAGACGATATAGAAAAAAGTCGGCGGCATTAAATATTTTTTTATCGTTCTTACTCTTTACACAAAAATATTTGTATGTAATGACTGAAATAAGAAAATGAAATCTCCCAAAATATATATAAACAAAAATACCTTAGCAAACTTATTATTTGACATTAAAGATTTTTTTCTCGTGTTAATCGGTCGACATAGTTTATTGAACTCCATTTTACATCGGGGTCACGGACATTGTCGGTACATTTGGGTGCCGCGGAATGGCAAAAGACCTATAAGTTAGATGCGTTGTTGATTGAGTCTGATCCGTTACTGAGGTGTGTATAGGGTAAGACGTCGATATCTAGCACGTACCTACTCAACATAATATATATGTACATATTTATAGTGATTGATAAAGTTATTTGTATAAATATAATGCTTGATGATATATTTAAACAATTGGTACAAAAGGATATTGTAATAGATTGAAGTTTAACATTAAATTAAATGTAGCATTTCAAAAAATCTATTAAAGATGTCTACTCTCAAAGGCAATTAATGCCACCCAACGTTAAGTAAGCTGTATGCATTATTGCGGGATCAAATAAATCGTTCGTTTATTACAAGTGCTCATATATCTAAGAGCTATGTTAACATAACACACTCTGGATCTCATAAGCATCATATGCGTCTAATCTATTCGCTCCATCGACTCTGCAGTTACGTGTATTCACAAGTAGTCAATACGAAACATAAAACATAAGGCTAGATGTTATATACGCATGTATGGTGGTGTGTCGTGTGTACATCGCGCACGTGCCCAACAAGTTATTAACACACAACCGTGGTGAGGCGCCACGCCGAATGATGCGCTAGCTGTGCTCTGACCTAGGCGTGATTGATGAGCGATGACGTCGGCAGTCCTTTGCACTGCACTGGGTTACCCACCATGAGTAAAATGTAAGGCGCATGTCGATTCCACCCTGATCATAAGCCATAGGCAATATGTTTGCCATCAACTAATTCTATATATTAAACAATGATAACTTGGCGCAGATTGGGAGGTGCGAGGTGGAACCGGCACGGCCAGGTAATGATGGGATCGAATGCGTCGTGCACATAGCGAGCGTCAATGACCACCTCGTTCGTTTGTGTTGTCTGTGCGCTCGCGCATAGCTCAAGGGCAGCGTGAAGAAGCCGCCGGGCGCGTTGAGGCTCTCGCTGGACGAGCTCAGCGCGGCCAGGCCGGCCCAGCCCTCCGCCTCAGTGCTACTGGACAGACACACGCCGATAGTTCCCTGGCCACCACGCTCACGAGTTCCTCATCCCCACCCTCTACAGCTGTACTACATACTCGGAGATATTATTCCGATTTCAATTTGAACATTTTATTTCACACAAACCATCTTAACCCACTTAATTATTATCAATTAAATAGTTATAGTTTTTGTGCACTTGCTATATAAAAATTGTTGTCAAGTGGTAGAAAGGGTAAATCGTGTAAAAAATGGTGTAGTGTGGTTTCATAGTATATACTGTTCTCAAGCTAAAACTGCGTACAATAAATCTCGCTATCTGAACAAATAGGTGCACTCACCGCCTTGTTTCTTGCAATTAACGCATAACAGTAAATAAAGTAGGAACAAAACGTGAGAAGTCCAGTTAAATGAAATTATAAGAAAGTTCAGTAGTTCGGAAAATAGATTTAGTGCGCAACCGACCGCGACCGGTTCCGTTGTTGCACGCGGACCGCCACTGAGCTTGTATTCTCAGCAAGTAGCGGCGGGTCGGCCGCGCACTCTGACTGACATCGCCGACTCACACTACTATTTTTGTCACAACACATCATTTAAACACACGATACTCTACTTTTAGTCAACATTAAATGATCATCAGGTAATAAGTAATTGCATGAAAAATGTATACCTACATATGTGTAGTATTTTGTTCAACGCCAAATAATTTACACACATTTGAAGTAACTGGGCTGCATGCACCAGCTGCAGGCCGATTAAGAGCCTCAACAAAATATTGCGAATCAGTTAGATTATATTTTACTGGATTTCTGTTTATTGTTCCATGCTTAAGTAACATATTTGAAATACGAGCAAATCAATCTTCCACTAAGAAAAAAATGATTACTGAACTACATAACAGTTTACATATAACCTTTAAATGTTTTATTTTTGTATTTAGTGATGTTGCCTTAGTATCATAGATAAGGTTTGAATCGGCCTGCGCAATCGTCGCAATCTGTTTACATAAGATCGGCGATGTCAGCTACAAAACTAAAGAACATCGATATATCAATATAAAATGAAGACAATCCAAAACTAAATATCTGCACATATATAAATACATCGTAATATATAAAGTTGAATGCCAATTATAATATTTTGAAAATAAATTTGAAGATATGAAGCCAATTTGCTAAGGACATTGCGGCATGTTCGTACGGCATTACTCCATGCTAGTGGCTCGAGAGGGCCGAGCCTCTGAGAAGGCCGTGTGGGCCGTTATGATGGCTGTGAGTGTACCTGAGGCTGAGGTCCGGGCTGGCGCAGCGGATGACGGGGCTCGGCACCGCCGGCACCACCAGGTACGCCATCGTCATGTAGTACTTCCATACCTGAAAGTCACACGCGATTACATTCAGATGAAAAGTTTGGCTTTTATGGTAGTTCTTACCTCAGCAGACATCTTTATTTTTCAACAATGATAAAAATATTATGCACTTACTTCATTAGATACCCTATAAACTTAATATTCGTATTTTTATCCATTAACTCAAGTAAAATAAGTATTTGACGTGCAAATATTATTTGACTTTCAATTCAATTTCACATCTGTTCGACGTAAAACATAGCACACGTGACTTGTACAAAATTCAAAGAACTAAGTTAAGTAGCCAATTTGCTTCAATGTGAATTAAGATCAACGTAAACTTAAAGAATCGGGCGAATGAGTGTCGACGACTCGGTCGATCATATTGATCATCGAGGGTATTATACAGATAGTCACGTACTTGCATGTAGCCGTCGCGTTCTTTCTCAGGCTTCCTCGGCAGAGCAGGTCCTCGGGACAAGAGAGAAGCTCTATTGTCATTCACTGGCCTGAAATGTTATACACATTATTTTTCAATCATTTCCATACAGTAAAACATTTAGCTTTATTTAGCAAAGAATTAACAACAACGCATGGCTCTGATCTCCTTGTAGAACATCTTGTTTGATGCCATGTTCTAGGTGTGCTTCGCACATGAGAATTTTTAGCTTTATAAAAGCAAACACGACACAGGAGAAAATTGTAGGGAACAGACATAATGTACTCACGCTGGCTCGATGATAGTGAAGAGTGCGTGAATCCTGGCGTGAAGTATTGGCCAGGCTTGTAAGATGGTGGATGGGCAGCGCGCAGGCACGCGGCTACGCGTCAGTAACCCAAACAGCACCACCTTGCAATACAACAAGTCACGGTTATACACACATTTACTCAATAATGAGTTTGATTAACATTAGTTTTGTCCCTAAATCTGTCAGAAAGTCTGTGGTAGTGTTGAGAATTTTGTCGATAGAATGTATAAAGGTTCAAAATTATCAATATAATATTACCTCCCAAGGGTCGGCGCCATTGGATGCGCTGCCACTCCAACTATTCTTGCTGGAAGTCTCGTCGTGTTGAATGCCTGGAAACCAGCCGTAATGATATCAAATAACTAGTAATTCATTAGTGAAAACATTTTTATATAAGTTTTACGTGTCTGTGTGTGTATGTCTGTCTGTGGCACCTTAGCTCTCAAACGGATGAACTGATTTTAATGTGTTTTTTTGTTAGAAAGGTATACCAGGCGAGCGTGTTTTTAAGAAATCGGTTCAGGTCTTCAAGGTTATCCGGTCGTTTGCAAGGTGTGATGGGAACGTTACACAATGTTACGCAGTTGAGCAACTAGAACAGTTATGACGGTACTAACCAGACGTCCAAACTGCATGGGTCCTTTCTGCAAGCCAGATGAGGTCGACCTGACCAGCCAGTGCGATGGCTGTCTTCTCCGCCTGTGGGAGAAGCGGTAGACATTTCTCGGCGAGGAGCGCTGTGTGCGCGTCCGCGGCATCTATGAGAGCCGGCTCATCGCGGGTCAGTTGCAGCTTCTCCAACAAGTATTTAGCCTCCCTGAACAAATCACACAAGACATGAACAACTGATATGTGTTAACAGCTCCCACATAAGCCAACAGATACAAACCTGAGCACATGCACGGCAAGGCGGCGTGGGTACGCTTTACACTGGCACAGCATTACCAGCCCTAGCGCTTCCGCCCCGCGGATCACAGACGCAAGGGGCTCCTGCTTAGTGGGCACGCTGCCGGCTGTCGGCTCACCATTCTTCCAGCTTGTCAGTAGCTGCAGTAGCATACGGAGCCCGTTCTCTACTAGTTGCGGAGACGTGTCCTGAATAACAGTAAACGAGGTTATTATACTTCCATATGTCACGAGTACATTCTTGTAATGATAACATGGCTATTAGTATATTACCTGAACTTCTTTGGCTAGGAACTGAGTGAACCCAGCGAGAACATCCTGGCGCCACTCAGGGAAGTCTACAATAAGAGTCTGCAGACTTTGAAAGGAGAGCCCCCGTAGCTCTTCATCCATATGTACCGTCAGCCGGCTCAACAAATCCACTAACTCACTTGAGCTCATACCTTCGGGAATCAGTCTGCAACGGCAAATGTTAAATTTTAAAACTAATTATTTGTACTAATTGTAAAAAACGAAATTATAATAAAATGGCGTCATTAGACTAGGACACAGAACACGTTCAAAAGTGCCTGTAAGGGTGTAATGAAATAAATGATTATTGACTTTTATCTTTTGAGAAGAACGCGGAATACAGCAGGCGAGGTGTGAGTTCAAATATAAATTACCTTGGTATGGCTGCAACGCATGTCCGGAAGAGATCAATCCGCGGCTTCCTCTCTCCCGTGTTAATCTCTTGTTCTTTAGTCACATTCTGTGTATTCGTGAGCATAAGAGGTCTGCCGTAGTGTGCATCGAGTGCCCGCAATATTTCGACCAGTACCCGCCTCACGTAAGGGAAGTAGGGACTCATACCAATGGAGCGTGCCGTCTCGTCAGTCAGCATTTTATTCAAGAAAGTTTTCTTTACACGTAGAGTGTTCCCCGAGGGCAGCGTCCCAGAAGTCCGAGGCATCGGAGGCTCTCCTTCTTTCTGCTGCAAACTGTCCGCCACTACTAAGAATGCCCTGAGACCAATAGACATTCTCTCTGGGGTCAGTATAATTTTAATCGGCCTTCCGACCATCAGGAGATCGAAAACAATCTCTCGCATAGCAAAATCAAGCCGCTCTTGTGCAATAAACTGGATTATCTTAACAAATATATTGAGCGGCATGTCGCGGGGTACCACACCCTTAGAGCCTTTGGGGAATAGTGAGTTGACGATACTCTGCAGCCTCGACTGCGTAGCTGAGTTACTCTCGCACTTGATGCGTATCATGTAAACCCACAGCAACCGGTACAAGGACTCTGTGAAGAATAATAGCATTGACGTTATTAAGATCAACTAAGCGGAAAATGTGCTGTAGTTAAATACATTACAAGTAGTCGCGTCTTACCTAAAGCTACTCTACACATCTTGGGGTCTCTGTTCTTCAGGTGTGACAGGCACATGGCCAGGAAGCAATGCCAGTTGGCAAGGAAGAACTGTTTTTGCGACACACACAGGAGGCAGGTGACGAGAGGGAACAGAGCCAGCCGGTGTTTGGACTTAGTGCTAGTATCCAAGGTGTGGCTGTACAGCATTTCCACAAAGTTCTTCAGGCAGGGAACATTTACTTCGTTCTTGACGGTCTGTTTGTAAAAAGATTGTTTTCAGTTATTGAACCTAATAAATTCATGAATAAACTCAAAGAAACTTCATAAATATGTACAAAATGACATAAGAAAGAGTACTTACTGCGGCCACCGGTACTAGAATCTCGACGAAGAGTCCAGCCAGTGCGTGTCGTATATCTTTGTCTTTGACCTCCAGGAAGTAGTGTGCGCACTCCTGCAGGAACTGGAACGAGGCTTCGAACTCCTCGATGGGCACCATCTTGACGCGAAAGAACTTCATACCCATCAGCAACGAGATGATGCTTTGCGTCGTATGCGGCGATGGTTCACGGCTTTTCAGTTCCTGTGAAAATTAAACGTAGCTCATTCTAAGTATTCTCATAATTCTAGCCGAAGAATATATTACTGTTGTTAATTATATCAAATTCCTTCGTGTCTGTAAGTGCATGCAAAAGCTAGAAGAGTAGTTTACTTTTAGTTCAGCTGTGAAGCGCTTCTTGACAGATGCGAAGCGGGACTGCGCTAGCACCGCTACCACCTCCGCGTACAGGTCTGCTATCAAGTGGACGTTAGCTGCGTTCGGGTTTGACTGCAGCCTGCACATAAAACAGAAGGTATGTTAGGTGTGTGTTATATTATTATATACAAAGTTCCTTGAAAGATTGATCAAATTGAAAAGAAAAGTTCAAAAGATTAGAGCAATGTTTGTGAAGATTGTTAGTTAAACAAGAAAATATACTCGAGAAGCCATCTGGACAGTAATTCATGACATTGTATAAAAATGTGCTTTCATTGTCGTCACATTATTACTTACAGGAAAGTGTTTTCACTGCAAAAACACCTTTCCAATAAAATTCATAGAGATTTTTATTTACTTAACCTATATTTTTCGTAGTACAGTTACTTACCCTTCTTTGTAGTTGAATCGTTTGAAGGCCACGTTCTCAATATATTGAACGAGATCTTCGTGTCCGGGGTGGAACGGCAGTTGTTTTAGTACTTCAATGAGCGCGAGACAGAACAGGAACTCCACAGCCAGGTCCCGTCGTTCCGCTTGCAGCTCCTCACTGCTTCGTTCCACGGTCTCCGTGCCGGCGCCGCTGCCCGACACTATGTAAATAATACTACCAGCAAAGAAATCAGTGTGAGAACAACTTCTGTAGTTAAAAAAGTGCAGTGTTAATGAAGCATTAGTCCCTAAAGTGTTACCTTTTATTTCTAAGGTCTTGGTGGGGTTTCTTCGCTTGCTCACTGAGTTGAGGTGAATCAGCCATCTGCCTCTCTAGCCACCCAAAAAGTGCGCGCAGTAAGGAAGGCAGACAATGTTCAGCGACTGTGCCAAACGCCAGCAGTATCTGGTCTAGTTGTGGATCTTCACCGCGTTGCAGAGTTTTGGCTAGCGGCTTTTCCTGTGTGAAATTCATATGGTAATAAACAAAAGCAACCTTGGTTTGGTTTATCACTCAAATAATTTAGTAATGTATAATTTGTGTACCAGAGGTTCAGCCATAACAGCTTCCATCTTCCTTTCAGCTTGTACTGTAAACTCTGTGAAGAGCAGCCTCATAACAAATTCGCCAGGGCGGAGGTCGGAGTCAGCGGGCGGCACTGGCCCCTTATGTCCTCCCCACGGCAACATAGAGCCTGTCAAATATACAATTTTTAATCAGTCACGAGAATAAAACCATCGATAGTTAAAATATATGAAATACTGACCTCTTGAAGCTACGTAAGCAGCGACACCGACGGAGTTGGATACAGATCTAAAATCAGTGACTGGCTGTGTCGGCTTCTCGTGTACCGAGCCGACCAGCTCATTGCTGGCGTCACTGAAGAACGTAAACGGCTCAGCTTCGTGCCGCGCCTCTGACAGCACGCTGCCTTCAGACTCCGCTTCGCTTTCGGACACCATGGACGACGGTGCGTCTTCAGTGCCCGATACTAGAATTACATCAAATTACTAGATATAGTTTAAGAAAGTTAATTTTAGGTATAATGTAGTGAGTGGTATAGCCAATTTAGAAACATTATTAAATGCGCTAACTTTTACAATGATTTGTATACAAACATAACATAACTAGCATAGTACCATAATTCAGTAGCGCTACTTAAATCAGCAACGAGGTGAGAAGAAAATATATTTAGAATATTTTACTCCTCAAAAATTATATTTTCATCCAAACTGAAGCTGTTCATTGGCCCAGAATTCTGAAGCTGTTCATTGGCCCAGAATTTAAGAATAAATTTCCATATTACCAAAGCCCCGTAACAGTCCCCTTCTATGATGTAAGAAAAAGTACACATAAAAGGTAAAAATTTCTAGCAATGGCAGTTACAGGAAACTTTGTACTTTTTTATGGATAAAAAATTATCACTGTAATTTAAAGGGCATGTATCGACGATTTACCACGTTGACTACATTGAGGGCAAAGGATTTTTCAACCACACATCTAACGGGTTATGTCAACTCGCATGCGCGACACACAATTTAGTACAGACTATGCAGGTGATCTACAGAAAGATACTTATGGTATTATTTCATGAAAATTACATTTTGAACAGGTATTGCATTTTGTCCAAATAAATAATATCAAAAGAATATTATATTAAATTTGATAGACTTACATGACATAATTCTTATAGAATTATAAAAATTATGTCTTTAAATTACTATAATTTGTAGTCAAGAAATAATAAGTAGCAAGGTGAGTATGCAAAATCATAAATTGAAAAAGGTATTAATAGTCCCAACTATACAGTAAACTTAACTTTGATATTCAAGATTCAGACTATAGTACTCTCCGAGCCACATTAGACTACTGTATTATAACATGTTCAATCTTTGTCAGACAAAGCCATAAATCCAATCCGTGACACGATTACAGATAAATGTGTTACATGCTGCTGCAATGCATAGTTTATACAAATTACATTCTATTTTCAAATTGATCTGGTGCGCTAAAGCTATCCAGACTTTGTGAAAATGGCCCTAAATATGTTGTTTATTTGTATCAAACAGAAATTTTATTTGAAACTCTGAACCTTTTGATTTAATTATTGTTAAATAGCTAGTGACCACCTTTAACAGGGTACATCTGGCTCTTGAAAAACATATATCAGATTGGTGAGATTTGGCTTCCCTCGATACATCGGTAGGCTTTAATTTGTAAATTTTAATTTGTAAATTTTAATTTATTTCATAATTTTGGTTATGCCATTTTGTTTAATTCAGTAAAAAATATAAATATACACACCAATATGATTATGATGAAATGGTAAATAAGATTGACTCAATGTTATATGGTATGATCAAGAGATCATACCCATACCTTATTATAATAAAGTACCATTCAATTACATTCTAGAAAAAGCATAAATATGCAGTATACAGTGATCATAAATTGACTAATTAGTTGGAAATAGCTCACCTGAGACATCCTCATTGTGGGTCTCCGATATAATGGTGCTCTGGGAGTCTGATTCTTCTGATGTCATCATTTTGATGATTTGCCTTGTATTGCAGTCCTGTGTCACAAAAACCACATAAACTTACAAACGTTTAAACACAGCAGATATGTATCATTCACAATAATATTATGAATACAATTAATAATTACCTTGTTGTGTTTATGTTGAATCAATCATCTTCTCATATCATTCCTAAAACAAAACACTTTATTTTTTATAACAATTTGCAATCGTTTTTAAGTATTATGACATTAGCTACACATTAATATTTTTTTCTATACTTAACATTAACTTGATAATGTAGTAAATGAATATGAGACATTCGCAAAAGCATTCAAATATGTGTATAAAATAATGGGCAAATCCTGTTTCAAAATAATAAAGGGAAAACAGTGGTTTATAGAAGTAGGTACATTGTACTCATTTAAGGAGCAATATTTTAATAATTGTATTTTTTTTAGTATGAGACTCATGCAACCGGCCTTTGGAAACCCCGGGAGGAAGCACAAGTATAAAATAATAATCAAATTGAATATTTGTGTTTTATGCTAGGACAATACAAATTTCTCAAATAAAATTTATCAAATTATCTTAGCATTTAAGTACATATCCTAAGCACATATAGTACATATAGTAAGCATAAGTTGATATAGTAAGACTCTCCTTATTAGAAAAGCATTACTCAAATGTCAAAGTAACATAAAATGAGACCATCGCAAAGCAAATGATATTATTATGATTATGCTCAAGCACAGCATATGAATGTTACAGTATAGTATCAGGTCTGATTATAATGAAATAAAATTATTGCAGCTGACTAATGCAGATACACACAAACACGTTTTCAATAAGCGCATCACTGTTTGCGAAGTGATGGCCTATATACTGCAGAGATATCACTTACAGCTGTTCATGCCTCTTATCAAGGAAATTCAGCATTCATTTATCATTACATTTGACAGTGTACAATTGCAGTGTTCCAACAAGACTGAACACTTTATATATTATCATGTGTTGGTTGGTATCTATTAACCATTCATACTTCTACATATATCTAATATGTTCATCTATAAATATGGGCCAGGATTTTAAATGAAAATATTGTCAAAAAGCAGCAAGCAGTCTTGTATGTTTTGTAAATTATGTACCAAATGAAAAGGAATAATGATGTGTATAGATCTAATCTGTAGTAGCAAAAATTATACTTTAATCTAACATGAATGGTTAGCTTGATGCCCAGAGACTTCCTTTAAAATTTAGACATGACCGTCAAATGATAACTGTTAAAACTACATATTACAATATATTCTAGTTGTTATGCTATAGAAAAATCATCCTTCTAGCAACTTTACAGGCATGTGTGAGTCAATCTTCTAAATTGACAATACAATCTGATTTAAAGCAACCAAAATTGAAGCTGATTTTTAACATAATTTAGGCAAGCAGATAACGTTTACAAACAAAACATTATGAGGATAAATAACACCCTAAATGCTGATTTGCTCTAAAAATTAAGTCTTATTGCATGAATGTAGTTACAATAAATATGCTAAGTCAAAAGTTCCTTTATCCTACCTTATTATGATAAGCAGAGTTCTCATAACTCGCAACAAATATAAATATGAGTATATAAATAAAAGAAATTGGTTAAATTTACCTATAAATAATGTATACCGATTAGGATGACACATTATGCAAAGTCAAGACATAATATGCAAAGCACAATTCTTTGCTAGTGCTTTAGCATAACAAAACTGTGTAATTTTCTCTAGAGTTCAATAACTTCAAACTTTAACTAGCCGTATTAAATACAAAGTAGGATAAACAAGCAAAATTACCTTTGGAGTTGTGATGAATTTATTAACTTTAATGCGACGATTTTGAGTAAAACACAAAGAGTGTTTTCTGTTATTGTGTAATAATCTTTCTATGACCAAATTTTTTACGAAAAACAGTTAGTAAGCCGATAAAAATCTTTTCTCAACCAGGCAGAAATCAAGCAAAAGCAAAATTTAATAATGACATTTTATTTTGCATTACATTAATTTAATTATGACGAAACAAATATTAAAAGTCACACCTATTTATCGTTTTCCAAGGTAAGAACGACAATATAAATTGTTCGGTTTATATTGTCTATGGGGACGAATTTAGTCGTACGTTCCGTTTAACGCTGTTTACGTCCGTTTATGTTTGATACTCTCGATGTAATTAACTACTGTTATTTTATTACTGAAATCGTTTATTTGTTGTAGTATATTGTGTAAGTAAGGAAAAAAATATAATTGTTTAATTAAACGCATTCACTAGTAAACAGAACTTTATAACTTCTTCAAGTCAAGCACGAAACAAATACTGCCCTACCAGACTGGAACCATTTCGCTATAATATACACAGGAATAAAAAAAGCCAGTGAGGAGGACTCCGCTTTAGTTTAATTTATCATACAATAAAAATAAAAAAAACATTGTCAGCAAGGAGCAGCTTATAATAAGAAAATAAAATTAATGACCTTAAAACATTATAAATCTTTGGCTCCTTTTTTAGTCAACCACCCACGGAGCCCAGTATTTACAAAGAGGAGGTGTTGTAGTTGTAATCAGATTTCCCTGAGAAACAACGCTTTACAAAATTTTTGCGGGGTAAGGGGGTGTTTGACTCCGCCCATTTTTTTATTTGCCATTCATCAGTTAAAGCATAATATTACTTCGTTCTGTAGATTTGACATTGAAGTTGTTTCACTATTTCACAAGAGTGTACTTACCTGCCCTAGTAACATCTCTCTAGATGTCACTAGTGCAGCAACAGGGCCGTACTCTCTAAATTCTTAGCGAGTTGGTTTTTTTTTCTTATTTTGTTTAAAAGGCAAATTGTGGTTAATTACTAAGCTCGTATATATAAAAATGATAGGGCCTAATAATGAAATTGCTATCCTGCCGTTGGTAGGCTATTTCAAATCACCACTTTTTAACTGTTAACCGATTCTAATTCCATATTGATTTTATGTCAAAACGTGGAATTCTTTTTTCTAAATTTATCATTTATGTACAATGACGTATTATATATAGACACGTCATGAACCAACATCGCGGCGCTTAAAAACGGCGAAAATACTAGATAACTACTTCTACGAGTAAAGAAAGGGAAAGCAAATATGACATCGTATAGTGGAATGACTTTGCTAGAGGGAGATAAATATACATCTTCCGTTATGCCGATGGCACGTGACTATACCTTCATTCGCCGGCCGCCATAAGATGGCGGGCGCCGGCGTCGAAAAAAATAAAATAAAAATAGGTTGTTTGGTGAACTTACGCATGAAATTACACATTTTTGTCTTTAACTTTTGGAGTATAATTTGTACATCGTCTGAACACACACGACGACATGCTTTCTTTATGTTTCGCACAGGTTTCACACACGATATAAATTAAAAACAAACGTAGCGTCGCGCGGCAGGTTGGTGCGTAACTAAGCGCGATGTTGTCAATTGCCTTCATTTCATGTTGTCATTTTATAGCGCGGACAACGTATCTATAGTTTTATACATCATTGTTTATGTAATAGTTTTGTTCTCAATTATGCGACGAAACTGCCGAATTGAAGGCGATTATGGATGCTGATTACTAAGTGCTTTAGACGTTAGCAGTAAAAAAATGTTGGTCCATTTGCGGCAAATTGGCAAGCTAAAAACAGGTTGATAAATGGGTGCCAGCGAACTCTGCTAACTTCTGATTAGAAATAGATCATGTTCGGCAATCATGGCCACTCAGCAAGGTGATTGGACAATGGTTCATCATCCAAACAATGCCCTAAACGAAAACTTACTTATAGGAAGGTGATGGTCCTTGTTTTGTGGTCTAAAGTGAGTGTAATTCATCACAGCTTTTTACCACAGGGTACGTAAGCCTCCGTATAGATTTAGTTCATCGTTCAGCTTCTCTGCTTCTGCACGAAACGCACTACGCGGGACCACATACTGCAAAGAAGACGGTCTCCAAGCTATAAGAGCTGGGCTTGTATGTTCGCCGTACTCATCAGAACTGACACAATCTTTTCCTTCTTACAGATTTTGGAAAGGTCCTTGGCAGTACCAACTTTTAAAGCTTCTGAAGAACAATATGCCGCTACCCGCTAGATACCTAATTGTTTCAAGAATGGCAGTAATAAACTAACGCTAGCGTTTGCGAAGATTCATTATTTGTATGGGTGGTTACTTCGATTAATACTAATAAAATATAGAGAAAAAAATGCGCTTTATTTAGTTCATAAAAAATTGCATTAGGTAAAGACCTAATATTATAAACCGTTTACGTGGCAATCATGAAATCGCAAGTCCCCAACTGGTTTCAGTCCATTATTTGGCACCATTGCTCCAGCACGACAACACGCGACCTTATTATACTTACTACTACTAAGCAGACTTGAAACAGACCTAAGGTTGGAAATTATCCATAATCCGCTAAACTCACCAGAAATAGCTCTTACAACTTGCGTACTTAATTTTTATCTCAAACTAGCTACCCTCACGCGGTTTCACCCGCATGGCTCCATTTGATCGTAGCGTGATGCTTTATAGCCTATACTACTCAGTAAAATTGTAGCTATCTATCAGTTAAAGAATTTTACTGTAACCGCTGTCACAGAGTGTATTCTTATATAGATGTACACTGACGAAGTGCATTTCCTTTCAGTAGACTTCTAACTTTCCTAAGGTCCTGAACCAAATTGCATGGTATCTATTAACTACTGAATAGTGAAGGTAAACATGAATAGGCGTTTTATTCTAAAACGAAACGACCAAACATTTTAGGTATTCTTAAACAAACTTCACATCGAAAACAAGATTTAATCCCCGGTGTCTACTTAAGAGTCCCTTGTTAAGCTATCCAGGGTGTGATAACATTTGTGGTGATAACTGACCATCGGCGCAGTTTCAGGTTTCTTTGAACTACGTACAAATGTGAGCGCCTGAAAAATAAACACTAGCAAATGTTGTACATCATCATTTTATTAAACTTTTAAGCCCCGTCTAATTGACCAGGTCGCCATTAAAAACAGACGCCGTGTGAGTGAGGTTACCGGAGGCCTAGGAGGGATTGGGGGAGGGGAACCTCCCCCAATCCCTCCTAAATCCCTAAATCTCCAAATCCCTAATCCCTTAAAGGTCGGCAACGCACTCGTAACTCCTCCGTTGCGAGTGTCCATGAGCGGCGCTGATTGCTTACCATCAGGTAATCCGTCTGCTCGTTTGCCGACCTACTAAATAAAAAAAATAAAACGAGGTGTGATGGTGCTCAGCAAATCAGCAGTTTATGGATTTGATGATATTATGATCCATAGGTTGTAACGGTCGTAATACGTGTTAGTCACTAAACTAGTTAGCTTAGTTACAGATCAAAGAGCGTAGTCTATTTGACATTCCACAGAAGAACAAGTACAGAGAGCACTGCACAAGACTAGACTGAAGTCAGTCTCCCAAGGCTCAGAACTGAGACCAGTTGTATACTTCATAAACATCAAATGAAAGTACACTATCAACAAACAACACACAAATGTTGTCAACCGCGTGTTTTGATAGTTAAAAAAACTTGTTACAAACTTTGAGAAAATTTCATTTGAATATGATAGAACAATGGGTTGGCAAATGTAAAAAAAATAATAAATGATATAAAACAATTGAATTTTACATGAAAGACAAATTAAAAATCAATTACTGCACGTAGATCGAAGGATTACGTGACCTATAGGAACATGTGGACACAGTAAAACAAAGAAGAGAGTGTTAATAATTCTAACAAAAGCTTTTCTGGCTAGTAGTCGCAGATATATTTGTGGAATGGTGGACACATACAAAGTCGCCATAAAGCCTAAATGGGTTTAAGGTTTACAGTTGCGAGGCTCACCTATTTACTTCAACATAGAAACACTTATATACAGAACGAACTACATCATGTCCTAAAATATGCTATATGCCTAGTCCAAAGGAACCAGGTTATCTGGAATAAAAAATGCTAACCAATATTTTTCATACTTAGATAGGTAGGTATGTATAAAGGTATTTCTTCGTCTTACAGGTACAGGCTATACTGGAAAGAAAATAATAATATAATGTAATACCTACTACGACCTTGTCATATCTAATTTATTCGCTTCCAGCATCTTCTCTTTTCACACCTTCATCAATTTTGTGAGTAACCTACGGAATAAACAAATTAGTGTGTAATTAACTTTCCTAATTGAATTAATTCAAATTGTTCTTAACGAACTTGGAAGTCTTTTTAAAATTCCTTATCTTAACTACTTAGTCGAAATTATAAAAATACTAATATTTAAATGAATATGATCAAATATTTCAATTATTGAGCAATCTATAATGGTCTTCCACATCAGTCTCACCAGTCAAACAACGAATTACCGAAACATAATCACCTTTACATTCAAAAGCGAGGCATCAGCCATTAGACAACGGTGCCTATAATGACCTCTAACGCGAAACTAATAAAGTTCACATTTAGAGCAGGCTCGCCACAGAAATATTTCAAGTTACCTGACTAGTTGGTACTATTGGTAGCTAGCAACAGTTCAGTGGACACAGTCGCGTCAGCCGGTCGTGCGAGAGCCGCGACACCACAGTGAGTAGAAGCCGTACGAGACGGCGCCATACGAGCCACTGGCCACTTGTGACCAGCTTATTGACACACAGGATATCTGACCCACACCTAATTGAACAAATCGTCCCTTTTACTCTGTTCAATTGAAAAGATATCGTCGTTGGGAATTATTTTGGTATAACCGGTTCCTGTAGGTACCCGGCAGAGATCTAGTAGACATAGATACGTGTGGGTGGCTCCGGTTAAGGCAGTGGTTTTTTAAATATATTTTAAATAATTTGTTGTAGAAAATGTCGAAGAAAGTATTGGAATCGAAGCCGAAGGCGAGCGCCAGCAGCGACAATGTGACGGAGACCACTCCGCTGGTGGGCAAGAAGGTGAGCTTTATTACGAGTTGTTGTTTGTGTTGCTTCATGCGAGGTCATTCATTGAAGGGCCAACTCCATGTGTAACAGATCCGTGGAAGGGCACCATTCATTAAGTCACATGCGTCACTATAACTTCTTTACAGGTTTCCCTTAGAAACGATTTTTTTTAATGAACTTTTTAACGTAGTACATTTTTTGTACACAAAAGCATAATGTTGGTTAGATGTCGCTTTACTAGTAGTACGAGCTTCAAGATCCGAATGAATCTGTATCTAGTGCAGTGCTCTCAGTAAACAATAATATCTAAACTATTTACGTTTAACTAGTTATACATACAGACAAAGAAGCCTAATCAACAGTTGCGCCTATTTCTGGTTGCGTTTGTTTGTTTAGGAAATCCTTAGCTCTGATATGAGTTTTCATCTGTTTTAAGTAGTCTTATACATGTGACATGTTTTATAAAATACAGCTTGTATTTGTTAGTTATGGCACTTGTATCGTATTTTTGTTAGAATAAGTTCTATGTTTTGACTGAAAAAATATTATTGATAGACGCTTAGGCAAGGATATACCTATTAGAACTCAACTGGTAGCTTGCTAATTCGCGTCCAAATTAATGAATCGCTCTTAATTAATCAGTTACCTATATCCTGATGCTTAATATTAGTTTTATTATTGGATACTACTACCTCCCTATTGATATTCATATCAAAAATACCTGATTTGATAACATTTCTATGTTGGGAAGTATTGTGAACTCATCTGATTGCGCAATGTAACCGTAACTTGTTTTGAAACCTGTCTTAAGTAGATAACCTCAATAATTTACTGAAATAAAGTAAACTGACACAAAATCTTATGGGGCATTAAATAAAAATAACAGATGCAACATTAGCAAAACAATAAAGATAAAAAATTAAAATTCATCCATTATAGTTTCAGTCGCTTAATTTATTAATTTGACATTTAAATTAAAAGCTAACAGATTTCTATTATTAAAATATATAATCCTATTAGATATTCTCGCGTCAGATCTCCATATCTATATCTACAAATTCTACAATACATATTGTATTTATAGTGTACCTAACACTGTGGCCGCTTATAACTAAATACGTTCGTCGCTCGGCCCACCATCAAATGTCGATTATATTAACAAACTATTGCGCAATAGTTACTGGATACAGTTTTTTGGGGCAGAGTTTTTGATAGAAGAATAAAGACGCCTTGTTTCTATCATCATTTTATCATTTTAATACCTATCATTTAAAAAAGATAACGGGGATCTCCCGTATGGAATGCAAAGATAACAAATTAAAATGATCCAGAGGTTAATATTTTTGTTTATAATGTTGAGTTTTTGTGTTTATGCCAGGATGGAGATGGGGAGCGTCCAGGTCTCACCATGCACCAGACTTCCATCTTGATTGCTGGAGAGATGGCTGGGAGCGGTGTGCTGGCACTGCCACGGGCCCTCGTCAAGACCGGTAAGATTTCGATGTAACCAATGTTTTGGATCTTGCTAAGCGTTGTAAAGTTTGCTGGCGCAGTCTTTGTACCTTTTTATTTAGTCTTACCTAAGCTGAACCTGAACAATAGCTATGATGATGTTGGTGGCAAAAGCGATTATCGTGACTTAATCAAGCCCTGTGTAACATCCTAACGAATGTGTACAAATAACATTTCATACAATATTGCCTTTATAAGTATGTTACGTCTTACGTCTTTATTATACTTTTGTAGATAAGTACGCAAAGACGGTTGACATTTCTGGTTAGATTTATTCATTGACAACTAGGTTATTACAAAACGTTATAGGCTGTACTTAAAACAGGCCAATCTCTTTAAATTTGCTACTTTCATATTCCCTGTTTCTAAGTTAAATGATGCTCAGCGCAAATAGGAAGCAGATCTAAGGAAATTATCCACTGCTGACACACAGATTTTATTGTTGTACTTAAGTTCACTAAGTTATCAGAACATGAAACAAACTAAGGCTATGCTAGTCAGAACTACTAAATAACTAAGTACTACAGTATGCATGTACAGTACAACTATACTTACCTTTATGTTGTACTGTAGTTCTAAAGGTGCAGTATAATATTGTTTTGGGGACAAACACACCGTTTGTAATATTAATGTGTCTATCTGTAGAACTTAAAAGGTTTAGATACAAGTCCCAAGCGCTGATATACCTAAGTATATCCAAACCAAGATTTTCACTTACTTGCTTACTACAGAAGTAGCGCAACATATTATGATTAACCATGAGATGAAATATAAGAAATATTTTATATATATCTATTTATAAATTTAATATGGCAGAGCCATGGAATGACCCATGATAAATTTTTGGCGTTCTTATTCGCTTAGTTCAACTAAAATATAAGTAGCTAATTAGTTTTTTCGTAGCCTAATATAGCCGTAATTCAATTAAGTTTTAATTGACTTGATTAATGAACCTGTTATTGGATAGTACCAGTTTTTAACGACAAACTTAATATTAAGGTGATGGTGTCATTAAAAAACTTTTTAAATTGCATTACGCGGGGCGTAGGCGTCTGTTATATTCCTGCATCGCTATATTTGTAAGCACTTGGCATGTACTTATCTGTCAATTAAATCACACATTTTTTTATAAGCTATATATAAAAATGTGTTGGTAAGCGCATAACTCAAGAACGCCTGGACCCTGTTTATTATTACAAGAAGAAGGTTCTTATGTAAGAATTGTTTTATAGATAAATAAAGGGGCTCATTAGTGTCGTTAGCGGTTAGGTATTGAACACCCGTACGGATCAGGGGCAGGCTACTAGTATAATATATGTTATATTCAATTATTAATATAATTAAAATAAGCACATGTCGCGTCGTGGCGCGGTGCCTCACATTCCATTTCGACGTTTGAATCTAAGTTTTTGTCACCCAGTATACTCAAGGCAGTATAATATTATTTTTACGATTAACTTTATGTAACAAAACTAGTTTAGGTACCTACCCACACAAGTTTGAGAGATCTCGTTTTGTAAACTGACAAAATTTCCATACATTATCTAATGAATTTTATAAAATGGTTTTTGTCACAAATTCGTGGATTACTTATAGGTACTAAGAGAATTTCTTTGTATATTTATATAGATTTTCGTCAAGGCGGTAAATCTACATAAATACTCCATACAAATATACATATCTGCAAACACAGGAACTTTTTCTGTTCACTTACTCTTATGATCCGACCGAACTAAAGGATGTTTAAAATTAAAACTACTTACACATGCATATTCCTTAGAAGTTCCATTCGTAAATCAAATACACATTTGTCAAAGACATCTATTACGTCCGTAACTTAAGTAATTTATTTAATTCTGGAAACCTATTTAGTATCTATGACATGTTTGGTATGTCGTTTGACGCAATCGAACTAATTAAAATTGGTCTAAACAGTATTGTGCATATTACATTTATATTAAAAATATTAAAAGAACACTTATGACGTGTGAATCCAATGCCAAACAATATATAAAAAATTCAAATATATTTCGAAATAGACTAATAAATATATTCAGAGCTGTCTGTGCGTCAAAAACGTAGATAACTCACAACCGGAAACACTTCTGACGTCCCAACTGCACATCAATATAGGAATCTATAAAAACTTTAATACGTATCATACATATTTTCATGTCAATTTACATTAGGTTTGTACACGGCCACCTGCAAGAAAAAGCAGCTTTTTTGCCCCTAGTAACGTACAGCCGACTCTCCGGAAAATGGATACTTTATGTGCAATCTATATACATAAAAATCAATGCTAATTTTCGTTGTAATGTTATATGTCAACAATCCCTTAGGCTAATTTTGGTCTTGAATAATTTGTGGAAGCCCAGAGAAGGACAAAAATCTTGAAAAAGTGTAAAATCGACATCCACGCTTGCGGAGCCGCGGGCGACTGCTAGTACTTATTCTATAAAACTTAAATATTGATTCAAATTCTTTTTGATTTCGAAATCTTTAAGAACTAAAGATTTGTAAGTTACAGTTATTCTACTGTTTTCGAGATTACAAAGTTCCTACCTACCATATTATGTGAAGTCTGTAGTACCTACACTGACTGCTTTAATATGTTTGTTTATTTATTTAAAAATAACCTTATTTACATAACCATGAAGGTGGACTGAAAGCTAAAGGTATTATCTGCTATTAAATTATTATAGGGGGAAATCACCAAGAAAATCGAAAATAATGCTTAATTGTAACTAAATATAAATTTATATTTATTACAATACACCTATTATTTCCTTTGTCCATATGGAAAACAGTTAGAAACCTAGATAATTAATACAGATGTCTAGTATAGTCTATGCTTGAGTTGAGAGTGTACCTACGTGTGAGATTTGCGTCCGGCCAACGATCAGCGTCTTTTGTCCGCTATCAACAACCATCACTCAGATCATCTGATAAGATTACATTATATTTGCATAATTTGCAAAGGAAACCCGATACCGATGAGATCTGTCCCCACCACGTATTTTATATTATTAGAAATCTGTTAGAAAACTTGACAGATCACTTCTAACAGGTGCGATCTATATCTATCTTATCAAGTTTTAGCTAATGAACTTAATATTATCTTTAAAAACAAAGCCATAAAATCGAGGCTCAAAATCGTAGAATCCATAGATTAATATATGTAAGTACTGTACTGACGTAGTAGAATCGGATCACTTACCACCCGATCGATTGCCGATTGGAAAATCTGATTTACACAAATATATCTTGTTATATCATCATGAAATGTTATAGTAATTATGTATTTTAAACTATTAAGATGGATCCTTAATAGCTCGTTCGATAACGAAATTTTAAAGGTAGAACCTTGGGCTGCCTTCTCGTAAACAAATCAAGTTTGGGTCCATTGGATATTTCCAATCCTTCTGATAACGGCGGTATGTGGTTGAAAGCCTGGTTTTGTTTTTTAGGTTGAATGAATTTGTTAAGATTCTCTCGGTTTAATGTTTATGACACGTTCTGCCGCCTAGTAAACTTAAATCTCACAGTGTGTATAGCAAAAATATAATTGAAAAGAAAGCTGGCATTGAACTTTTATCAAGGAGTCATTTGATACACCTTTTTCAAAATCGAAAAGTAGTGACAACGCGGATGTTCTTCATTACCTGCTGCTTTCTAACTTGGCCGGTTAATCTAATTTCAACAGCAAACTAATAAAAAAAAACAATAAAAATATTTTAAACAAACAAATTAGTTATTGAATATTAAGCTCCACAGATGTCCGTCTCGATGGTCAACAAAAAAACAATATCAGGTTGTATAAATTAGATTGACCTTGGTAACTATCTCGAGCGATATTTCCATATAAATATATTTTCAGACGTCCAAGTGGAATATTGTATTTTATGTCTGCATAAATATGTTATCAATGCAAATGTTAAGATCATCAGCATACCAGATAAGTGACCAGTTCAAGGTTTCACCTCAGATATTTGTAGGTATCTCCTGCCACGTGACTTAAGATTGATCTTGCTTGAAATATAGTGGAAATGATCTATTTCCATTGTCTATGTGTTCCACAAGCCATGTATTTGCTTGCTACAATTGATGATTCCGACATTAACAAACTCGATGCATAATTAAACTTGCATACCTAATATCGGTCGGCTTACCGTCCGTCCGTCCTACACGCCTACGGCATGGTAAACATATTATGATGTCAATTTCATAATATCAGTTTTATGCTTTGCTCAAAACCGTCGACAACACGTTACCAACGAGGCGTTACCCCCTTTATTGACACTGCACCATCATTACTTTTCAATTAGTAAATTAATAAATAATTATTCCAGCAGTTGAGTTTTTGCTCGTCAGTCAATGAGATAGGCTCGATATTGACAATGTAATTATAGTCACATTAGTTCATTTTATTCACTGAGCTGTAAAAAACAGAAAAGAGTAATACGAATAAAATGATATCAAATGATTTCAAGCGGCCTTTAAGAGCGTATTGTATTTCAAATTTGTCACGTCTCCGTCCCTATCAGTAGATGGCCACGGTCCCGCCGTTCGTCTGTGGTCACCGGCCACAAATGTTGCCCACTGCCTAGCCATATACTCGTCCAATTAACAAACTGGTTCTACTACTTTTTGTGCATTTTTCCATCGTTCGACCAAAACGTTGGTATAATTAGATATTTGATTCGTGTTACACATCTGACCTTGTGTAGCGTTATTAAAACAACATGTCTGTAAGGTTCCATGATTGTACCTATTTATGAACATTGTGTTAGGTCAATGTCCTACATTTCAACAATATATAATTTAATTATTAATCTGTGTATGACAAAGTTAAGGGTGATTTTATCCTATAAGACCTGAAACATCTTACTTGTGTAATAAACCATTATCATACTAAGAAAACTTTTTTTGTCATAGTAGTATTTACATTATTTTACTGTTTCATAATTTTCTAGAATTGAGATGTTTACGAAATATTATGTAGTAGAATTAGTATGTAATTGCAAATGTTTGTGATTGCAGGATGGGTTGGTGTTCCAATCATCATACTGGTGTGCTTGATGGCCGCATTCAGTGGCAAGAGGTTGGGTGACTGCTGGTCTATACTGGAGGCTCGTGACCCAGAGATGAGGACCCGCAAGAGGAACCCTTACGCGATTATCGCAGAACAGTCGCTCGGCAAGGCCTGGAGGTAATCAACTGTTTTCTATTTACTTGCAAGTAGTAGTAGTACATGATCTTGCGATCTCTCTAGACAGCTAGCATAGGTTAATTTACCAGTATGTTCATCTTTATACATTGTTTATTAGTGTGGTTGTATCGATGGCGATGATCGTGACCCTGTTCGGTGCCTCTGTGGTGTACCTGCTGCTGGCGGCTCAAATCATCGAGGCGGTACTCCTCTCCCTCGTGCCTTCCCTCACCATCTGCACCTGGTACCTCATTGTCGTCGGCGCCATGACACCACTGCTGTTCTTCGGAACGCCTAAAGATTTCCAGTAAGTATTAATTATGATTTTGAAAAAATATTATTTGACCTTAAAAAACAATTTTAAACGAATGTATTTGTTTTTATAATAACTATCGTGAGACATACTAATGAATGTATTTGTGTCGACATGTTGTTAAAAATAATACAAAATATTCCAGTTTGATGGGTCTTCTTGCCTTCGGCTCCTCGGTGGTCGCGTGTATCCTGTACTTCATTGAGATGATGAACGAGGCTTCACCATACACCTTCCGTTATGGTATCCACGGATTCATGGACTTCTTCCTGGCAATGGGAACACTTATGTTCGCGTTCGGAGGAGCGTCCACATTCCCCACCATACAGAACGACATGGCAGACAAAAGCAAGTTTGGAAAGAGTTTGCAGTACGGTTTCCTTGGTAAGTTTATAGTTGAAAAGCTATACTTTATTATACCTAATATAATACGGTAGTTTCCAACTAGTCAAATTCAATACTTTTATCCAAACGTCAAGAACGATACTTTTCTATGAAATTTGTATTAAAAACTGAGCTATGACGTCATAACATTTTTGCGTCAAATAGCATACTTATTTCACATTAATTACCTAAAAAAAATCTGAAACTTGGTGTATCGATCGACCGATGAATAAAAGTATAGTTATTTTTCAATATTTTATTGTATTGAAACATCGGATTAATTTATTTTTGACCTAGGAAACTACCCAATTAAAGCATTTTAGTATTTTGATACATTTATTAGTTGGTTGTAAATTAATGAGTCTGTTATTGGTGCTACCTCTAGCTGTGCTCATCCTGTACCTGCTGATCGCCATCGGTGGTTATGCGGTGTTTGGCGAGCGAGTGCTGCCCAACGTGGCGCTCTCCATGGCGGCCACCCCGTTGACGCTGGCCGCTAACGTGCTGATGGCTATCCACTTGTTGGCCGCGTTCATCATCATCATCAACCCCGTCTGCCAG
This sequence comes from Spodoptera exigua, assembly GCA_902829305.4. Lineage (NCBI taxonomy): Eukaryota > Metazoa > Arthropoda > Insecta > Lepidoptera > Noctuidae > Spodoptera > Spodoptera exigua. The sequence goes on along the minus strand of LR824601.2, from coordinate 15,633,218 downwards.
GAGGTCGAGGAACTGTACAGTGTGCCCAGAGGTTCGTAGAGAGTTTATAGCGAATGATCATGATTAATTAATATTTGAGAATGGCATCTCACTTACAATGAAGCCGAAGTTTTCATAATGAAATATAATTGATGTAATTGATTTGTCAGATTCCGTTGGTTGGCGTATGGCGGTGCGCGTGTCTATAATGCTGGCGCTGCTCTTCATTGGCGAGAGTATCCCTCGGTTCTACACCCTCCTGGCTCTGATTGGTGCCACCACCATCGCCCTACTCACCTACATTCTGCCCTCTGTCTGCTACCTCCAGCTTGTGAACCAGCCCGTCCCTGAGGGACAAACACCCATGTAAGTATCATTACCTAAGCCAAAGCTGTAACTATCCGGGAAAAAAAAAATATTTCCACTCATACATTAAGTATACCTATGTATTAAATTATTTCATTTTTCTATAAATTTTTAAATGTACTGCTTAATTAATAATGCACTAATAACAAAAGTGTTATTCCCGTGAGTAATAATGTTTACATTGTGATGGCAGCGAGTCGCCCGGCTGGATGAAGATGGTGTGCTACGAGGTGATAGCGCTGGGCATCGTGGGAGGCGTAGCGGCTTCCATCAGTGCCTTCGGAGCCATCTTCAGCACGTCGATGGCTGTGCCCTGCTACTTGTGATCACACACAACTCATACGCAGCTCTACAATACATTCACTTCAATATGTATAGATACAATATTTGAGCTGCTGTTAAATCTTTTAATGAAAACTAAATAAATATAAAAATAAAACATTCTTTTGAATTTTGTGTTGGGACCAGATCCAGGCCACTTGTAACGCTAACTGTAGGTAATGTTTACTATGCGCTTGATCATAAAAGAGTCTCAGAATGCTGGTAGGTTGTAATAAGTAACCACGTTAGACTAGGCTATGTATCTACTTACATTTAAACACATTGTCTGTTAATCGAATATAGGGGAGAAGGACGCCCCTCTTTGTAATAATATTTGCCATGATAAGAGCTCGATATAATATTAATTTTAGCGATATATCACACTATATTACAATTTAATCGCTCGTGTTTATCACGGTGTTTATGTTCACTAAAGAGCTAGTTCATCACCATAGTACAAACCTTTACATATATTTCTTCAAGAATTGTTATTACTTACTTAAAATGTCAAACAAGTCCATGGCGCTGCCTTCTCCCATAGTAAATAATTATATTGTTACATTTTTCTTGTGTTTGTATTTTTTAAATAAGTCATACTTAGTTCGTATATTGAGATACCTATAATATTCAATTGAAGAATTCACGTAATGTACAATCCACTCATTAACTAGTTTCATAGAGAATTATCGTCGTGCCATTAGTAGTACGGCTACTTATACGCTGCAATTTCGTACCGATACGCATTTACTGCCATTGCTCAGCCGTCAGATGTAGATACCAGAGACGCTAAAACAACAAACAACACACAAACATTGAAATTATCTCGTGCCTATTAAGTTAGAGTAAACTCTCTGTTATCTTCAATAGTTTCGCTTTGTTACGCTTTAGAATGCAAAAAACATAGTTCAATAAACGGTTTAAATTAAGATTAACATATTGTGTTATTTTTTAATGAATTTAGTTCCTTACTTTCCTATGTGACGAGTTGTTGGTAAGCTACTTTCTTCATGTTCGTTGAATAGTCAATTAATTGGCGTGAACTGCTTATTATGTGGACATGGATCATGCTGTCAGTTTCTTACTCATTAGAAACTCGTTCGTTCCTTCTCCTGACCTAGGCCGACGCCGCGGTGCCTCATTGCGCTTACCCCGCAACCCTGGCTGGACATCAGCCCTGACCTGGATAATGCTCTAGTACCATCTTCCTGCTTCCTTCAGTGACTTCCTTTTACGTTTCGCTTAGGAACCTAGAACTCCATCGAACAGATTTCACACATTAATATCCTCTTTACTCCCATTGCACTCCAAGTTTTACGCGATGTTACCCAGAAAAGTAAATGAAATGTATAGTAAAGATTTAGACTTTCTGGAAATAATTAGGGGTGACTACTATCTATATAACTATCTATGTAATGATGACTGAGACGAGAACAAGTCATTGTTGCCGTCAATTTATGAAAGATCCAGGGAAAGCTACCTACATATTATATGTACATACCTAGTTATATTTTCGGACATACTTTCATAACTGTGTCTACTTTGTACAGCATGGTATACTGTACAAAACTTTATAATAAGTTCATCTTAACTTATTAGTTGATCTTGAAGTTGTGAGAGTAAACACTTAGTGGTACCGAAAGGCTTTTAGAAGTAAAAATGTTATTATATTATTTCTTAAGATATTCTCACATTGGCACGTTCGGTAGAAAATTTAAGTGCACTCTGGTCTTAATTGATTGCTGTGATGGAAAATCGCTCGACGTGCATAATCACCCAACAATATACTTTATTGTGAGAGTGCCACGCTTTATTTGTCAATAATGACGGGCCGGTTTGACCGGAGTAATGCCCAATGCTTTTGCAAGACCCAATCCTTCCCCTCCCGCTATCCTTTCCCAATCAGTCACATATAACCCTTTACCCCTTATCGCCAAAAAGCTGGCAAAGCATATGCAACTTTTCTATTGCTGTCGTGCGTCCATGGACGGAGCCGATTGCTTACCATCAGGTAATCTGTCAGGAACATTGATGCCTTATAACATAAAAAAATTAGTCTGGTCAACATGAAAGTTGTAGGTACGTAAATTGCATATGGTTAAAAATGTGTACTGCCTAGTCAGCCGCGAGATGATAAATATTGTCCACCAGCCGGTATTAGATTTGATGTTAAATGCAAACAACTTAAAACTAAGTTCCTTTGTTTTGTTTCATGTAATATTGTTTGGACTGGAAAATATTCTTGCCTCTTCTCATGTTAATCGCACAATAATATAGTTGACCAAATATGGGTGCCATATTATAACTTGCACATAGTTATAAGCAGAGTCTTAGAGTCTGGGATTTTGTGTTAAATGTTATAACAAAATACCAGTTGAAATTCAAAATCACAAAGAAAAGGATTGAAAAAGACTAACCATGGAGTTTCTTGCTCGTTCTCTATCGGAATCTACACTTTGGAACGAGCAAATAGCTTCACTAGAGGACAGACGGACAGACTGACACGTTAAACCCACGCTTGAAATATATTTTCTTTTTTTGATTGTCGTTCAAAAGTGGCCTAATTGAAATAAATGATTTTGTCACTGACTTTGACTTGACTTCTTATGCTTTAAAAAAATTATATTGAAAATTGTGACGTTACATAATATTTTTCTGACAAATTCATTATATGATTACATGACACTACTTACAAATGATGTTGGTGCGTCGAGATACACACGCCGCGACCCCCAGCAGGGTGTCGTCATACTGATAACAGTTATCTCTCGAGGACGACACATTGTCAAAGACATCTGTGTCACTTGACTCCGAGATGTAATATAGGTACATAATAAAACATTTAGAGTCACTACCGAGATACTAAACATTACCGTCTAGATGACACTTACCATATACTTCGTTGGTCATTCAAAACAAATAAGTATTTAACTATTGCTGAAAAAATGTCATGCACGTTTATACATACCCATACATACCTAATCCTGATAGGAGTTTTGTTTTATTGGAAAATTGTAACTTCATAAAACATTTTATTCTCGAATATGGTCGGCAAAGATAAGGACATTAGGTACACGTTAATTCTGACTTATTTTTTGCCACCCTGAATGCTTGGCGACACCCTAAAGAGGGTCATTGCAGAATAACGTACATAATAATATTATTGTTTTTGTGTTAGTCACAAATAGTCATAAAGACCTAAAAAATATCTTAATTTCTAATTAGTAATTATAGTCTTGGTTGTACTGTAGGTACCTAATAATACTTAAATTAACCAATACCTGTAACTAATACCTAAATTAACACTCGGTCAGTCACCAGAAGAGTTTTTTTTTGTGAGGGGAAAATCATTAAATGACTTCTCTTCTGCCCAGGGTCGGGCCGGAGGAAGTTTCAGACTCTTACTGACTAAAAACCCCCTGTTCCTTCTCCTGCTCTGGGCCGAGCTCGCGGTGTCTCACTGCGATTACCCCGCAACCCCGGCCGAAGTCACCAAAAGAGTTGCTATGTTGATTTGGTTTGGATTGTGCCAATTGTTCAGCGATTTGTAGTGACATATCCGTGTGTTATAAGTTTTCAAATGACAATATTGGCTCGAGCTGGGGATCAAAACCCAGTCATTGTGCTCAGAGGTCCATTTGTAATGACGTAAGATATTATTATGCTAATTCATGTTTGTATTGTAATTACTTGTAATATTTGTCGGCACCTAAGTGGAACTTCTGTTTGTATGTACGAAGTAAAGTGATAACACTAGTACTCTGCGCACGCGCCGACCCGCACTGCTGCACGACGCGCCGACCTGCGCGTACGACACTACACTTCTCCTCCACGATTTCGGTAAGCTGTGTTCCAAAATAATAACAGTATTATTAAGGAAACATTTTTTATATTAAAGATCTTTATAAAAGTGTCTAAAATGGAAATATATTTTACTTTGAATTTCATTAAAATTGTAATAAAAAAATATATGCCATGTGAGTGTCAAAAAAATATTCTTGTATTTTTACTATTTAAAAATAAAATTTGAAATGTACTTCTAATTATTGAAGTGTAAATAAAGTGTGAAAATAGGTAATGATGAAAGTATGTAGGCTTATACTCATTCTGAAGAATCTTTTAATGGTATAATGGGGGAGAGGCTGACGCTCATGAAGTAACTGATATCAAAACGTTCTGAGGAACCGTTTGTAGGAGAAACAGACAACTCTTTCTCTTGCAAATTGAGCATAATGTAGATGTTGTAGGTAGTGATGAAGATGATGAAATAGAGCACTGATACTGCAAAAAAAAGTAGGTGATGTGTTCACAAGTTCTAAATACTTCTAGTGCTCCAAGCAGCAAGGCTGCAAATCTACGAAGTTATTGACGTTGACCGACCGATTTTAGTTTCAGTGAACTGGCAGTAATGGTGGTGTGCAGCGTATTCCGTGTATCGTTACGGCTGGCCCGCAGCAGCCTCGGCGCGCAGTGCGGCGCCCGCGCCCTCTACAGCACAGACCACAAAGGTAACACATGTCACTAGCGCGCACTTGCCACCACAACTCCAAAGACACCACCTGCACATGCCTTCAAACAATATCTTAAAGTAACGCTGAGCTGATAACTTTAGCAATTCTCACATCATATTACATCCTGACTCAGTTCACGCGGAGCAGGAATGATAACAGTACTAATGGCTTACAAACATATCACTATAATGTCGCTTAATGATATTGACCTTAACTTTGTCTTGTTTAGGCCAGTGTACAATAAACATTTGACGTTATTACAGGACAGTTAAACTATTTTACTAATCGAGCATTGCTTTTCAAAATAGTTACTTGGTTCAGTAAATTAAGTCCGACTTATCAAAAAGCCGGGTGATGTCCGATGGATTCAAGAGCACGACCTCATTTAGTTAGTGATTGTTCGCATTGAAAAAGTTCCAATAAATAGTAAATACGTATCAGTTATCAGTAGTGGTCAAGAACATTACGCAACGTTCGGCTACCATTATCGCACCCTACTGAGTCTCTTGTAAGTGTCGCGGCATGTTGCGAAACTCTGAATACTGTTCTGTTATTACAAACAACGTGACGTCACATAACTAGTTGATAGTTCAATGTAATAGTTGTAGCAAATAATGATCATCACTTAGTTTTATGTACATAACTGATAAAAGCTTCGGCGCCCTGGCGAATATATTCCATATTTGAAAAGCGAATGTTTGATTTTTTTTAAAAGATATGTGGAAGCTGCGCTAGTTGTAGGTAGGTGAAGAGGAAGCTTCGGCTGGCTGTTCAAAAAAAATGTTTTCTTCATGTCTATTTTTTTTGTATTATTATATTGTTCTTTTGTTTGTTCCTGCACTAATCAAGACAGATTGAAGGTCCCTAACACAAGTATTACATGATTTACTAGAATCCATATTATACGAGTATGTATTATAATAACTCATACTTATCATATTATTATAAGCACAATAAAAAATAATATGTAAAAGAACAGTTACAATAAACGCAGTTTATATATACGGATAGTTACCTAATAGTTGCTACGCGCTGAAAAGAAAGCTCTCAAACGCATGCAAAAAAGGCCTTGGAAAACAACGTGTTGATGACATCTAAAACTGTTTTTTTTTTACAACAGCGCTCCGTTCTTTATTCGGTGAAACATTTTTAAGGAAAAATATTGATTGAGAGATGTTATAGTTAAACTGTGTATATTGTTACTCAAAGAGTCAATAGATCGTCATAGATTGCGTCAAGTGGGCTATGTTCATGTTTACGAACCGTAGGCTCGGCCTGAAGCGGAAGAAACGGAGTGGTTTTTAGTCAATAAGAGTCTGACACCAACAAGAAGTTATTTGATGATTTGTACTTACTTTTAAGCACTTGGTTTGTATGATAAGTGCGACAGTATAATTAAAGCATTTGTTCCTCTTTTGATTTCAGCTCGGTTCTACACAAAGAAACACGAGTGGGTGACGGTTAGCAACAACGTCGGCACTGTCGGTATCTCCAGCTACGCGCAGGTTTGTATCATAAGCAAAATCAAATAAATAATTTATTTTAAATCGTCCAATATATCTAAAGGTTTGTAGAATAATTCGTTATTTTAAAAGATTTTTATTTTAAACAAGAAGTTTAAAATGAGCATATATGTCCGTCGGACGTTTTACAAAATTACATATTTGTTGGTTTCAAACATTACTTTGCAAGTTTTTCTTCGTTTTTCTCGTAGTTTAGTCGTCGTAAAACGTAGTTTTAATCTCTATTATACTTAGTATTGTATTACTCTATATCACAGTGCTTAGAGCTGCAGAGTTTTTTTGCATTAGTCCCTCTATCATGGCGTATGCTAAGGCGTTACAACTTGAATTGCTATCCTGCAGCCCCAACGTGAGCCCTTCTCTGACTCTTTATCTGGATTTAGAGGAAAAAATGCCATAGACGACAATAAGCACCAGGATAAAATCTCAATAGCAAATCAAAAACACTAAATTAATTATCTAGATAACAATCATTCATAAGGGACTGAGCAGATACTCACGTTAAAAGTTACACGTTAGAAGATATCTAATTTATACACAGTCAACTTACAATGTTACTGTTATTTTATGCTTCAGATATTTTGTGGCGAGCATACTATATTAGAATTCCGAATTCAGCTTTATGGTTTCTCTCGGAGCTCCCAACTATATTGGGTTACTCGTTTTTGAAAAAACTTTTCAATAGTTCTTTTTATTGTTTTAAAAGGAGTCGTTTTATGGATGTTTTAGTAAACTTTTGTTTAGACATGTAATTACGAGAATTTAAGTTTGATTGATTTGATATTTGATATCTAGTTCTAAACTTGATTAAATTTTTAGTACACAGATCTAGAGGTTTCCACTCTTTCGCAAAAAAATATTATTGTTATTAACTGATATTATTTGGTTTCCAACTATTTGGAGCACCTATACTAGTTTGTAGCAGTTACAGAACCGTGTTACGTACTGCTTTGTACTGGATAAATCTGAGTATTAGGAGAAAGGTTAAGTGTGAGCCGCGCAAGATTCGCAGAGTGCGAGCGATGACACCGCCGGAGCGCGATGTGTCTCTACGACTACAGTACAATGTCATCAGATTAGGTACTCATTAACCGTTATCACCAGGGGCCGTTAACTTTATTTCTTGTGCCTCATTAACCTATCAAGCAAATACTAGTAATAAATCAGCAAACATCAACATTATTATTTAATTATTTTTAAAATTAGACTTCGGTTTTTGATTTCGTAAAATTTTTTTTTTGGAAACCGGTTGGTATCCATTTTTTGATGTGGTTAATCATGATATCATCATCATAAAAAGGTGTGTGGTGTAAAGATAATATCAACTTACAAATACATAATTTCTTCCTATATGTATTAGTCTAACATCATTCCTGAGTTATACAATGAAATCTGAAAACCCATTGTAGATATTACTGAGTTGCCTGAGCTCTTGTTTTTGAGAATTTCGGCAAACGGACATGCGGATTATTTGATCGTGAACGATGCGCGCCCATGGACAACGCACCACTAAGGGAATTGGAACGAGTGCGTTGTCGGACTTTTAAGGATTTGGGTTTTGGATGTTAAAGAATTGGGGAGTGATGTGGGAGTAGAGGATTGGGCATCTGGTAAACTCGCTTACACTGAGAAACATAAAGCTGTAGTTGTTTCACGCCGATTTTTTGTAAGGCAGTGGTATCGTTCCGGTCGATCCGACCCGTTCGTACCGAAGCTTGGCTTGCCCACACTTACAACAACTGTCAAATAGTAGACCAAAATCACACAGAAATAATTTGTTTGTTGGTGCCACGTTTACCAAACAATTCATAATTACGGCTTTTCTAAGTATTCTAACACTAATATATATATGTGCTCCTTATCTAGTGGTATCTTAAGCTATTATCTGATCAGATGGTACTTAATATTCGAAAAAACCGTAGTCCTTTGTCTCTTTCCTCAATTTTCAGTTAAGTTGTTGGGTGTATTATTAGATAGTCATACATGTTTAGATAACTAAATGATAGTTATTTATGCTTGTACTTCGTCAATTTACAGGACGCGTTGGGCGAAGTTGTGTATGTGCAGCTACCGGAGGTGGGCAAAAAGATCGCGGCGGGAGACGAGTGCGGAGCTCTCGAGAGCGTTAAGGCAGCCAGCGAAGTCTACAGCCCAATTTCTGGCACCGTTAGTATACCAGTCGATATATCTTACAATATAGTCTCTAACAGAAGACGTTGCTATGGCCCGCGTGGAAAGAGGTTCAGAATGTCTGCCTAAGAACAAACAGCCCTAAAGTTGCTACGTCAGTAATGGGTGCCAAATGTTAATAGAGGTCTAATATAAGACATTATGAGGTAAACGGTATACTAACTTTTCTTTGGAAATTTAAGGAAAATCAAAGCCAAAAATAAAAATCCAACTTTCACGCGTTTTTCATAGGTGGTAACCAAACCTATCTTAACACAGATCTTTAGAAATGACTCAGAGTCATTTCTAAAGATAATATTCTTAGGTCTCTTTATGATCGTAGTAAGCCAGTTTTTAGTTTGCAGAACGTCGTCAGATCACTTTTCAAACATATTCTGGTGCATTTTTAGATACTGTTAAAAAGTTATAAAAGAAAACGAAACTTTGAAAACCCGTATAGCCGGGCCCTAATGATCACGTACTTACACACGCGGCACGTTTGCACACAACATGCAATCTGAAAATGTATTTGCTTTAAGCCAAATCACTCTTATGTAGAGAAGGCCATACTTGACCAGTGAACTATATAGGCTGTTTACGGTGATCATAAGGGTGATAACAAGCTTGCTCCAATTTCTTTTATCCCACAAGGAGTTAGTTATTATCCATTTTCATGAAGCAAAAGGCCTTTTCTGAACTCGTAGAAACATCTGCTACTTACCTAGTAACTGAGCAAAAAAGACTTCGGCTCGGAATCAAAAAAACATCAAAATTTGTGGTGGCCTGGAGGCGCCCGCTTTTCATGTATGAGAGAACGGTTTCTAAACCTGCCAACCTGGCAAGTATCAATCTAACTTTCGCGAGTATTGTACGCCGAGATAGTGGAAAACATCGAGAGGAAATCTGGATGTACTATTTCTGATTATATTATCGTTCATCATCATCATCATCAGCCCATAAGTGCTCACTGCTGGGCAAAGGCCTCTTCTCACACGGAGAAGGTTTGAGCATTAATCACCACGATTGCTCAATGCGGTTTGGCAATTTCAAACTTATAATAAGAAATTAGAAGTCCAGGTTTCCTCACGATGTTTTCCTTCACCGTATGTCAGTGGTGTCTAAATAATCATAGAAAGTACATAACTCGGATAAAGTCACATTGGCCAGGTTTCGAACCCACACCCTCATGCATGAGAAGCGGGCTCCTTAACCTCCGGGCTACCACGACTCTATATAACGTTACTGTTATGAAACTGCCTTGAACAATCGTAGTAATTAATGTTCAAATCTTTTTTTTTAGACAAAAGACCTGTTCCCATGTGAGCTATCTAAATCTCAATTGAATTTTCCGGTGTTTTTTGGTTGGTCACTTCCATATTTTGTTGGTTCCGACCTTATTGGAGTGGCAGTGATATAGGAAATAGTTCCAGTCTAATCCTAATGACAATAGTAAAAGAGCCTTTATTTAATATATTCTATTTAAAATTTCAGATAACAGAAACGAACAAAGAAGTAGAATCTAAACCAGCGCTGATCAACAAAGCTTGTTACGAGGAAGGTTGGTTGTTCCGTGTGAAGCTGGCGAGTCCCGAGGAACTGCATCAGCTGATGGATCAGGCTGCATACGACAAGTACCTCGAGGAGCACTGACCAGCCACCTAGCTTAGATATAGGACCGTATTTATACTGTTGTTGTATTTCCCCTTGCATTGATCGACTCACACTAGATATAAGTTGTGTTCATTACTCGTGTATGTCAAACATTCAACCAAGCTTTGGATGCGGATTCCTGGCTCCGAATGCCATTCAACTTGACCGTGGTTTTCAATAGCGTCGACAGAAGCTATGAACATCCTACACAGGCTCTCTTTACTCATAGTATGTTATGTTAAACTAAATAGGTTTCTTAATGTGTTGTGATAATTAAAGGTTTCTTATTACTTGTTTCGTTTATTCACCTACTACCTGTTAGTGACGCAACGATCGGTGCAAAATTATTACGTTATTAATATCGTCCGAGGTTGAGTAGTTCTAAATAATTTGAAAGAATACGTTTTTACCTTAGAATAATAACACATATATATAGGTAACACTAATGCATTCCGCACTGAGGTAACAACAACATAGATATTTTCAATATTTTTCAAATTATTAAAAATGAACAGGTTTCTGTAATTTTTTCCTGAATAGTGTGTTGATAATAACTCAAATCATTTTTGCGTATTAATAGCATGCATATATCTTGTAAATAACCTAGAGTATATATATATTACATACGAATAATAAGTTCAAGTTTACTGTTATAATCAATAAATGAAAGTGTTTTTTTATTATACTTTATTGAAACATTGAAATAGATGGTTCATTATTGACTGAGTCAAGTAACAAATACAACAAACTTCTAACTAACGTTGTAAAAAATAAATAAAAATAAAATCAATAACGCAACCTAAGTGAAAATTTGTAAAGAGTTCACTTAAGCGCGGCAGCACCAGATATGATTTCAATAAGCTCCCGGGTGATGACGGCCTGCCGGGTCCTATTGAACAGCAGCGTCAACTTTCTGATCATTTCATCCGCGTTCTTGGTGGCGTTGTCCATGGCGGACATGCGCGAGGACTGTTCCGAGGCGGCGCCCTCCTTCAGCGCGTAGTACAGCAGCGCAACCAGCGTCCATTCCGCGTAGCTCTCTATCGCTTCCGCATCCACGCCATCGAACGCCATCATGTTCGGCGCCGTCTGCCGAGTATTTATTCATACGTTCCATTTCAAGTATTCATTAAGTACTTAAGATGTGTATACCTACTATTCTAAGCTATTCCTTTTTTAGAAATAAATATAATGCTTGTTTATTATAATCTTCAGGTGACTCAACAGAAATTTAATACTACATCGATCCAAAATTTTTATACTTCCTTTACCAAAGATCTGTAAACTGATTCTTTATTAATCTGATTTCGACAAAAAATAACAACTCTTTCACCCTATATTTGTATAATGATCACGAGTTTGCGATCAAAAATATTTTTTATTCCTTTAGGCTTAACACTACGTTCACTAACCAAATTAACAGTAGATTGTCTCGTAGCCTCGTAGATGGTACTACATTATAAATGTGAAAGTTTATGAGATTGTATGGTATGTACAACATGTTTGTTTGTTATTTTTACACGCAAGAACGGCTGGACCGATTTTGTTCAAATTTGGTGCGCCAGAACTGACTCACCTCAATCTTCTCCTTGGCGAACACTGGCACTACATCGAGCTCGTACTTGACTGGTGAATAGTACTTGTTGTAGTAAATCTCGCCCATGTCGTAAGAGTAGCCAGCCTGCGTTATCACGGTTGCGATCACGGACGCGTCCGCGAACCCGGGCGACAACCGACCCACCTGAAACATGAAATGAAATAATACCAATACATTAAGCACCATTATATTACCAATATTAATTTATTAATAATATATTGAATAAAGTCACGGGGAAAAGCTAGTAATATATAAAAATAACTTTATGTACTTAGGTACAAGTATGTATATCTACTACAAATTGAATGATTTGATCCCAGTAATATTATAAACGCGACTGATTGTTAGTGTAGATGGATGCATGTTTGTTCATCGAATAATTGAATTAATTTAAATGAAATTTTGCACAGATATAGATTATAGTCTGAAATTACACTTAGGCTAGTTTACCTACATATGGTTAAGCCTAGCCTGGGCTAAGCCGCTGGCAGAAGCTAGCCCACCATACAAATGCTCGGAGGCAAGCTGGTCCTGCTAACAGGATACCTTTAGTAAATGCAATTATTCTTTATCTTTGGAATATAGGTGCTAAACAAAAATCATAGATCTAATAGCTTGTTCTTCTCCATAGAAATGAGCATATAGCCATTTAAGAACGAGCAAATAGCTTCACTAGATAGCTGACCGACAGATACTTTTTTAAACTTTTCACCTTCAAATATTTTTTGTTTGATGTTAAAAAGTAATGTCTATACTAATATTGTAAAGAGGTAAAATTTGTAAATTTGTATGTTTGTAAGTTTGTGTGTAGGGGGTAATCTTTGGAACCGCTGGTCGCATTTCCAAAATTCTTTCACTGATAGATAGCTACAATGTTTCTGAGTGCTTATAGGCTATAAAACATCACGCTACGATTAAATAAGGCCGAGGAGCGGGTGAAACCACGCGAGAGTAGGTAGTATTTTATAATAATATAATTATAATAATCGAATTCAATAAAATAATTTGATTTGATTGTAATTTAAGGGACACAGAGCCAGCACATTACAAAATACATTTTTATTTAAAAACAAAACGTTATTTTTATATTTCACTTTTATTTGCATGTTCCTATAACACAACACGAAATGTAAACCTTGTTAGGGGATCGAGTCCAAAACTTGCTAATAGAGTAATGCGGTGCTAAGGGGGACGTATTGGTAAGGAGTACGCACATCTTTGATGCTGACGAGCATGCTCTGCGAGTAGATTCGGCGCAGAATGGAGCGGGACTTGTCCCCCACGCAAACCAGCTTGTGGGACTCACCGTCGGCCGCGCGATTCGTGAAGTCTCGTTTGATGCGTCGAGCGACGCCAGTGTGTACGCCACCGCAAAGACCTGTTACAACATACATATGTGGCAGCCACTTACTCTTATCCATTTAGTTCTGTACCTTATTTGTGACATTTGTGGGACCCGGGACAGTCCCCAATTTAGTCTTAAGCTACCATAGCTTCGAAGTTAGTAAAGGTTCTCTCGTGCATGGGGCGAGCTCGAAACCTGGCAAGTACCAATTTGACGTTTTTGGACATTCTAAGTTTATTTAGACACCACCGACAAGCTTAAAATCGTCATGCTGCCTAAAGCAAGCGTGGTAACCTAATGCTCAAACTTTCGAGTGACAAGAGGCCTTTGCTCGGCAATTGACACTGATAGCCTGATGATGAAGATGATAATTGTTCCAGCTGTCTTTACGAATAAACCAATCAAAAACAATAACATGCTAATCTACTCGTTGTACGATTATACAGTTGTGGCTGTAGTTTATGGCACATCAAAAACCAATCGTACGGCTTTCGTATACGTATGTAATTACTGCTTTACTTATTACTTAGGTTGGCAATCACTGATCAATGCTTTGCAATGTCCATGAGGTAACTGCTACTAAAAATGACAAGGGGTATTTTCTTCCTTAGAGCATACGCATGTATAAGAGACATCATGTGGAGGAGGCGTGAAGCTGTGCGCGCCTGTCTACACGTGCGCCTATGCGTTGCCTGCACTCGTTATCACCCGCAGCGCGCAGGGGCAACGATAAACACACAGATCACCTTTTAATACAACAACATATCTTGTGTCAATAAGACATATTGTAATTTCTTATGGTTGGTAACGCAGTCTCGCTCTTTCTTTAAGAAATGTTCCCAAGCTTCTGATTACAAGAATTAAACCATTGCTTCTTGCTGACGATTTCAAGTTTCCCAATCAGTAATTATCGATCATATTCATTACAAATACTTATCTAAAGACTTCCTCTTTATTTCCGTGAAACAAGAGGAATGCGTAGCGCGTCAAGTATAACGTCAAATGATAAGAAAAAATCTGTTGGTATTCTTGTGGACATTACCTTCAAAACCTTATTAGCGTTAAAGTAAATAACATATACATATATCACACATACGTTTCATACATATATAGTTTCATACATATACGTAATTGTCCACTGGGAAATAATTTTATTATCAGCCGCATTGGTGTATGTGTAGCTACGAGTAATCGCAACCTCGTTATTGCGTTCTAATTCAATTTCTTGTGTAATGTATTATTTTAAAAACAGTCAATTGATGAAAACTTGAACTTTATTGCAGCAGCCAGACGACTTGACTGATAGCTAGTAAACAACCTCAGATTTAATTGATATCTAAGTATTTAAAACTCGCTCCGGTTTCCGGTAAACAGAGAGGCTCGCTGCCTGCCATGCCCAGCAGATCTATATACGCAATTTATACTACGGGCAAATCAGATCAATGTTAGAAAGTTAAATAAAGTTAAATTGTCCATATTATAAAAAAATACGTTATTATAAATAATACATACAAATTATAATATTCCTTTTGTAAGAGAAAAAACATCGATAATTTAACTTGATGACACGAAATGTTTAATTGTATTTTTTTTTCTGAAATTGGAAGACGAAAATGAATCTGGATTAGCATCATTTGAAGTAGGCATATAGCCGCTAACGGAGTACCATTTTAAAAAAAGAGTGGCTTCGTTTAAATAATTTAAGCGAATAACACATGTTTTTTAGAAAACAGGAATCTGATACCGTTCTTTATTTATTGATAGATTATTTATTCACTATAATTATTTAAGTTTGTTATGGAGTCACGAATAATTAAGACCGGAGTACTTTTACGACACCCTATATAAGGGACATAGAACAAGCGCGTTGGTACTTCGTCAGCTCGAAGAAGTTACAAATATTATGTAGAAAATGTAGGTATATTTTTACTGTATCCACGATACTATAACCTCTGACATTGGTTGCAGCAAAATAAAGCTAAGGGAAGCAAATCATATATAAGTATTTTATTAAGGAGTAGGCAAAATGCGTTTTGCTTTTTTTGGTACCTAAATACGTGTAAGGTTTAAAATATTAAGTGGTCACTTAATTAGTCGGTATTAGTAGATATGCGAATAATAGCGGGATAGTATTTGGGTATGGTTGCGGTCGATGCGCCGTGATCCGTCGATAACCTCGTAGCTGCTTAACTGTGCGTATCTGGCACCGCCCGCCTGCGTCTGCGCCAGAGCCGCGCCGCCGCGAGCCTCGAGCCCGCGCTTATCACTTCCGCTTGTTTTTCTAACGCTACAGTTTCATTGGTATTGACATTTATGAGAAAATGTTGTTAAACATTTTACCTATCAATGAACAATCTGGAAGGGGTGGTCAATAGCCGCTTCTAGATAAGATTGTTTTATAATTTTAGCGATTATTTTATTAAATATAATGACATGCTATTTTGTTTTATTTTATATGGCGTAAATTACTTCTGAGATTGAATATAAATTAAAAAAGAGGTTATCACGTAAAACCCTTGGCCGACTTCTTGGCTGGTTATCAGCTCGCGTCGACCCCAATGCATCCCTTTCGGAAGTTTTGATTAAGGCAAATAATGCGGAGTGGCCTTGGGACAAAATGACAAATGATGCAATAGCTTCACTGCTTACAAATAAATGAACAATGAAACTAATTTAAGACTCTATCATTGAACTAGCTTTAAAACTAGTTGTACCTACTATTACCCGATACTATTGATTCTATTGTCTCATAATTTTGCCTAGACTAAGAAAGTTCGAGTTTAATTTAGGCGACTTTAAAATCTACAATATTAGTTGTGATATGTGGTTAGCTGAAATTCGGAATCTATTAATAACCTAGCAAATAAAAAATAAGGCAGTTTTAGAGACAGATCTAAATTTATTTATTTATTTATTTATTTAGAAAACCAACAGCGATACATGTGGTATAATACAAATAAAGATATTACAGTTTAGTAAGGCTAATAATAGGTTTCCCTGCTTAACTTAATTTGTGTTTACCATGCGAACGGACTTTAACCAACTAAACTAAAGATTTTACCAACAGATGACTATAAAGAAGATACGTAATAGTGAAAACAGTTTAGCGGCCTACCTCTGTCAGAAGTCATTGCGATGTAAATCCTCTTCAGCTTTTTATCTTTCTCTGTGGTTGCAGTCTGAGGGCTGCCGGGTTCTGTTGGTGGTGGCTTCTTCTCAGTCTTCTTTGTCTTGTGATCACCAGATGGGACGTCCACAGGCCCCAGCACAAGATGTGAGCTCTCGTAGAACTTGCGGGGAGCGTAGCCAAACGGCCGCGCTGCCTGTAATTCGCGCTCTGCTTTCGTAAACCTGCATTTAGGCAATAATATTATTAAACATAAATAAAAATATATGGGAGAGTTTAATGTTTCACTGTGTATTTCAAGTTACCGGAGTCCTTCCATCCCGTTATCCTTAAACCCCTAAACACATATCCTTCACAATCCTCACAACCAAAAATACCGAAACGATAAAGAATCTTTACTTTATTATGAGAAATACTCCTCTCGCTCCCGAGAGGGAGTATCAGGCTCATACCGACTCCGTTTTTTCTCCTGCTCCGAACCGGAACCGCGCTTATGTCCAAAATTATAATCGTCGCGCGGACCCCTACGCCCGGAGCGTCTCATACCGCGACGGCTGGGTCGTAAGGAGGATATTTCCCTCAGGCACTTCGCATGCTTCTTAGTAAGCTCTGAGATCGCTGTGAACATGACGCCCAGCCCTGGCAGGGCACGCCACCACCATATGATCCACCGTGTCCCTCACAATGACCGTCACCCGGGCATTTCCTCCTATAAAAACTACTACAAAACTATAAAATGTCTGACGTTAAAAAAGAACATTTTCCAATACATGCGTGGTCCACTGTGCCCTACCATATTCCACCTGTACACGGTGTCTAAGACTGTAATTAGAACACACTACAACTACAACTAAGCTCAAGAATTGAAACACACACAACATCCACATCACGTCACTGTGTTAGGTACTATACATTACATAAGCGTTATAATTTACTAATAAAATTACTTGCTGGCTGACACCATCTTCATGGTTTTAGTGATCTTTTGAATGTTTTTGACTGATTTTAGCCGTATGGACAATTGTTTTAGCTGGACCATTGTAAAGGCTCTGTTTAATCAGAAACTTCTGTTAATAATATAACTATTTATTTAATACCAAACATTAAACTAAGCTGTCATTGCGGAAAATAATCAAAACAATAATAATAATAAACTATTATTATTTTGTCAGATGTCACGTTGTCAACCTTCTTGTCAATGTACCATAGACGATGCATGAAATGTATAGGAACTATGTAGTTTATGAACACGTACTGAGCGGTGGTTTGGTTGTAGCTAATAGAACTTCTGAGCATATTTTATTTATATTGAGTATCTATAGCTATACTAATTGTACTAATATTACGGAGGTAAAATTTGTAAGATTGTATGTAGGGGGATATTTTGATTTTCTAAAATCCTTCACTGATAAATAGCTACGATGTTCGTGAATGGCTATAGGTTAAAAATTATAACATTAATAAAATAAACGCGTATAAACTATTTTGAAAATTGCATCAAGCAGTAGCAGCAACATACCTACTATTATAATATTGTATTTCAACAATTCATCCCATACCAGGGCATGGAGATGTAACTCTCCATGTACCTACTGATATAAAGAAAACACTCTGCCTACCTATTTCTGAAACTTTCATGTTTTTTAACATTGTTTTGCCTCCATTTATTGATGTCGTATTAAAATGGGTTTTTGCGCCTTTATTCAGATATATTTCCAATTTTTGCCATTTCACCACTTTAAGTATTATCATACAAACGGCAAAACATCACCGGCAGATGTTCGAGTTTTTTTGTGCAAAACGCTAAAGAATAAAATTTTTTCTCAAAGTCTGCGTTTCTAGAAAGTAACAACGAGGCCCAGCCTAGTTATCGCCAAGTTTGACGTGTACATATAGGTTGCAAATTGGTAGGAGTTCTACATCGTTGTTCGCCATGCCACATCCTAATTCATCACCGCGAATTAGGGACCATTTTTGAGTTACGACCTTTTGGGGATCAATTAACCTCACTCACACAGCGAAACAAAATATTTATCCTCAATGAACCAGATTCTCGTCTCCATGATACCATCTTACAGAATTGTACCGCGAGGTGCATGATGACGTAGTGTTGTAGAAATGAGTGTTCCGTATCCATTTCGTTCCAAACTGAAGGTGGTTTGGAACGAAACGGATACGGATTTGGCAGTGACATCAGCTTCAGGAACAGCTGTTCCTACATGGTCCGCAACGCACATAAGTGATGCAACGATCACTTACCATCAGACGGCCGTATAAAACACAGGATATCTCTAGCATAGATAGATAGATAGATAGATAGCATAGATAGATATATCTTGCATTTACTAAGCGCTACCAAATTGTCAAAATAGTTATAAGGCTACAAAAGAACTGCTAGTGATTGCAATTTACAACGATTTCACAATGTGGCGTGTCCAATTGCCCATCTCGGAGTAAACAGAAGAAATCAGTATGGCGCCTGTCCAGCTGAGTTACTTAACCTAAACTACTGCAACAACGCCTTGTTTTGAGTAGTTCTGTGGCCTTGAGAAATGGCGTTTCAGTTCCTGCAATATTCTGCGTGGTTAAGACAAAGGCTTTATTATAAAAGTACTTCGTTGAAACGGTTTCAGTCAATAACAGTCGGTACAGTGTTGAGAGCTCGGTGGACACGCTCGCGCTGCTGAGGACATTCACTTGTTATTGAGGTAGGATTGGACTCTTGTGTGTTTTCAGCCTTATTATTTAGTGCTATAAGAACTGCTCTAACGTAGCAAATGTTTTATAGTGTGTGTGTGTGTGTGTTTGTATTCCGTGTGCTGTCATTAGGTACATATACTCGGAATTTTAATTCCATTCCAGATTTGACAATTTCAGTGTTGCGACGTTATGACACGTAATAAATAGTGACGTTGCGAAATTATTCGATATGGAAATCGAATATTTCTCAATCGATTCCTCTCGTTTATAAATTTACTCTCGTAAACTAAGTTTATCAGGAAATAAATATTTCTGAACCGATAATTTAGTTTTGACAATTAATTAACGATCTGAGACTTTTCTTTTGTAATTGTGTGTGAAATTAATAAAAAAATGTGATCATGAAGGAACGTGACAAATAAAACAGACATTTTATAAATTGTCGCCGTCATCGCTATCGCTATCGCCGTTACTCTATGTAACATTTATTATGAATTGTGTCTTTGATATTTATTGTCAATTAACATATCTAGCTTACTCATTTTTTCCTCTTCTTTGAAAACATGGGATACACATTTAGACCATTCGGTAGCCGTAATTTTTTGAATGCCTTCCTGAAACTCATTCACTGATTGTTTATCGATTTTTGTGTTCATCACTACACTGTTATATGTGGTATCATTATTTCACAAAATGACAGTGGTCAATGTCAAATCAGGAATCGAATTAAAAGTCTGACTATAGTATAAAACAAAGTCGTTTTCTCTGTCCCTATTTCCCTCATGTATGTGTCACACTCAAAACTCATAACAAGTCAATACCACTTTTGACAACTTCCTGGTAAAGCCATTTTTAGACTGCGAAATCAGTTAAAATTGTTTTTAAGTAAGGTCATCCGTCAAAAGTATTTTTGCCTATTTTTGCAGTCAAAAGTAGTATTGACTGGTTATTAGTTTTGACTGTAACATATACATATACCAATTAATATGTACCAAAATGTAGTAAGTACCTTCAGATAACTTTTGGGTTCATATTTCATTTTCATTTTAATCGATATTACAATTTTTGATTGTTGTAATTAAAGTAGTATTTACGTATATTATTGATGGCACTGAGCAGTAAACGGTATCTACCTGACACTGACTCTAGGCCTGAGATTACTCCGCACACGTTTTATTATGATTACATCAGTCGGTCAGTTATCAAACACGATGATAATTAATTTATTAGATACCTACGACTTAACTTGGAATTCACAAGTTTCATTCTAGAAGTTTTTTCCTCCGGTTTTTAGTAGTAACATACCTAACCAGTTTATATGATAAGTGACTAGTTACTGCTAACAGTAACGACGTAATTGATTTCGATAGTCGAGCTGTTTATCAAGACAATTGAACGTTTAATTCACTTTAGTTTTATGTCCCGAGATAAAGAGATAACATATCGAGAGCGGTGCTCTCCGCCTCTGACCTCCTGACGCGGACGGCAGGATCGAAATTATTTCGATAGCGATGCAATTCATCAATGAACTCTAACATTAACACTTCTTAACACAGCTTGCTCTGGTATTTAAACCTCAATCATAGAACATCTATTTCAAGTTGGAGGTGTCATTGTTCAATAGAAATTTAAGAACTAAGAAAAACTAACTGTAATTGTCATTATTTTCAACATTTTTTCTTAATAACCTTTAGAATTAAGAATCATATTACCATAATATGAACAAGCTACATAGATACATGTAAAAAAAAACAAAACAAGAGAATAACAATAATAAATACCCCGAATACTAATGGCGTCGTATTTCGTAAGAACAAGGTCAACATAAGTATAGCAGGCGCAAGTAAATAAATAATAAATCGAAATACTTAATTGACTTTTTATAACAATATAATTTACGTACAAAAAGTCCCAAACGCAATAAAGCAGTAACATTGCATAGACTAACTTTTTATCTAATACATTGAAGTGACTAACGAACTCTGCTCTGCGGCCTTTTGGATATGGTACACACCTACTTTTAGCCTACACACCTACATTTAGCCGGGTTACAAGTGTAATCATTTAGCACAGACTCAGCCCGGAACGAGAGAAGGAACAGGGGGTTTTTTGTTAGTAAGTCTCTCTCTCTCTCGCCCTCCCCGTTCCCGTAGGGTGGGAAAAGTAATTATTTTTACAATACTCTTTATAAAGATACCCTCCAAAAAAACTTCACATTTACGTACTCACCATAATAGCAGACCGACTGACCACCGACTGCCTGGTGCCCTGTGCTTTGAAACATGATTACTCACAAAGAACAGTCAGAAAGATTTTTTGCGTAGATTGATGACATATGTTATGATAATGCGACCAGTAAATATCGAAGTTGTTTATTAGTTGTTATTATTGAAATGCCGCATCCAAGACGTGCGGTCAGTGGTGCGTGTCGTGACGTCACAAGAGTCTCATAAAAGCTGCGCGCGCGCCGCTCGCGTTTGTTTATACGCAAAGCGTTAGAGTCGCCCACAGTGTCACATCGGTGTGTTGAGAGCTTCAAGATGATGAGAGTACAACCAGAACGTGAGGAAGTGAAGCTTTCCTCCTCACCTCCCGACAAGGTTAGTCCTCACTCCTCCTGCCTCCATATAATAACATATTAAGCTCGCGAAACGCAAATTGTCTCTGATTCTTTATACTTTCCAGCAGTTGATTTATTTTGTGTACGAGTTATAATTATCGTATGAACTGGTTATGGAACAACAGCTTTGCAATAGCGAACCAATTAATATAAATGCTCAAGTAATTAATGTTTATGAACGAGTGGTTGTCAGCGTTGGGGTAATATACCCCTTAGCGTCGGTAAATAAATATAAGACTTCAGCAAGACAAAACAAATTGAGAGAGCTTGTGACATTGAATTAAAACAAAAATCAATAAAATTTTATCTTAAGCCAACCCTTGATCTTTGTCAAAAGCTTTTCTTAAATTTCTATAACAAGAGTTGTTAATGTTTAACCGTAATCATTGGTAGATGTAACCCACAATAAAATTTGTATTTATAGATAAATACAAAGATTGTGTTTAAGAGAAAGCAGGCAGGCAGTTTAGGTATATCTAGTCAAGATCGTTAAATTATATTATTTATTTACATTTAAGCGGACTCACAGCTTTATACTAAAGCAAGTGATCAAAGGCTTATTGAGAATGCTATTGACTCTATCATTCTATCTACTAAAATTATATTAGGTAAAAACATACTCATACTATGATTACAAACTATAAAGTTAATACTTGCGGCTCAGAATATAAGTGTAGTAGGTAAGATAAGGTTAGCTTACCTATTAATAATTTGTTTCTATTACAAATGATTTGATAAATTTCCCTCTTGTTATATCTATACTAATATTATAAAGAGGTAAAATTTGTAAGTTTGTATGTAGGGGGTAATCTTTGGAACCGCCGGTCGGATTGCCAAAATTCTTTTACTGATAGGTAGCTACAATGTTCCTGAGGCTATAGAACATCACGCTACGATTAAATGGAGCCGAGCAGCGGGTGCAACCGCGCGAGATTAGCTTGTTACTTATTTTCTGATATATACATTTAGACAATTCTTTAGAATATTGCTAAAAAAAATGAATCTAAATTTCAATGGGTCACGGCACTACGGGTGAACGGCTTGACCGATTCCGATAATTGTTTTTTAATGTGTATGTTAGCATCTTAAAAATTTCTTATACAAACAATTAAGTAAACTTGAAATGGAGTAAATCGGGAATTGGCGCTTTGATAACAAAACAAATGACTGACACTGATGTTTTTGGACAACATTTCGATGCAGTAAAGAGGCATTTGTTATATTTTGAGCTGACAAGTTTGTTTCTTTGATCGCGCTAATCTTAGTAAGTACTGGTTCGAATTAAACGCATTCACAAAACGGATTTTGTCTGTTCTCTTTGTTTTGATAAAATGCAGCAGCAGATGAAATAACGCTGGAATACTTAGATATTTCTAAGTAATAAATATTGCTAATAACTCATTCTTGTACACATGCCTTACCCGGAAACATACCAAATGCCTTACCAAACACACACAACAAATCGCAAGCTTGTTCCTTTTACAGTATTTAGTAAGATGAAACATTTATACATGTAAACAAAGTAATTAATATTAATGCTATTTTCTTATTAACTACTCAGCGATACTATATAATGTCCAAGAATGTAATCGTGTTCAATCGGTCATGCAACCGACTACTCTGGCGCAACATGTCGTAGATCTGGCTTCATCATTTTAAGACTAGCTACTTTTACGCGGTTTCACCCTCTGCTACAAATACTAGCGTGATGTTAACTATGATACTCGACAAATAAATTAACAAACACAAAAATAATTGTTAAAATCAAAAGAGTAGTTTCGGAGATTAGCGCGTTCAAACAAACTCTTCAGCTTCATAATAGAAAATCATATAAATAGTATATAGATTTGTGCTTGGTACTGTTCTATATTGTCTGTAAGATCATCAGTCTGGCTGTTTTGATAAGAGATGATATTCGCTAATGAATAGCTCTCTATAGGCTGAAGATTCCATCCTAGGCCCTAAATATTAACCTGAACTTGGCCAATTGCATGTTGTCTTTCTAGAAGGAAATTTTTACTATCTAAGTGGTATACTTACTACTACTATTAAATATGTAAATGAATCCCAATTTCAATGGAAGACCAACATATCCTAGGCAATACAGATCCTATCCACATAAAGTATTCGATAAAAAGAAAAAGAGTCAATTGTATAAAATAAAAATAGGCAATTGTGTAAAATAAAATAAAAATACAAAATTATATAGTTTTAATAGTGTATGATTTCGGAAGAGAACTAAAAATCGGAATATAATGTTTTAAAATAAAACGAAGGTAATTTAAAAATTAAAAAAAATAAAAATTCGTTCTCAGTGTTAGAAACCTGAGTATTTATTAAAAACTGCAATTAATACTTACTGAGGAAAGGGATAACTGCAAACTATGAAATAATACAACTATGCGGTAAAATGTTATTTTTAAACTTTTCAAGAATTGATCGGCTTGCAATTTTCGAAATATTTCATATATTTTCGGCGTATACGTTGATTTAGAAGTTTGATTTTTTCACAACTCCATTAATCTGAACATTCTATAAATTTTATCTGAATGGGTTTCTGAAAAATAGGGCTTGACTTAAGGACGGAGAGTGGATGGCTATATTATAAAGAAGGTACTACAAGGGTGACGTTTCTTACTTTCAAGGTTCTGTGCGAAAAATTCAACGAAAAGTGGCACTTAACTATCAACATAATAAATCAAAATTGGATTATTAGAATATTTAAGTTAGATTAGAGTTTTTAGCATTTGAATGTTTCCAAAACACGTTTTAAAACTGGTTCAAAACACTTAGCGGTAGTTGGAGCAGAATATAATTATACAGGATGTAGGCAAACTACTAGGCCGATATTAGTTACTCGATATTTTAATGCTTCCAATTAGATTTGTCCTTCATTTAGTTCGTTTAGTAGCACGCTATCGACAAATACAGTGTATGTAGCTACCTGCATTGTGCAGTCTTTCGTGCATTGTTAACTTTACAGCAATTCAATGTTGTTCTCTTGATTGTGCTAAGATAAAGTAGTGTCTACTGTCTAATCAGCTGGTGAGTTTATCTCAAACAAAATCCTACACTCTTGTCAGAGTGGTCGTAATCATAGTATCTCCTTGGTGGCTGCCCTTACGTATTCTCGCCACTGATTTCTGATGTAACATTTTATAAGGTCCGTCCATCTATTTGGTGACCGACCCCGAGAACGCTGACCCTCTCTATTTTCCCTTGCTCCACTAGTCGTTTTCTGAGTGCGAGTTTGGTTTCGCTAAAGTGAGTGAGACGTTACCGCATTAGCCCTCCGATTGGTCGGTTAATTTGATTTTGGCCAATCAGAGTGCCGAACATCATAAACGTGTCGATCACCTTAATGTAAAGCGATCCCCATTTAGGTACTACAGGGTGGTATTGTTAATGCTGACCTAAGTCGTTAGAGGACATCACCTGCACAGCGCATGTGAAGCAATGCTCACATGGACTGTAGTGTGACTCAGTCGTGATTCGATTGAGCGACGTATCTCGTCATATTAAGGGCAGTTTTGCTGTGAACTGCATGAAACCGATTATGTCTGACAACTTGGAACGTGGCTCCAATGTTCATTAAACTAATTAAATATTACATAAGCGGAGTCAGCTCAGTGTCGCTGCGACACACCACCGCTGAGCTCATAGTCCGAGATAATTTTATCAATTTACTACGATTTCACAAAACAAATGTCACGAGTCACGCATTCAAACAAAGGTTATCTTTGACTTATGAATTTTTTTACTTATTATTGTGATGAGCAATCGAAGTAATAATGATAACATACTTTGTTATTATTAAATGTATATATTCGCAATAATATTTTAATTAAAGCAAAGATAAATATTTTGTGGCGTCATCCTTTATTGGGTTTAGATCGTAATAATCAACAAATCAATTAAAAATAATAGCGTGTGATGACAGCAGAGAATGATACGTTTATTTCTCCGCGGTAATAGGTTCTGCATATCACCGATGCTTAGCAATTAGTAGCAGTGGTCTGTTTTAAACATTAACCTTTTGGGTCCACTAGTGTACTGAGTTATATAGAAAACTCGTGATATACAAGTAGCAAATATAATAGGTAGCTGGAAGGAACCAACATCGACGGTCCTTTTCGATACATACGCACAATTAAACGTTACTTTTATGAAATAGAAGGCAAAAGGGTAGATAGGCAAAAGGCAAAAGGATACACTGTATTCGTTACTTCGAAATAAACACTAAGAAGATAATATTCCCAGTTCTGACGTCACTGTATATATAGAGTCTTGTTGCACACACGCTTGTATCATCAGCAGAAATGCGGCCAGCTCGGGGTTATCGCTAACTCCACGCAACCTGAATGTGGATGGAGGGGCGGCGGTCAGGGGTGGAGAGAAATTATGCTAGCGTGTTTAACACTCAATACTCAATATCTTTATTGCTTTTCCATAAGTATATTTAAAGGTGGTAACAATTTGTGTGAGATCAATTATGGACCCTGTAGGGCACAGCAAAATAAGGCAAACAGGATACTATAGGTACGAGACGAAGTATGTTAGGAAATAGAAATCGTTTATTTGCAACAATATTTTTATCAAGGTTTTATATAAAATGATAATGAATTATATTTGTAATGTCTACATGTTTTAGTTACTAATGTATATAATCGTTTCATTAACTACTTATAAATAAATAGAACAATCCGCACATACAACATAACCTACTTTTCCTTGAATACATGTGTATTGTGCCGTTATTGGTACAAATTCTATTCAGTTAATGACAATTTCGAATCTCCCATGCTGGCCTAGACTTAGAATACACTGCAATTTCCTCAACGATATCAAACTATTATAGTGAATTAAATTGACTATTTAAGGGCTGATTTTAATGGTTTGATAAAAGTTACCCGGGGAATAATTATGATGATGTCGCATCAGAATATTTGTATAACACAGTGAAAAATCAGCTCTAAGAGTAATTTTCGTCAGTAAACTTTGCGAGTACCTACCTATAACATATTACTCGCACATTTCGCCTGTTTAATTTAATTCCCTACACTAATTTCTGTTAAATCATTAACACAAAATACTTAAAAAATAACAAATATTGTATTGCAAACAAAAAAAAGATCTTAAGCTAGCCTTGGCTCAGCGGCTCCTGACGAAAAAACTTTCGCGTCCGATGAATATTTATATCTAAATATGCATTTCACTTTTGTTTCAGCCCAAACTCATGGAAGGGGGTAACTATATCCGCGAGGGACGGGACTCCAGCAAGTCCACGTGGCTGCTGTTCTCCCCTGCTACTCCTGACGAGGCTGGTGCACTCGCCAAGTTCCTCAGTGTATTCTCTTCGCATGGAGTCAACCTGATGCACATTGAATCGCGCTCGTCCGCGAGGCGGCCAGGGTATGAGTTCATGGTGGAATGCGAGCACGGGGCTGGAGACTTCGGTGCAGCTCTCGATGAGCTCAAGAATAACGTCGGCTACTTGAACATAATCTCTAGAAATTACAAGGACAACAGATGTAAGTTGAATATTATGAAGTAGATAGTGTTTTGGAAATCAAGCGATAAAAATCACTCACATTTTTATTATTAAAAGTTTATTTGGTTACATTATGATTTGGTGAAATAAAAACAGAAATATCCAAAACATGGTTCAAAATATTTACTATTTACCACGTTACAGATGCGGTGCCGTGGTTTCCCCGTCGTATCCGTGACTTGGACAGATTCGCCAACCAGATCCTATCTTACGGTGCGGAGTTAGACTCCGACCACCCTGGCTTCACCGACCCGGAGTACAGAGCTCGGCGCAAATATTTCGCGGACATTGCGTACAACTACAAGCACGGGCAGCCGCTGCCACACGTCGACTACACGGAGCAGGAGATCGCCACCTGGGGCGCTGTGTTCAGGAAGCTCACAGAACTGTACCCCACGCACGCTTGCAAGGAGCACAACCACGTCTTCCCGCTGCTCATTGAGAACTGCGGTTACAGGGAGGATAACATCCCGCAACTGGAGGACGTGTCTAACTTCCTCAAAGGTATGCCGATTGAATAAGTGTAACATACAACTAATAAATAAATCTATCTTCTTCTTCTAAAAATGAAAAACTGATACGGCAGGACCGAATTAAAAAACCTTATTTTAGTTTTGAAATATTTGTGGAAGTCCAGGGAAGGTTTAAATGGACAGAAGTTATGGTATGGGCGATACGGAGTTTGCCAAGACAGCTAGTATTTCTAAACGCTTTAGGCGGTACATCTTATGTAACAAAACTATTTTCAACAGACTGCACAGGCTTTACCCTGAGGCCGGTGGCCGGACTTCTCTCTTCGCGTGACTTCTTGGCGGGGCTGGCGTTCCGCGTGTTCCACAGCACGCAGTACATCAGACACCACTCGCGCCCCCTCTACACTCCGGAGCCCGACGTGTGCCACGAGCTGCTGGGCCACGCTCCCCTATTCGCAGACCCGGCCTTCGCACAGTTCTCACAGGAGATTGGTCTCGCTTCGCTTGGAGCGCCTGATGATTATATTGAGAAACTTGCCACCGTAAGTAGCTTTGGGCATAGTGACATCGAATGGGAACCAATGCAATAAATATACATTCAAATGGAATGTTTAAGCTAAGCTTTATCACCATGATGTTTGTTGCAGTGCTTTTGGTTCACGGTGGAGTTCGGTCTGTGCCGGCAAGAGGGTAAGCTGAAGGCTTTCGGTGCTGGCTTGTTATCTTCATTCGGAGAGCTACAATACTGCCTCTCCGACAAGCCAGAACTCCGGGAGTTCGACCCAGACACCACTGGCGCCACCAAGTATCCTATTACAGAGTACCAGCCCGTCTACTTCGTCGCGAACAGCTTCGAGGATGCTAAGGAGAAAATGATGTGAGTCCTTGTCTATGATGTACTACACATTCTACTTGCACATTTTTTTCTTAATAAATGTTGACCCACTATTTCCTGTGCTGTGAATGCATTTACATACATACAATTTTACATAGACATGATACCTAGACTCAAAACAACAGTTCATGGATAGCACAAAGTGTTGTTCCGTGCGGGAATCGAACCCGCGACACGTTGCTCAGCAGCTGGTTGCCCAGCCACAGCGTCAACTGTGCAGTCTTTAGATTGACTGAGAGTTTGGCAAGATATTTTATAAGCGTAAAATTGTACTAATTTGTGTGTGTTGTATAAATTACAGAAAATTCGCTCAAAAGATTCCCCGTGACTTCGGCGTTCGATACAACCCGTACACGCAGAGCGTTGACATCTTGGACTCGCCGCGACAGATGAAGGACCTGCTACGGGAGGTGCACCAGGAGATGAACCTGCTCCTCAACGCTATGGACAAGCTATAAAGCCGGAGACGTGGAGCTAGTGGTTACTTGCACATCGTGTTGTGGTCTGGCAGGACAGACATAACACAAGACCATTAATTCTACCTAAACTATCTTACAGTCGCGATGCTTGATAACTTTCAAACGACTGTTGACTATTCGAACTGTTATATAAAATTGCATGATACGGCCTAAATTATAGAATAAGTATATTCTCTATAATTTTATATAGGTATTATAAGTTATAAGTACTTGTTGATATACATAAGTGTTGTGTGCGATTACATACAATATGTACATGAAATGTTGCGGCATTGCATTGTTGAAACAATATTCTATTTGTTTTTAAAAGGTATTGTAAATAACTGATTTCTGTTAAGTTATCTTAAGTTTATTGTATTTTAAGTTTGATTTAAGATTATAAAATGTTTATTAATAAAAAATATTGTTAATGACTTTCATATTTTATTTATAAGCTCTTCCTCCTCCTCCTCCTCTTTCCTAAATAGTACAGTGCGGCCGACGTATCTTGGCGAGTCTGAAGTTAGCCGATTAGCGCAGTACACAATTTTGTTCCTCAAAGATCCATTGCGCAGACAAACGGCTAACTTCAGACTCGCCAAGATACGTCAGCCGCACTGTAGTAAGTAATGCCTTAGGCATTAAGCCAGCCTATGTGCCAATTGTGTCAGGTTTAAATAAATTAATAAACTAAGCTTCCTGTAATAAAAACTTTCTCCTTTGAGCGGGGAACTCATCAATTGATTACTCTCGCCCTGGGTGGGATGAGACAGCGTGACAGACTCTTACTGGCTAATAACCATCCCGTTCCTTCTCCTCCTTCATGGAAGGAGTGTTTGCTTCAGCCTCAACTAAAGTAAACACTTAGAAACCAAGTCACACCTTATTAAACATTAAATTCAAGTTACTAGAACTAGTCCTGCCTCCTCCTTTATGCCAGGCACTTTGGTTCAAACACACCTACAGAGATTTGAGTACAAGTTATTTAAGGGTTAAATAATAAACAACAATCACAATTAACCAACAATATATTTAAAAATTTGTACAGAATAAACTTAAGTACCTAGTACTTGTAGCAACTAATTAATTAAGATAAAATGACAAGATGACGCGCTACGTTATGTCACTTACATCTACAATCATAAATTAATAAATATCCTATAGAGGGCGCGCACGGGGCGGCGCATGCGCAAGCTACTCGCCGCCCCACTGCGCCCTCATCTTATTTACAATTTTAATGAAGTACTTTACTTACACAAATCGTCTATTTACAATACTGAACTGAATGTAATCGTATCCTCCGACGACGCCGAACGCCAGTGTTATCGATAGGCTATAGTGCCTGTAACTATTACAACTAGAATTACTGAAATATCCTACTGAGTTAGTTTTAAAGTGTAAAGATTGATAAGATTAAGTACATAACAAATCTCATGCTTTGTAGCTTGAAGACGGTTCAATTCCATAGATGGCTAAATATATTTTATGTCCAATGAAAACGTTGAGGAGTTGCGATTGCAAAACATTGCGGTTCGAGTGTTATATTTATTGATAGTCGCGCACTCGGCAGATGTGTCCTATGTGTCTAGTTAAGTACATAATATAAAGAATGAATGACAATAAATTATTGCGGTGAGCTGTATACAGTAGTACAACGTGAATATTAAAACATTTCGTATCGGCCTACTTACATATTTTGAAGTGAGAAATGGTTGACAAGATCACATTGATGGTGTGCGTATTAACTTAGTGTCGACAGTCTAGCAGTAACTACTTGTACGAAGACAGCGGCATCGTGTCACACCGACACTATAGCGGCAGAATGCTCTGGCTCTAATACCTCTAAATTGACTCTCTACTCGGCTTAAACTGGTGTCCGAATAATAAAATCTTATGTTGATATGTAGTTGAAATTGCTTTTGTAAATATCACGGGAAATCGGCACGTTCATGACCGACTTCAGCGGCAGCGCGCGGCAGAGCAGCTGGCGCTGGTCACGCGGGGAGACGGTCGCGCTGCGTCTCTCTCTTACACTTACGCCTACAGACTATACTCTGATCGCACAGGAATGTAATTAGTTAGGAATATATTCTACGAGTACTCTCTCAACTACTATTGCTTTTTCTTCACGTGGCTACCTCTTATTACTACGATTTGGCACTAAACTATAGTACTCTAAAGATTTATAAAATAGATAATCTTACATCAGTTGGATTTAAGTATAATATTATGAAATGTATAATATTGTAAACTAATCGAAAACAGTTACGATAGAGAACGTATCACAGTTACTGGAAATAAATAAATAAATACAACTTTTTACAATAAATATCAAACGTCCACATTTAGATTGTATAAATTATGTTTAGGTAAGTATTTTAGAATATGTATGTCGCAGCCAATCAGCTTCATAAGCCATTCAAAAATCGGCCTAGCCTGTTTAATTAATGGTATCGCAATACAAATCCGGTAGCTATCTATTCCTGATGACATTTTGTTTTCTGTGCCGGTTCCTACCCATTCTGCCAGCATATAAGGTTTATTTTTCTCAATTTTCGCGACATATATTTTTCTCGAGAAACTTAGCAATCTCATAATCAATAGAAAAGCTTACAAAGCTAATTGGCTGTGTCATGTATGTATAAAGCGTGCTGCTATATATAGTTATTGCAAGTATGAGATAGAATTATATCTTTGTCATAAGAATATTGATATCGCGATTGATTTGTACCTAGTTATACAACCGGACCATGTGTTGTATGTTATACATATATGTATAGGCAGAACTGAGACTTTACAATCGTATGTTTGTAGTACTTTAGACCCCGGGGCAGCTATAGGAGTGTTTGTAAACAGTTTCGAAGGACACGGAGAGTGACGCCGAGTGCACACTGGTACACTGAAGCTCAGCAGGCGAATGCTCAGCGGCTGGTCAGCAATAGTTCAGCAGCTCACACCTCACTTTGCATGCAGTGGATTGACGAGTCCTCCGACAGCTCATCCATTGAAGAATCCGTGAAAGACGTTCCATCTGTAAATGTTTATTATATCTCTCATTATCAAATTCATTATCAGCTCAAGGCTTGAAGTACAACTACGTTTAAATACTCAGGGTCGCTACAGACCTATGGAAGTTACTTAGTTAAATCAATTAGTTTATGTTGTAATCTTATGTAATTTGTTGTTCATAAAAACTGTTTTGTACCTATAAAGTAAGCCCCATTCGTGTGTTCAAATATTAGCTGCTTTGTCATAGATCTTAAGTTTTTTTTTTTATCTTACTTATTTGATGTTCGTTTGTGTTTTAGGGCAGTATAAGAACAAGACACTGGGATTGGTTCTTTCACAGGTTTTACTTTTTTCTTTTGACGGGCAAATATAATTAATATAATTATGCCCTAGGAGGGCTTGATGCTTTAGATGGGGCGTAAGGGAGTGACAGACTTTTAGTGACTTAAAGGACCCTATTTGTTATACTGCTCCGAGCTGATGCCGTGGCATTATTGCACTTGTACTATGCTTATCTGATAATTCTTAACGTGCAGTAGGAATATCCGTCGGTCTCATTAAACAGGGGCGAAAAAGAGGCTCCTTGGCATTTCACGCCACTGATCGACAGACACCAACCCGAGACTCTAGACACTCATTTAACCCATAAACTGTATACCGACCACACACATTACGCTGAAATGAACAAAGAGCAGATTCTTACCTATCGGTACAAAAGGTGGTTTGTTCTGGAACGAGTAGGTGAGGTGCAAGTTGATGGGGCGGCCAAACCCCGCCGGGTCTGCGTCACGGGACACCACTGCATAACACATAACACACGTAAACACATGACGAACTTAAAAACTATTCGCAGAGCACATAGTCGCGGCGCTAGCAACATCATTCGCCATGGTGGAGGTGTCGTGGGACATGCAGGTGACACTTGCTTCAACTATGAACATAGTAAAGCTCAACTATGATCAAAGTAGAAGCAATGACTCTTACTAGAGGTACTTGCGCAGAAGATACTAACATTGACTCTGTTTGCCCTTGCCAGTGTGCTGGTGCTTCTTCTGCCTGGCGCGACTGTTCTGGAACCAGACCTGCGTGACCCGCTTGCTGAGCCCCGTCACTTGCGCGATCCGCTCCAAGTCCTGACCGTCGGGGTTGGAGTCGAGCTGGAAGTTCGCCTGCAGCACCTGCAGCTGCTCCTCAGTGAAGGTTGTGCGCACGCGTTTCGCCTTGCTCTTGTGGTAGCCCTCCGAGTCGCAGCCATCTGAAGATCACGTCATTGTTATGTTAGTAACATACTTTACAAAAATTAATTTTGACTATTAAACATAAAATAATTAGACCTATAATTATTTAGGGAAGATTTTTCTTTGTCTATGTGAAGGCTTTGTTGAGATAAGTTTATGCATGAAATGCTCGTCGTCAATTTGTAAGTTCCATGACAAGCCTATAGCCATACAGGGTACAAACGCAGGCTCCATCTTGCCTGAGAGCTTCATAATACTTTTTTCCAAATCGAACCCTTGACCACTCCTTGTTCAAGAACACCAAGGTATGAAATTTATTTGACAGTTGGTTTGAAATGATGAATGTTAATTTCGAAACTAGAAGCAGGACAACTTTATAGTAATGGATCTAGTGAAAATACAACGACAACCAAAAAATGATTGCGAAAGATTCGGGATACAAACAAAGGTTTTTGTCAGGCTCGATGCATCACTTATTTTTTTTGATAATGGTGATTTATGTAGTTCAATATGCTTCAGCTAATACTCAAGAGTTTGAAATCTCACCATCAGAAGAAATGGACCCTCCGTCGAGTGTCTCCAGGTAGTGAGGCTTGCAGAGTACTCTGTCTTCGTGCAGCGCGAACTGCTCGCCGGTGGAGAGCTGGCGGCCGCAGGCGTCGCACGCGAAGCAGGCGAGGTGGTAGACTTGCTCGCGTGCCTTTCGCACCCAGTCTGACGACGAGATGCCGCGGCAGCACTTGGAGCACTTCGCGCCGAAACTCCTGCGCAAACACATACGTCATGCTGCCGGACTGGTCTTACGAACCTACACAACATCATCGCGAGCTCGCCGCGACTGGACTTACATACATACAAACACATACTAACCTTCCACCAGCCAATTACAAGCGAACATGGGCGACCTACAGCAAGGATCCATAGATTTTCAACATCTATTGTTTTTTCTCTATACTTGCAATAGGATTAAAGATATTTTAATACGATTACGCATACTACAAAAATAAGTGATAATATTTAAATATGGAATAGTTACAAAGGTCTTAATAAGGTCTCAATTACCCTGCTAATTAAGGTAAAACATAGAAATGCAGTTACATATTTATCATATCGTTAATAATTAATAACATAAATTGAAGTTGCACAGTAGGTCACACTACTAGCGTCGATGTGTGTACACTAAGTACATTAATAAGTATGAAATTTGTGTTTTACTATTGCAAACAATTGATGGTTTTTACCCAAAACCGCGAAATATACCATTCATGTGTAAATGTTAGCAATCGTAGATCATGCATGTAATTATTGTAAACGGTTTGTTTCGATGGCGAGTCAATGATACCAGTCGGCGTCGGCGAGACCTTGTCGGTGTCATTGAAGCATCACCGCCATTATAATTGCGCAAAGCACACATTGATCATAACAAAAAGAGTTCGCGGAGCGAATGTTGTTTTCTCGCAAAGCGGCCACGCCCGTCGCCCGTCCTGAGCCTGCGCCTTCTACGTGGATTAGTATCTATACCTAATTACACAAGATATAATTTAACAGTTTTCAATTAATTTCTACAAGGTACACTGTTTTACCCAGACCCAGCCAATAGCTAGAGGGAGCCAGTGAGCACTTTATTTATGTTGGATGCAGTTTATGGGTCATTATAGTTTGTACTGCCATAGTTGTTCCATATAGTAATATTGTCGATATGTTTTACGAGCGGACTGACATTAAAGCGCTGTCGCGGAGGAAGGCGCAAGGTGCACACCACCTTGCTTTATTTCTAACTGACATTTATTTATCAATTACACTAAAAGTCTTAATCTTTAATAATAAATATAAGTGGCTACTACTTTATTACTGAAACCTATCTAATATTTTTGAAAGGTAGTCGCTCAACTAGCGCATTTCTAAAAGGTACAGTAATTTAATATTATCTTAGAAATGAAGTCTATTTCTAACTGATTTCTACTCTAACCTAGCATTCATGTCAGTTAATCAATTGCAAGAAAACCGCGGCTCATCAACGCTAGAGGTGCATATAGAATTTAGATGTTCGTAATTAGCTTTAATTGTCTTGATATATGCGAAGGAATATCAAGCTTCATTGAGAAGCTGTATAAGGGAACCCGCAGCATAAACGCTCTTACAAATTAATCTTTTAAAAAACTGGATCATTTTTTTCCAAATAATATAAGGTACATAGGTACTAGGTATGGGAAAGATAGAAACAATGTTATAATGAATGATCCATTCATAAGAGGAAGGTGGGCTATGTTAACCAAGGCTAACATCACATTTCAAAAGCTGTCTATTTCATTTTCCTTTAAGTTTCAACCGCCCTCTAAAACCTCTCATTTTCAAGGAAACTTATTAGGTTGATGTGACGGTTGTTGATGTCCAAAGAAGCCCTAAAAATCTTTAACGTCTATAGCAGACAACAGTTTCTTTTAAAGGATATATTTATTAAAGGATATGAAACGTGCAAACATATCACCTGATGGTAAACGATCGTCACCGCTAATGGACATGTTACGAATGAGTAGCCGGCCTTAGGAGGGTTAAGAAATTGAGACTTCAGGAGAAATGGGGTTATGCCACCCGTAACCACAATCATTTGTCGAAACACAAAGCTGGCGATACGTTACGGCAGTATTCACTTAACACCCAAACTTCACGTAAAAGTTAAAACCTTAGTCTGGTTACGACGAATCAACCTGGGCCTAGTCAAAGAAGAACATAGAAAATATCGCGAAAGAGTTAAATGTTGTTAGAGGCTGTGACTAAAGGTAATCTTAAATGAAATATGGAAATAATGGGTACACAATCAATGGCCCACTTTACACAAGTAAAGGCTGCCATTAATGTGGTGTAATGAGTTTAATAAAATTGTGTCCTCGCATAACAAAACAAACAAAACATTATTTTGTTTATGAAAGTCGGCGCTCGTTATCAGCGCGAATGGTGAGCGACAACTGCGCGGCTCCCGGACCCCTCATTAACATTCGCGAGCCCTTCATATTTAATTAATTAAATAAACGCATGCAACACACCATTAACACGCTATCATATCACTTAACGCGAACATTAAAAAGGTCTTGTTTGTTTTTTATACTGCCAAATCTGGTGGCGCGCCGCCACTGCCGTTTTGCCCGGCTCCTGCCCGCTCCCCGACAATTCATTATTCTGATTATTCTTGATGTATGTCACAATAACTGCACTCATTTTAATCGTTTATTCCTAACGGTATCCCATTACTAAGCACGCTTGCTGGCTGACTGACAGTGCTTACTGAAGTAGATAGCTATCCCATTAACATTGATCTAGAAACTGATCTAAAATGATATTATTTATTTATCTCCTGCCGCAAAAATATATTTGAACTTAAGACGTTCCACTTAAAATAAAATCTCGAATCAAATATTGAGACAAAATGAATTCTATCAACGTGATGCCTATAACACATAATGCTACGTATGGTGTCCAGTTAAAACTGACTCAATGTTTTTCACTCAAATGAATGAAATGGGATCGAAAGAAAAAACTGAGAACAATTTAGTCAGCTAGTACGAGTTGTGATGGTGTATTAAAATTTTAACATCTACAAAATTACCTGGCCTATGCGAAACTTAATTACATCGGTTCGACTTAAATTGTTGCGCTGACAATGTTATATAATAACAGATGGCTTGATGTGTCTTTATCATTTATAAAGATATATGAATTGCATTAATGGAGGCACTTACACACGCGCACACCGCTACACTATCGATAACAGAGCTGTACACAAAGTGCAAAATCGCGTGTTACACGTATATTAATTCAGTCAGTCCCGTCTCTTATCGGCGCTATCCACACCAATATTCCAAAAGCACGATTTGCATTTCAAAACGTAGCGTCTTCGGACAGAAGCACCGTTTCACGAGCGCTATCACCACTTATTAACATTTTGTCGTCGGCTGAATCAATTAACTGCGGTCCTCGCATAATAATTAACTAAGTGACAGATTAACAAGTTTTAACACTCGGCGATAATGAAGATGTCGCGTACCGGAGCCAGATAAGAGTGTTCCCTATTCATGGGGCCTATGGAGGGTCGGTGGAGGTCTAAATCTTGCTTGCTCGACGCTATCTATATACACTGAGAACCATTCGGTATTTCTGTTTATTAAACGGATGACCAAATCCGTGTATCCCGAGGGCGTTTGACAAAATCGGGTGCGTGCCGTGCGCGGGCGCAACGCGGTCCGCCCGCGGCACTCTCATAAATCGTCGCTCGTTGATTGCTTTCCGCGCGCGCGCCTCTCCCTTGCCTGCCATCACATTTTAATATCCATTCAGAATCGCGTAGCGTCTCTCCGTCCTCCTCTGTCCGATGTATGATTTAAGTTATTTGTTTTAGATGGTGTTGTACGGAGCGAGATATAGTGCAGCGTTATTCTACAGTTTGTTTTAACAATTTGGAGTCAGTGTTACAAGCGAGGTGCCGCGGGCGACACTGAGCGATGGCCGCGCGCCGACACAATGCGCCACAATAATATAACCTTCACGAACACTGGACCACTGATTTGTTACTATAACTTTTTTAATTACTTTGCTTTTATAAGAGTTAATGACACATAAATTGTGATCAACAGCTCGGTCGAATGACGAGCACCGTCACCCGGACCGCGTAGGCGCTTGTTACCTATTACTTCTATATTATTGTATTACCTTTAATATATTTATGTTTGTACAAATACATACCTGTTTCTAATAAGTAACGTCGACTAGGTACGAGATATATAATAGTGTTTAAATTTGTTTGAAAATTCGAAAACAATATTGTTGTAGCGTTAGTTTCATGTAAATTGGGAACAAGGGAGAGAGAATAATAATTGTAAATCGAGTAACAGCGCAGATTACTCTCTACATTAAGGTCTGTTCACATCAGTGTACGTTTAAGGTTATACGTTTAAGTTTTTGCAATACGTTTAGAAACTGACTAATTTCTGGTGCTTGAAGAGTATAATGGCTGTACAACAAGCCTTGCCTGCTTGCTTGGCTTTCGCTCAAATAAATTGTTCTCACGATACGTGGCTCCCAAGTTTATTTGTTTTGAATTATTTGTAGGTATGTTTTACAACAATTCTAAATGAATCCAAAACGCTTAACCCCATTGGTTGTTTTAAAATAGCATCATGTTCAGAACATTGAATCAGCCGGCAGGCGCGTTACCGAGCCGAGTTCGAGTCTCGCTATTTCAAGTTATGATAAGGCTAGACTGCATCAGGTTGCCATTGTTTATTCTCAATGGATCGATCTAAAGTAGGACTTATTTATGCGGCTAGAGATTAATTAAAGCCAAGAGTGGACATGGTGCATTTACATAAGACACGGCGCGCGCATTTGCGGCGGGCGAGGCGTGGGCGGGACATCGCGTGCGCTCGCGCAGCCGCGCCGCGTACCCGCTCCTGACATGTGACTTGCGGATATGAAATTGAGATCATTATGTGTGCCCAATACTACGGTGACATTTGTAAGCTTCTGTTTATTTCAACGCAGCTTTATCTCTGGTTAATTCCGATATGTGCGTTGTAAATACTTAATCCCGATTCGACAGATCGTAACATCTAAAGAAAAGACAATTAATTAGGTTTTAATAATTAAGAATGTAAATTCATGCCTAAGTAATAATCTTCCTAGTGCAAATAATATTAACAACAAAAGCAACACATATACCGGCTCTACTTGTAGAAGGGCAGGCCGTAGCCGTGTCGCGGAATGGAGGCGCGAGTGGGCAGATAGTGGCCAGCGGCCGCGCAGTCGCTACCAGACAAAAAGACGCGCTAAATAAACAATAAACAGATGATACATCAAGGAAAGCAATCACCGCAGTGGCCGGCGGCGGCGGCGCCCGACAACACAGATTTACGTTGGCAGCAGCGCTCGTTATGCGCGCCACAACACACAAATATTATTTAAACTGTGACACGGCTCACAACTTAACGAGCACCCGAATATATATATCGTCTTTTTTACTTTTGCAACATTATTCGTTCGGCTGCAGGCTAATGGGAATCTTAAATTGGCGGTTTGAGATATATTATTGCTAACTAGGTGGTAGAGATTTACACCAACTTTATTACAACGGTTAAAGATAGTACATACGAGTATATCCTTATCCCCGAAAGGTCGTAGTATTGCACTAGCAATTCCTGTATACGTAGAACTTAAATACAAACTCTATCCATGGGCGACGCCGATTGGCTACCATAGGATATATCTGCTTGTTTACCGTCCCGTAGTCAACATTAGGGTAAGAATGGGTATTACCGGTCACTTAAGGCAAAATGATCACAAATCAAATAATTATAAACATTTTTTTATTAAACCTTTTAACAATCAAACTATAGGTATTCTTCTATCAAAATCACATTAATTCAGATCAATAATTTAAACAAATTTAGCACAATAAGCATTTAAAAAAAAATCGAGTTTGACTGGTATTAGACACATCGGCAGGTAAAACCAGTCAGTAGGTTGCTAATGCCGGTCAAGCTTTGTTCAGGCATGAGTCGCAAATGTAACCCTCAGGAGAGTCATAACCAGAGCACTCAGAGTGTGCCCAGACACCACACAGCACACATCTATAGCAGAGCTCGTTATCACGTCCATAATCATCGCAAATTAAACATTTGTTTTCATAATCTTCGTCAGCATCGGTGTCTTCGTCTTTATGCAGGTCTGTCATTTCTACTTCTGAGTCCGACGTCCTCTCATTTCATTTGTTTATATCTTGGAGCACTTTAGCACTATCTTTTTAGCTTTTTTTCACTTCCATTGATTTTCCTTTTCTATTATAAGTCGTTTTTTCGGTTTTTATTTTAAGAATTGGCTTTTTCTTCTCCTTTGTAATTTTTCTGTTTTCTTTCTCGACTAAAGCTTCTTTGTTAGGAGTTTCTGTTAATACTGTTTGCGAGATCGTATGTTTTTTTCTTGTCCCTCGACTTATTTCGTAGTGGCAAAAGATCCTTAACAGTGACAGGTTAACCAATGCTGGAAATAGAAGGAACGGGGTTGTCATAATGTAGTTGTTTCATTATTTGTCCCTGTTTAGTTGCTCTTGGCTCCACGACGCCTTTGAATTGGATTGGCTTCTTCTTTTAGCCATCCTAAAATAATAAAAAAACATTAATAGTAAAATAAATTATACCCGTGTTTACCAATTTTACTTGTGGTTAATACCGGTCAGCATGACCGGCATTGCCCGACTCGCAACATCTTCATAAAAAACCTTCTAGATATTAAACCTGACCAAATAAGTTAAAAAACGATTATCACTCAGAATGCTAAGTAATTATGGTGCAACAATCCTAGGTAACAGTGTAAAAAACGTGAAATTATAAACACTCACCTGTTATCGTTTTATCCCGAAAATTTACATCAACTAGGCGCGAGGACAAACGACGTGAATTCACCCAAGAAGTCGGCTGCGGAATTAAGCGGGAACCGGGGCGTTGTCGCTCGGCGACATCACGCCACTCGCTGTGTATGTGTACTTGCGCCGAAACACAGTAGTTTTTGAGATTTTAGATTGACCGGTAATACCTCCTGACCGGTATTACCCGGTTCTACCCTATCAAGAAGAAACTTGATCATCCATCATCGACGGGGGTTAGTGATGTGGCAATGACGTTTGAATAAGTGGAAGAAGAAATTTTGCGTTTTGAGATAAAGGCAGGTGAAGAAGGAAATAAAGATTTTGCAAATACTTCCTGGTGAGTATTATACCACATACTTATTACACCAGTGCTTACTAGCTTATATAAGCATACAAAAAAGATCCTAGCACGGTCATTTCAACTTTACTTTACCATCAAATTTGGAAGTATTTTACATACTTTGCTTTTTATAAATAAATTAATGTCGAACACGTTAGTTTGATGACATTCATTCAAAGCTAACAGGAATTACGTTTATTAAGAAACTAGCGACCCGCCCCGACTTCGCAAGGATACATGCTGAGACAAAATTACTCCACTATTTAATAGATGCTATTATACGTAGAAAACTTTCTCCTTAATCTTTCTATCTCAAAAAAATCCCATGTGTAGTTTTAAATATTTAGGAATACATAGGGATACAGCGGCAGACAAGATACCGACTTTGTTCTGTACTTTAAAGTGAGTACCGACTGACCAAATTAGATATAGTTTTAACGAGACTCGTTCAGGTACGACAGAGGGGCATGGTGTCTGTATATTATGTGGGTTCACATAGAACAGGGCTTTAGTAATTTAGCAATACGCATTGCTAAATGACTCTAATTTAGAATACTAGTATACTTTAGTCGCCCTATAGTTGTACCTTCACTATACTCTGAACAATCACGAAACGGTTAACAAGTCTTTAGTTCTGCAAAATACAACAAGTATTATTATAGTCAGGAGGCTAACAGCGATCGATTATTTTTCGTGTTGATGAATAGGTAATAATTTGAAAGCCACATTCTTAGCTGGCTTGTGGTTGATGGGTCACCGAAGACCACCCCAACTTCAAGCGCATGATGAGAGCTATAGTTGACAACAAACGCACGCCGCCGCCGCCGTACTCCGTCACTGCGGCGGCCATGACGTCCTGAATAAAATATATGGATCCACGTCGCACCCAGTTATCACAATCAAAATAAATGACAAATGAAAACCACAGTGTTGCAAGTCACGACCCGATCGCCGTATTTTTTCATCGCTGGCAACATTCTCCGTCGCCGCTTTGTTGTCCCACACTCGTCTGACGGATTTTCAATAAAACCACTCTTAGGGACATTGGCCCCTTTTTTATTTTGACTTATGAGAATAGGTTCTCACGCACCTGTTACCCTTTCCGAGTGTAAGTTATGAGTATATTACTTGATAGCCGTTTCGGAGACTGACAGGGACTGACTGAGCTTTGTTTAATTGTTTAACGATCCCAATGTTTTTTGTCACTTTTTATTTCTTTCATGCTACTAAGAATAGACGAGATATCGCTATCGATTCCATGTCGATAATATCTAGATGTATAGATGATGACGGTGAGGGGGCGCATGCGTGGTGGTGCGTCATCGTGCGCCCGCGCCGCACACGGCGGGCAGGTCACAGGTCGCCCGCCTACCCTGCGCGCATTCCTTCATGCATGCCAATGGCAGCCCGGCCACGTGCGGGAGTACGCGCAGTCCAGCGCCAGCGCCACTCGTACGTCACCACCTCACTCGGTCGCGTATTCCTCTTCACGAAACACTCGGATAATGATGACTGCGTATATTTCTAATACATCGAAGGTTAATTGGACGTAGGCAGTGTATATTGTAAAAGAATTAACTATCGATCCGGCTAAACGATCTTAACTACACAGTTTAGATATTTACGCCTCTCTTTAATAAACAAATTTGTAGAAATATCTATCAATTTCAATTTTATGGCGAAATCATTTCGGCGCTCAACAACAAATAAAATTGTAAAATGACTCAAATTATAAGATGAGAGAGTTGCCGCAGCCACGACGATACAGGCCGCTTCGAAATTCAGGTATAATAAATATCCACTAAGCTAAGAAATTGACATACCAATCGTATTTTTAAGGAGTTATTCTGCTTTACGATTTCCTGCCATGTCGTGCCATAGTTGTAAGTTTACAATTAGGAGTGTAAATTTGAAACAACAATTTTTTGATTCTTCACAGTATTGTTCAGTGCGGAAGTAGGACCCGCGACATATTGTACAGCAACTGATTTATTTGTCGTTAACAAACGGCCAAATAAAAGTGCTAGTCCCGGAAAGATTACTTGTCAAAACTACGGAGGACTTTAGACCTTTACGATTAAACATCCAAAACCTTTTTCGAGATACGAAACTAAAAATGGAGTGTCATTTTTTCGAATCTTTTACTATTACAAATTAGTGGATTTGAGAGACAATAAAGTGAGGTGGTCTTCTTTTATTCAAAGGCGCACACATTATTGTTCTTGCACCCGCTGTGAATGATCTACGTGATATAAACATCGCTTTAAAAATATTTTGGTCTAGAATGGAATACGTCTCTTTTTCACTTTTTGCGCGCCATGTAATATGGCGGACTTAACTCTTTCACCGTTTCCTACGAGTCTATCTTTGGAAGGTGGGGAGATTTTATCTTGAGATAAATTGTTTATATTGCACGCGCTAATCTCCGAAACCACTGGTTCGTATAGAACAATTCTTTTTGTGTTTGTTAGTCCACTTATTGAAGAAGGCTACAGGCTATAAAACCACACGCTACAATCTGTAAGAGCCGAACAGTGAATGAAACCGCGCGAAAATAGCTAGTTAAAAATATATACCTATTCATATTTTCATGGATTCTGTAAATAATAAAAAAACCTTTATATTTTAATGGACTCTGACAGTATTTGTTGTTAATCGTCGGATTCATGCATTCATTCATATCCATTTGCATATTTGCATGCGCAATTACGAATAATGTAATTTTCCGCCGACTCCACATAGGTACGCAAATGCATGATAATAGGTGTAATACAATTTCTGAATTCGTGAATTTCGTAACACATTGTGTATTTTGGACAATATGGAGGTATATTCGCGTTTGAATACAAATATTTCAGTTATCGTTTGGCTCGGTTCGTATATCAAGTTAGGAAACGAACGCTTGTAGTGACGGACTGAAAATATTAAATAGTAACTAACTAAGCACTTTTACACGCCGAGAATTGGGTAGTTTCCTACGTTAAAAATAATTTAATTCGACGTTACAATACAATAATATATTGAAAAATAACTAGGTATAGGTTCTTTTATTCATCAATCGGTCGATACACGAAGTTTTAGATATTTTGTAGCTTATTATTAAAAAATAAGTAAGCTATTTGACGCAAAACTACTATGACGTCATAACTCAGTTTTTCATAAAAATTTCATAGATAAGTGTCGTTTTTGAAATTTGAAAAAAAGTATTGAATTTGACTAGTTGGAAACGACTAAGTAAACATATAAAATGTATAAAACGTATTCTCTGAAAACAAAACACCGAAACCAATTCAGAAGTATATTTGTCTGGCCTCTTTTAGAGTCCAGACAAATATAAAGTTATGAGAAAGAAAAGACAAAGTTTAGTCTGTAGTAGTCAGTCTAAAGAACAAAAATTAACTTTTCTCTGAAGGAAAGAACCACACCAGCTTGAGTGGATTCACTCTGATTGTCGACTGGCACGCATGTGTTAGTTTTGCAACCAGGTACACTAACGAGTGT
The DNA here is from genome assembly GCA_902829305.4 of Spodoptera exigua. Taxonomy (NCBI): domain Eukaryota; kingdom Metazoa; phylum Arthropoda; class Insecta; order Lepidoptera; family Noctuidae; genus Spodoptera; species Spodoptera exigua. The sequence goes on along the minus strand of LR824601.2, from coordinate 15,588,434 downwards.
TGCCGAATTGTCCAACGATCAATACCAATCAAAATAACAATATATTTTACTTATTTGGATTTGCATATAATTTCAACGTTGGAGAGTGTAATTCTATCCTGGCTTCGCCTTTTTCAGAAGAGGCAAGCAACCTATATGAACTGGCATTTTGTGTATTGAAGTAGATATGTAATTTATATATCCTTTGTTATTTTAGTGATATAGTAACTATTCTTGTTGATGTTACAGGGTGACGTTATCGCTCAGCGATAAAACTGACCCTTAAAACTGAGAATAAAAAAAAACTAAGTATATATTTTTTGTTAATATCTCTGTGCACGATTTTCTTTTCTCTAGTACGTACTCTTGTGTAATTAATAACTGAATTTAGTTCTACAAAAGCTACCCCTGGTATCTATAACCTCTGTAGAGAATAATAAAAGAAAAAATATAAGTTTTTTCGTAATTTCCCATTCCTTTTGTGCACGGAACATCGTTATGCATTAGGTTATTATAATTCTATCAAAATAGTATAATGTATGAAATTGGCACCAGCATTAAAAAAAATATTAAATTAAATATTGTTTTTAAACATTCATCGACGTCAAATGCCATTAAGAAACTAAAAATAAACTATTTCGCCAATGTCGAGCATAGTTGACCAGAAATCGTCATAATTAAGTACATTTGGTTGGCAAGCAAGGCGGTTAAATGGTTAATAATCTAACTACTGGCACTTACCCCCAAAATTATTAAAACAAAAAACGTATGTTTACATACTTCTTGTTATTCTGTTTATACATATTCTGTTAAGGAATTGTGGAACCTACTAACTCAGGTTTTAACATTTTCTTAAAATTAAATAAATATTTTTGTATTTTGTAGGTATAAGTAGGTGTCACAAAAGTTTTTATCTATAACTAATCGATTGACTGTTCCTAAATAAGCCGTGCCGTATGTCGACAAAAATATAAGTGCAGAGAGACTTAAAAGAATCAGCGCTTCATCTGCAATGATTCTTAATAAAAATTTGTCAAATGTAATCTAGAATGTTTTGTTATACTTTGTGTAACATAATTTTGCTGTATGAGTAAGGTAGTACTAGTGGAGAGCAATCATTCCTAATATCAAAATAGCGATAACGCACTTGGAACTCCACGATGTTGCGATGGGTGAAGCCCCGGGGTTGCGGGGTAAGCGCAATGAGGCACCGCGACCTCAGCCCAGAGCAGGAGAAGGAACAGGGGGTTTTAGTCAGTAAGAGTCTGACACTCCCTCCCGCCCGACCCTGGGCAGGAGAAATCACATGATGATTTTCCCCTCACAAAAAAAATGTGTGAAGCCGATCGCTAACCTTAAGGTGATCCGGATGCTCGTTTTATAACTGTAAAAGTAATTGAATGGGGGAAAATCATCAATGTCTTCTCTTGCCGCAGGTGGGGCGAGAGGGAGTTGCGGTTCAAGCGCAATAATATACTCTTGCCTAAGCCTGGAGCAGAAAAAACAGGGGTGGTTTTAAGTCAGTAAGAGTCTTACCCTGGGCTAAAGAAGTTATTTTGATTTGCCCTCTACAAAAAAGCTGATTTGTCCAATATTACACTTTCTCCGAAACTTGCCTGATCAATTTAGCTTTTAACGACCTCTATTTCAGCAGTATGCAAATCTTTGTGTCACTCAATCAATCAGCATATAATAACGTAAAAAATGAGATTGAAAAATGATGATTTTTTAGCAATTCTTATTTCTTTAATTGCTTCAAATACTATTCAAACAAGTATAATCGAAATATTTGAAATAAATTGAATAAAACAGTACATGACTTTTTATTAAAACAAACAGTCTTAGCATCCAAATTGATTGCTTAATACTCTTTTACTTTTAATTTAAACCAAATAAAATTGTATAAGAACCAGCAAACGGGTTAATTAAAACCAATATCATTAACATGTAGGCCGGTTCGGGCGGCATGCGGCACTATAAACGTCAACTGGCAGTGAACTTGGGACTTTTATTAAAATTAGAAGAGGAATACACATGTCCCTAGACCACACACTATGCTGTACCGGTGTCTCGGCTGGACAGCATCGAAGGGAAACTGTCCCCGCTGTGAGACTTCGGTAACTTACTCAACAATTGGTCCTCTACTTTCAGTGGTTTGTTAAACTTTTACACCCTGTATAACATGTTTATATTTATTTATACAAGAAGTAACTGACCGACGAACTCCATAAGGCATCAACATTATTTTCAACAATAACAGTACCTAATTGTGAATTGTGGAGCAGTTCGTAAGAAAAAAAAATTATAGTTTTAGTATTATACATAATTTTGTCTTTTTTTTATTTTGTGTGGGACATATTATGACGTTGTAATGGTTTCTGGTCAAACAGCAAGAGCAGTACTTAGTTTTTAAAGATGTAATTATCTTTAAAAACTAAGTACGAAAAAAAAAACGAAAATTAAGTACACCGTAAAATCATTGAATAAAAGTTTGATAATATTTTAATAATTCATTGTTCTAATTGAAAAGTGAAAATTATTTATTTTTGACCTAGGAGACTAACTTACAAGCTGAAGTAACCGCCACAAAGTAGGATAAATTTGCTATGAGTGCATGTGTAATGTCTTCAAGATAATTATGTCAACATTCTTCAACAGTTTATCTTGAGTGTAATAAATTCCATAGTGATTTTAATTATGTCGTACAGTACAAAGCAAATCCTAAAATATATTTAGAACTTATGTATTCGGAAAATGTCAAAGTAAAAATTTATGCACACAATAAAGACATAGTTATAATTGGGAATCGAACATTCCCACCATATTGAATACCTAGTTTCATTATATTACTATGTCAAATCGTTGTTAATATTTACATTAAGTCTTTATTAACATATACTTAATAACTGATCATAAAATCATTGATTTATTGTTTTGTATCATTATGATCTCCCAATATATCTTAAACGGATAACATTTCAATCCGAGCACGAAATATATTTTAGAGAAAATATTTTGAAATTTCAATCAACTATGTTTATACATGTGTGCGAGTATATTTATTTAAATCTTACAAAAGAGCTGTATAAGGCTCCAGTTTGAAATCACTAAATAATAATTTTATTTTTGTAAAATTGCTTTTAATTATTTCTTTTTCACCTCAATATCATAGAGTTACTTAAACGAGATGCCTATGTGTTATCTAACTACTGAAAAAAAATAAACTCAGAAGTCACTAGTCTTTTTAAAGACGAAAAAAGTTTACAATTTTGTGTGAATATTGAGATAAGATAACCAATACCAGTTTGTATGGACCTTTTCTGACATCAATCACGCAGTTGTCAGTCAATAACCAGAGCGAATACAGTGACTTTGCTTTGCGTTGCATCGTTTGATGCGTTTATAAAGTTCGGCGCTCTGATTGGCTAGTTCAAACTCAACCAACTAATCAGAAGGCTAAACAAGGAACCGTTTCAACCGTATTTACGTAAATCAAACTCGCACTATGGATGAAGCTCAATCTAGCGTTTCCGAATTATCCAACGAACAATATCAACCAGTAGATTATTCGGGTGGGTTGCACTAATACTTAAACTTTTGTCCTAATGTATGTACTCTTCTGGAAATTGTGTAAGTTAGTGTATTAAAGCCCACTTTTAGTAAAGTATTAGTAAGAAATCTTTCTGGATTACACATAACATGGTTTACCAGTGCTGAGCGTTTTACACGAGTACTTTAGAGTAGTTACATTGTCAACACGACCTGTGCAAACGTTACAGTATCTAATTCTTATAAGAACTCTCTATTACATATTCAGAGAACAATGATTTGCTAAAAGTAAATAAAGTAAAAGGAGAAGGTAGATAAAAAAAATCTTCCAGGATCACCACGTAGAAGGCACAGTAATATAATTTGATGAACTTTCGCCGGGCGCTAAGGAATACGTGTGGGACTCACTTGGCATAGTCCTGCTTGCAGTAGACTTGTCGGTCGCGCAAGAAGCAGGAGGGGTGGCGGTCCAGCTGCACTGCGCAGACGCAGCAGCGCAGGCAGCCGGTGTGCCACGCGCCGCCGCCCACCTCCAGCAGGAAGCGGTCCGCGATCGGCTCGCCGCACGCGCAGCACGTGCGGTGCTCCGTCTGAAACATTGCCATACATCAACATCTAACATTACCTACTACATAATATTAAAACAAAGTCGCCGTCTCTGGCCCTATTTCGCTTTTTGTTGTCCTAAGTTTCCTAAGTTACTAGTTTCAACCGAGCGAAGCTGGGGAGGGTCGCTAGTTATATATAAACTATAGCCTTTGTTGGAGGCGATTGATGAGTTGCATTGCCATACAACACACAATTATTGAATTACCCTAGGATCTAACATACTCAGTATGTAATCATAACTTGAGACTTGAACAAAGATTTCTAATTCGGTTTCTGCATAAAATATCGACAACTTCAGCATTGACAAGTTTATGAAACTGTAGCAATAGCAAGGAGGTACTGCCCTCCCTGCTATCTATAATTACGTAAACCAATGACTACACTTACAACCGCGTTGTTGTGAAAACACAATTTTGAAAGCAAATAACTAAACAAATTATGATAATAACATTGCGTAACAGATTTAAATCTCCCTTCACGGGTTTAACGAGTAGACAATAGCCGTGACTGCAATAACAATGCAACACTTCTGCCACCCCGCGTAGTGCGCCATGTGTGCCGCACGGCCGGGGCGTGGCGCCACCGTCGTAAGTAATCTAATGCTTGCCTGTCACAATCGTGCCGTAACTTCGTTTAAAATGTGGTCTTAGATCTTTTCAGAAATTATTAAATATTCTGCTGACATCTAGCGATAAGTAATCACGTTTCGACAACCTTAACTTAGTAGTTGCCTGTTGGATTTCTGTTTCTAACTTCTAAATAGATTTTTATAATTAAATTGCGTTTAGGTTTGCATGCAGAGGTACCTATGTGTAATTAAATGTGAGTAGTTCTTTAAAAAATAGGGTATATTTAAATTTTACAGTAAGTATTACTAAGTAACTTTTGCCCGCAACTTTATTCGCGTGAACTACTGACTGTCTGTAACAAAGTATCTACACGATAATGAAATAATAAACGCATTTTGATATAATAATAGGTTAAAAAGCGACAAAAACTGCGGCCGGCGACTCCACGAAGAAACTCCGAAATAAATCAAAGGTATATACAGGGTTAGAATTATAAAATAATGTTTATGAATGTAAGGCCGCAGTTTTTCCATGATAAGGTGGTATACATAGAATCATTCTTTGATTTATTTACTCCATTAATTGAACTAATAAATGTAAGACACAAGTCACTACTAAAACGTCTACACTACATTAATAAAACGTCTGGAAATTGATAAAACAAAGTGTGTTTATCTATGATCAAAGCCTCCTGTGTTACTAATGTTCTACTTGCAACAAACCTTTGCCTGCTAAAAAATTTAAATTCTATCTAGACCGTTGTCCTTATAGCGATGAACACAGGAATAACAAACAAATATATAGTCCCATATTATATAGATGCAATAACGTAGTGAAATGATAGCGACGTGCCCCATCCAAGTGAACAGTACGGCAATAGTGTTCATATCAAAATAAACAGCTCATTACATGTAACATAAATCTGTCCCCGCGTGAATGGCACTCGACTTTATAACAGCGTGTTACATCGACACCCCTGCAGCTCCGGGCTGCAGCCGGCGCGCGGCGACCGCAACAATGCGCCAGCGACATCGGTGCTTAGCGACACTCAGTGGCACCGCACATATGTACGCGGCGGTTCAGCTCCCGGCCCTCGCGGTTCCCGCCGCCTAACAATAGCTTGCCACCTATCAAAATCTTCGTTACAAATTTCTTGGGGGTTCCATTGACGCCAGCGTATAATAGATCCCCGGTGGCCGCATTGTCGCCGCGTTCACTTCAGCTGACTGATATCCACTTTTTATGACAGTTTTTGTGACAACCCAAGGCGAGCGAGCTACTCTTGTATAATGACGTTGTTTGATTGCATTTAACGCGTCATTTACGAGGGTCTGTTAGCTCTACCTCTCACCTCTCGCTTGAAATTATGTAAATGAGATGTTCTGCATTGTCGTCGGGAGCCAGAGATGTGGATGTTGCATGGTGGAGGATTAGTCGCTCCAATAAATTGTTTCTGTCTCGCAGAATGACGCACGATGTAACTGACACTGATATTCGAGGAACATTGACAAAGGGTCAACAACGGTTATAGCAAACAAAGCGAGCTCATACGAACTTCATGAATTGAATAGCGTTTGACAGCATGAGAAGCGTCCCAAACACGCATTGTGCGATAATTTAGCGGGCGCGAGCAGGGAGCGAGCGGGGCGGGACACGGTCGCGGACATCGGACACTTGAACCTATCACATGCTGACAAACTGATGCGATCCCTATAGTTAACTGTATTTATAAATTACAATAAATTAAAGATACACTTTAAATTTGAAATAAGACGAAATTCTAAACCTAATCCTGGATACAAAATTGATTTGATTCCAAATGGTTATACATTATTATCATCGTCCACCACGTCACATTCATCAGCCGAATAATTGTTTTAAAATTTAGCATCGTTCTATAACACGTCTTGGTTAAAACGCTTGACTTTGTTGACAGGTAGGAAGTGTTTTAATCCAATAAAGTTACATTTATCAAAAAAAAATCTCAAGTACTTTTTATACACAATAGGTTATTACACGATCATCCGTATTTATTCAAGTTCATCCAAATAGCTTCAACAATAGAGGCAAATGTACGAACACTGCGAGTATAATAGTAACCACAATAGTGACTTTATAATCCACAAATAAAACATAATGCGAAGGTGCGCGGCTGACGGGCGTGACAGACCCGGCCGGTACCCAAACTGTCCTGCTATTGTCCCGCTTCCGACTATTATCCGGGAATGAGAGGCCTAAAGGTGGCTGACGGCGCCTGCCTACGCCATTGTTATAGGCTTACGTTTGCAAATCCGATTTATATTTGAATATAATTGACTTTCGGCCTCGTATCAGGTACCGAGAGCGTGTATCTTATTGTGTTCGGCTGATCTCAATGGCATTTTTATCAGCTGAACATGATAAATGTATTTGGAAGATTAAGTGTTGTGGGTGGGTGCGCTCGAGATAGTCGCACTTCATGGGCGCGTTGGGCGCGCGCTATACACATGTAATGAGTTTTTGACAAGCGAGCTTTACACAGGCGAATACTGTCGCTGCCAACGGTAGCAGGTAGATGTTTGTGTTATATCCTCAAAATCCGACACAATGCGCGACAAACAAGCTACAAGCCCCTCGTCTTACTTTACATAACAGAGCCCAACTAAGGTCGCCCGTTACATTGAAATTCCGCTGTTGCCTCGTTTCGTATTCAAAAAGAAAACCATTTCCGGCTGGCAGCACAAATCACGCGGAAATTGAACGCTATTTATTCAAAATATTTGTAGCAACAACCCTTCGGTCGCGACGCGAGGGATGTTCGCGTCTCGGAGAGATACACTTATTTTTGTTTTCGGTTCACGCACCGCGAGGGATTCCGATTTCCTAAACTTATTTCATCGATCATTGAGAGTCAAAGCTCAAAAGTGTGTTCAAAAACCAACTGGCTAACAAAAAAATCATTGAAAATAAATTATGTGTGCACGTCAGCGATACGAGAGGTATCTCGGAGATATCTGGTGGGCGCACAAAGCGTCGGCAAGAATGGCGCAGCAGGGGCCGCCGCCCATAATGGACAGACTTTCACACCATTCACGTACACATCGCCCTCGAGTTTTTTGCTCAGTGCCGGGGGTCACAAGGACCATCCGTCTTGCCAGACAGCACCAGGAGTACGGGTAGGCAATTGTAATGCTCATGCTCGCGTCAACCGATATTGTGGTTTTATAAATAAAATGCAATAAAAATATGCGAGTTATCAAGTAGAGGTGACAGAATCATTCTTTTTGTTTATTACTTGAACAAAGCTCAGCTTTGCCAGGAAATGTATGCAATGTCTGCTCGGGCGGGTTGTGAAGTTGTGATAGAGCTTAATGTAGTAGTATTAGAGCGGCTATAGAGAGTAGTGCAGTGAGGCCGCGCGGGGCGGGGCTGGGCGTGGCGACGCGCGCCGTTACACCGCGGCTGACGTCACGGATACCGTGGCGCGGCGCGCGGCGCTAGTGTGCGTGTCTGCAATGTTTGCACAGTGACGTCACGGTACAACCACCACCAATACACGTTCAAGTACACACCACTTACTGAAACATGTGCACTTCAGTCTATTAAATATTGATTTAGTTGAATCATGTGTTATGTGCCTATATTTTTTCTTTTTATTATTTGCAATACAGTTTTTTATGTAATTGTTTCAGTTTAAATTTTGATTTAAGTATGTTTTTCTTTAAGTGCGATTTAATTGATAAACAAATGAATAAATCTTTTACGTCAATTAAGTTTCATAAATAATGGGTAAGTTTTCAGTTACTCTACAACATTAATACGTATATAGGTATATTTCAAAGAATTATATTTCAAGTTAAAATACGCTAGTAGTGTTTTTTACCATCTAGGTAAGTAACGACAGCTACAAAGATTACAAAGTGACGCGTGCCTCTAGCACCTGACATTAATAACTCAACCAAAACCATTTTTTTTCTACAGACAAAAGGTTGTGTCCACAACTGACAATGTGGACACAACCTTTTAAGCTTCCGCCAGCACCTTTGTCGTTAAGTAGATCACTACACTACTATATCTGTACCGACTCTCGTCAAAATCTATTCTGTAGTTTTAACGCGGCAGAGTACCTACCTAACATAGAGACAGCCTTTTGCATTGGATTTATTGTACTTCATTTTTGACTTTGTTAACTGTAAGCTGAACGGTTTGATTCAATTCATTTTTGAACGCATTGAACATAAACAGCAGTGATAGCAGTGACATGTTGTGTACCGGCAATCGTTCCCACATAGTTGAATCAGTGTTACGCCACATCGCAGCCACGAGCGTCGCCAATAGCGGCCTATCATAACATATTAAGTAATAAACAGTGTATAAAGACCGTCGAGCGGCACACAGCGGCGCGGGCGCGTACTAATTACAAACAATTAGACGCCATGTTGCCGCCCCGCCGCGCCGCGCCCGGCCCGGCGCTAACGTTGCTCGTTATTACCCTATTTATTGCATATTGGAACAAAAAACACAAGTCCCAAGAGGCCATCATAGCTTAAGATGTTCGAGTTAATTCCCCACGTTCGTTTGTGAGGCGCCGAGCTGCTCCCCCAACCCAGAGTTTCACGTCAAACGTTCCACTTTATTATGATCTCATCAAATTTTATTTATGCGCCGAAGTGATCGAATCGATTCGTCTTTTCTCTCGGCTGTATTAATTAGTTTTGTGTTATGAAAACGTACAAGTGCCCCGTTTAGTCGGCCGGCTAGTGCGACCCACGGGACTGGTTTTATGTCCTTACGGCCGCATCGAACTAAATAAATTTTTCATCGATCTGTAATTTATGAGCCTTATTATAATATTAATACCTACATGCTAAATTATATAGGCATAAATATTGTAAAAGCAACAGATGTCGGAGCCGACCGGTTTGTCTATAATAACAGATATTGATTAAATACTAGATTAGATATTGATCGGAGTAGGTGCAGAGCAATCGAATGTTTCACTCCGCGGCTAATTGTTTTCTCAAAGTTGACGAGTTGTTTGGTACACCGTTGCTTGTTGAGGTTCACGTCAGTTTGGTGTTTAATGTGCTATTGCCACGAAGGGAACGCATTAAGCAAACAGTGCAGCAGGCAGCACGCGTGGCAGCTCGTCACGATCACTCCTCTCACCTCGCCTTGAAGAGCAAGCCCAGATCTCAGCCCAGATCTCAGCACAGAGCTGTAGCCACGATACTGTTCCAACTCTACTCAACAAAAGTTCAAGTCTGTATCACGGTCGACGTTGCTTTTTACAAGCTGATATAGTTAATATAGTTCCAATAGAGAGCCAATGTCGTTTGACACTTCGAAGAAAATCAATATTATAATTACATCTATCAAGTTAGTGACCACCGCGACGCAGTGCAAAGTTTGGCGAATGCTGCCGTCGAAGGCAGGCTGCGGCCGGCAGCGGGCGCAGCGAGGCCGCTCGGTGTGGCTCGGCGCGGCTCGGTGCCGGCACATTATAACTGTCATATAACTCACGAGGTAATAGGAGCGGCGAGCCTTGTGCCAACTATTAAATACTATTCACATTTTACGATAATGCCCAACAAACTCTTATTGACGTATAAATTCCAAGCTTTTTTTACCTCTCCTCGAAACGAGTGAAGGCGCCAGTTGTTTCTCGATATTAATAATGCTATGCTAGTTCTGTTTTTCGGGTTTAATTACATACAGGCCGGTGATAGTCGGTTCGATGCCGCGCGCCGGCTTAAATGGGTGGAAAGTAGTAAATTAAACGGTCGGCGAGCCCCTTTTAATATTCATAGCGTTATCAAACAAAATTTTAAACTAATTAAAATTGGTTTTAATAAATCCTTTGGTTATGAATAAGAGTGCCTGAGGCGACCAGTTCGATTTGTTTGCATTCCAGTGTGCGACGGGAAATTGCTCAGTGGCAGGACCGCGCCGCCCGCCGCCGGCCACTCGCTCACATCTCTTTACTTGGTACGATTATTAACGGGACCACAGAATATCATCAAGAAAAACTTCATCAACTGTACCTACCGAAGCCTGGTGACGTTTAGGACGGCTTAGCACCGCAACGAGCCCCCTCGGCACAAGTGCACTATACTTAAAACTAACTTACTCTTACGTATTTGTTATGAGAACGTATCATTCACGTTGAATTCATTTCTTTAATCTCCCCGCACCGATGACATTAACATGTATACCACGTCCCGCAACAAAGTGCTCTCGTTATCTTAATGGATATGCAGTTTCAAGTAAGAAATCCATTTTAATGCTAAAATGTCGGTAGTAATGTGGTCCATGGAGTCTGATCGTTTATTACTTAATTTGGGTAAGGACACCAGTTAGCCACTTGACATTAGCGAGAAAGATTCTGTACGGTACGACCCAACACTTCGAGCTGGATGCGGTTGACTGGCACTGCAAATAGGGTTAGGGATCAGTTCTCTAATAGACTCACAGATGGATCCAACAGAGCTATAATAAGCTTCGTAGGCTGCAGACTCGGCCTGGAGTATAAAAAGAAACGTTATAGTTTTGAGTCAGTTAGAGTCTGGCACTGCCGGGGAAGGTATTTGATGATATTCGCCTTTAAAAATGAGGTTTTATTTCTACCACTTTGCATTCTAATACGTCTTCTTCTTCTTCTTCTTCTTACTTCTAGGCAGGTAAGTAGGTATAAAGTGCTCGGTAAATTTTGTCTTATAGGCGCTATAGTCAGTGCCGGCGTAATGTACAAGTTAGCGTGCATATCCACAAGGATTGCAACTCCACTGCGTCGGTCCGTTTTTATGATCTCAGTGAACGACGGACAAGGGTTGTGACGACTTTTTCACACGGGTTGTGTGTCAGTACCTAACACATTTAGTTAACAGCATGTAACCGTGTAATATTCTTTCTTAACCAGAACGTTGTACAATGGTTGTAATGCCTGTTCAGGTGATGTCGGATCGTCACGCGAGCTCACTCCACCGACGATTGTGAACCAATTACTTCGATTGGCGCCGCGGCGCCATTTGTGTCGTTTACAATGTACTCATATAATTGTTAAAAAAATCGTCAGATGTAGGTACGAGTAATTTCGATTTCATTCTGATCAAAGAGTTTACGATGTGTTTAAAAAAACATACTTCTTAGCTACACGTGTGTTATTGTGTATTACACAAAATGTGATATTATATTATAGGTGGGTAATTCAAATTCTTAGAAGGGACAAAATTGAACATATTTTTAGTTTTAGTTGTAGGTACCAAATCTAAATAGTGGCTAGTTCCAATCTTGATATCAAATGATTCAGATCCAACATTTTCAATTCCTCGTCTCTACACCCTTTCAACCTCGTAACAATAGGTAGATGTTATGATAAAAATTTAAAGGAATAATATATTCATAATGTTAAAAATTGAAGTAGTAATGTGCTGACGCAAGTAAGCTCACTCGCCTCACTTATTAATTGTGTTAGTTCCCATAATTAAGTCATCATCGAGAACGAACTTTGTATTTTTTTCTTTATTACTTATCTGCTTTATAAACTTTCTCGTTCTATACAAAATTGAATCAAATAAATTGGTGAAGCTGTTTCTTTTTAATTGCTCGTAAGGGCTATTATTTAGTGTGTGTTCCATAAAATCCAGTGTTTATTGTAGGCGACGGGTTTGTGTGGCGGCCGGAGCGCAGAGCACGGCTCACAATAGTACTGTTGTGATCGTGTGGTGAGGCATGCGAGCCATCTTCATCTTCTGGCTTCGTGGAACCGGTGCAGAAAGGAGCAGGTGTCGCGTGCCGTCATAATACGTTCGACTTATATTGTGTCTTAGAAGGCACACATTCTGACGACTTTATAGTGCTACGAGTGTTGGCTAAAGGTCGGCAGTACGCCGCGCAATATGATCAAAGACATAGCAATGTCACACACACAAACATATTTACACATTTGGTGAAGATCGTCCGCGACGGTATCACACGTTCACAGTAGTCGCGACGCTGCGGCGGTGCCTTTGCAGGGTAAGCTGTGTGACTAGAACAATGCGTGACGTCACAAATAGAGAAATAACGCGAATTAACACAAGCTGGCATGTTTGTACAGCGCGGGCGCTAGTGTGCCTGCTCGCCCGCCATTGTGTGCGCTTCACAACGCTGAAAGTAATTTACACAAGTGACTCGCGCACTCCACAAACAAGTGCACGTATGTACCTAACACCACACTCTTAACACAATAATTTAAATCTTATCAATGAATCCATAGAGTTACTAATTGATTGACACGGATTCGTTGTCACTTTTTAATATAGATGTCAGTTGGGACGTCCGGGCGTATGTTTGCATTTCACAGGTGTTCTCTTACAATGCCGGCCTAAATTCCTTCGCCATTATCTTATAGAAAAACAACAATTTATGTAATTTCTCGTGTGAATACATAGGTATCTTATTTGAAACTCAAAATGTCAAGTTCACAATCGACAAGAAATCGTTCTTTGCATAAATGTAGCTACCATTTACCCGCTTCTGCAATGCTTGTGGTGAAATAAAATGTGTCAATTTTTCTATATCTAGCAAGCATAAACACTAAAGATAGGTGGCCTATTCTAATGCCACTGACACTCTCAGTTCTTTTAACATAAATATTGTTTTCATAACTAAACTAAGAAGCGTTTCGCCCTCGTGGATATTTCAAATTTCACAATGAATGTTTCTAATTTTTATTTCACACATCATACGTTGTCTGGACGATAACGAACACAACAAGTCATTCGACAGTTATTATAACATAGTATTAAGTACATATATTACATATTGTTATCCATCTTTATTAATATAGATTGACAGGACACAATTGTCATATGCAATATTAATGATATCTTTAGACATTTTCTGTGTGATTCGTACTAGCCCGAGTTAAAATGAAAGTACAAACAAGTTTATGTTGATAACTATAAGAGAGTACCACGACAAAATGTGTCCATCATTTGTACCGTAAAATATACGTACCTACTCCTTAAATATGTTGTTCCGATTCCTTATATGAAGCAGCCAATCAATTTGAAGATCTCATAATATGCTAAAATGGCACGACGTATGTAAAAATAAACAAAATAAATGAGAAACAGTGTGTGTTGAGATGTCACCGCGTCTGTTTATGCTAATAGCTACAATTTGTATACTTATCATAGAAAAGATGTCTCCCAAACTGGAATAGAGACGTTCGATGTGATGCTCATTTTATATTAGCTGCCAATAAACATAACATTTTATATTTAATTTATTACCAAAGACTAGCTGAACTGTCCCATAAGTCAAAATTTACGACAACCTATTAAATTATAACCGTACCCACGTACCTTTTTCACATACATTGTATGTACATATATATCTTGTATTCCGATTATTATTTGCACAATTTAACTTTACCCATGTGTTGTGCGTACCTCTACGTATTGAACCTATGCCTTTGCGCCAAAAATCATAAAATAAAAACTTTCTTCCTTCGCATTTTCAGTCAAACTTGTACTACTAGGATGTCTTGTATGAAAGGCTTGCAATCCTTTTGCTTTCTTTAATTACATTCAAATTCACAGGTTCGCAACTCGCAAATCAGTATTCTAACTACTAGTGAAAAAGAATATCAATGTATTTTTATCAAAATTAAACAATATAATAAGAGATAGAGCAAATGTTCTTGGATGTGAAACACAGGAGTGCGTGCAGGCAAGCAGTGAAGTATCAGGGCAGCCCGGCAGTCGGGCTCGGACGGACACAAATTGATAAATTACACAAGTTGAACATGGTTAATCCCAACGAAATGAGCACTTACGGCGGGATTACACCTCGCGCCCGGTGCACCCCGGCGACGACATTAGCCAGTGCGGCGCGGGCGCACGCGTGATGCATGGCCTGCATTGTGCGCCGCGCCGAACGCATTTGTAACCACTGCAGTGATATACAACGCTTTTATGTAACTCCATAATAAGTTTATAATGAAAAATGTTATTCTGTAACTGTTAATGCCGCCGTTATAACTCCTCTATTGGTAATGCTCTTGATAAAGTAACGCGTCCTTTTCATTTCTCATGTAAGTATGTACACTAATCTTCTTAAGATTCATTTCAGTTAAATAAAATATGAATATGACCCCTGTTAAGACTAATTCCCACTTTGATCCACGCCGAGGCCTCGTGGGCGCCTGCCTACAAATGGCTGTGTGTGAACCTAAAAAGCTTACAACTTTGTAATTAATAGGTAAATGGTTACACGTATATTTAATTTGGTAACACGTGGTTGATTCCGTGGTTATTTGATGTTTAACTAAGTTTAGTATTCATGTAAGGTCAAAGAATAATGCTTCGTGGATGGATGGAATGTGGCAATGAGTTTGCCATCTAGGTTTCATCAAACTCTCTTATTTCTCTCCAGAGTACTAGTAGTTGCAGCACTGGCCATAGAACGACAGTTCCGATACTAATGAGTCAATGAATACATTGTAGATCTATACCGCTCCACTTTCTTCTTCAAATAAGTATTGTTGTAATGTAGTAATTTCTTTAAATGTAACGTAAATAAAAATTAAACTATTTTTAAATGGATAATTTATTTCATTAGGTATTTCATAAAACTCTTTGCATGTAGGTACGTGTTGAAGTACCTTCAAGGTGCCTTTGTATTCACCGCGTGTCGAGAGTCGCGTGCTGCCGACACTCTGTTCAAATGAAACTCATTACAAGCCAGCGTGACTAGTCCACCCTAACATTACCTACATAGGCTACATAAACCTACCAATTTTTTTTTATAACTGGTATTTATAAGTGGTACAACGATTTTCTCAGATAAAAACAATATTCACACATCAACTTACAAAAACTTATTCGCAGAAAGAGACTATTACAAAAAAAAAATAAAGGGACGCGTGCGCAGAATGGGCGCGTGGTCACTCCGGACATTGGGCACTTATTGTTACCTAAATACCGAGAACTGTAATTTTGATACATCACACCCACCAGGGGTCACAGTTACACCGCTTTATCTATAATCGGCTTTGCGTGTACCTAATTGTAATATATAATTATTCCTAATTATGAATAAAAAGTTAATATTATGAAACACGATATCGCTACAACAGTCTCGGGGAATGTCCATAAAGATATTACGGTCGATATTTTTTTTTATAAATTAACAAAATAAGTTCCATTTTAATTTTCATATTTATTTTCATTTTTGAAACAGACTAGATGTATAGATTTGATAAGTTTACAACCTCATAGCATAAATAGATACTTTGGGCCAGGGAAGGCAATCAAAACATTTTTTTGTGTTTAAATCGTTGTAGGTCGAACGGCGAACAACTATTAACACAACAAGAGACATCATCTCGCGTCTGTTTGATGAAATATTAATAGGGTTGGATTCCTGGCGGGCTGCGGGCTCGGTGCGGTATGGCGCGAGCTCCGCGCACCGGCCGCGGCCCGACTATATTAATCATCACAGCTCACATTGTTGTATTGATAGGTCAGCCTGAGGCGGAGGTGTTAAATGTTTACAAGGTGAGAGGTCCAGCCATCTGTCACTGTCCAAACAAACCACAACGAGGACAAACAATAACATCTTTTGTTTGTGCACTCTAAGCATCGAACTAACGAAATAATGAACAAACTTATATTATAACCTGGCTCAGTAATCTAGCGATATGACAAAGAATTATGTTTCACAATTACGTGAGTAGAGCCGGACATCCAATCCGTCGGGGCGTGGTGTCCTCGAGGTGCACACAAAGGCGAGAGATCTATTTACAATCGTATTAATATTTGTTACAACAAATTATTTAAACAAATGCTGTTCGTGCCTAGCTGCGGCGACGGCGGCGGCGCGCCCACTCGCAGGCGGCGACCTGTACCCAAACTCCGACTATTACTTTGTTCTCACTTCATTAATGCTACAATTAATTTTCAAAGTAAAGCTGTCAACAAGTAATTTAGTTTAACTTGTAAACTCTAGTAATATTTTCTATTTGTGAGAAATAAAGAAGTGGTGGCAGCTTGCAGTTAGTGTCGTCGTTAAAGCATAAGCAGGTATCATGAAATCACCGTAAGTCCGGTTTGTAAAGCAGATCTCAGTAAATAGATGCAAGTAAATGCGAAACTTCAGTGAATATACGAGTAAGCAACCGAGGATATTGAATTGAATGTGTCGAGTCATCGCATTCACATCGGATTAGTCGTTTATGTTTATAGGATTTGTAATTGATTTTAAACCTTTGTACCATAATATGTGCATACATAGAATAGCACTAAGCACGCTAGACTTCTTATAGTTAAAGCATTTTAGTGTGATGGTCTAAACAGACCGTTGACTCTTGTCGAGAAGTTTGTTACATCGGCATTATGCTTATATCGACAACTATAAATTCTTTTTAATTTTTACAGTCGACATACTGGACGACCGCGGCTATAGTTTATTGAAGCCGGAACAAAGATGGTGAATGTTATCGTAGCATCTGCAAACATCACTCAAGCGAAAACAATTACGTAACCGCTATCTGTTGCAGATGAACGATTAGTCATTTCGATATATGAAATCTTTTGTAGATGCGTGTTGTAAGCTGTGTGCCAGTGCCAGACATCTATTATACACACTCAGGATTTGCAGGAGTGAGTATACACTCGTCTCACCACAACCCAATCATTGCATTCTGATATCACAGTATTACAATATAAAGTTATGTTTCGAATAACCGCATCGGTCAAACGTTTAAAAATATTCTAAAAAGGTTCAGTCAAAAAAATAACATTAATATTTTACGAATCAAAGTGAAGAGTTTTTGCTTTTCATTTCAAGCGTATTATTGTTGACGGCGATGTATTCGAGACCTCTGAGAGGACAATTGATTGGTGAGATCTGACGTGTCCCTTGTGTGAACGCATCGAGAGCCTCCTTATTAAACATATGCGGTGTATTGTGACGCATAAGCTGCATCCATAGAGGTTCCGTACTCTGCTCTACGTATTAGAGGGGAAGTGAGACTTTGTTGTTCAGGATAAGTCATCTATTTAAACCCTATGGTATCCGGGACATTTTGTTTTCAGTCAACTTAACTTTAATCTGGTCAAGACCTGAAATTACATTACTTCTTTTATGTATTGTTGAATCAGTTACTGTTACTGATAGTATTGTGTTTATCGATTTATGTTACTAGAGAAACTGCTAGAATCTTTGTACGTCCACTATTTGCGACGCGGTTTCTAGTTAATGGTGAGTGCGGCCGCGCATAAAATATGTCGTTTATTTGGCGCAGAAGTGCTGTCAGATTGAACACAAAATTCCCGACGGCCGCGCGACTGTGTATTACTCACAGTCAATGCGCCATTGCCACTGTGGAGGTATTTGTAAAACGTTCAGAAATATTTGTAGGTAAATGATTGAAGTTACGATTTGAAAATGTGAGGTATAGGACCGTCTCCCAAATGTTAATCTAGGAGAGCAAGGATTTCGAGCCTGTTCACGGATCTCACGTGTGAGTGGAGCAAGAATCTTCCTCGTCATGGCGACACAAAGCGCGGCGACGCGGCCCCTTGCACCCAACGCCTTGTTTGTTCAACAAACAGCCCCGCCTCGCCTCGTGCCTCGCCTGTCACTTATGTCTAGCATCTTCACACATAATGCGCTCCACGGTAGCACACCGGTGCGATAGTATCGCTAGCCGCGCCCGCGCCGCTCTCTGCTCATTGTCTGTATCACGGCCGATCTACGCAACTGTTGTTTTTTATTTACAGCAATTTTAACGTCACTTTCTTTTTCAGTAATTTGTGTGAATTTTTATGTGGAAACACTATTACGGTGATGAAGGCGGCACCTTTGTGTCGGTCGGTAATGTCGAGCGATTGTCTTTATTGCTCACTAAATATTTAATTGGACATATTTGAAAAACAAGTTTGTTGATGGCGCTAGAATTTCAGACAGTGTAAATAATAAGCGTGTCGCATTCCTTAGCGATGGATGGTTCGAGCCACGGAGCGTACCTCGTGTCGAGAGCGTGCAGGGTACGGAGTATGGAGTCCGCTCGCGAACAAGACATTGGCAGTTACGTTGAGGCGCTGATACATTCGGATCATTAATATCCGCATTGAGCCGGTGGCAGCGCCGCGGGGCTCCGCGCCCGCCTTAAATAACATATTAGTCTCCAAAGCGGCCGCCGCCATATTTCTCTATACAACATATAAGTTTTTCGGTAAATCGGATCGTAACGAATCGCCGACGACAGTGGAGGCCGCGACAATTTATCGCATGCACCCGATTCTACAGTAATCGGATTTGATAGTCGCTGCGGGATTACCGGCCCTTGTCTCTGCATGATGCATGGCAGCCGGCACCCGGCCCGCGAGCTCCAGTGCTGCCAGCTCCTTGCCACCAAGCCGTAACGCGCACATTTATTTTCTACAGCGTTTAACCTTTGTTGCTACACGATTACTGCGATAATTCCTATGCTTATAAGAGAAAGATTCGGTTGTAATCTATCAGTGTTCGAACTTTAAAATAAGATGAATTTAATATTTATAGTGGGATTATAAACATGCGAGTTATAATAACTATACACTTGCTGCTCGATTAACTTAAATAAAGTAATCTTTTAGTTGAGAAACAATGAAGAACTTTCGTTTGATTGAAACAGAATTTAAAGTACCGTTACCTTACAACTTGCAGAGAGGATAGCATGCAGCGAACATTTAGATACCTACAAACATGTGACTAATGGATTGTTTTATTCTTTAAATTAGTCCTTTAATTTATTTTGTTAATGTATTTTTAACAACACATTAACTCAAAAATCAAAAGATATGACGAATAAAGATCTCGTGAAAAAGGTTTGACAAAAAAGTGCAACAGCTTAAAATGCTGCAGCTATGTATATCCTCACCAGACGCGTAGTGCGTCTGCTGAACAAAGGTCTCTTCTCACACTAAGAATATAATGAACATTAAATACTAAACTTGCTCAAGACAGATTGGCCATTTGATTTGTTCAGGTTAGTTTACGATGTTTTTCTTAGTAAAATGTGTATATAACAATGTACTTTCTATGCTAAATAAACATAGAAAGTACATTGTTTGTTGCCTGGTTTCTTATCCCTCATGCTAGAAGCAGACGCCTCTATAACCTGGCCACTACCACTATAGTTTGCTTAGAACAACCTACTTTGTCGGGATTTTTACGCGGGCTACGGTATATCCAAACTAATATTACAAATGCGAAAGTAACTCTATCTATCTGTCTTTTCTTCACGCCTAAACTACTGGACGTTTTTGTGTGAAAGTTGGTACAGACATAGTTTGGAACTCGAGAAAGGACATAGGATAGTTTTTTTGACATAAATCTGCAGGAAGTCGCTATTCCACGTGAAAAAAGTCGCGGGCAAAACTAGTTGATAATATACCGTAGCCCCGCTCCGTAGCAGAAGAAGAAGGTGGGTTTTAGTCAGTAAGAATCTGATACTCTCTTATATATAATCTCTTTAACCACACATTGAATGTAGTAGACCATTATTGCAGTTGTACTGAGGTGTGTTGTCTTATAAAATTGTGTTACAAAACCTTAAATTAATTTTATTCTAGTTTTTATACTTTTTCCAGCTTCTCACAATAGTTTATATCGGCTGCTTTTCTCAAAAACACTACCTACAGACACGAAAACAAAGCTACACAATCAGAATCAATAAAAAAAATCATAAGAGATATAGAATACATTAGAATACAAATGTTTACTGTGATAAAAAGTGTTGTTCTTACTTCTATTCTACATTATTTTGTTGTTTGACTTCAATCAACAGATCACGAATGTCATTGTCGCAAGTCAAATACCTACCGCGGTTGAAAAGAGTTATTGCACTTCTTAACTCCATTAACTGGACGAAATAAAACAAATACTTCAAAAATGTTTACCTAAAGCATTATTTTTATAAGCCATCATTCGTGTAATAATGTAAAACCCACTTCTTCTTAATCACAAGTACGTTATAATAATAACACAAACCCAAGTCTCTGTACACATTAGACAAAGGTTTTTTATGTTATTAATGTAAATCAAATCGTACTGATAACAGTTGGAAACTGAGTTACATGATATTACCGGTATTGTATATGATATTACCGGTATTGTATATCTTTAGTTGTGTGTAATCCAACCCAAATCTATGAGTAGCTACAGTCAAAGCAGCAAGAGGGTCTGGTGAATTAAAAATAAGATATAAAAACAAAATATATGTATAAACAGTTATTCTCCCTCGGAAGACGGCAAAAGAAAAGGGGGTGGACAAAACGTACTATACATACATACAATTGCTTATACGTTAAATTTACTAGGAAGCACACCTTAGTTTGGCTGAGATATCCATTTAAAAAAGGGATGTTTGAATTGCAATGAAACCGTAAAAGTTTATAAGTATGGATAGATGAATTCATTCATTACGCTATCACGTAATAACTACAGAACGCATCTAAATGAAATTTGGCATTGGGCATAGAATAGATTTTATTATCGTCGGGAATAATAAACATACTCTTTGTGTACCTGGTACTGGCAGAAGCTAGATAACATGTAATAATACGCCTAGGACGTGGCAAAGAAAATGAAATATCATAGAAACATACTTATGAACTTATGGAAAAGCAATAAAGATACTGAGTATTGAGTATTGACATTATTTGTAATGTGATTGAATTCCAAATTTAGCAGCAGCTAGACTATGCAAACTGTAAAGTTAATTTATAAATAGTATAAAAGTTGTCTAGAAACTGCAGCCGTTTTTTTGTTTTTTTGTAAGGTTAACCTGGGCGGTCTTGGACAGGAAAAGAGACTTAAAAACCGCGTGGCCTGAGTCACCCGTGAAACACTTAGGAAGGGATAAGTACTTATTGTTTTAACTACCCAGTATAACTTTTTGTACATTTATGTTAGTGCATGAAATGCACAATTAACTCTTTACTTCGATTTTAGACTATAAATTCATTCTATTAGACTTTAGAATTAAATATAGAAATTCACATAAAGTATTAATCAACACGATAATAATGGAATTACAATAAAACATTAATATTATTTGTCTTAGTTAGAATACTTTACACAAATCATGTCGAATGTTTCAATAAATTACTATTTTGTAATTGGATTTGTTGGTAGTGTTAGCTACTGCAGTGTCACTCAGAGTTATTTCCTTTGAAACGAATTTTATTAGTGTTATGAATTGGGTAGTTTTCTAGTTCAAAAATAAATTACTAAGACTTTTCACTATGATGAGTTATTAAAATATAAATATTCCTTTATACATTACTTTAAAAGCTGGATCATTTTTTAAAAATTTAATATTCTATTGGACTAAAAGTGAAGGAATGTATGGTTTTTTACATTTAAATAAAAATTGTAGGTCTCGCAATAGTAACTTTCCAATTAAAATATTGATTTTGACTAGTCGGAAACTACCGGATTCTGTAAGTCTTATGAATTCTGTTAGTTTTGTGTAGGAATAATAATTTCATCATTAAATCGACCACCCCACGTTCGTTGTAAAACATAGGCATCTTTATGGGACACTTCGACATTAAGCGAGCATCGGATCAATTGACAGTAAGCAATTGGCGCCGCCAATGGACATCCACAACATCGATGAATTACAAGTGTGGGGACGGCCTTTTGGGGTTAGGCATTTGACGATTTTTCACAATGGGGTCGCATGCAGAGGAAGGACCTGGGCATCTGGTAACTTCACTCACAACAGCGAGACAAAACTCTCTCTTCGTTTCTCGCCGGTTTTCTGTAAAGCCGTTGTTTGTATATCTGCGGTCTAGACGACCGGCCAAGTCGGTGGTTAATTGTTAGAAATCAGATTTAGGTTTATGTATCGGTTTATCTCCGCATTATAGCCGTCGGGAAATATATCAGAAGAACATTGCCAATTGTATAAACAAATATTTGGATGTAGTTTTAGTAGTGGTGTTACATTCTTTTATCTTCTCTAATAAATTGCTTCTTTCTTATTAACTTCTTAAAATTACAGTATCAGCCTGAAAATAGCGAAAGAGAAAGGGCCTTTTCTGTCACAGGGAAGTGCGTACCAATCACTACACTATCTACAGGCGCATTGGTGATTACAAACTGATAATTAGAGATTTTAGGCCATCGTTTACACTAAAATCCCTTAAAACACGGGCGGCACCGATTGGTTACAATTAGATAACCCCTTTGCTCGTTACTTGAAAAATGTTACCTATTACATCTATGTATATATTTCAAGTCAATTACCATCCATACATTGTTGATTTAACAAGGTTTCGAATTGACCAAATTGCAACTTCGTGTTGCAATTCACAACGTATATAACAATGACTGTTTTAGATATCAACTGAGGCTTTTTCTTGAAAGTTTTTGCCTTGCACAGCAAAACTGTGGAATGAACTGTCTTCAACTTTACCGAAAGTATGCTACATACAAACCTTCAAGGAAAGAGAATTTCTGACTCCTCTAGTGTTACAGTCAAAAGTCAAAATCATTTATTCCAACTAAACCATAAATAGGTACTTTTGAAACGTCAAAATAGAAAAGTAGTCTGTCAGTCTGTTCGTCAGTGAAGCTAGGTGCTCATTCCAAATTGTAGATTCGAATGGAGAAGAACGAGCAAGAAACTCCATTCGGTAGTCTTTTTTTTAAAAAAAACAGCTATTAGCTGCCGCGCTAGTTGCCTACCATCACTTATTCCATTTACTTGTTTTCCTTCTAAGTATTATTTTGTTCTGGAGATTCTGGAGATTGGCTGAAGTATAAAAATATGCTTTAGACAATCTCTAGAAGTGTGCGTGCTAATTATTGCACATTTTAGGTCCGCCATTTTACAACAATATTTATGCACTCCAAAACATAGGTTTTATTTTGTTTATAATTTTTATTTTATTAATTGCCGAGCAAGGATTATTTGTTGTGGTTGAAAAAACTTAAAAGGTAACTACTAACTCGAAAGGTACTAGGTATACTTATATTCGTATTCGAGGATTCAAGCGCAATTTTGTTTCATGGCCTAGCCCAAAGCGGGTGATGGAACTTAGTTATTTTAGGTCAGTAAGTGTCACCCTAGGCAGGAGAAGCCATTAAAAGAGTTTCACCTCTCCAAAAAACTGATACTTTTATATTTTAATCATCATCTTTAAATAATAGGCCCTATATATATTCCCTTTCAATAACCTTTCACAAAGGTACACATGAACATGACACAAATGTAATTTCATTGAATTACCCTAAGGAAACTATACAGTTATTAAAGATCAGTAATTTACTGGACAGGTAATAAAGAACATTTCTTAATTACAATATTACTCCATTGAAAAAGTAAAAAGTATATTAACACGTACCGCTACTAGCTATATATAACATACAACGTTATAGTTTTTGTTAACGTCGAATATAAAGTTATTGATCCAAGTTAATGATGTCGTTAATTTATATAAGCATTGTCTCTTTTATCGCGTTATTGTGCATGAATTGAAAAAAGGGCAAGTCCAAAACAATTATTTATCAAGTATAATTAAAGGTGCGCCGGCGTCGAATTCCGCCCGTCGTCACATTTTGGTGCAGAGTGGATCGTTGATGTCTTTTGTAGGCGCTACGCTCAGGGTTACGAATATCATGTTTTCCGAAAGGGATATTTTTATTAATTTATGTGACTACACTATTAAACGGTTTTATTTGTAAATTGGTGCGCTTTATAGTCTCCATTGAAGGACTGTGAATGTAAAGTGAATTTACGATGCCTACTTTCAGTAACTTAAATTATATTTATGTAAAAAGCTAAATAGGTTTTGATAGGTGAATGCCACTAGTTATTTTGAAGTATAAATATATTATAAGCGTTTTTTAATGTTGACATTTATTTTTATTATTGATTTAAGTGACTAAGCTATGGTGTTATTTTTTATTTCTCCTGGTCTAGCCATTTTGATCATTTTGGCCGTTGTATAGTTTGCCGGCACACTGTTCCTCTGTCGTTAGAAATACTAGCAACCAGTTCCAGCTTCGCACTTGATGCTAAATGTCTACACTATTTACTAGATGTTATTAAGAATTCATGTGAATTCATCTTCCTCCCCAATCACTCTATCTATTAATAACCGGTCCAAAATCCGTTGTGTAGTTTTAAAGATTAATGCTTATACATAAAAGGCCAGACAACCTTCTTTACCTCGGTTCGTTTTGTTTCGAATCCCCACCCTTCCCCTTTTTTTCTCCTCCCCTATACATATCTCTCATTTCCTTCAACCACTAAATCCTATGTGGCTGACACAAATGTAAAGCATGCGATTACTTTGGTGTCTCGGTTTGAATGAGCAGCGCCTATAGCTTACTATCAGAAAAACCGGCAGACCGGCAGCTCTTTTACTGTCTTATCACATAAAAAGTTTTTAATATATTTATTTTGTTGGTGGATACACTGGGGACGGGCTATGTCAATGTAGGGTTGGTACTTGTTTTAATACTGGCTGGATGCGCCGGCTGAGCGCAGTTTGGCCTACGTACTGGCTGCGCCGTCGCCGTCGCCAGCTTCCAAGTCTTCCAACCAGCTTCTGAATGAAGCTACCTCCACAGTCACTCACACTAACATAAGCACACGTATATTATTTTTATTATTCAAGTATTATATTAGCTATACCTGTTCCTCTAATAGTGAGTTTTAATATCCAAGTCTGTGACGCGTAGGTACCGATTGTACCTACACTGTTTATTTTTATTTTATGTTGTGTACAATAAAGCGTATAATAAATAAAAAGTAAATGCATATCATTCCACGTGTAGTAAGAACATCACCTAAAATAACCGAAATTACTCTCACATTTATTTTATTTAATGCCTCCACTGTGTAAATTAAATCCTAAAACTAATAAGTATAAGGTTTTCATTTCGTTGCATCAGCTTTTGTTTTGTATTTTGGTTGTATAAAAAAACTTTTCTTTTTCTTTTTTATCAGAGGAGATTTTTAATTTGCATTTGTTACGTGTTTAATAGAAACTTGTAGAAATATTATGCTCCAATTAGCAATGAATGTCATCGCTCTCCTTTGCATTAGGTACGTTAAAACTGACCAACAAAAATAATTTAAGTAGGTGTGTTTAAAAAGATATATTATCGCTAGTGAAAAAACTGTTCATAAAGGAAAATTTGGTATTTACGGGACTTAAAGCACAACTTCTTTCGTAGCGCATCACTTAACCAATACTTATTTTTAAATGTATTTTATAGGAAACATGTATTTTATTGCAATTTCTAGTCGAATAGGTATAACATATACTTATTTAAGTAATTAGACACCGCGGTTAGTAATACCTCACGTAGGCCTGGGTACTTATGTTAGGTAGTTGCGTATGTACAAATGTACCTACAGTGCAAACTATATCTACGTGAGATTAGCGAGTGTGAGACTATGAGTGCAGTACGGGAAGGTGATTGCTTACCTTCATCTCCAGCTTGACAGCCAACACTTTGATCGTTATTATCTGCTGCGGTTCACAAAACAAAACATCAGCATGTGCACACCGTCATTGAACTGTCAGCACATGGCACCAGGGCACGAGGTGCGGGTGCGCGCGCGCCCGGACTCCGCGAGACTGCGGCGGCAGGCGCGCGTGCTGCTGGGGGCGGCGCCGCGCCCGTTCGTGCGCCCCGCCTATTGGCTGACACAACACCAGCCACGCCCCACTACCGCCCGTACTACCCTCCCCCCATCGTCTATGTAAACGTGTTCGTTGCCCGACGCCATCGACGTCCCACCGAAAAATTACTCCTCACTGAATTAATAGTTAGCCTGTACTATGCTCGCGTACACACAATAAAATATCGCGAACCGGCTCTGGCCGTGACGTATCTCATTCCAATTACGCAGAGAATTTCTGATTGAAAACCGCGGCTCTGTCAATATTTCCTATTCAACATTTGCATTTACTGGCAGTTAAAACAGGCCAATTGTGAAAAAGTCGCCTCGGGCTACACGTCGTTTGACGTGCATACTTCCTCGAGCTCGTGAGCTCGGCGTAGTTGGGAGTTGTTAGTAGCTACCTACAGAACAATTAGATACCTACGCACTATGCAATATCGACATACACGTCGGAAAGATTCAATCCCAATAAGTATCCCTATAGACTTCCAACTAATCGTCTATAGACAATTTGTTGAAATAATGTTTTCAATGCCTGTAGATCTATAAGATAATCTCTAT
The DNA here is from genome assembly GCA_902829305.4 of Spodoptera exigua. Classification (NCBI taxonomy): domain Eukaryota; kingdom Metazoa; phylum Arthropoda; class Insecta; order Lepidoptera; family Noctuidae; genus Spodoptera; species Spodoptera exigua. Next base: position 15,561,503 of record LR824601.2, on the reverse strand, counting down.
GAATTTGAAAAGAAGGTAAAGACACATTATCTACCTCCTTACCTTGTGTACTTATCACAAGTACCCTGCGGTGTGCCACGTGTCACTTGACACGACACCGCTACATGTAGGTACAGTCATCGACATAAGTGCTTAGTCAACTTCAAAACAATTTCGCTTGCATCCAATAATTTTAACTTACACCACCCCAAGTGATCAATGAATGAACATCTGTCATTTTCAAACTGTATATTAAGATAGTTTTTATTGCTTTCTAAGTCTAACATGTTGAAAGTTTAAAAGTTCTTTACATATCCTTTAGAACGTCATAAGCGACAATCGCAAAATTGGCTGATTTGCTAATGTATAACCTAACCGACCAGAAAACGTCATAATTAAGAACACTGTTTGTTTTTTGGTACACAAATCCTAGTTATCCTAATCTTAGGTATCTTGGGTTGGAAGTCGCTAAGCTCTCATTTTGTTGATTATACGTTTGCAAACAATAATAATTATAAGTACTTACGCATTATTTTGCAGCAACCTTAGAAATAAACGATACATGAGTAGGTATATAGGTGTGATAATAAAATTCAATTAAATCAATTTAACTACATACTGTGTACTGATACCTATTGTTATCCTTTTTATAATATAATGATTAAATAAGTAAACTTTGTTCCGACTCAAAATCAATTAAGTTTAAAAGTCAAAATGCAAAATAACTGTTTCAATTGTTCACGACTTGATCCGAATTTTATCACGTCCTCACTTAAATCCGGCGTGAAACAACGCCGCGAAGGTGACACCTTTTCTTAAGGGGGAAAATACCATCTAATTACTTCGCACTGGGTGGAGAGAGACAGAGTGTGTAAGACTCTTACTGACTAAGAACCACTCGGTTTTTCTCCTGCTCCAAACCGGGTGGTACATTATTTCGCTTGAACCGCAACCGCCAATAAGTAACCATCTCTGTTCCCAAACCTCAAATCCCTAATATTTAAAATGCTGGCACCGCATTACAAACTAATCTAGTGTCCATAGGCGAAGCCTATTGCTTACGATACCTAAAGTGATCTGTGTGAATTATTGCTGTCCTAGACAATAAAAATTAGAGACCATACTATTGGATCTTTTTAGGTTTGAAAACTTCTATTTCGATCTTGTTTAAGATCTTGCAAGTTAATGGAAGACCAGTTTTTTGTTTTTTTGCGATTAGTCCTGATGGTCCTAATCAGCGTCGCCCATGGACACCCGAAACGATGGAGGAGTTACGAGTGCGTTGTCGACGTCTGGGGATTAGGTATTTGGAGATTTTTGGAAAGGGAACGGATTGGGATAGGGGAAGGATTGGGTCTCAGGTAACCTCACTCACACGGCGAAACACGACTCTGCTTATTTCACGCCGATTTTCTGTGAGGCCGTGGTATCACTCCGGTCGAGCCGACCCATTCGTGCCGAAGCATGACTCTACTACATTATTGTAAAGAAATACTTAAAGGAACGTTTTCTTACAGATTTGGTGAACGAGCAGATGGATATTAGATGGTGAGCAACCAGTTTTACTCATAAACAAACAACAACAGCAAAAGAGTTGCAAGTGCGTTGGTGCACTTTTGGGGTTTAAGGATTAAACCTCCTTAGTTTCACGAAACGCAACGCTGTGGTTTCACGCCAGAATGTGTACCTCAGTGGAAGCGAACTGAAATAGATGGGTCACAGGGCATCCACAGTGCTCCGCCATCGTTGGCATATTCGTGCCGAAACTTATTGTTAACTTATTATTTTGTATATGGTATTCTTATCATGACACACCCCATGCATCACATGGGTGCTGTTATGATTAGTTACATTGGAAAGTGTTGTCCGAAGATGGGTTTGAACCAGTCTGTTGCCACTGAGAATATGAAATGCAAGTAAATCAACATTAGTTTAACTTGAAGGCAATTTATTTTTTCAGCTCCACATAGATCTACTGATTGAAGCCACAGCCCATTAGGGTCCCTCCCAGGTCGGACAACACAAAATAAATTAAACTTTGCCTACTAATCCACATTGCATTAATAACCGCTTCAAATTGTTTGATTATAATATAATTGGGAATTTAGTGAGCAATCACAAGCGAACCAGTTTGGTTTATGGCACATATCCTTATATGGCAGAGCTACGACTATGTATGTGTACATACTACAAATAAACGTACTAAATGTGAATTTTTGTTGGTCGCTTCTAACTTTGACTGCACGGTTGGCGCGGTGGCTGGGCAACTGTTTGCGGCGCAACGTGTCGCGGGTTTATTCCCGCACGGAACAATCTGTGATCCACTTTTGAAAATTGTTGTTCCTGGTTTGGGCGTGATGTTTATGTGAAATTGTATGTTTGTAAACGCACCCACGACACAGGAGAAAATCCTAGAGTGAGGCAAAGTATTTATTTAAAAAAAGCATTTGTAATAAAAAGTAAGGACGGTATGTCGGCTTGGACGGGTGCGGGAGTGTGAGCCAAGTAGATAATGTCAGGGATTAGTGGGTGTCGCGTAGTCGCGGTGCAATCAGTGCTCTTGTGCCACCCGGCGACTCGCCGCGCCATTTGTCGCCCCCTCGACGAACTACAGAAGTCCCAGCAAAAAACGCCATACTGCATACGACATCTCTAGTCTATTTTACCGTAATATGTGTTCCGTGTCTTAATAAGTAGGAGCGTAAGTGTTGACAACTTGAGCGTCATTAATGTTTATTCTCAAAACGCTCAAGTAGTGCGGAATTTGATAGTTTCTTAAGTGAAAAACTTTTAACTTACTAATAAATAATCACTTTGTCATTCTTTGATTTGACCCTACGTTTAGTTTTCGTAGTTTTCTATGTGATTTATGAGAAATAAGTCGGCTTTTTGTCTTAGTTAGTTGTCGTTAATACTTGCTATTTTCGTTTTAAATGTGCTGAAAAAGGGAATTGAATTCGACTAGTAAGAAACTACCCTGTTGCAAATGACTAACACGACTCGTAATCGATCATTTTGTTATATATTGATTATTTTGTTTTTAAATTCTGAATGTAGTGATACGTAGTTAACAATATAATATCCTATTATAATAAAGGGTAAAGCAATAGAACAACAGTACTATATGCCACAGTAAGGTAGAAGTTCTGCGTTTTAAGTGCAGATGCCATCTTCTGCGATGTGCCTGCGAAGTGGTGACCGCCCGCTCTGAGCTCGTCATTAAACGATTATTGAGTCGGTGACGAGTGCCGAGTGTCCTCCGGATCTGGTTGATGTCCCCTACGACACATTTAATACGAAAATTGCTACAATAAACATCCCCTCACAATCTAGGGATCTGAAGTTTTAAGAAATTACATATAAATACTTAGATGCCTAGATATGTGTGTAGAACACGTAATTGTAATTCCCTATAACCCTCAATAAACCAGAGAATTGTTCCAGTGTAACTGCAAATAATAAAATAATAATAGTTACATTGTTTTGTTACATTGACGTGAACTATTTGGCGCTATGAAAATGGAGATAATTCAAACTTGTATCGGATTGGTTCCAACAACAGATCGTTAGTGTCCACTAGATAACGTTATCACATTCAAACAATGGAGTCTGTGGTGGATGCAGTGATCACGTGATCAGCCTAAACCGCCGCCGACCAGGCAGAATACTAAACAGACAGACATTACTGGATAAAATATTCTATGAACTTGCTACAACGCTATTCCGTATTCCAACCGCGGGCGGACCGGCAATTATCCGGCTTTCAGCAGAATATCCGGGACCGCTTCCGGCTGCCGGCGCACTTTTAATTTGACACTTGCGTTTTTTTTTCATTTAATCGGAAGGATCTGTGTCGAGACGCGGAATATCAATATGATTGCAGTTATTTCGACAAACTTCTCTTCTCTTTTGTGTGTGTTCTGAGGGGTATTTTTGCGACTTCAAATAAGCGCAAAGGTCAATGACCATTAATTTACCTAATTTTACGTCAATAACCTTCATCTTATTAAAACTATACTATTCTATTTAACAAAAAGGTTTCCTGTGCTCATTACTGCACTGACTGCCATTATAAGGAGGATATACGAGTAGGTGTCTCTCTTACTACTTACTGGTTATCCACTAGCCGCACAACTCCTCAATATCCCTAACCAATATAAAAATACTTGGACAAAAACCGAAGACTTAAGTCTAGAAGTATGTAGGTGTTCAATAAGTTATTTGCTAACTATAGTTTTGCCTCCTTGGTCGAGTGGTCGCAAGCGCAACTGGTGAGTAAGATGTTTTGATTTTCATTCCGGATCGTACAAATTATGATTACAGTAGCGTCACAGAGTATGAGTTATTGTCTATTTTTCTTAGTAAAAAGAAATTATTTCAACTTATTAAACCATAATAATACGTTACATACGTGCATTAAGTTAATTCAAGAGAAATAAACTTAATTGCTACTCCGTTACTCGTGTATGCTGTTTGACGTTATAATATTATGACGCGCTATTTCATAGAAAATTCACGGAATATTGTAAAAAAATATTCAATTCGAATAGTTGGTATTGTGCCCGAAATATGGCACTAGACCCACCGCTAATATATGGAGCTCCTAAAAAAATTACTGGTGAAACGTACGTACATCCCTGCTTACCCCTTAAGGTAATATGCTATCACGGTAACAAAATATTTCTGAAGTGACAATAATAGGATTGCTTTTAAACACTATAAAATTTTAATGAAGAAAATTGTATATTGCGATAACGTAACGCCCCATTTACATGGGGTATGTTTCTTATTTATTGTTTACAATTAATTAAGGATGAGTGGAGCGCATTCCCGCCCCCAAATATCCAATCCTCAAATCCCCAAAAAACTCACAAAAGCCAGCAATGCATTTGTAAGTCCTTTGGTTGCATGGACACCCATACACTACACAACTACAACTAGCGATGGCAACATTATAGGGAACTGTTTACTTGCATCTTCATGTTCGAGGAGCCCTTCTCAACCTATGAACGATAGCGCAAACGAATAATTATGTTGAGTATCCAGGATTTTCAGTAACTAGACACAGCTTTTTTACGCCACCTCTCCACGCTGGTTTTCCTTGAAAAGGAGGTATCTACGTATAAAGCCAATTAATAATAATGAATATGAATTTATTTTTGTAACAAAACCATAAAATAGTATAATTATATATGAAAACTAGATGAAAATATCTTATATAAACTATAAACACCAAGAAAATGGTATCATGTAAACAGCCTTTTTTGAGGGGGGAAATCATCGGATGGGGCAAGAGGGAGACTCATAAGTTCGTTTTCGCCATGTCCTGCGAAACTCATTACTGATATGATAAATATTTATTTGCATGTAAATTTTACAGTAACGAGTGATAATCACATTGATGCCGAAATGCAGAGAAGAAAAAAAATATTGATATATTTTAACAATAATAAATTAAATTTATTTTAACCGAATCATTGGAGAGGACTATCGAAATCTTTAGTTCTGTGAACATCAAAACATGTTGCAGTGACATGATACAAGGTTAAATTTACACAAACAACCATATCTGATAGGTTCTAATATGTTATATTTGTATTCTTGATGTATTTCTATGTTCAGAATTATGGCCTTCCATAAATATAGCTTTTTTAATTTTAATTTTAACCATTTTTTTAACGATTGATATCTTTTACATTGTCCAAAGCACTTGTCCATTCACTAGCTTACTTATCTCTTGTTACCCTTTTGCACTCATTTGCGTTTATTTGGATCCCAATTACGAGTACAAATCTGCTGTACACAAATGTTTGTTAAGTGAAATATGACAAGGTAACAATTAAAGTTTGTTTACAAATAATACGCGGTATTGTTATACCTTCAACAGTATGATACCATCTGCGCAAGGATACAGCGAGAGATCCCAATCTCCTCTCCGCCCTTCCGCGAGATGATGGGAACACAATGACAATCATACCAATTACTAATGTCGCCGCAGTCAGCAGGTGCAGGGAAATGATATCAATCTATATTTTGGTTACACATAATTATAATTACAATGTGAAGGCAGGCGTGGGTAATTAACGAAGCAAAAAGAAATATACTTATCCATTTTCTTCTAATTTAATCCGCAAATTGATTTGTAAGCTGTAGATATTTTAGGGAAATAAATTTTCTTTTTGTTTTTTTTTAATGGTATACAAGCTGTCGGTTCACGTTTTGGTAAGCAATCGGCGCCACTCGTGGACACTCGGAAGATCACGGCAGTTACTAAAGTGCGTTGCCAACTTTTTGACGGTAATTAGAGATTTGTGGTTAGGGGATTAAGCATGGGCAGGCAGATTAGGCCGCCTCCGGTAACCTTACTTACACGGCTAAATACAACGTAAGTGTTGTTTCACAAAGGTATTCTCTGAGGCCGTGGTATCACAACGTTTGAGCTAGCCCATTCGCGCCAAAACATGTGTTGATGGGGTGTCATGGACGCAGGAACTCAGTCAGTTATATACACAAAGTATTGGAATGTTTGTGTGTAGGGTGTCGGTTGCAATGTTTAGCAACAAGTTTTATGTGCACTTGTGCAGCGGCAAAGCAAACAGCGCCACAGTTTGCGACCGAGATTACTGCCCCCTCTGAATACGTCAAAATAATCCTACACGTGTATATGAACTGTGTAACGAAAACAGAAATAATTCAATTAAAACTTGCTGCGACAATATTTGGACATTAGCTTTCGCTGTGTTTCAGAATGGTGGGGATAGAGTGGCTTGAATCAACAAAGCAAAGCTACACTAGTTTCAGGTCACAACGGGAATCTTATTCATAAGCAGTGTGCGCGTCGCAGTGGCTTCACGCAGCCGACTCTTATTTTCAATTAATTGAGTTTGCCCCACAATATATACTATTAAAAAAACATAGAGTCAGAATATTTCAAGATCTATCATACTCATCATATCAGCCGCAAAACTTCTACTGATGAACGTGTGAGTTCCTCTCATGATTTCTACATTATCCGGCGGGATGCAACCGCTTTAACGAGCGTCTTATTACAACTTTTATTTGGCCGCCTTCAATATACCATTTTCCGACATTAGAAAATCTTGTGCCAAATATTAACAAACGCTGCATAATTATTATAATGATACATAATAAGATATTATGGTCAGCTGTCAGACTACCCGAATTACCTAATTGCCGTGTTAAGTGGCACTTGACGGACAAATTCGGGACACTTAGTCTCAGACAGCGGAGCCCTCATCACGTTTAGTGCCACTGCGGGGGGTATTTAGATCAGACGCTTCACGTATTTATAACACTTTAACACATTGTAAATGACACTACTTATACATACGTATAATTTTTTTACAGCTGTGGACGTTATAATTTTTAGCGGTTTGTTCATTTTGTTTAAACCTAGGGATGGCGACATTTGGCGCGTCAAATTGCACCGTTTGATCAGGCCTTTGTGCGCCTTAAGACTATTAGGACAACAAGATTACACGGGAGGCGCGCGCGCACCCGACCGAAGCAATGCGATTACATCGCAAGCCCCCGAGCCTCGCCCCGCCGCGGCCCTCGCGTGTCCCCTCGCACGCCTTCCAGTCCTGCTCCAACCCCAAGACATCACTACCCCTATTTCTTGATCTGTAACTGGATTTTGTCCGGGAAAGATTGTGGAGCGTTAAAATGTCCACCATACGTACTATTTCATTTTTAAATTCATGATGCGGTGATGGGGTATAAACTACATACATTATGTGACCACGCAATTGCCGCAATGGGTTCTGTGGCGCAACGTGCGTTGGATCGATTCATTAACTAACAATCAATAACATACCAACATGAAATAGAATATATATGATAGAAATGACAACAAAAATAATTACGCAAACGTAGTTCAAATATTTGGCAAAAAATTGTTCAGAGAGCATCCCTCAATTATTTCATCCAACTCTTACGTAATCTTACTTAGAAAGCAGTAACAATGTAGTATTTTAGGGCCCAGCATAAATTTTTTAATTGTTTCGACACAAGATGTTCTTTGCGTATTTGAAAATAGGGTTGGTTTTAGAATGTCCCCTGTGATCCGGACCAGTGAGGTAGGGGTGTGAATATGATAGTCCCGCAGGACTTGTTAGTGTATTAACAGCAGTTTGCGACGATCGCTCGTGTTATTGTTTCTAATGTGACGTCCCTACGGACAGCCGCTCGCTAGCTGGGACACAATCTATTATTTGTTTGTTTGTCCCAAACACAGTGACATTAAATAAATATACACGTTTGTAATATATTTCTAAAAGCTTGTTTATACTTAAATAAATTCAAATATTGTAGTATAAATTAAGCCACCCGAAGGTCTATCTGCATATGAAAATGTTATATTTGCAAAAAATCATTTTAGAAACGAAGACAGGAACTAGGAATTTACTATTAAAAAAAAACACTAATCCAATAAAAACAAATTCATGATAATATGTAAATTGTTTGGTGTCTGGGCTTCTCCCAATTTTAGTTGGCTCTTAAGCCATTCTGCCTGGGAAGTAAAAAATATTTAGTCTTTTTTATTCTCGTCAAATAATTCCTCCTACTGATTTATTTCGTTGCGGGATCCAAGACAGTCGTTCATATCAATTTACTATCAGATTTCAGAATTTTTATAGCTTTTTTTGCATAGCTTATACTAAAATTACTTATAATATATCTAATTCTAAGACCTAAGATATTTAGTTAAGCTGTTAATATTTCCCTTTCTCTTTTATATCGAACACAAAGACTTTGAGTTTGTTTCGACTTTCATTCTCAGAGTAGCCAGATAGGGAATTCCGGCTTCATCTAGATATTTTTCATGTTAAAGAAGTGCAAATGAGCTGATTGAGGTAACCTCACACACACAGCGAAACACAACGTTGAGGTTGTTTCACGCGGGTTTTCTATGAGGCCGTGATATCACTGCAGTCGAGCCGAAGCATAGCTTTCCTACACTCAATATAGTGTTGACGCGTAAAAGTGCAATCTATGGCCTATTTTCTCCAGCCAGTGACAGGTTCTTTTCATCGTCCACTGTACCCATAGACCCATCTATGGGTATTAATATGGGTACTAAGCTAAGATTTTACGGAACGTCATCACACGCGTGTCTGACGATTCCGTGACGTCTCTGTATTTAATAACATATGAGAATTTATGGAGACCACCTTCTTTCTAGTAACTTTAATAGTTTTCCTTAATAAAAGCTTTAAGTAGTCACAAAAACTGAAAAATATGATGGTGTGTATTACATATGTATTATATATCGGTAGGTAAATTTTGTTGTCTGTAAGTACTAATATAAAAACGATTTAGTTTTGAAGTAATTTTATTATAATATTAAAGAATTTAGTTATTATACGATTGTTTCTCTTTTAAGAGGATTTGTAAAAACTAAAAATTCAATATTGAAACAAAAAAGATCTTTAAGCACAACAGTTACTTTTAGATCTTGTCTTTATTAATTGGAGCAAGATATTCCATGTGAGGTTCAGTTTGTATCACAGCAGAAACTACTACCATGTCGACAAAAAGTTGAAATCGAATTTGCAGCATCCAAACCAAAGTGTTCACGTAATTGTATCTCACGAATCGATCATCCAAAGTTATTCGAGTCACGTCTCTGCCGTCTGTGATACTGGAATAAACATTGGGAAAACGCTACAGTTTCAGTGAGCGGTAGTCCGAGGTGAAAGACGCGGGGCACGGAGTGCGGGGAGTAGGAGAGGGGGCAGATGCGGGAGGTTCGAGATTAGATTACCTGCCCCCGTGGGCTGCAAACACTTCGTTACCGGCGCGCCGCGCGCCGCCGCCACGCCGTAACGAACTCGATACGTAGCGACTGCACACCCGGCCGGAATTTATTATACACTAGTTGTGATTCTGCCGAGGTGCGCACTGCCACGAGCTCGCTACCACTCTGACGAAACAGCGAAACTACTACTACTACCTACTGTACTCTCTGAAACTAACTAACTGGGAATAGTTACCAGTAACCAGACCTAATAAATAGAACGGACTACGAATAATTTAACTCAAAGTACTTACGCTGTATCAATACCATGGTAACTTTGACAAATGCTAAATGTAGATAATATCTCAGGCATGTTTGTTCATACCATTGAGATAAATACCCAATCGACTTGAGCTTTAATTCATTCATTAAATGGCTGCTTGATTGAACCGATTCATTTACTGCTGAGAGATTCAATAAAGCGTAGGTACGCTGCAATGTAACGATGACAAATAAAGGGACATCTCGCGTCGCCAGGAGCTAGTGCAGTCGGTAATGTGTGCAGCATGCGCTGCGCGCTGAGCGGCTCCAATAAATATATTGTAACAGAGCGGATGGCAGCCGCACTGCCGCCCCGCCGCCCCGCACGCCTCTGTTGAATAAATTTGAATAACACAGTGCGTAATGAGGCGCCACCGCGCCACCGCCACCGGAGCGCTGATGAGTGAGAATCGAACCCCGGACCTAACTAAACAATTGTCATTCATTCAGCCGCGAGTCAATTCTGCGATCCTTTTGAATAATAAATCCATTTGGTATTCCATGCGCGCCAATCATGGCGGAGCGCGGTTCGGCAAGCGAGAGCGGTACGCTGCTGATACTGCTTCAGTACTTACTGAAGTAAGTGTACTGCTAACTAAATAAGAGTATACCTACGAACAGGTGTAAGCTGTGTCCGCGAAACGATATCATCTCAAGCTCAGATGAGTAAGATCAGCTCAATGGGACAGCTTTTACAGATCTTGGTACTGTCTGCCATGTGCTGGAGGGGGAGGAGGGTTAGTGTTTACACACGCCGCGATTTATTCGCCCGACGTCGTAAATAACGCGGCCCAGCGTCGACAGATATATGGAGCCTCGTATTTATCGCTATTTGTTCGCGGGTACAGCCAGCAGCCACGAAATGGACTTAAAAATAAATAAGAGATCAAACAATTTCGTGTTAATTGATTTTTACTTCAGATGACCTGAACCATGTCTGCACCAAGTATTGCTTAGAGTATTAGGTTGCATGTCGGCCAGGATGTCTCAACAGGTTAGGTCGGTGAGACAATTGTGAAACTTTAATAGGCACTATGAAACTTATCGTTTGTATTGATTAAAACAACAATAGTGAAAGAGACGACGACTCACACATGAAATACACGATTCAGGTCACTGCTTATTTATTTTTGTTCTGACCGTACCCGCGGCCTACACACGACCATACTGAATGTGAGGATTTTTTCACGCAGCAGCTCAGTCCGGCTGCATTAAACCACTTCATTGTAATACTTAGATATTTAGTAGTGGTACAGCGAATAAATTACCCCCATAATGAAAGCCAGTTTTTTCATCAACAACCGACAACATTTTAAGCCGTTATCAACGGCCGGCTGGCTAAGTTATGGCCGTGAAACAGAACGCATCCCGCCGTCGCGCTTTTTGCAGTATTCTCATAATCAAATTTTGATTTACTGCGGCCTGAGTTATTAAAATCCTTTTAGTTCTGCCTGAGGTCGAGTCATCGAGCGGTGAGGAGCTGGCGGTCTCGAGCCCTATATGTGGTGTCACAATGTAACGTAATTGAAAAACAAGTTGAAATGCGCAGCGCTATCGCTGATGTAAATCAACGAGGGATTATGTTCCTAAAATCAGAGTGCCGCCGTAAATAATGCGCGGGAGTGGCGCGGAGGTAAGGCGCGCCGTGTCAGATCGCTTATACTTAAATCATACTTACTGGTAACGAAGCGTAGAGGGCGCGTGCGCAGACATGGCATACGCTTGTACCAAATGTCACCTGTGACGTGCTTGCGGGTTATATGCGACATTCGCAACATAACCACAAGTGGGCGGGGGTGACAAAGACAGGAATGCCTAAAATAAAAAATGGCGTGTTTTTCATTGGAATTCAGTTTACATTTAACTAAGCCTTTTACTTTTTATATCTGGTATTTCAGATAGCATTCTAGATGGATTATAGAATGTGTAGTTAGTAGGGTCTACTTGTAGCCTCTATAGACAGCGTTACCCTGGCGGAGTGGTTACACTTGGTCTCGTAGTCGTCTTGTTGTAGAGTATGAAAACAGCGTAGCCGTAGCGTTATCGCTAGACAATCTTGGCATGTCTTTTATCTTAAAGTCGTCTAAAAATTGTAAGTAAAATTATTTACAATTAAGTGTTCAAATAATCGATGTTAGCTTATAACTAAATTTTAATATATTCTTTGTATGTATATACGTAAATGTCGTGGTGGCCTGGAGGTTAAGGAGCCCGCTTCTCATGCATGAGAGTGTGGGTTCGAAACCTGGCAAGTACCAATGTGACTTTTTCCGAGTTATATGTACTTTCTATGATTATTTAGACACCACTGACATACGGTGAAGGTAAACATCGTGAGGAAACCTGGACTTATAATTTCTAATTGTAAGTTTGAAATCGCCAACCCGCATTGAGCAAGCGTGGTGATTAATGCTCAAACCTTCTCCATGTGAGAAGAGGCCTTTGCTCAGCAGTGGGCACTTATAGGCTGATGATGATGATGATGTATATACGATCTATATGATCTGAAAAGACATACCAAGATTGTTTATCCTTAAATAACCACGTAAAAAACGTGGTTATTTAAGGATAAACAATCCGTAATCCGTATCGGATCCGTAAAATCCGTATCCGTAGAAGGATATACCGTAGTCGTAGTGTGTGTGTAGATAGCGTAGCCGTGGCGTAGTCGCTACACCAGCACTCGTAGTTTCTAGTCCTAGCGTAGCTATGGCGTAGTCGTTACATCTGCACTCGTAGTAATTAGTCGTAGTGTGTGTAGACAGCGTAGCCGTGGCGTAGTCGCTACACCAGCACTCGTAGTTTCTAGTCCTAGCGTAGCTATGGCGTAGTCGTTACATCTGCACTCGTAGTAATTAGTCGTAGTGTGTGTAGACAGCGTAGCCGTGGCGTAGTCGCTACACCAGCACTCGTAGTTTCTAGTCCTAGCGTAGCTATGGCGTAGTCGTTACATCTGCACTCGTAGTAATTAGTCGTAGTGTGTGTAGACAGCGTAGCCGTGGCGTAGTCGCTACATTTTCGCTCCTAGTTTCTAGTCGTGGCATTGGAAGTAATAACGTACGACTTATTATTAAAATAATGGTTTTATGCGGAAAATTTTCATTAGATGTTGTATTTTTTCTATTCTGTTGTCTACATGGATTGTATCCTCTCCTTGTCATCATCCTCTTTTTGTGTTCAGCAATTTCTTTATTTTCCTATTTTACGATTTTTATCCCTTAATTTCAAACCGGAAAGTAATAGTTTAGACTTGCCGTAAATTCTGACTCATTTTATTTGATTGCTAAACTTGAACTGCATGTTGTTTAGCAACGCTGAAATCAATAAGGTCAGGTATTTTTCTTAGATCCAGCCAGACTCAAACCATACAGGATATTATTTTGATTTTTAAATTCCCTCTATAGGCCTTTCAACGTTATGATTCGTGGGTCACAATTTGTGTGCTTGTCGTTTCTGTTTTAGTTAAAGAGCAAAATGTAGTCAGATGACAAAAAAAATCCTATTCGTTTTATTTATTTATCTATCTATGCGAAGGAACAACACAGAAAGGTCCCACCACGTACATACTCATATTTACAACCTATTAATTTTGAAACAATAACATATATTATTATTAACCTTGAAAATATGAAAAGTGCGTATTACCGTAGTAACTGAACGACCGGCTTTCTGTCTTATCTGTACCTAACATTCTACCGGGGTTTGATACTTCACAAGTAACAAATTGTTGCTTTTTGTCTAGACGGAAGGTGTATGTTAAATAAACCGTTCTTAAACCCACAAAACAAAATAGTACATAAGAAACCTCTAGAAATCACAGCATAAGGGTCTCCTGACAAACTACAACTAAAAACAACCACATAGATCTTCGTGTCTTCTTTAAATAACAAGGTGCAGTTGAAAACAAACGTCGCAATCAAGTAATAAATTGCGTTAGTAGTTACCGGTCAAAGCGCGGGGCCGAGCGCCGAAAGCCGACGCCGAAAACCGTAAGCGAGGGGACCAAGGAGGCCTATTTATCGAATTACGACTGTGTAATCACCGCTCATAGTACTGCTCAGCAATTGCGACCGACCGCCGCGACAGTACTTGATACTTGAACTTTGAAAATGTTTGTCGTAAGCCCGCTGCACTACCGTCATCGCTTTTAAGTTTCCATCTAAGTAACTATTAACAGAGGATAAACGGTATCATAAAAAAAAACGTACATAAACATTATATTAACTGCCATTTCTTTTGTAAGTCAAATAATATAACATTGTCGTAGATATAAGAAGACTCACAGTGATTTTACTATCTATCAGATCATAATTTGCAGTCGCTTGATGCGAGTGCATTCACAAATTAAATGTTATAAAGTAAGAAACGATCAAAACTAGAGGGCTGCGCGTCTGTCGTGAGGGGTGAGCATAATAGAGTGAAGTGACGCGCGCTACATGTAATAACAAGTGAGCGGAGACAGGAACAGCGGCAGCCCTGAATTATCCGGTAATGATCCCCCGCAGGCCGGCGCGACCCACCGCGACCCACCGCTGGGCCTACCACGCGATACCACCAATACTCTAGCACCAAATTAATCTTACATTTTCGAAGGAATTTTGCCAAAAATGTCCTTACTCGATTGGTGAAACTCATCACATCACTAGCGTGAAGGATCGAGACATACCTACTCAGGTAACCTATGTTGGTGACCTAAACTACTACTTACTTACATCTGTGAAGTAGAAGGTTTACAGTACCTAGCTAAACTATGCTATATAATTCTATTACGTTACTACTTTACTTGATGAAGTTACATTGATGTATGATGACGAAGTTAAGCAATAAAACAAAAGTGACACAGCTTGTGGCAAAGACTCTAGTCTAGTCTACGGCCCAAAGAAACAATAAGAATTGATTTCTTACTATACTTAGAAATTATTAGTCCAGTCCACGATCTAAGTATATTTCAATTAATGATTACACCCAATTTAAGCCGAACATTTTATAGTTCAAATATTTAATATACGATAGCTATACATGAGATTGCAAGATAAATAATCGAGCTTGAATTTTTGTATTATAAGTGAATAAGTCAGCAACACTACATTCACAGACGAACGACGGCTTCATACAAAAGAAACTAAACAACTGGTCAACCTAGAAACGTAAGATCACTCATTGAGAAAGGAATTCTTCACATTCTGATCAGCGAACAAGTTACTCGCGAGTCAAGTAATGACTTAGGCATTGATAAAATATAAATACACATTCGGTAAGAATAAAGTATTAAAGTGGTTCATACAAAGATTGTCACAATCCATTGTTTTACATTTTACGTTCGGTATTTCGACTAAAACGCTTTATACAAATCTATAAAGTCCATCAAGCCGAGGAGGGCTACAATAAACGATTAACAGGACCATAATTACCCTCACAAAGTGCATGTTCACAATTTGAATATAATCCCGCCATAAAGTCCGGTTACAGGTCAATCAACGCACATACAGAATGCCGCACGTCATAAAAACATATAAACCACTGATTAACATATTGATTATTACCGAACGTATTATAAAATAGAAAATAAAACATTCGAAATATTCAAGTCCGTAATAACGGACTGAGAACAGGTACTCTTACCCTTTTGGAAGAGCATGTTAAACAAGGAAACGAGAGTATTGTGTGTTACAAATGCTGAATGCAAGGGTTTTGATGTCTGTTTCCGCGAGCACGACTTGACGGGCGGCGCGCGGCGCGGTGTGGGACATTCACACAATAGCCGGATAATTCGCGGCGGAGGGCTCGTGGCCTAACAACATTTGTAACTGCAAACATTGACATGCGGGCCCAGCAGCCCCCTGACCCCACGCAAGCAAGCGCTCAACTCGCACGCATATTTATGCTAATCTCTTATTTAGTGAGCAGACTAAGATGTAAACTAAATACCATCGATTTTTATGCCAGCTCGTCATTCGGTAAAACATTCCTCTTTAACAATCACCCCCATACAAATCTGACATCACATTCCCAGGTGATCTATACCTACATTAAGCTTAAAACACATAACCTACAGTTATTAAGCATACCAGTAAAATGATTGCTGATATCCGAGTCAATCGGTTAGCATGAGAGTCTTGCTAGAGACGCAAGAATATTAAGAATGGTTATCTGAATTTAGACCAAGTCCATCAGTCAGCGCAGCACAAGTTTCTTACATTATATACCAATAACATGAGTTACATTTAAATACAACGACGAATGATACTCGGAGAAGAACGACAAACTTTCCCACAACATCCATAAGCCTATTATGAATAGTTGATCGAGTGATTCAGTGTGCTCAGTAGCTCAGTAGTCACAGCACTCCCTTTGACTGCACTTGCAATTGTCACAACATTGGTGTTCAAAGTGTCGGCCATAGTAATAATTGTGTTAAAAAGAGGAGGACGTATGTCGGGGAAGGAAGCGATCGTCGGCTGGCACGCGCCGCCCATTGTCTCGGGCCGCGGTCGCGTGCCGCGCGTCGCACGTGCACCCCACGCCCTAATTGATAACTAATCAGCTTAATACTCACTGAGAACGCTACATTTAAAAAAGTCAAGTTTTCTTTTCAATATTAGTCATATAACGAGAAAAAAGAACCACGTAAGTTTAGACTTTGATATTTAAAGGATTAATTTAAACTGATTGATTAAGGGAACCAGAAACTAGACCCTTTTTTCGAATGTCTGCTAACTTTAGATTATATAAAAACCCAACAAGGGTTGTGACATGGACATAGCCACATTTATGACTGTTGGCTTGACAATGGCCATAATATGTCCTTAACGTCTGTGATTGGTGAAGAGGCAGGTTTCCCGAGGTGAAGCCTCCCAGCAGAGGAATTCCGACCTCTGGCCCGACCAGCCACGCTAAGCGACCAACTACCAACGATGTATTTAAACAGATTTGGATGAGGCATCAATTTATATTTCAGTTGTGTTAGATTATTTTCCATCTACCCAGACATCTTCAGGCACAAACCTATTAGTAACATTATTACTCAAAATAAAATGACTGCCTACCTTACAATTTTATACTTAAGTAGTTCAAGATATAGTAAACCTATACTTTGACACGTGTTGATACCTATGTTCATAAGTCTTAATAAAGTCTGGACCGATTTTGTCAATTCTTTGTTTGTTGTATTTATTACTGTAGGAGAAGGTTCTTACCAAAGAAAATATTAGAAAAATACAGGGGAAGACTGGGAATAGTGACGTTATTATTGAGATTTTGTTTATTGGACCCTTGCGATGCAGGTGGACACAGTTAGTTCGTATATAAATTTCAAGATATGGAATGTTTGACTGGTCTGTGAGTTTGCCTCCTCCAAGCGGAGCTGAATGACGGAGCTGGCGGCGTGCAGTGTAACAGTGTCCACTCGACCGCGACCCACTAACAGATATTGACGGCCATCAAAGCAGCGCGTCACAGCCTCTCCATATATCATTCTCGGCCGCGGCTGCGATACCAGCCTTTTCAAATCGACAGACACAACGATATGGCACAGTGTAGCCAATCATAGAGACTTCACTGTACTTACAATAAATTATGTCGATTACAATATTATGGTGTGGAATATATTGAAACTATTTTTTTATTATATTTTTAGTTATAATTTGCAATATATTATATATTTCATATTAATTTATTTATTTAGGTAGGTATCGTCTGTAAACGGAACTTTACTTGTGAAACAACATGGAAAAAAATGTTAGGTACTTATTATCTTCATACACGACTTGTTTGGCTAAATGACACTCAAAGATACACGACCTTAGTAAGTGCCGGTTAACGACTTTTTGACTCTCTTTGTGTTGTATTTTAGCTTCTAATACAAGTAGGTACGAACATAAGTAAGCAAGTAATTTCGCTGCTACAAATTGGCTTAACCTACAACAGATTAAAATGGTAACTGGCAATATATAAAAATGTTTTTTACGAAAACTTTAATGTAAATGATTAGGGCACTGTTAGTTGTTTCTGCCCCAAAAACTACTCTGTACAGATCATCGGAGCTAGTGGTTGCCGACTGTTGTGAGGACCACCGCGCCTTTGCAAGTCACTCCGAGTTAAGCTGCCAAGTCCATTCTACTTTCAAACTTTTGACGTTAACATAAAGACTAGAATACTGTGCGCATCAGCTTTGATTGTGTAAATCTAAGTTTCAACAAAACAACAAGTCAGTATCGATATCTGTCGATTTTGATTTCGGTAATCGAACAACGTAGAGGTGAGCAATGTGGGCACTAGGCACGTACCTATTGTGCGGTCATATGCATTACGTACACGTTTCATTTAATGTAGATACGTACGTATCTTTATGCAAGTTGGAGTGCTGAGAAATTATAGTGACTAGCTGACACCCGTTTTTGGCTATTAAAAAATAAGGGTTGATCGTAGAAGAGTGAAATTTGAGGATTGTATGTATTTTTGTATGTTGTATCATAAAAAAAAAGCAATTGAAAATTTTGTCTAAATAATAAAATTTTGGGGTGGACTACCCCTAATTTCCGCCGATTCTCATAGATACGGCACCGGATAAGCACAAAAAAAATCTTTAAAATCGGTCAAGCCGTTTCGAAGGAGTATGTATGGCAACGAAAACTGTGACACGAGGATTTTATATATTAGACGGTGGTCTTAGTTTAGTTTACCCTGAAGAAAACATACTTACCTACCTATAACGATTCGTTTGTTAGAATTACTTAGTTAATAAATGTGGGTAAGCAGGTACAGGTCTAACTGAACTATGTTGGCATTAACTACGTAATTGTACGTATTAAGTACTTATATAGAAACTTAAAAAACAATAGAACCTTTCTCTAAATGAGTGAAATTTTAAAACATTGGCAGGTACCTACTATTATGTACCTATCTGTTCAGTAATTTTAAAAAAGTTTTCCTTTAGTCGAAAGATGCTCCCACGCTCACTAATATAAAACTAAGTAAGTATTGAAAATATTAAATTCGTTGATATTCCGATTTTAATTTTAAAAATATATGGTCGGTAGATCCTTTGCAAAAGTTGCAGACTTAGGCATAGCGAGTTCAATTAATTTAGGTACACCTACTTTTTTAACAACACGAATTTTTGACTATCTTTAGAACAGGCACTCACAAAAAAGAACATTAAAATAAAAAAAATGTAGCGAATAATAAATCCTAATCTCTCAAGTTCTTATCAATCAAAAACTGTAAAGCATAGGTACTCAATCTGAAAATTTCCTAGGTAGGTAGGTAGGTATAGGTTGAATGTCAAGAAAACGATAAATAATTATTATTATCAAGGAAAATGTAAATCACGGTAATGAGATAGTAGGTAAATATTAAGGTAGGTAAGTATTACCGTGGTAAAACATTATTTCAGATGCTTACGAATTTAACTAAGCAATAACTACGTTTTTGTATTGTATATAGGTACATATGTTTACTTATATTTACATTCGATTCCCCACTACCCCCCCATATTCATTGTTCGCTATCGCTCCATACAAAGACTATAAAAATAAATGATTAATTGAAATAATTTCGCACTTTGGCAAAATTCAGAAAACCTGAATCATTTTAAGTAATCTCATTAATCAAGGCGGTATGAGCGTTAAAAAAGTTAATAACATCTAGTTCTCATAATATTTACTTAATACAAATAAGACAGCTAACTACGTTAGATAGGTACTTATACAAGATTTAGATAGTTTTTTTTTATAATCAATAAAAAATACTATGTTTATTTAAATATAAGATACATCATTCGTATAAACAGTACCTAGATCTGAATTTTACCAAGAGTATCGCGTGTTGGCAGTAGGTAGATGCCTCAATGAAGCTTTAAGAGTTTGTCGTCGCAGAAGTAATCGTTGAATGGGGCGTGGTCGTCAATCAGATTGCGAGCCCCCGCCCGCGCCCGCGCTTGCTATTTGCATAGTTAACGAGCACCCCCTCGCAACCCTCGTCTGCTGCTGGCTGCCAGGCTCGGGTGATCGTCAGCCTTAACTGTATTGGAGCCTTACTTAACTGTACATATTTATAACAACGCTTGCGTAGGTAGGTACTCTCGCATTTAAAAAAATATCGCCATTGCCATGTTAACCGAATAAAAACCTACCATTTTTAATTTTAGATGTCTCATAGTACAGATTGATTTTTAAGATGCCTTTTATAACATATATACCTATACTTAGGTACTTATCTTGAAGAAGACAGAAATTAATGAGACAATGTAGGTAGGTAGGTAGGTAGGTAGGTTATTTAAGAATTATAATATCAGGTACCTAACCAAATTTTAACCAAATTTATAATGATAGTTAAGTTTAAGTGTGGGTGGGAGTGCCACGTGCCACACTTCGACACAAAACAAATGACGGCCTCAAACTCGACGTGAAACAACCATTGCGTTGTTGTTTCGCCGTGTGATTGAGGTTATCGGAGGTCCACTCCTTTCCTTCAACCAATTTATAAATCTTTCCATCCCTATTCTCCAAAAGGTCGGCAACGCACTCATTATGTCTCCGTCCCGCGTCGTTGCGGGACATCTACGGGTGACGCTGATTGCTTTCCTACTATTTTTTGACGTTCTACACAACACTACTCGTGACTTCACAACAAAATGCTGAAAAGGTAAAATTTTGAGAGAAGTTAGGGTATAAGTTTAAGCTATGATACATTTTTCAGTTAATATTTTGATCGTACCTATAATAATACAGAAAATTTAATTTTAATACATAATATTTTGTATTAAACTCCAGCTTCAGTCCAGATAAGTGTGGGAGAGCAAAGCATAATTGATACCTGAAGTGATAAACTTCGGGTGTTATCACTTAGGTATGCATGGCGGTGCATTAATGTGCATGCATGCATGTTTAAACATGTTTATAAACTGAATATCGGCTTGGTAAACATTTTGCGCTTGCTGGAGACCAAATCCCCAAATCCCTAATGCTCCAAAAGGCTGACAACGCCCTCAGGGCGCGGGCGGGAAAAGACATCCGATAATTTCCACACTGCACACAAAAAATGTACCTACATCACATACATATTTGTATGTCAATAATACACACATAAATACGTATCTATCTCGTATATCATATCCCATATAAAAATAAGTCGTTTGCTTGTTTCTTGCACCGACCATTGGCATTCATCTCTGCATCATCCAAGGCTCGACTGGTCGAAAATGCCAAAGTCCGCCTATGTAGGTAGGTACTCATAGCATAGTACTCATACTCAAAACCCTACTTAAACAGTGTGAACAGTGTCCATCGTTATTGCTTTAACATGTTTTTTTTTTTAATTATTAGCTTAGTTGTATAAGTCTCAAAAACCTTTCATTTTTAATGTCATGCACACCTGTAATTTGTACAATTGCTTGTGCATCCAATTATTTGATTATTGTGTTTTTGTATAACATTGGGTGATTGTATTGTTGGTGTGCTTATTTTTAAATAAATAAATAGTGCAGGCAGAAGGCTACCATGTAACTTGCCTACTTATCACCGGTTAGGTAAGGTCTGTTTGTACTTACCTACCTGTGCTGGTCGCCCCTGCACCGTCATCAGTTTTAATCCAAATTAATTTAACTTTAGATATTTCACTTAAATAACTTACAATTATAGGCTTTATGTAACATGTAACAAAAAATAAATAAAAAGCAAACAATTTTATAAGGTCTAACTTTGTTTAGGTAGTTTAAGTGAAGTGTCGAGGCAACCTCAGTACAAACAGGTAGGTACCTATATCTACTAATAACTAACTGTACGAGATTGTCTCAAATTTTTTAATGAATGACAATAATTATATGTGTTTTGTGATAAAAAACATTTTAATTTTCTTTTTCTATCAATCTACTGCCTATCACGGGCCTCTTCTTTCGTCCTACACTCACCACCTACCTACCCCGGCGAGTAAGGACAGCTCGCCGCCCGACCAGAACCAGGCCCGAGCGTACGGCGCGTAGCGTTCCGCGCACGCCTCAAAGAGCCAATAGACCACCACAGACGGGGCTCTAAAGGGCTGATGTTCAGCCGGGTTTGCGGGGTAAGCGCAATGAGGCACCGGAACCTCGGCCCAGAGCAGGAGAAGGAACAGGGGGTTTTTAGTCAGTAAGAGTCTGACACTCCCTCCCACCCGGCCCTGGGCGGGAGAAGTCATTTGATAATTTTCCCCTCACAAAAAAAAACCGCCTACCTACCTACCTACATGCATTGGCTCGCTCGCTCAAATTAGTTCCTTATGAACCTAATTCCATAGGTACTACATACTATAATTACGAGTACGATACTATAGTTTAAGTACTACTTAAATAAATACGAGTACCCAATGCGGCGACAACATCGAATTTTCAAATTGGTTAAAACAGGTAATATTAAAAAAAGAAAC
This sequence comes from Spodoptera exigua, assembly GCA_902829305.4. Lineage (NCBI taxonomy): Eukaryota > Metazoa > Arthropoda > Insecta > Lepidoptera > Noctuidae > Spodoptera > Spodoptera exigua. Next base: position 15,539,041 of record LR824601.2, on the reverse strand, counting down.
TAGTCAACCCGGTATTTTGGAAATCGACTAAACCGCAGTTTAGCCATCAGCTTGTTCATTTTATTTATTTTAAATATATTTAATACCGTGTAACGTTATTGAATTCACTCAACTCAAAAGGCAATGCCAACAACACTCCCCGCCATCTATTGGAGAGAGTGGTACAACCAGCGAGTTTCTTCTAATTGGTTGTTGGCTAAAGTTGTCGTGTTCGTTCGGACAAACACTCTTTGAATGGCGCTTGTGTTTCATTTCTATAAATGTAGTATTTTGTAAATAATATTGGTGTTAAAAGCCTTTACAAAAATAATACAGAAAAATAAGTTAGCTGAGTACCCTCAATATTAAGAATCCGTTTTCCGTTTTCATTCAAAATTAGCAGCGCCCCTTGCGATAACGTAAAGAAACTTTTGTCGTTTGTGTAGTTACTTTAACGTTAAACGTTTTCGTAAATGGTTTTCATACCCATAAAAAAATGACAGTTTAGCAAATAATTTGTCAGATTTCGACTAGCAGAAAGAACAAAAAAACCTATTTGGAAGTTACCTATTAAAAAATATTCAACTATACTCGGAATTTTAATTCCATTCCTGATTTGACAATTTCAGTGTTGCAACGCTATGACACGTAATAAATAGTGACGTTGCGAAATGATTCGATATGGAAATCGAATATTTCTGAATCGATTCCTCTCGAATCCTTTACTCTCGTAAACTAAATTTATCAGGAAATTAAATATTTCTGAACCCATAATTTAGTTTTGACAATTAATTAACGATCTGAGACTTTTCTTTTGTAATTGTGTGTGAAATTAATAAAAAATGTGATCATGAAGGAACGTGACAAATAAAACAGACATTTTATAAATTGTCGCCGTCATTGCTATCGCTATCGCTGTTACTTTCTGTAACATTTATTATGAATTGTATCCGTGATTTTTATTGTCAATTAACATATCTAGCTTACTCATTTTTTCCTCTTTTTTGACAACATGAGGTACGCATTTAGACCATTCGGTACCCGTAACTTTCTGAATGCCTTCCTGAAATTGATTCACTGATTGTTTATCGATTTTTGTGTTCATCACTACACTGTTATTTGTGGTATCATTATTTCACAAAATTACAGTGGTCAATGCCAAATCAGGAATCGAATTAAAATTCTGACTATAGCTAGTTACTAGCTAGACCCAAACGTTTGATTTGGCTTTTTATATGTGTATTATTTCCAAATATGTATTTTAAAGATTTATTCACTTCGCAATAATTGTAAGTGTCTTTCTTTATAGACGAGATTATAAAAGAAATATTGGTATTAATTCATCCAAATGGCTGTAATATAATAAAAACTTTACACGTTATCTGATACGTACTGTTTTAGGAAGATATCTAATCAAGATAGGGGTCTGTTTGTTCAATCACTGTACACATTAATCGAAAACACGAGACAATTCGCACTAAGCGCGTTCTGGTGAGCAAAATAACGGCTGACATTACAAACTGGAAAACGGACACAACGTTAACGCGATAACGTTAAAATCGTCTTGACGTTGTGAAAACACTGTATGGCAACACTGAAAAGATTTGACGTTTTGACAAACAGGTATGTTGCCAATAAAAATATATCGCAACTTAAAAACATTGTTAATTTGGTTTTACTATTGATAGGTAGCTAATTTAGTATTTTGAATAAATAATATTACCTGTCTTACATTTAAAAGTAAATTCACGGTATATAATAGCATAATAATTTTCGGTTGTGTACAGCAGTACTCGTTTCCATTCTTTTCATTCAATCGTTCTACATGAATGACCATTCTTTAAAAAATAACAAAGCTGGTTCATAGATTCAATGATCAAATTAATGACCAATGTAATGTATGGCATTCAACTTGTGCAACGAACGTACACGCCCAGCGAAGTTAAAATCGCAAAGTAAATAGAAAACATTAACTATGAGAATATTCTGATAGTCTACCGATTTTTTTATTTAGTTTATCTTTTCGTTGATAACTAAGCGTTAGGATGTCTGTGAGTGCATCGGCCGAAAACCTCTCAACTGACGCACAAGTAAGTTTAACGTAATAAGTTACTTAAATATCGTTTATTTATGTTATTGTGTGAAGCTAATTAGGTAGAGCTAGTATGTTAATTGGTTCAATAAACTTTATAATTTCTTAATTTTACGTCAGTAAAATTGAATAGTGAGTCATTATGTGGGGGAACCTAATACGGAAACTGTGACCTATAAGTGTGGACATCCGCATGCTACGCACTAATACTATTCCCGCCCTAAACCCGTTTGCGCGTGCGTTTATGTCGGTATTCCTCATCATTTTCTCCAGATTTTAATTACAAAGCGTAGTTTTAACTCGCTCAAAAACTTGTCTAAAAGTTTTGTAAATACTTCAAAACTATCTCTACTATCAGATATCTTGCAAGCTTCTTTGATTCCAAAGAAGAATCATAACAAATGCAACAAATATCCTAAAACTAGTTTCTTCACAACCAGTTGATGATCTTTATGTATCTTGTCATCTTTTGTTTATGTGTTGTTACAACATAATATTCATTGAAATGTGAAACCTCTGCTGCTTGTAATTATAGCCTATATACAGAAATAGCATAAGAATAATGGATCAAATATAAATAATTAAAACATACACACATACACACCCACACACATTTGTAGAATGGTAGTAAACAACTTATTAATTTACATAGCTATTTATATCTCTTTTAATATGAAAATTATGTATGATGTTCACCAATTCATATGCACAATGCATTTTCCAAACACAAAGCCGAGATTCAAGTAGAGATAGAAGCTATTATTGAAATAAAGTGTCTCGCTCCAATATGCAATGACCCCGATCAGTCACAGTATCCATTTTAATTGGCTGAAGTAGTTGAACAACTCATTCTAGACTCATTTCTTTTTCCATGTCAAATGATGCATTAATCATAATGCTTAATGAGTCACTAATTCAAGTTAATATTAAGTTGTTTACATAATATTTAGTATAGATAACTTGTTGTAGCTGAGGTCAGCAAAGGACAAATATTTCTCCTTCTAGTCTTTAATTTTTTAAGTGTCTTTAAGAAAAAGAGTATTGATATAAAGAGTTGCCTATGTCATCATATTATAAAAAAATTACTTGACTTTCCCGTAACCGCCATAAAGGATAGCACAATTTTAATACATAAATCTATGAATGACATATCAATGGGTGACTCAGCTCATAAAAATGTTATTAGTTTTGAAAAGGCAGCGATCATGGAGGAACATAGAAACTTTGTTTTACACTGTTCTCAACATATATTAATTAAAGCAATTTCAATATGTTAAATGTCTTTGTTATCAGAGTTGTGATGGAGGCTCAATGTGTCTGGAGCTGGCGCTGGAAGGCGAGCGCCTGTGTAAAGCCGGGGACTGCCGCGCCGGCGTGGCCTTCTTCCAGGCTGCTATACAGGCAGGCACTGATGATCTCAGAACTTTAAGCGCTATATACAGTCAACTGGGCAATGCTTACTTCTATTTAGGAGACTATAACATGGCAATGCAGTACCACAAACATGATTTAACCTTAGCTAGGTAAGGAACTGATTATAAAGAAATATTTTCATTGTGTTTATAAGTATTGTGCACCTTAATATGAAAATGTAACAGGTAACATTATTTTTGTACATTCACAGGACAATGAATGACAAATTAGGAGAAGCAAAGGCCTCAGGTAACTTAGGAAATACACTTAAAGTGATGGGAAAGTTTACAGAGGCAATACAGTGTTGCAAGCGCCACCTGGAGATATCACGAAGTTTAGGCGACAAACTAAGCGAAGGACGTGCTCTTTATAACCTTGGAAATGTATACCATGCTCAAGGAAAGCAGCTGGGCAGAGTTGGCCAAAATGACCCCGGACACTTCCCACAAGAGGTGCGGGAGTGCCTCTTGCAGGCAGTTGCCTATTACGAGTAAGTAAGCATGTGAATATGTTATTAGTACAACCAGTATATGTACATATGTATAGTAATTATATTATAATGGTCATTAAGTACAAAAACTATATTTTATTATCATAGTTGTATATGATATAAAAATAGTTACAATAGATAATTAAATGTTCAAAAAATCTAGAAGAACTACCGAAAAAATACTCAGTCCAACTATTCCTGTGTCTAGAGATCAAATAAATTAAAAATACATGTTATTAAGATGGGTAATTAATTGTTTTGCAGAGAAAACCTGGAGCTTATGCGTAGCCTCGGTGACAGGCAGGCTATGGGCAGGGCATGCGGCAACCTGGGCAACACGTGCTACCTACTCGGCGACTTTGCGCGGGCCATCCGGTACCACACCGAGCGCTTGCAGATAGCTCGTGACTTCGGGGATAAGGCGGCCGAGCGGCGCGCCAACAGTAACCTCGGCAACTCGCACATATTCCTCGGGCAATTTGAAAACGCCGCAGAGCACTATAAGTACGTTGACATTTATTACGTAAATATTTGTAATATGGACCAGCCAGCCATGAAAGATCTGTGTTATTTACGAAAACACTAATATCAGTTGAAATGGATTTGTATGCAAATTAAGAATGCAATAAGCATGCATTTTTCTTACTTTATACTGTGGAACTGTACGTACTTATGTAAGTACTTTAATTATTCGAAACTTGTTTCTCATACCTAGTAGTAGTTAACAAAGCTATGCGATTACTAAGTTGTTACATGTTTAGCTGGCATGTACATATGCATGAGAATGTTGACTGACGAGGTCGGTAGCTACAGTTCGATACTCAGTTAAATATTATCCATGAAGTAGCAATGTATGAAGTATTATACCAGCTTTGTTGCGATTGTATTTTGAATGCTGTTGCTGCTACTGCGCATTGTTTTTCTAGGAGCATAATAATTATATAACTCTGTAAATCAATGACGTTTTATCAGCTTATGCCCGGTTTCTGAAGGCGTCGGTTATGTTTAAAATAGTTGTTGGTTCAATAAAGTTATCAATAAGATAAACGTCGGTTAACTGTCACTGCGTTTCTGAATACGCAACGAGCCGTTCAATAACTATGTAAAGGATAGTAAGTTCCTTAATTTGCCAATAGATGGGTCTCTTAAGGATAACAACAAGATTTTGATTTTATTTATTCTATTTCAGCTTTATTACATGTTTATTAGGTAAATAATTTTTTTTCAAAGTTTTAAGATATCAAAAACTGTTCCATTTAAAATATAATGATAATTTGTTATTTAGCATTGGCTGTATTGAATACCGTCTCAGTATCAATTAGAAAAAAAGAAACGTCAAACAGACATTGTTGTCGGTTGCTTTGGAAAACGAAAACGATATCTTAAAGTAAACTCTTCATCAGTAAACATTTCTAAAGGATTTCCTTTGTCTTAAGTTTCTGGGTACAGAAATACTAGAAATAAACTCTAGTATTTCCATATCGTACTCAGATGAACTGCTTGTATTTAATATGCTCCTATTCATTGCTCTTCCATAAAAATTGTATAGTTTGACATTCGAAACGTCAAATAAAGTTATGGAACTGATAAACGGCACCAAATGGCGAGTTAAGATTGCTTTAGTTTAAACGGAGTTTATCTAACAATGCAATGCTCAGAAACGTATTTGTAAGAGTTATCGAACCAATAGCGCTATCGAATCGATAAACTGCCGTTAACTGTACCTCAGAAACCGGGCATTAGTCAAGTAACCGATTGGCGAAATAACTCTGCTAGTTTCAAGTCATTATAATTGCCCTAATTATATTTGAGATAGACGATTACATTTACAATGACAATTATATTAGAGATCCGAGCAGACGGATCTTCTGATGGTACGCAACCAGCGCTCCCTATCGAAACTGCCAGCATTTTCCAGTTTGGAGATGAGAGGGAAGATATAGGTACATCACGCTACAGAAGCGTTGTTTAATGCGGTTCTCTGTGACCCACTCACAAGTAGAATAATATTTTGTTTACAAGACAAAAAACAAAAACACGATGCTTTGCCTTGCTATTGTAATAATAATTATTTTTATATAATAATTGAACCTTACGTTTATTGTTCTTTCAAGCCAGGCTCTCAGTAGCTCCGTTATGTTTTTAGACTTGATCCCATTTTGTAACATACAAAAAAAATATATACACTAATAATAACGGATTTTATGTAATGAATTGGTGAAACATTTTCTGCTTGCTTGCGATTTTTCTATGAATACAGCGAATGGGTTCAAACTAGCGCAATTAATTAAAATAACTACTCATCTTAACTTAAGATTATTATGGTTGTGAATTATAACATAACTGCACGGTTAGCACGGTGCCTGGCAACTGCCCTGCCTGTGTTATCAAATTGTTGTTCCGGGTCTGGGTGTGAAGTGTATGTGAAATTGTATGTTTGTGATCGCACCCACGACACAGGAGAAAATCCTTGAAAAAAACTAAGCATGTATAAAAATAACGAAGCTGCAGTTAGATTAGGTTTAGGTAATGTTCGTAAGTTGATGGCGGTTGGTTAAGAGAGCGAGGTTAAATAATGTGGAGTATGTTGCAGACGCACGCTGTCACTGGCGGAGGAGCTGGGTGACGCGGCGGTGGAGGCTCAGGCGTGCTACTCGCTAGGCAACACGTACACGCTGCTGCGCGAGTACCGCGTGGCTGAGGAGTACCACGCGCGCCACCTGGCCGCTGCGCGACGCCTGCACGACCGCGTCGGCGAGGGCCGCGCCTGCTGGTCCCTCGGCAACGCGCACGCCGCGCTCGGCAACCATGAGAAAGCGCTTTATTTCGCCAATGAACACTACAACATATCCAAAGAAGTAAGTACTATAGTTGCATGCCATATAAGTAGCTACTGATACATTGTTGTTGAATTAATTCTGGAACAACTGTTACAGAACATTCTAAAGAATTCTCCCCTTAGAATGTTCGCTAAATAAAAGTTTCTTATTAAGGTTTTTTCCTCTCATCTATTTTAGATTTTACTCAAAACTTTAGCTGCGTAATCAATGAAATCAGTAAGAATAAAGCAGGATCCAAGTAGTCATACTTTTCATACGCTTAATGGCATAAATAAGTATTTATCTTGAATTATTAGATTCAAAGTATAAAAACTAAAACCCAACTACGACAAAAAAAAAAAAACACTGAAAATGTATAAAATAATATTTTCAGAATGCTGGAGCACTCACATGTTACATAATATACGTCCCTACCGTAGCACTTTGAATTAGACAAACTCAATATTTTTATCCAAATGTCAAAAACGATACTTTTCTATGAAATTTGTATGAAAAACTGAGTTATGACGTCATAGTATTAAATTGTCAAATAGCTTACTTATTTCTTAATAATTAGCTAAAAAACATCTAAAACTTAGTGTATCGATCGGTCGGTGAATAAAATTATAGTTATTAGTTGAATTCATTTATTTTTGACCTAGGAAACTACCTAATTAAGACGTTTCTAACGATATATAATTTGTCAAAATCTGATAAGTAAATAGTTTAAAAGTTACGAAGAAACAGATTAACATACATAATCGGGTAAAAACAATATAATATTAAGTAAATCGTAAGAGAAATAAAGGGGAGATTATTCTCACGTGAAGGTGAGCAAACTTCCCTATCAGTCAGTGGTGTCTAAATCAAATTCAAATTCATTTATTCGCTAATATGGGTTATATTAAGCTATTATCAAAATATATAGTTCAACTATATAACGCCTAGGCATGCAAATTACAAATAATTGTAAATAATATTTTATTTAGAAAAACTCAAACTGACACTTGCCACACAAACTACACAACACTAAAGTTCCAAGATTTTGTATGACTATGCTGAGTATATTTCATCAAAATCGATTCAGTCCTTTAGTTTTTCTTTATTGTAAGATTGTTAAACGCTGACACTGACAATTGTGAAACCAGAAAAAGTAGGTACCTGTGTTCGTTAACAACTACAAGTAGGTTACTAAAGGCCGATTTGTTAAATGCGTAGTTTCCGCACAAATATACTGGTAATAAATACACTTTACTCTCAAAATGTGTTTTCAATAATAAAAACTGTACTTTATACTGTATGGATTCGCAAATATCAAAAAGACACACTTGCTTTTACCCAAATAGTCCCGACCCAAATAGTGCTACCAATATTATTAGTATTTTATGACCGGAATTTCAAGCAACTATGGTCTAAAAGCGAAACAAATCTTTTCCATTGTTAAAAAAATATGCATATGCAGTTTTTTTCCACATAATTGATATTATTTTCAGAATAAAAATTACCATCAATCCATTCTTTGGACTCAACTATATGTGCAAATGCAAACTATTTTTTAAGTTTAGATTTTTCATACATTCGAATGAACACCTCTGCATCCTACCTATATGTACCTTGTCTTTATTTTAATGCGGTTTTCGGTTTCGGTTTTTTTTATTAGATAGTCGTTACTGTTACAATCAACCAAGGAGCGCTGTAGATTTAAGATTTGCTAAAATGAAACTTCGCAACAGCAGCTTGACCTTTCGTCTTCCATTGTATCAGACACAAAAAAAAATACATTGTAAATGCATAGATGCATACATTTCAACTCAGAGCTACGTTCCGACCTGGAGTTAAACCCTAACTGCAGGTCGTGTCCAGATGGTTATGGCCATATGAATCATCGTATCACCACGACCAAGATCTCTAGGGAGGTGGCGGACCTCCTTACCGGATCACCGATTATTCCGTGGCGCGATCTAATGGCGTAGTGAAAGCATAGTAGCGGTAAGAGCCCTTTTTGAATAGTACGTATGTACCGTTGTAAAAGTTCGATGTCTGTACATACGCAATAGAACCCAAAACAGTGTGTGGTAAATTTTATCCTTATTAATACCATACCCACAACCAAGCGGACGAAGTCGCAGGCACAGCTAATTTTATATTTCATGTACAGATTTGACCTGTCAACAGATTTATTATAAGATTGTCAGTAACTATATATTTTGTGGCGCGCTAAAAATCAATAACTATTCGGTTTTAGAGTTGTTTCAATGTGTTGCTAAGTTTTACTCAAAATTCTGCGTTTATTTTATTTCAATGCAATGCTATCAATGCGGAAGTTACTCTGTCTCACTATTCCATGCGGACGAAGTCGCTTGCAGTAGCTAGTCCATAATAATAATTATAGTTTCCTAACATCGGAAAAGGAGGATCTTCCGACCAGGCGAGGTGATCAGTCTGGGAGCTACTGCCCAACAGTTGAGTGTTGGAACTTTACGTTTACTACCCGTGTTTATTCGCGCACGAACTACACAATACCTAGTCTAGCCATAAATACTGTAACAAATAAAAAAAAAAATATTTTCTATTGCTAATAACATTTATTACTTTTACAGTATGTAAGTTTAATACATAAATATAAAACAATTTAAGACATAAAAAGCTTATTCGAAGTGGTCTCCATTGGCTCAATACAGTCCTTTAAACGTTGAGGCCAGTTATCGATGGAAGCACGCACTCTTTCCATGGGAAAATTCTTCACTGCCAATCGTATGGATTGTTTTAGGGAGTCCAATTTATCATGACGTTTAGAGCAAGCCCTACTCTCTAAAACTGACCATAAATCATAATCCAGCGGATTAAGATCGGGACTAGATGACGGCCAGTCTTCAGCTCTGATGAAGTCGGAAACATTCATTTCCAACGAAGACTGCGTGGACCGAGCTTTATGACCCGGCGCCAAGTCTTGCTGGAAGGACCATTGTTGGTTATTGAACATGGTTTTGTTAAGGGGCTTAACTACCTTCGCAAGAATGGTATTTTGATACACTTATGCCGATGTTTTGATACCTTTTTCGCAAAAGTATGGCTCAGTCACTCCTTCATAGCTAACACCCCACCAAACCATCACTGAAGTCCTAACAAAATTTTTCTGTGACCTCCCTTTGCGTACCGCTTCAGTAGTTGTTTAGATTTTGTCACACTATTCTTTTTTAAATTATCATTTAAAAAATGCCCAGTGCGTCTCTAATAGGCTGTAAGTCTTAAGTCGTTTTTTAAAATACGCGACATGGTTCTAGGTGCTATCTTTATCTCCCGAGATAAAATCTTTTGCTTTCGGACAGGATTTCTTCGAATTCTTTCCCTTACTGCTTTGACCACCTTTTTCGTGCGAACACTACGTGGACGGCCAGATCTTTTTCTGTCACAAACAGAGGAGGTCTCATTGTACCTATTAATAGCCCGGTACACAAACATTTGACTAATGCCAAGCGTGCAGAGAGTTTTAAAAATTGCATTTGGCTCCATAACCACTGTAATGCAATCACAGCGATTCGGTTCTCTTTATCACCCCACTCCATTTTAATATCGCAAAATATTGAACAATTTATTGGCGCCGAAATAAGAAAGAAAACACAATGAAAAATTATATAAATACGATAGATTCCAAATTCAAATGTAATATTTTGTTTATTTTCAATTGTAACAGTATTTATGGCCAGACTATGTATATGCATGTTTATGCGTTTTGCCGAATAAACATATTGCATTTCATTTCACATGTAGGACTTGTTCCCAAGCGTACGGCGCGTGGCGTTCCGCGCGCGCCTCATAGAGCCAATTGACCACCTATAGGGCTTATGTTCAGCCGTAGTTGCGGAATAAGCGCAATAAGGCACCGTGACCTCGGCCCAGAGTAGGAGAAGGAACGGGGGGTTTTTAGGCAGTAAGAGTTTGACACTCCCTCCCGCCCTACCCTGGGCGGGAGAAGTCATTTGATGATTTTTAACTAGCAAAAAAAATGTAGGACTTGTTACGCCATCTGTTGAATATTGTCGGTACTACGTGCCATATATACTTTCAGTTAGGTATTAAAAGTTGTGTTTTATAAAGTGACAAGAAATCACTTAGTACCGAATTTAGACATATCAGTTTTGTATACCCAAAAATCTGATCTTACGGTATGGACTTGTACATATAGCTATTGGCTAAATTCCAACAAAACTTTTAAAAAGAAATAAAATGTCGCGACATTTTAAATTATAGAAGAGAAGTTCTCGCTCTCCTTTATAGAGCTTTTTGTCGAGCCTTTTCGTAACGTACGAGACTACAGGAAATCAAAAGCCGTACTATATAAAAATAAAATCAAAAGTGAAGCGTACTCCTGCATACATTATAAATTAATAGTATAGACGAGCCACGTGGCGCAATGAATGCGTCGCGGCGCGCGCCGCCCTGTTGCATATTCTGTCTGGAGTAAACAACAACAATATTTTCCGGGGTTTCGGTCGTCAGCCGCGAGTGCAGCCGACATCACTCGATCGGCTACGAACCCTTCGCGCCAAAATCTAAACGGTACGGTTGGTAGGTTTACGCAACGACACGCATGCGCCCTTTGTTAGCCTGGCTACAGCTAACAGGTAACTTGTTGAAAGCCGACGTCATTTCCCGAACGCGAAACCCCGCTAACACAAAACATTGGCGGTCGTAAGAAAACTCCGCGGTGTCTTACAAACTCTAATTACAACTGAAAATAATTTTACGTGACCGCTCATATAGTAGAAGTTCAACGTTGCGGGAAATTAATTAGTATCCTATTAAGGTAAGATATTAAAATTATAGTCGAGCACCGGCCCGGGTCCGGCGGTCAGCTCCGCTATTGGTGCAGCGAGCTAGTTACTGCACATGTCAGTCAGCCACCAGGAGTGATTGACCTATCTAGATTTCGAATTACAGCGTACCGCGTACTTACGTTGTTGGTCACCTCCGGGTCTACGGTAATTGGGCATAAATCTGTCTTTGTACTTCAGAAAGGTGAGTATTAAGTATTAATTGTATGTACATTTTTGTACTGTTAGTATCGATCTGAATGAATGTTTAATTAAGTAGCTCGTTTAATTCCTGACAAAAGAAATTTACGACTTAATTTCTAGCTTGTAAAGGCGCCGTGTGTATCTTGCATAATAAAAGAAGTGCATTATTGATTTCTTTGTTTTTTGTTGCTAGCAAAATTGTATACGAATTTAAATTAATTTAAATTATCATTCATTATTTTGTAAAATATATGAATAACTAATAACTTACAGTATTATCACTTTCACATAATATAAGTAGTATAATAACATAATATAAATAGTAAAAATAACATTTTCAAAAAAGGTAACGACGCAGTACTTCTAATTGCTCTTGTCATTTCAAATGAAAATGCACTTAAATATGATGAAGTACCTTCATATATTAGATTACTGCGTTGCCCGTCTAGGTATGCGTGTGTGCGTGTGTGTGGTTGTGGTTAGCCAGTAGCTCATTATCGGTTCGCCGCCGTCGCCGCAGCCTCACATCCTCGCAACCACCATAGTTCCGAGGTACATTGACTATCTGCTGACATCATTTGTACCTAGGGATCACCTGAACTAGAGTTCTTGAAACCTTAATGTATTATATGTAATATCTATAGCTGTCTCATTGTCCTAATTTGCTTCATGTATGCAATTTCTAGTAAGTAATATTAATATCCCCGCCGAAACTATACTACTACCAAAAATAATCTTAGTTAAATAAAAAAATAAACAGTTAGTATAGTACAGTATTTTGTTTGTGTGTTGTTAGAAATTCATGTACATCAGTAATTTGCATAATGTGCACCACAGAAAATAACCCTTCACTTCGTGACCTTAATACCGTTACAGTTAACAGTTCAGTAACTCCTTTACATGAATATTGACAGGACGAAAATCAGGTCATATATTGATATTTCATCTGAATTCAATATCATATCCTTGAAGTTCTAGACCTTCGACGTATTGTCTAACCAATTTTTATAAAGAAAGCGCCCGAAAATTTCGGGGGCAGCGTTCGGGAACATATTTTTAAGTTGTGTATTGCCTGTAGTGGCTTACGACACTAAGACGTCGTTCTTTATTCAGAATAAACCAAAATATTTTTTGCGTCCATATTTTCACAGTTCTAAAAATGCTCATAGTGATTACAGTTCTATTGGCGACCACGGTCTAAAAGCAAATATAGGTTTCGCGCTAGGTCAAAGTCATTCTCAGAGTTGCGGTCGCAGAAAGCTAGCAGACGCAAGTGGCAAGTTGTTGCTGGATAGGCTAAAGACTACGACAGAGTCGCTGTCGCAGAAATCCAGTCGATGCAAGGGGCAAGTTGTTGCTGGGTGGACCAAAGACTTCGTCAGAGTCGCGGTCGCAGAAAGCCAGAAGACGCAAGTGGCAAGTTGTTGCGGGGTGGATCAAAGACTTCGTCAGAGTCGCGGCGCAGAAACCCAGTCGACGCAAGGGGCAAATTGTTGCTGGGTGGACTAAAGACTTCGTCAAAGTCGCGGTCCTAGAAAGCCAGTCGATGCAAGGGGCAAGTTGTTGCTGGGTGGACCAAAGACTTCTTCAGAGTCGCAGTCGCAGAAAGCCAGTCGATGCAAGGGGCAAGTTGTTGCTGGGTGGGCCAAAGACTTCGTCAGAGTCGCGGTCGCAGAAAGCCAGTCGATGCAAGGGGCAAGTTGTTGCTGGGTGGACCAAAGACTTCTTCAGAGTCGCAGTCGCAGAAATCCAGTCGATGCAAGGGGCAAGTGGTTGCTGGGTGGGCCAAAGACTTCGTCAGAGTCGCGGTCGCAGAAAGCCAGAAGACGCAAGTGGCAAGTTGTTGCTGGGTGGGCCAAAGAGTTCGTCAGAGTCGCGGTCGCAGAAAGCCAGTCGATGCAAGGGCCAAGTTGTTGCGGGGTGTACAAAATACTTCGTCAGAGTCGCGGTCGCAGAAAGCCAGTCGATGCAAGGGGCAAGTGGCAAGTTGTTGCTATTCAGTTGATCGAACTGGTCGTTTTATTCATGTTTACAATTAATTTGGAGTGTGAACAAATCGATTTATCACTTATTTTGTTAGGTTTTCCCATCATTTCTAGCTTATTCCATAAAACTTGCTTTTGCTCTATTAAAATAAAAAAATCACATACAAATTGCTCTTAGAAGAAACTCCATTTAGCATTATGAAGCAGCTGGTTATCAAGCACACTGCGCTAACGGTATAGTCCAATATAACTACGTTCTAAGTGTTATTGTAAACGGCTGAAATTATAGTTTGCCGTCGTGCTTGTGATTAATGCTTTGGCACTCCGTAGGTCCCGCCTACCCCTATGAGACGGAGGTGTGACTTATGCATGCAATAGCTAGAATTAACTATTTATAGGCTAGGCTATACCTATTCACGGCCCTAATACACGTCTGCATCGTCCTACGACCTGATAACATACATAGAACGTGAGACCGACCTGTTTGGCACCCCGTCGGCCCCGATGACTTGATCGCTCACTTCAGCCTCGAGGCGAACTCACGATTTTTGCTGACTCACAGATATTGAAATGAACTGCTCCTTAACATACCTCTAAAGCCTACTTCGTTAGTGGAGGAGTGGAGGACTTTAAACCATGAATATGTACCGTCCTCTTTTAAAATACCTCTTTTGGTAGGACAAATGATCATTAATTTAGACTTTATGTATTTTTGTCGGTACAGAATTAAAAGTTACACTGGGTATAGCAGGACTAGTATACTGTATACAATACGTTCAGCCTTGGTATTGGTACGCAGCAAACTTTTCGCCCCGGCCAGTGCAGTGCCGTTGTTTTGGGATGCTTTTTTCCTTTTTGTTTACCTTCGCTACGCTACAGCCTAATTGGCATCGTCATGTGTTAAAAATAAATTAATTTAGTTTTGTTGGCTCACGGTAACTCTTATATCTATATGTCATCAAATCAAGAAGAAATATAGGTGCTGTTCGAACACGAAGTGTATAAATATATTCTGATGAGACTTGCTGTGTTTCGTGTGCCAGTGGGCTTAAATGTAATTCTGCAGAATAATCCTACTTTGATGGACTCCATCGTTACTAAGAATAGCATTTGTAATTTAGAATGTACATAATAGGGACTGCGCTATCGATCCAATTACAAGAAAATACGTTTTCCAGCAATTTGTGGTGTGCATACCTAAGTCGCCTCGACGGACGTCGATGTTTAGACAGCGATTAACCTATTCTTGTCGGAATACGTGAACGGTCACGCGTATCGTATAGGCGGTATCGATTGATTCGAACCTGTTGTTGTAGAAGTGTTAAAAGTGGCTACATCACATATGTGTTTGTGTAGCTTGGTGACGTGCTGGGAATGGCGACGGCCCAGATGAACATCAGCGATCTCCGTAAGGTGCTGGGGATGCCGGCGGAGGCAGACGATTCTCCGCCCGCGCCTCCCTCTGATGATGACAGTGCTCCTCGTACTCCTTTCAACGCACTACGAGTCCGGAGACAAAGCATGGAGCAATTGTCTCTTATACAGGTCAGCAATACTTGTTTGTAGGAGTTCACTTTGCTTATTTATCAAAAGTTTATGATGATTTGATATTTATAATGCCATTTTCCCACAGATTACTCCTGACTCGAAGAAGAATGAGAAGGAACAGGAGCCAGAATCGAAAAAAGAGATCGCGCGCAGCGAGTCCGAAGACAACCCGGAGTCGTTCTTCGACCTGGTGTTGCGGTGCCAGTCGGGGCGCATGGACGAACAGCGCGCCATCCTGAACAGCAACAAGGAGAACCGACATAAGCCCAAGCCGAACAACAATTTACAGAATATGGGGTGAGTACTTCATCACCAACATCCCGTGACAGTCTACACCTATAGTTTTCACTTCTTTCTCTTAAATATAGTCCCGTGGGTTGGTTCTTAAGATGACCACGGGAAGAAAAATGTGACGAGAAAAGTATTCTACTCTGATGACACGATACTGCTGCTAACAATATAGGTACATAGGAAACACCATAACAGTTTTAAAATACATTAAACTTTATTGTCATACTTCAAATTGTAACCTGTTGAGGAGAGGACCTGTTGCATCGATACCATTTCGCATTCGCACTCTACGTAAACCAGAGTTATACATATAATAAGCAATTCCATAAACACAAAAGAACAATGATTTTTAGATTTTATTTTAAAAAGACAAATTATTGTAGTGACGAACAAATTGCATAAATTGTGTAACGTAAAATTAATAATACTTTGGCAAGCCTAAGATACTAGACTGACAATATGGACTATACCAACGCGATATTCATCAATTCACGCAAACTACAGTAACGTTACGGGCCAGTTCGATCTTACTAGTTAAAATATTAAACTATAAAATCAATGCGCTATGAATTTGAACGTTATGCCGTTAAGTTAATAAATATAACAATTATCTTATTTGTGATATCTAGCAACCTTGTACATAGTACCTAATAAATTCAAGTTGACGACGATTTTGTTAGTATTACATGGATAGCGGTAGGAATAAAATAGTAGCGCCGTATCGTGTACGTCTAAGATGTAGGTCATAGGTACACTTGCGTCCTGCTTGTAGATACCTATATATATGCATCATGTCAACATAGTCCCAGGGGCTGCATTGTAATATCAAACACAGCGCGCGGCGCCTGCTGTTCTCTTGACCGATTTCATTATCAAAGTAATGCGAACGGACATTCGTCTCTTATCTCATTATGATCTCCATATCTAGTAACAGCACACTGTTATCAACAGTTTCCAGCTGCGCGTGCCTCTCAACGCTTCCTCCACGAATGACGACACATTGCTTATGCGAACTACTCGTTTAGATATCTTTCTACGAAAAATCCATTTTCATAGTGACTGTCTCACCTGCATCCCGCGTCGATTGCATTTCTTACAGTTTCTTTTGTTATAACTTTCTGTGAGTTTACTTTTGGAAGCTTGTAATGAAGGCTCACGATGAAGATAGTAAGGGGTGGGTATCAACAGTATCACTTTGAAATTGAACGTTTTCTTATTCGGGATTGGCGCTGTTCCTGTGTTGCCTGATATTACGTACTATGTAAACAAAAATTGTTTTTCTAAAATTATTGTATCTCATTGTTTCTGTTTTGCCTCTGGTATAAAAACAAAGTAGTTTAGTAATATTACAACAAGGTCACGATATGTTAACACGTACATATGACGACAAGCAGTGTGGGATCGATGATAATTTGCCTCTCACGTCTCTGAAATATTGGCGAGCTAAGTATTTTGGTTGAGCATTGGTCACTTGTTTGTGGTAACTAAAAGAACAATTCAGGACAGAATAAGTTATTTACATATATTTAACCTTGATGTTAGTGCTACATAAGATAATTACTGATTTTTATTTGTTCCATATAATATTGCAATTCTATATAATGGTTATACATTATATAAAATTTACTAATGGATACTGCTTGTTGTTTTAATGTGTATCACATTCATAATCATATATCTACATATTTTTATGATGGCATATCGGTATTGTGTTACAAGGTTTTTTATCACTTGTTATAACGATAAGGTATAGGAAAAGTTGCTAATAAGCTGTATTTACTCCATCGTGAGCCGAATCATTGCTTACCAGACGAGATAGAGGACAAAGGCTAAACTACGTCAAATTAAAAAAGTGTTATAGGTAAGCGATGATCGGTAAAACACGATAATGATTTATTGGCGGCAGGTCTGACGATACGATGCTCGACATGATCAACAGCCTGCAGTCGGAGCGCATGGACTCGCAGCGGGCTGAGCTGCGACCTGCGCAGAAGGCGACGGGCAAGGAGCCGGGCCCTGGCACGTCCCTGCCCGGGCTACGCGCGCAGCACACCACACACACCAAGCCGGAGGACGACTTCCTCGAGATGATCGCGCGCGTGCAGGGCTCCCGCCTCGAAGATCAGCGCACGGAGCTGCCCCGCCCGCGCCCTGAACCCGCCAAGCCGCGCACCGAGCCCGCCAAGCCGCGCCCGCGCAACGAAAACAAGGGCACTCTGCCCGACGATGACTTCTTCTCGCTCCTCATGAGAGCTCAAGGAGGCCGCATGGAGGACCAACGTGCTTCTGTAACTATTATTTATATAAATCTATCGCTTTGTTCCCTGATTGTCTATTAGTCAATTGATAATAAGTATTTAATATAATAATAAACTAAATTTCTTGTCCAATTCAAGTATTTTAGCTTGAAATAAATCTAATAAGTAAAATTTTTTTTTTGTTTTCTATAAGTAGGTAATTCTGTTTTCATATTTCACATTTTCTTATTTTCATTACAGATACCAATTAACCGTGCTCCCAAGAACGACACCAACGCCAAGAAGTAAACAGACAGCGAGTGGTGTTGTACGCGGCATGGGCACACTGCTCCTGTCCAGCGATGCGATATATTATTTAAATAAATGTTGATTAAGTTGTCGCTCGTTGTACATTTGTTTTGTAGTTCGCACGCGAGTCAAATCGTCCGATTCCGAGTCCGACGATATCGTTCTAATGGCCCTACATCCCTTGATGATTGATATCTGTTGGAGGTCATCCTGAAAACATACAAAACTATATTAAGATATGTAGTTATGTATATATCAAAAGCGTTACATACTTATGTTTTTTAAAATGTAAAATTACATACGGTCTAATAAAAATTAAGGATATTTTTCTTAACACGGATCCGGCCTCTATTAAATAAAGTAAATATATAAAGATGAATATTAGTTGTAAAGTTTCTTTTGTGTTCACGATATAGTGCATGGTGCGGGTGGCGAGGATGTAGGATAACCTAAGCACACAATGATACAATATTCGTCCGTTGCTAAATAATTTACTTTGCTACGTAAGTGCCTGACGTCTTCGTCTTTGTTGTTACAATCTAAGCTAACGTTCTATTGACTGCGCGTCTCTAATATTATGTACTCATTCATTTTAACTCGATACGATATCACTATTGACTATAAATAAATTTAATTTTACTGACATGAATTTTTAAATCATGATTTTTTACTTATTATTAACAATCTTATGTATTTTAATAATTATAAATAACCCTCAAATACTTTGAAACGAAGTTTTGTAATGTAAATTGTGATAGTGCTCCACTATTGGCAATAATTTAATTTATAAATTAATAGAAATATTAGTTGTAAGCGGTAACTGTAGGTAGGTGACGTGACAGCGGTACCGCGTGGAGCACGCGCTGCCCTTCGTTACCTGATCTTTTGATGATGTTTCATCTTTGTCTACGTAATTGTACACTATACCCACAAGTGATCTTATTAACCGATTGTGATTTTATGTATTTATTTTTACTCAATGTCTTACTCCGATTTCATATTGTTTACCAAAAATATTAACAACACTGTAGTTAGTTTTTGTTATTTTGTATACAATATTCATTCCAAATGCATTTAGGTACTATAAATCATAATGTCTACAAATGTGTTCTATTTATAAAAATATTCTCTTTTGAACAACTAGTGTGGAGATGAGGACTTGAACTATTGACTGTTATTGTAATGAATAAATAATATAATCGAATAGTAGCTAGCAATGCATGCAAGTAACTAGTGGTGACACAGCACTGACTCGCCTCTTCAATTTCTCGCCAATTAATGGCCACTACTACGTGTGCTATAATAAATATTTGTAGTATCCCTGTGACAAGCCACCACTACCCAATTTGTTAGTAGTCTGTCAAGTCAACTTGTGTAATTAATGATAAAAATAAGTTCAAATGTTCGAACATAATACGAGTATTTTAATAAACTGATGCAGGCAATACGGCCATAATTGGCCAACGTTTGAGTAACGTGGCGATGGAGATGAGTCTTGTAAACATTAATACTTTAGTCGGATCAAAGAATCTTATTAGTTAGGATATATATTTCAAATTTATAAACCCTAAATTTATACACTGAACAATTTGGAAATAATTCTTAGTATTTTATGTTCATTGTAATTATTCTAAATTTATATAAGGTAAGAAATTGTTAATGTAGGCCAATAAATGCCAAACTACACATTTGAACTGACATTGTCGTTTTATTTACCTACCATTATCACCGATTATCACATATGTGTATGAACCAGTCGTTTAAAACTATTTTTTAATACAAAACGCTAAACCCTTAGAAAATAATCAACTGTCATGAAAAAATTTTAAAGATTTATGAAATCTCTTATTTGAAATCCACATTATTGAATTTATTATCGGTCTATGACGTAAAAAGAGAAAAATTTTTGCTTGCAACCAGTGATAAATAATTAATCGCAGGAGTGTATTTTGAAGTCAACTTATTTGGGCTCAGATTTGAAATTGAAAATAGTTAGGTACGCTATTCCCAGTTACTGACATAACAATAGAGTTGTTCGCAATTCTCTACACTAAAGCTTTTCGTGGAAAAAAATATGGCAGTGTTGTTTACCTTCATATATAGGTAAAAATATTTTACCCTGAATAAAATTGTTGATGGATCTACATCGTTGATATAAACGAGGAAGACACTTGTGCCAAGCACAAGCGGTAAGTCATAAGGATTGGTATATTTTGAAGGTATAAGGCGGCAAACCAGCAGACATTATCTTTTATAAGCTGTCGGCGCCGCCCATGGACACCCGCAATACCAATATAATAAGGAGTAAAGAATTTGGGAGGGGGAGGGAAATGACGTTTAGTCAGACGAAAAGACCTCGAATTACCTTACTCGACGCAACACAAAGCAAGTGTTGTTTTGCGCCGGTTTGTAGTAAAACTATTATTCCCCCACACTTAAATAGTAGGAATAACATGGTTTATGTCATGAGGCGTATCTCCTAAGCATGGTGAGGTGAGAGAAGCAAGATGGGACTATTTTAACCTAGCCTCGTTTCACGAAAGCAAGTCGGGAATGCATAAGACAATTTTAATTTTATCATATCTACAAAACTTGAAATTAGTTGAAATATCGTTGTCAGTGATTACGCGAATGATGACGTCACATTTCGTTCGTCCAATAGAGTGCAGATTGAATTTGTGCAAATAAATTATGTACGAATGTTTACGTGGGTAGGTACATTTATGAAGATTACACGTGTCCTTATACCTATCTATTTCGAATCGAACCTGCGACGAGTAGCGCTTCAGTCGGTTGCGCAACCATAGCACAGTCAAAACTGAAAGAAAATGGGGGGTTCAAAAAACACTTTATTTGAAATGTCATTTAGAGTGATTTTCAGGGTGATTAATAAGTTTGCCCTTAGAAACAACACAAAAAAAATAGTAGGTAACCAATGCAAATCTAAGAGAAAATTATTCCATAACGAGGACTTACTTATAGATTACACATGATTTATACCTAAATAAAGCTCTAAAGGGCATCGGCATCGGGCTGGTTTTCAGTCAGTAAAAGTTTGAAATTCCGGCTCGCTTCTCTCTGGGTGTCAAAAAAGGGAGGATTTATTGTTTAAAATTAAACGTAGTGGTTATACCTATTCTTTGTTTGAAATAGCCGTATTGTAGCTATCTGTAAATTGTTTTCGACAAAGGCCCGTTAACTTTCTGCAGATTCTTGAATGTTGAACTAAGAGAGTGATTAAATGATTCTGCCACTAAGATCTCCAAATTTATCTAGAGTCATAAAACGGAAACTAAGTCTTTCAAGCCAGTACCTATTTAAATTTCAAGTAAGCACCTACCTACCTACCTACGAACTACATCTATACCCCAGCTCACTTTTTTGACTAATGCACAATTTTCGTACCAGAATTCATAGGAACTAATGTGCCTCTTAAGTTATACTTAACTAGTACTTAATACTATGTATTAGATGAAGATGGCCTACGGGGCGGTAAGACAAGTACCTCCCAACTCAATTATAAAGTTTTAAAATTAACAAGTCAAATTAATCGAGTGCCTTCTGCTTCTGTCAATTAAAGAAGTTTGATGTCTGTTTGATCATTTTTTTGTCTAATTTTTCCTAATTTTTCCAATATATTTCACAAGCTAAACTTGTAAATAAACAATATGGCGGTTTGTAGGAGAGCTCTACGGTGTCGCCACCTATAATAAATTTGAAAAAATATTTTCTACTTTTTAAACCTAATCCTACTAAATAAATAAAGTATTTAATAAAATATCGGACAGTTGAAAATGATTGATAAATTATGGAGATAATTTACTCACGGAAATGTAAGGATTTATTTAAATTATTTCGGTTTTCAATAAAAAGCTTGTTTCCTTGTCTTCACTTTACCTACATTCCTACAAATGTATGCTTTTAGTGCAGTGTTGTAAAAATCAAAGATAACGAAACGCGCCCGTTTGACGTTTGTCGAAATGTAAACTTGTGTGAATATGTGTGTGCCGAACGTAGCAAAGTGTATTTTTCATCGTTTCTTGACAGGTTTAATTACATAAAACTTTGATAAAAGTGCTTATAAATTGATATTTTGCATAGTCCTGATTACTAATACGTGATAGACCCTTTTAGTGTTACTTTGGCAAAGTTTGAACCAGTTCAGTGTTAAGAATCCGACAAAATAATAAGTTCTTGAAGTTTCCATGCTTTATTTCAAGGAATGGCAGAATTTCCCAACGAGTCTAAAACTTCACAGTGTGACCAGTAAGTGGCCAAAATTTTAATATTTAATTTCTTAGAGACAAACACAATAGGTAGTTGCTTTACGTCAGCTGTATCATAACAGTAATTATCACCTGTCTCTCGTAGGTACCAGACAAAAGTAAGTTTAAATTGTTTTTAAACTTTGGAATTCTATCTTCTCATTATCTTGTTATAGTCTGTATGTTTGTGATATACATATTATGTAATTATTGTTGATGAAGTAGGTTTGTTTTGGCAACTATAACATCTTATAGGGACAAAAGTTTGTCAAATACAAATTTATCATAAGTTAATCTTTCAAATAGGTATAAGTAGCGTGTATATATGTACATACTAGAATCAGTGACTGGTCAATTTATTCATAAGATTTATTCATTTCAATGTGGTTGTTTTTAAATAGGTTTATTGGTCTGTTTTTCTATTTACCATGCATAAATGAATTTATTAGATATCAAACTAAGTAAATATAATATTGGCACCTAGAAGGTAAAACTTGTAGTGTGAAAACACATTAATAACTCATATCTATCTGTGAAGTTGGTACTTAGTGTCTACTTAATAGATTTACAAATTGTGACCTTCATTCTAGGAAGTTACAAAAAATGTGTTACACTTGTAAACATTCTGGTTAACAATTAAAATGTAGTAGTTTTAAGATGCTTTTCCTATTGGGCATGGAATGGTGAAAAATTAGAAGAAGAGAAATGCATATTCTTATTAGTAATTACTTTTTTTATGTGGGCACTGAATCACCTGGCATAAGTTGCTCAGACCCAACAACATCAGATTTGTTATTATTTCTACATCTTTATCTACATCCTTCAACTTCTCTTTTTGTTGATTAAAGTTTTGTCAGTACTTGCTGTGGCGTAAAATGCATGCTGCGAGTAAGATATGATTATTCTACACCTGTGCTGTACAACTACTTTTTTAGACAAGGTAATCAAGTGACTCTCTATCAAAAGAGGTAATATTCCTAAGCCAAAGTAGGTAGTTGTGATCACCAACTCCAGTATGCATCAGATGCTAGTCATAAGTGAAGTTACCAAGAAATCTGAAATCCTATCATTTTTATATGTAGTCAAACCAAAATTGGACTGGATCTACTAAACCAAAACTTTTCCAATTACATGTCATTGAATGGATTCATAAATCATCAACAGCATCAGCTATTTACGGGAAACTCGGTTATATGCTCAAATGGAAATAAAAACATTCAGAGCAGATGGGGCTGAATGAACAGTTGGAACTGACTGATGAGAATCACAATTCCGTTTTAACATATCCTGTAATGACACAACTTTGTTAGCTCTCGTATGGCATCTCATGTAAAACACATAGTCATATAAATCTATGGAACTGACCCTTTTGCAAAAGAATGATTATAAATAACAAAAAGGTTTAAACAGTACCATTATTTAGTTTTGTTTCGTATTCATAACACCCATAAATCTAGTTTCTTATACTGCAAATAATAGTATGCAAAAATTGAGTTGCATTAAATAAGTTGACATTTGAATTATGCTGATATATTTGTGTTGTTTTTTTAACTTGATATTTTGATATGTTTAATTTTGATTGAAAACAAACCTGTTGATGTTAGATTTTACAATTTTATTCACCCCTATGTGAGTGTGTGAGTAATATCAGGTGGTTGTGTGACAAGATTAAAGACTAGCTGGTACATATGAGGTTAAATTCACAGTATCTTAAATATATCTTGCATGCTAAATAAGTATTTGTGACTTCAAACTGAATTTATGTTTTCAATATATCTGTAGACCCCTCAAGCAAAGTTAACAGAATAGGGAAGTAAATAATGCTTCTTCAGAAAATAGGGGTGCCATATAACAGGTACATAGCGAAGTGACTTTTTCAAAACAATTTTTCATTTTGACGTGACATAATG
Source organism: Spodoptera exigua (assembly GCA_902829305.4). Taxonomy (NCBI): domain Eukaryota; kingdom Metazoa; phylum Arthropoda; class Insecta; order Lepidoptera; family Noctuidae; genus Spodoptera; species Spodoptera exigua. Next base: position 15,514,685 of record LR824601.2, on the reverse strand, counting down.
TGTCGACTGAAAGTGAGGATATTTTATTTTTTCATAGTTACTTACATTAAAGCAGGGACATTTTTTTCATTTAATCTTACTCTTTATTTTATATCTATGTTTAAAATTACAAGGCTTCGACGACTGGGACCATAAATCCTCGGAACGCGGTCCCAGTAGCCGGATCCGCAATAAATAATAATTTTCTTCCGGCGATTGGGACCACTCATATGTATATGATAACGGAAATAAAAATGTACAGTCAACTGAAAAATATTTTTGTGTAAAATATGAAGAAAAATCCTTTTTTTAAAAAAACATTGTTCATTGATATAAAAATAAACAGTATTTGATTATGATTTAGGCTGCAGACCTTGAAATCAACTTACAAAACGAACTCGAGTTGGAGATAGCATCACAAAATTATAAAATGTTTATTACCTTTGTGTGTGTTATTGTGCGAATGTGCAAATTATTTGCAAAACGAGGTAGCTTAATATTTTTTTTCTTTTGACTGTAGCAATTTTAGCTTAATTCATTAATTTTTTACATTATCTGTGTGTGGTCCCAGTCGCAGAGTAATTTTTTTATGGATCCGGCTTCTGGGACCGTATAGGTTTCGTGGTCCCAGTCGCCGCAAGCCTCAAAATTACGTCAAGGTACAAATACACTCCTTTTTTTTACAATTTTTTAATATATAATACTTTTTAATAACACGTAATATTTTTTTGTTATCTTTTTTACATTTATACCTACACAGGTATTATAATAAAATTTAATATGACCAGTACTGCCAGTACGCCGTAATATGTACAATAAAGAAGTATGGTACCCTTATGCCTATTTGCTTAAAAATGTTTCAATGACTATTTACCGATGGATACACTTATGTCTCAACCCTCCAGCTTAACAGATTATTGAAAAACTTGTGTTCAAATACCTCTTCAAACTTTATGTCAAAGTCTTGGCCGTTCGATATCGTGCTGAGAGTGTATGGTATACATGGTACGGTATCGCTGATCTCCTAACAATTTATTGGGATTAGTTCTTACTGTTTTTTAGTACTTATGTCATGATTTTCTTTGTTTATTTCGTGATACATAAGGCTTGCGTCAAATACAATAAGAGTAATCTAGAATAACGTCACACTTCATTCCCCGCGGGGGTAAACAGTGGCTGCGTAATGTTGCATGCCTATACAATTTAAAAAAAGATTGTTATTTAAGTGTAATTGCAATATTATTTATTTCTCTGTTTTACCAATTATAATTTATGGACGGACGGACAGCGTAGAATTAGTAAGTTATACATTTGAGACGTTTTAACCATAGAAATGAGACGTATAATAAAAAATATTATGTATACTTCGATTTTGTATTTGGCTATGGGCTGCTTTTTATCAAAACACCATGCGTGCGAAGCCGCTGGCGAAAGCTAGTTGTATTAATATTCCACTACAGTATAATAGGTACTCATCATTATTTTCTTCGTTTTGAAACCACCGGGTCTTGTTAAAAAATTTGATCTGTTTTGGATATAGACCCGGTATTTACTTAACTTTGGTTTTAAAATACGTCATTTAGTAACAATTAGCCATAGCAAACAATAACATCAGTTATGACGCTGTAAAGGAAATTTCTCACGTCTTCCCGCAACGAGAATGGAGCGGCGCGTCTTGCATCTAGAAGGTTTTCTAATTCTGAATATTTCCACAGCCTTGTAGATTTGTTGACGGATCAGTTTGAATATATCAATAATTTACCTACATAAGATACGATACACATGGCGCTGTTGTCTTGTCTATTCTAAAGAATGCTTCCATCGTTTGCGTCACAAGCTTTTGTTGCTGTTATCGAAAGTACGCACTAACGTGACTATCACTATAATCATAATTTATTTTCATTTTAATTTCATTCAGTAACATACTACATGTTAGTTTTCAGTATTCAATGACGAACATGATGACTTTGAAGTTGTAATAGTACATATAGTGTATAATACTTTAATTAGCTGAACCAATTAATTGTTCTGTTTTAAGTGTTTTGGTAGCCAAATGACATCCGATGTATTACAAAAAATAAATAAATGGAAATATAGGTATAAAATCTATTCTTATCAACATTTGAAATGATGAATATGCTTGTCTGTCATTATTTTACTCCATGCATGTAGTATTTTCAAAGTGGTAACTTGATATACACCACTACTCTCTACTAGTTTCAAGTCACAACGGAGCTCTTATCTATGAGCAGCGTGCGCGTATCGAGGTGATTTCGCTCAGTCAACTTTCTCAGTTAATTTACTTGGGTAAATCGTTATTTTCAATAATTATAGATGTCTCAAGGTAATCGCTATTTAAAAAAAAGATCCTTTAATAGTATGTAGTCTAGGTTTTGCCATCAACGTTTATCGTAAAGTAATGTAGTATATATATATTATTGGTAAATCATCCACTTTTGGTGTAATCATTTCACCTGGTAATTATTATTTTATCCTACTGATATGCGGCTGTTTATTTTTTCCTTTTGATGTTGTTAGAGAAATCAAAAAATTGCGTCCAGACGCAAATATCAAGCGCGGGTTATTGCATTGTATTTTTTTTCTTGTTTCTCCGAAAATCACGATTTTACAAGTCACTATCTAGATAACTACCTATTTCATGTGTGTTAATAAAAGGCTTAGCAAGTATGCATTTTTTAGGTAATGCACGAGCCATTGGTGTAATTACTATACTTTTTTAACAAGGTCACAAGGGACAAGAAATTATTCCTGAAAAGATGTCTAATTAGATGTCTAAAGTTATGTACTAGTAGGCGCTGTGCTCGTCCAGGGTAAAGAGGGTGTCGTCTGTCGCCAGCCAAGTTGAGTCGCCGTTCTGCCTGTTGCAGGTGACGGCGGGGGCGCCGACACTCGCGGCGCGACCTCATGACGCGCTATCGACACATCAGGTACACTGCAATGCCGTCCTTTTTCTAAATGCTACGTCACTTAGAAAACTGACGACCTGCTATTGTTTATTTATTTTTTATATATGTGGGTTTTATAGTGGGAAGATTATGTATTGTCTTGTTTTCCTCTAGCTGGCGTTTATCAAGAACTGAAAATCACTACGCTTATAAAAATTACATTGGTGATCGCTACGTAATTGTGTTCAGGTCACGGGTGATTTTCTGCAATTCACGTATCACCTATACTAAAGTCCCGGAGTACCAGGACTCGTGGTCATTAGTTGCCCATAGCCCACCATGCTTAAAATTTAGACAACACCACGATAGAGGTACGTGGATATCTGTATCTACGCCAACTGATCAACAGTAATCCGCTTAAAATGTACACGTGTGTGCGATACCGCTGTATTTTGGAATAAAGCGCCATTTGGTCTGCGGATCATCTCTTGCCATTAAGCGAAGTTAGACAGAAAATAATGACACGCAGCGAAGAGTTTCATAAAATATTAACAGGATATATGAAAACACCTTTATGTGAATTAGAAGGTATCAAATTTAAACACCTGATCAATTTGTAACTTAGTTATGGAATTATTATTCCTACCGTAAAATATTCCATAGCCTATGTAACCTGTGAATGTATTTAAAAAGTAAAAAAGTAAGAACATAACATTTGTCGACCGATAACATGCGCAAAGCTACGGTAATGCTCGTACATTGGTATTATATGGGTATTATGTATTTGAATTTGTGTGCCTTTGATACTTCTACTACAGTCGTGGTAATCCCACATTTTAAGTTAAAATTTAGTGACCAATTTCCTTTTATATACTAATAATACCTATGTAATGTAAACCGCGTCAGATTTCTTGTTATAATAGTTTCAACGAACCCGACCCGAAGAAATACTGGATAAAAAGAAGTTAAAGCTAGCTCCTTTTAGAACTCTAATAAATCGACCTAAACCAGATGAAAAAGAACGTGTAAAAACGTTTACTATCTCAATGATATATTATTCAAACCATACACAAACCAATATTGCAATGTGATAAAATATACAATGTGTTGTTATTCAAAATAAGTTTTGTTAGGCCCTATTAAGGGACCAATTCCGCAACATTTAAATTGTATTTTAAACCAGCATCGTCGTCTGGTTCTGTTCCCTCTCTATGCTTTCCTCGAGGACTTTAATGCCAGATACTGGTCTGGGGTTCCAGCTTACTGACACTAAGAGTGTGTTAGATTTGGGATCTGCGGTATATACGCATATACGCATATACGCATGTTGCATGCGGGGCGATTCGGGGATAGACATCTCGTTTGCCATCCTTGATCTGTCATCACATATTAACTGTCTCGTGATGGCATCGTTGAAGAATGAAGACTTATGTAGTTCTATGGCATACCGCTGGTATAACAGTTATAACATCGGTAGCGAAACCACCATACTGGCCAGTCGACACCGATTTTTACCCAATTAGGATAGAGATGCCTTTGCATGTTGCATCTGTATCGCATTAAATAGCCATCAAGTTTTAGAATAAATTGAATGTCATTTTTGTTTGAGTTGTATGTTGTTGGGAGCGTGGCTTCGTCAGGGACACTATAACGTCGGGAGCGCGGCCGGCGCGGCGGGAGGCTGGCTGCGAGTGACACTACATGATATGTCATTGTATTTATGTAATGTTAGCTGTCTCTGTGTCTCCTACCTGATTACCTCACTGCGTAATACGTTTCTGCGCTACATTAATGTTGTACTATACTCACAACTTCTATTATTCTGTGCTTTTTGCTGTGTTATCGTCCTTCTAATAAGCACATTTTAAGACTAGGTGATGATATAGATTTTAAATATCAACCGTTTTACAATTAATTAGTATCTTCAAAGAAGCTTCCTAAAACCTATTAAGTATACAGCCCGTGGTTGTGTTCTATTTCAAAATTCAAATCAAGAACATTCTCTAACAGAATTGATTAATATTTTATAATAATTCTTTATTGATTGGTTCCAGAAATGGTTAAGTAGGTTTTTTTGGGAGAGTTGGTTGGTTATTAGATTTTTTTCATTTAGGTAAGTTTGAAAATGACATTCGAAATGTGCCATGGAGGCATTGAGTTCGTACCAAAGCAATTTTTTTTGCACTACAAAATAGAAATCGTTACCTGCAAGTTCGTAAGTACTACTTATAAGTAGATTTCTCTGCTCATTATAATTGATCAGACATTCAGAAGGAAGTTTAAAGAAAGGAAGGGAAGAACATATGCACCGTCATGCATTCAACTTTTACACAGAATTATTGTATTTAATGTTAATTTAAATACCTAAATAGGAGGGCGGCAAAAGTGTCTTCCCGCACCGGGCGGCCGATACCCGCGGTCCGCCACTGGGTTGGTGTTAGGGTGAGTGTATCGCGGGGTGGTGTCACCTGCAGACGCAACAGGTATACTTTGTTTTCGTTACTGACTGCCGGCGAAATGCGTATCAATGTAAACAAACTCTTCATTACTGTGTATTTATGTGTGCTTAGTACGTTATCTACTGCGGGATCCACGGTTATTAGAATTTCCATATTGTACCTGTTTTTAATTAGGCTACAATTGTGATTAGGATGGAGTGGAGTTTCTTGATCGTTGTTCTCCATTGGAATATACACGTACGCGTACGTTTGACGTTCAAAACTGACTGAAATAGTCAAAATTGAAGTAAATGATATAACTTTTGACATTTAGGCAATGTCTTAGATTTTGGATAAGGTTTGGTTATTATTTTCGGTCTTCGCATTTAGTCAATAACTCGTACTATGGTAACTGGTATGGTGTGGTAAATAACTAATTGTTTTGGTTTACTTCGAGTTTGCTGTACTGTTTGTCTGACTGTGTATACAGGACACGAGTCGAGCCGACTAAGGCCGGATGTTGAACTAGGATCGCACAACATTGCGGTGTGGCGCAGGGCCTACCGCTTTACCCTTTATAGGTACCACGTTATTAGCTAAGCAACCCACGTTAAAAGTCGAGTAGGTACCTACATAATCAGGTTTAATAATAAAATTAATAATTATACATTCAGTGCAGGCAAAAAGTTGCACTTAGACAAAGCCAAGTGTATTAACATTAAAAAAATAATAACAACAAGACCAAAGTCAAGATCAATAAATGAAGTCTGATAAAATTAAATTTAGATTACAGGTAGACCATAATTTCATTCCAAAATAAAACTATGTTAAAAAGAACCTTCCGAACAATAATGGCAAAAAATAAGTCTTTGTTCAAGTTAGCGCTATACGACTTTCTTTTTGTAAAACATGCCTAGTGTAAAATTTTTGCTACTTCACCAGCTCGTTTAGATATACGAAAAATGATCGCTTTTTCATAGCCTTTCTTATATTATACCAGTACCCCTTCTGATTGTAGTTCGATTGCCATCAATCCCTTCAAAAAAGGAGGAGGTTCTCAATTCGACGCGTTTTTTTTTATGTATGTACACCGATTACTCGAAGACGCCTGGACCGATTTGCAATATTTTTTTTTAAACATCTAACTAGATAAAACTATTGTCATAAATTTTTCTATGTAAACGGATATAGATCAACGATTAGATGTGGTAGCCGAGGCATGGCGGTTAAGCTCTACCAAATTAAAAATACTTAGGTATATTAACTTACACTTGTTACAAATTTCCGAAAATATTATTCATAATTAATTGTGAAAAACAATTGGTTTCTTTTTTCTCAAAATTATATTGATAAGTTTAGGTAACAGAAACTAACGAATCCATATTATTTTTGCTTACATAAAAATCTATTACATTCAGTGTAATTGAAGAAAATTGAGAATATTGTATTGGCAACCCAATCGCTCGAGGCGAGGTGAGGGGTGTCGGTGTTGGATGTCCGACAAGATTGCTTCGATGTCCGACACATGCTGGACGATTAGTTTTCCGAGACTTGCGTAGTATAAAACAGTTGTTGCTTATTTATTCTACAAAAAAATATTTTTGCTCTATTAGCCCTCATTTTCTGGCTCTATTTATGGCCTGCCTCGTTGTATGTAGTTATGCCATTTTGTCTGTTTTAAACCACTATTCTCATCAATAGCTACTATGATTTAGCTTGAATGTTTGTGCTACCAAAGATATACCTGTGAAGTTAATAAATAATGTGTAGGTATATTACCATTTTTAAGCTCTTTTTCATAAGTTACATAATTTTCTGGAACATATCGAATGAATTTCAAATAAAAAATAATATATATAGAAAATGTCGTCATTTTGAATGTATCCAAGGTCATGTTAGGTTTAGGTTAAACTAATATTGTTGTTCGGCATAGTACTGTAGGTATATAAATATATTATTTCCGTAACAATGTGCGCACAACAATATTATCGATGTCCGTCGATTTTATTATTCCGAAGCCCTAGAGTTAATCCGATACAGTCCGAAGGTAACAGTAATTCGGTGTTAACTCGTAATTGGTTTGCGAAAATGGCGCAGGTCGGGTGGCAGGTGCTGCGTAGGTTCACAATTCACAATGAGGGCTATCGCGGCAGAATTTTCCACAAGGGCCGCTTGTGATAGGTTGGTAAGGTGGTAGTGTCAAATATTTATAACTACCTTCATACCTACAATTTTTGGTATTATCCTTATAAAATATTACATTGGAATACAGCGTGGAAATCCCTTGATTTTTCAAATTGTTTTATTTGGGCATTTTAAATGCAATGTTACTCTTGTAGCCACGTCAAAATAATGATGATAAACATCGCATTCATAACTTTTAGCCATATGTTTGTTCTATCTTTACTTATATTATTGTGTGTTGTTATGATCTCAGGATGTTAGGTTTATGATGGAAGAAACACCTGATAGCTTCAAAAAGAGTAAGCGCAATAACGAACCGCGACCCCAGACATGAGCAGGCAAATATTTGGGGTGGTTTTTAGTCAGACAGTCTAACACTCCATCTCACCCCACCGTGGCTAAAAGAGTTATCTTAAAAAAGTTTTCTTCTTCAGTTTATTTCATTCTATTCTCTATGACCATAATTAATTAATTCAAAGATGTCCTATTGTTAGATATTTGTTTCGGAAATAAATAGCGACAAAATGAACGAGTACCTTCTAGTTGCATTGTTATCTCTACCGTTGATGGAATTGATTAATTACCACTTAAGAGTAAATTGATAACGAAATCCGGTTCTTGTCTATAGTTCAGGTAACAAGACTCACACTTTATATTTTTAATCATTGCATGCGCGTGCGCCGCAGCCACAGCTGTGTTGTTTTCTTCAAGGTGTGATTTGCTTTCTATAAATGTATTCTGTAATACCATAATTGTAATGTGTAACTGTTTTATGTCCCAATAAAGTAAAATAAAATAAAAATAAAAAGGTATTAGATCAGCTACTGATATACATCACAAAATTGCCATTTAAAATTGCTTTGGAATCTCTGCAGAAATTTGCAATGCAATTTCAATCAAACCCTCAATTCAATTCGTCGAAAGAATTCAGTTCCACGAGTCCTAACACAGAGAACAGAGTTCTTCTTGCTGTAAAGGTGGTTACAATTTTTTTTATAAATTTAGTTGATTAGTGCTGTTACAAGATTAGATTGTTTATGTAGGTACCTGAGTACGTACCGATAACATAGTCGATGCAAAATCTGTGAATGATTGTAATGTATGTACATGTATGTAAAGCAAGCGCTGCCCAGCAGAGTAACGCCGCGTGCCGCTAACAATGTCATCACGCGATCTTACTAATACCTCCGCACCTCGCTCCACCTCCCTATGCATATAAGAGTCAGTGCGTTTTGTTCAGTTGCATAATATTACGTTACGTTTACTAGTTGCAGGCGGCACGTGTAAGCCAACTACTAGACGTGTTGTGATTGCAACGTCTCCGTACTACATATCCATTACTTGTTAGATTTTAGACAAGTGGGTACGTTTCTGTAGCGGCCGCGCACTGGATTAGCTGCACTTGAATTCTATCGATGTAGGCTGGCATCAGGCAGTGGTCGGTTGTGAAGGGCAGGTTCAGGGGCACGCTGCGTCATCGCGATGCACTTTTAGCCGTTCGTGATTGCGCTACGAGTGCAGCATTATATTATTGCCTGCTAGTTTGTAGGAAGTGATATCGCGCGCGCTTCTCTTTCCCTTCGACACAATTCATTCTAGTTTTATCAAACGATTCACATGATCTTAGTGTTTTGTGTGTGAAGTTAGCCAAGTGCCAAAAGTTAACGTAACTTGCGTTTGCCAGATTTTACAAAATCTTAATTAACGTTAATGCGTGTTGACTTAAATTCAAGTAAAACACCGGTACTTGCTTTGAAGAGTCAGTGAATTTGTTGGCAGTGAATGGAGATAGACTGTAATCTGGGCTCCAGAGAGGATTATACAGTGACCGTATCGCGTTAGTGTGTTAGGAGCCGCCGGTAGAGCGGATCGAGGGCCCCGCGCCTGCCCTCTGCAACGCCGACTAGATGCATTTTCCACCCGCGCTATTCGAACCCTTAATAACTTCGTGAACAGCGCTCTCAGTCTTACACTACTCATTAAACGTTAATTCAGTAAAAAAACAAAAAAACAAGCATTGTTGTAAAGATTTCTTAACTTTTGGGTGGGTTAGGTATAGTTACGCCCCACTGACGTAAGCGTTACGAACAAGTAGGCGGGCGGAGTGCTTTCACAGGTTATTTATTGTCAATATAATCTGTAAGGTTCTCGACTAGTGTTAACACCGTGGTCTAGTTGATGCCTGAGAAAGCTATAAGCCCAATTTGAAGTAGGTTTCATAAACAAAAATGAGTTATGGGTGAGATGTTAAGTTCGGGGTAGTCGGAAAGGCAGGTTGTGGAAGGTAGTACGTCTGTTAGGGTGAAATCCCGAGCGGAGCGCGTCGCTTGGCTAGTGCGTGTCTCGGTGGCGCGGTATCGCCGCTAGTCGCTAGTCAGCAGTCGGGTGTGACATCGTCGCGCGGAGTGGTCGCGTGTGTCGCGCGTCACGCGGCCGCGGCATGGCGCGCGAGTACACGCGAGTGCACGAGTTCTACCTGCCGCTGCACGAGCTGCAGCCGCCCGCGCAGCACTACCACCCTTATGACCTGCACCCGTGAGTATTGAGCATCAGCCTCACAACTCATCATTCACTCCCACCTATTTACAACTTGTATTTAATTGCTATGAGTTTTTATCCATAGTTTTGATTTAAATTAGACCGCGAAATTTTATTTTTCTTACGTTTTTTGTAATTTTCAGCTCGATTTCTTATAATATGTTCATAAAACAAGTGCTAGCGGTAATAACATGTTTGTGTTTATTCATCTTCACTTATTGAATCTATCTACATAACTCTCTAGCTTTATCATCACACGATCTATTATCAGAAACTTTATAGAACTGTCACCCACCGACTAAAAGTTAGGTAATAGATATACCAAATGCATCATCCAAGTGCTGCTGCATTGGTGATAGCGAAAAACATGTCGAAAAATCTAAATCTCAGATAATCTTAATCTTAAATCTCAGAATAAATTATTAAATTGATGTTAGGCGCCGGTTTTAGTTGCCATAACAACAATGCAAACAAAATAACGTGAACATCAAACCTATAATACCTACCTATAATAATAACAACTACTTAGTTCAATCGCAAAATCATAATTTGATCAATAATTTTATTTATTTAGTGTCTGTATTGAAATCAAATATTTAAACACATATACTCGTTTACCAAAGCAAACACAATGCATTACCTACCTAATTAACGTTTTTTAACTACATGGTTCATATTGTTCCTTGTAAGCGTACTAAGCAAAACAGATGATCACGATAAAAACAGGAAATTGGCATTTGAACAGATGATGTTTTACTGTTGCCGTTGTAACAACAAAATAATGTTAAACACAAAATGAATAAATATTTAAGGGCTCCTATTGTTATAATGAATTAATTTTTATATATAACCCTTCGTGCACAAAGAAAGAAAGAAAGAAAGAAAGAAAAATCATTTATTCGGTACAACACCAGGCACAAACTATACAATGCAAACAAAAATATAGTCCAAGCACAAGTCCTACTTGCAAATAAACGGGCCAATTTTGTTTACTATTTTTACTAGCTGGTGTTATCAGCATAACACTTATGTAGCTAAGAATCTTATTTTCATTCGATAATTTAGCATTTCCTGTAATTGGTGGTGTTAACAACACTTATGTTGTCGTATGTGAAGTCCTAATCCTCGCCGACCCTCAGACCTATGCCCCAATTATCCGAATCCTCAAGTTGCGTGCAACGCCTAAGCTGAAGACCCATCAGGTTCGGGGACGGCTTGTATGCTGCTAAAAAATAAATTACAAATTTTAATAATTCAAGCACAGTTGGTGCGGTAGAGTTGGGCGGTGCAGTTAATGCGGAGAAAAAGCTTCTCTCTGATTCTTATTTATATCCTACGACAGAATGTAGCGGGGCTTGTTAATACTTCATAGAATACACAAAAATAATCTGATAGAGGCTTATTATACCACCTCTATTTAACAGTAGTTAGCAGAAATATTCTCATGCAACTCTGTTGTACTCAGAATAGTTGAAATGCAACAACAAACAAACATTTCAATATACAGTTTTTCTATGACAACTACATAGTGAATATTAACATAAACCGAATCGGTACACAAACAATAATACATATAATGTATGTAAAAATATTTTGAGACACTTCTCAAAGGTTGATATCTGTTAATAATAACAAATACTTTTTTGACATGGACACATAATTTTAAATTAATTTAAATAATAAATCTATCTTCTGCGTATGGCGAGGTCAACGCTCGAGGGAGCTCAGCGGCCTTTTCTTTTGTACTTCTTACAATTGATCTTTTAGTTTCCTATAACACGTTCTTCGTCGTTACAATTAAGGCCACAAGTTATTCTCTATCAGAAATGTTTTCACGTGGCCGCGTACGTTACCTACTTATTGTAAGTAATTCTCTAATTTATTTGCAAAACTTCCATATCGTCGAAATGTTTCTTATTTGCTATTTTATTTTAATACCTTAATAAAAAAAAGGTTAAATAAAAAACGCTATTAAATGAATTTGTCTCTATGCGGAACTGCAGAGCAAAGTAAATGTAACATGAGAGGAAAAACTCACTGAAAGATATAATTATGATGAAAATTAATTTTATATCTGCCTTGTTACATGTGGGCAAAGCACATAAGCAATATAAACCTCTCTTTCATGCAATTGCAGCTATTTTTCAATGTTGACTTAAAATGTCAATGTGAAAAGTTACTCGAATAAAGATTTTTCGTAAGTTCGGTCAACCATCTTTCACATTGTGAGAATCTTACCATAATTTACGACTGGGCTTAGAACAAAAATATTACTTATTTTTTTAAACAGTTAGGAATTACTTTAATCAAACAAAATATCGTAATCTCGGAGAGGAAAGTAATAAGGTAAATATATAAATAAAATGTTTTGTTACCGGTAACTATACATCAAAATAATGTTGTTATTATAAATAACCTAGGTTCCTAGTTGTTTAATAATGGTAGCCTACCTCAGGTAGGTAACAAATACATATAGGTAGGTAACAAATAGTTCAGCTCGTCGATGTATTATTAGCAGAAAATAAGAAATCTATACTTATATTATAATGCTGTTGTTTGTTCGTTTTCTTAAACGCGCTAATCTCCGAAATTACTGTTCCGAATCGAATAATATGTTTTATATTCTACAGTATCTCCCTCCGAACTAGGATCTAATAGAATCGAAATAGGATTGTGCACGACAGAATCATTACGTAGCCAGAGCGGCGCGCCACCGCGCCACGGAATCATAACACAGACGTAGCGGCGCCGCACGCCGTTACTTACCTGTCTTTGTTTGGTTTAAACCTGTTCAAAACGACTATAAACCCGTTAGTAGTAGGGCAACGGAGCCGCGGAGCCACGAGCCCAGACAAGTACAAACACGTTCTCGCGGCTCGGTCGCTCCACGCATCGCCATTGGCCAAACCACGCCCCCCGCATGTCAGCGTCTATAAAACGCCAGACCATGGCGATGCGCATCGTCAGTCAGTCAAACAGTTTTGGGTTTAAAAGTGTCACCACCTTGTTACGTATAAAAAACTCTAAAATTTCTTATCTTTTGAGTAAAAGTTTGTAAATTAATTAAAAATCCATAATCAAGCTATCGAGTCTCAATTTATAATATTTATACAGTCCATTCGCCACACAATCTGGTCCTTCGAGCCGGATAATCACTAGCAAGATGGTGTTAACACGTAGCCAAAGTGGTGACTCAAGAAGAGAACAGACCCAAGAAGAGCCCTCAGTGACCGCCGGACCGGGTGCCAGCAGCTCGGCACCAGAATCGAGCTCGGTCGGCGTGTCAGGCACAGGCAGCGGCTCTACGACGACTACCAACACCGACACCACGCGAACACATGGTACGCTCAAGCCTGTCGAAACCAGGTCACACCGTTCCACATCTTCGAAAAAGAAGCGCCTCGCAGAGCTGGAGGCCAGAGAACGGCTGGCTGAAATGAAAGTCAAGCAAGCGCAGGCAGAGAGAGAGCTGCAGGAAATACAGCTGCAGCGCATTAGAACCGAAGCTGAGTCGAGTGAAGACGAAGACTTGGAAGACGATCTTGCCTCCGTGAGGATTGGAACGTGGCTCGCGCGACCGGCGCCGCCACCCGGAGGTGAGACTCGGCCGCCGCCACACGACGCCAGCGACGGGAAGAACGGCAGAGACGCAGCGACGGACACCGGCGGCGCCGCGACGGGCGCTCGGCCGCTGCGAGACGGCGACGGCTACGGAGAAAGTGTGTGTGCGAAATCAAAGGGCAATCTCGCGAGTGAAGTGTTGCGCGGTAGTGATAAAGTGATAGACGTAGGGACACTGGCCGCGGCCCTAGCGCAGGTCGCGCGCAGCTCAAGAGAGCCCCCGAGGTACGTCCAGCAGCTACCGATCTTCGACGGAAAACCCGGTGAGTGGATAGCTTATAAGGCCGCGTATTGTGACTCACACACGTATTTTTCATATGTAGAAAATGTTGCTAGGATTAGGATGAGCCTCAGAGGCGCCGCAAAGGAAGCTGTAGGTTGTCTATTGTTTAGTCAATCTAACCCCCAGGTCATTCTAGACGCACTAGAAAGACGTTTCGGTAGACCCGAGGCCTTGATAATGACCGAGTTAGAAAATGTAAAATCGTTACCTAAATTAAATGATAACCCTAGAGACATTTGTATTTTTGCTAGCCGTATTGCAAACACGGTGGGTACGGTAGAAGCACTAAATAGAAATCAATATTTACATAGCCCTGAAATGTCGCGTTGTATCGTTGAGAAGTTGACGCCAATATTAAAAAACAAATTTTATGATTACGCGTCTAGTAAGAAAAGTGAAGATATACCCGTATTAAAGCTATTATCTATGTTCATGAATGAAGAAGCAGACAAGTGTGGCGCGTATGCTCAGCCAGAACGCGGGAACGACGAGTCCAGTGATGTACGACAGCGGCGCAGAGTCGAGCGCACGTTCAACGTAAATAAGGAAACACCGAATGACCAATGCCCGGCATGCAAGCAACACGGCCACAAATTACCCGACTGCAGTAAATATAAACAGCTAGACATTGATACTCGATGGGATATAGCTAAAAACTCGAACATGTGTTTTAGATGCCTACGAAACAGACATAGAAGGTTTACGTGTAAAGCGCCTATTTGTGACGTAAAGGAATGCAACATGAAACATCACAAACTGTTGCACAAAGAGCGTAAAGTTGAGGCGTCACACAAGGTCGCGACGCCGCCGGCGGCGTCGCCGACGCCTGCTGTTATCACACACGAAACCGTCACGTCGGCGCGGGAAAATGTATCAACGACTACGCCTCGGAATCGCCGCGCGTATTTAAAGATAGTACCTGTCACGTTAAGCGGACCACATACAAGTGTAGACACATATGCTTTGTTAGACGATGGGAGTACAGTCACCTTGTTAGACGCGTCAGTAGCAGATATCTTAGGTGCAGATGGGCCGGCGAGCCCTATGTGGATACAAGGCATAGGCACGGAATTAAAGCATGAGCAAAGCCGAACAGTGAGCCTTCACATTCGCGGTAAGCACCATAGTGAACCACAGAAGATAGAGGCGCGCACCGTGACCAGGCTCGAAATTATGGCGCAAACGGTACATGACCAGGACATAAATAATTGTAGGCATTTAGACGACATAAGTAGCACTCTTGTCTATGATCACGCGAAACCAATGATTTTAATAGGTCAAGATAACTGGCATTTATTAGTAGTCTCAGAAACACGGACAGGTGCGCGTGATCAGCCGGTAGCATCGTACACAAAACTCGGCTGGGTACTGCATGGGTGTCAGTACTCCGTAAATAAAGTCATTGAAACATTTTGTGGTCACATTAAAATTGAAGAAAATCCGGAACCAATAGAAGAAGCTATGAGAAACTTTTTTAAACTAGAGTCGCTAGGTATAGAACCTAAGTTACCTAGAGACGACCCGCAACAGCGAGCCTTAGACATCCTAGAACAGAAGAGTCGACGATTACCCAATGGCAGCTTCGAGACCGGACTATTGTGGAAACAAGAGGAACCTAAAATACCAAACAACTACCTAGGTGCCCTAAAACGCCTAGAAAATCTAGAACAAAAACTAGATAAGAACGAAAACCTTAAGACACAATACTTACAACGCCTCGAAAATTTATTTAATTCAGGTTATGCTGAAAAGGCGCCCGACACATGTACGCCGAATAAAACCTGGTACCTACCTCATTTCCCAGTGGTCAATCCAGCCAAGCCACATAAGCCGCCACGACTGGTGCACGATGCAGCAGCTAAGACAGCGGGTCTGTGCCTAAACGACCTACTGTTATCGGGACCCGACTTATTAAAATCATTGCCCGGTGTTTTAATGCGCTTCCGGCAAAATAAAATAGCTGTGTCAGCCGACATTAAAGAAATGTTTATGAGGATAAAAATAAGAGAAGAAGATCGCGATGCGTTGAGATTTTTATGGCGAGGCGATCAACGAAGTGGACCGCCGGGTGAATATCGCATGACGTCTGTTATATTTGGCGCGACGTCATCCCCATGTACGGCACTATATATAAAGGATCGAAACGCAAGAGACTTTACTGATAAATACCCTGCCGCCGTGTCAGCGATAATAAATAATCATTATATGGACGATTACCTTCAGAGTTTTTCCAGCGAAGAGGAAGCCAAGTTAATAACAACACAAGTAGATTACATTCATAAAAAAGCCAACTTTGTTTTATGCGGTTGGATATCAAACAACAAAAATGTGTTGAATAATAACCTCGCGTCTTCACAAGACATTAAAGTGTTAGGCGGTGACGACACCGAGAAAGCACTAGGACTACGATGGGATACTGAAAAAGACTGCTTCATATTCCGAATTAATAAAAACAAAACGCCTATTGTATTATTAAACAACACACGCCCACCCACCAAACGGGAGGCGCTCAGTATAATTATGTCTGTATTTGACCCACTAGGGATTATTTCACCTATCACTATACCAGCTAAAAGGATACTACAAAACACGTGGAAATACAAAACGGAGTGGGACAAGCCGCTCCCCGAAGATCTACTACCGAAATGGAAAGAGTGGATGAAGTCACTGAGTACTATAGAAACGTTGCTGATCCCACGCTGCTACGATTACGGTGACGTTACCGCTAGGGGTATACATACTTTCGTAGACGCTAGCGAGGAGGCATACGCCGCAGCGGTATACTGGCGAACAGAGAGGTCAGACGGCAGCGTACAAGTGACCCTGGCGGCAGCTAAGAGCAGGGTAGCCCCACTCAAACCCATTTCAATACCTAGGCTGGAGCTGCAAGCCGCACTGTTGGGAGCGCGCCTAGCCCGGACAGTCGTACAAGAACACGACTACGAGGTCAACGACCTCACATACTGGAGCGACTCTACCACCGCTCTAGCCTGGATTCAAGCCGAACCACGCTCATTTAAAAACTTTCGTGGCGCATCGTGTGGCTGAAATTGAGGAACTCACTAAGAAAAATGAATGGAGATGGTTACCCTCGAAGGATAACGTGGCAGACGACGCGACACGCAGCACACCGGAACATTTTAACTCGGAACACAGATGGTTTCGCGGCCCCGAGTTCCTTAGAAAAAGTAGAAAAGAATGGCCACAAAATAAAAAGGTCATTGCCCTCACGGACACGGGCGAAGAACGCGTCAAATGTCATGTGATCAACAACACGACAATGAACGATCACCTCCCCAATATTACTCGATTTTCCAAATGGACACGACTGATAAGAACAACTGCAAGACTACTTCAGTTCATTGACCTGTGTAAACCAAGTAAACATACTGTCGAATATAAATGCACTAAGAAAAAGGCAACAAAAGATCCAACATGGAAAAGAACACACAAAAATAAACTCGTTAAAAAATTTACGCAAAATATGATAAATAATAAAACTGTAAACTACATACCTATTCCTGCTTCATATATACAACGCGCCGAGGAACAATGGATAAAGGGATCGCAAGCCGAAAGCTTCTCAAAAGAAATTGCCGCCATTAAGGAAAACAAACCGACGCCCGGCGACAGTCCGTTATCAGTACTAAGTACATACCTAGACAACGCAGGCGTTATACGTTTGCGCGGGAGAATCACAGCGGTACAAGACGTAAATGAAGAAATTAAAAACCCTATTATACTCGAGGGTAAGCACAGGTATACCAAGCTATACATAGCATACGTACATGAAAGTTTACATCATGGCGGGACCGAGATAACAGTAAATGAGATAAGACAGCGTCTTTGGATTACAAAACTACGTCCGTCGGTAAAAAATGTAATTAAGGGCTGTTTATATTGCAAAATAAAAAAGGCGAAGCCTGCTAACCCGTCTACGGGTAACCTACCGTACCCCCGTTTAGCTCATCATGCACGTCCTTTCACTTTCACTGGACTAGATTATTTTGGACCCATATCGGTTTCTGTAGGTAGGCATAAGGAAAAAAGATACGGAGCTTTATTTACCTGTTTAACGTGTCGAGCAATACACATAGAAATAGCTAATTCGCTTAGTGCAGACTCAGCTATCGCAGCCCTTAGGCGATTTATAGCTAGGAGAGGTTCTCCCAAAGAGATATGGAGCGACAACGCTACCTGTTTCAAAGCGGCAGATAGGGAGCTAGGTGAAAGCGCCTTAAGCGCTTTAGGTAGTGAGTCCAATGCGCGGTCCATAAGTTGGAAGTACATACCTCCCGCGGCACCGTTTATGGGAGGAGCGTGGGAAAGAATGGTGAGGGCTGTCAAGGAAGCGCTGTACGTCACACTGAAGGAAGTCCACCCGTCTGACGAGACCCTGGCCACGCTACTCGCAGAAGTGGAAAACACGGTGAACTCCAGGCCACTCACGCACGTCAACGTGTCACCGGATGAGCCAGAAGCCCTCACGCCTAATCATATTTTGGCCCTAACCCACATGTACCCTCACCGGGTAATTTCACTGCAGCGGACATTACAGCACGGCACCAATGGCGGCGCGCCCAGGCACTTGCAGACGTCTTTTGGCGAAGATGGGTACGTGAGTACCTGCCGCTCCTTCAAAACCGGCGGGAGCCCTACGGTAGTGGTACCCCACCCAAAGTTGGAGACGTCGTCGTGATCTGCGACTCTAACCTTCCACGCAACACCTGGCCTAAGGGAAGGGTGACGCAGGTGTTGCCAGGCGCGGATGGAGAAATACGAGTTGTAGACGTCATGACCAGAGGACTCGTACTACGAAGACCAACGAAGCGCATCGTCGTGCTCCCCACGGAGTCGCCTGAAGGCGACGGCGGGAGAAGTGTGCACGACAGAATCATTACGTAGCCAGAGCGGCGCGCCACCGCGCCACGGAATCATAACACAGACGTAGCGGCGCCGCACGCCGTTACTTACCTGTCTTTGTTTGGTTTAAACCTGTTCAAAACGACTATAAACCCGTTAGTAGTAGGGCAACGGAGCCGCGGAGCCACGAGCCCAGACAAGTACAAACACGTTCTCGCGGCTCGGTCGCTCCACGCATCGCCATTGGCCAAACCACGCCCCCCGCATGTCAGCGTCTATAAAACGCCAGACCATGGCGATGCGCATCGTCAGTCAGTCAAACAGTTTTGGGTTTAAAAGTGTCACCACCTTGTTACGTATAAAAAACTCTAAAATTTCTTATCTTTTGAGTAAAAGTTTGTAAATTAATTAAAAATCCATAATCAAGCTATCGAGTCTCAATTTATAATATTTATACAGTCCATTCGCCACAAGGATCCCATGAGCGGTAGAAGCCGCGCAGAATTAGCTAGTGATTTTATATGTAAGAGTAAATATTAAGAATGGAAGGACACATATTTTTCATGTTAATTACTTAATTTTGTCTTTGTTTACACTCTCCTTTTACAGTACCTACCGATGGCAATCTTTTTTTACAGTACAGAGTCGGGTGCACAACAGCATACATGCACGATTATCTCTATATTCCCCATAGCGGGTTTTACCGTATTCGCACCTTCGTTAAATTAATATAATATTCGCCTCCGCAGGCCTGATAACTATCGATAAATACGTCATAATAATTCTTGGTCATAATTGTGTATAAGATTACGTGACTTATGAAATACGTCACTCTGTCGCCGGTCCTTACAAATTCGGCAAACGATTGTCCCCGTTTTCATCGATTATGACGAAGGTATTTTAGACGAATGTTTCGAGTTCGAGTTAAAAAAACCTACCAAATGGTAGGAGTTCTCGGGCACCGAGGGTTCCGTAAAAATAACGTTTAGATGTCCTTCCTTTTATTGTTTTCATATAGAAGTTTTTTTATAGTTTAGTTTGAATGTATTTGGTTAATACCTCTACGCGTTTCACACATGAGAAAATAGCGCCCCCACTGGGAATTAACGAACGTACCTATTTAACCAAATATTCAAATTAACATTCATTTAGCAACATAGCGTTTAGCTAGCATTTCGCGAAACGATTTTTTATAATTGGTCTGCCCAAATCTCATCATAAGAAAAGTAAAAACCTGAAAAAATATTTTTTATTTTAAATTACGATTTCTGCTATTTTTCCTTTAAGTACATGGTCTTACATCACAGAGATGAAAGACGTTGCTTCGCACAAAATTTCAAGGTTCTGAGTTCACAAGAAGTTAGTCTTTTGTTTTAATTCCCTTTCTAGTTTCGTAATGTTTCTAAAATATATGGTAAAAATCCGAAGTAACCAAAATATAGCCGTTTGGCTATATTTTGGTTACTTCGGATTTTTCACAGCTCTAAGGAGTATTTTACACGAATTTCATCTGAAAAGCTTTCTCTTTTTTTCTCTGAGAAAAGGGGTGTTAACAAACAGGTTAAGGGTTCCGTTTTTTCCTTTCGAGGTACGGAAAAACACCTTCAAATTTCATGTTGTCATTACTTAGTTCTAATTTTATATCTAGACTTTATAATATTTATAGTATGAGGTTTTTATTTTATTCAGTTCACAGAATTCATTTAATTTACTTACCAAGTTTCTACAGTGTTTACAATCCTTTTAATTTCGCAAAGCGTGGTTTTGACATACAGACGGACATGACGAATCTACACCACTTCCGTTTCTTACCATTTGGATATCTCTAAAAACGAATTCATACAGACGAATTAATCAGTTAATAATGTTCTGTGATATAAAAACTTTTTTCGGTTGACATACTTATGTTACCTATGTTTTCGGTCAGTTATTTGGTTCCAGAAAGATTTTCGGAAAAAGTGAATTTTCGTAAGGAAAAAAATAAGTAGGTAATACCTACTAATGTTTCGATATTTCATAATTGTAATTATTAAATATCAAGACATTACAGTACTTTTCTATTGTAATAAAACTATCAATAGAGGCTTACACGATGAAAACTCTTTTATTTCAATTCTAACATTGTAACTAACGAGTAAAACATTGTAATTTTTGGTCAGCCATTAATGGTCGAAAATCTAATCATTATTTATGAATTCAATTTTTCTTGCGGAAGCGCCTTGTGTCCTCAATGTGTTAGCAAACAAAAAAAGTAAAACCTTTTTTCTTTGGAAATAAATATGTGAGTCAGTTTTAGTTTTGGTGGCAAGATTGAGGTACCCAATGATAAAAAAAATCGTACCCATTAACGTGCAGATTCTTGGTGGAGTTGCCAATTTAAATCATTGCATTTGGGTGACGTCATCTATATTTATTTATGCAACTATTTTCCATTGTAAACAAATAAATAATCGGCCCACATAATTCTCACATTCGGAAAATATATTTTCTTTCCTCAAATCACGTTATAATGTCGCCAATAGACAGTTACTTTTTCATAAAATACTGGATTAAAGAAGCGAAGAAATGTACAGCGTTGCTCCTATAACAATATTATTCTTGCAGGTTGGTTAACCAATCACATCTAGTTACAAGCTACCAATGTCACCGTGCGCCTCGCGACCCACTACCACCCTCTACCACCCTTTGCAGACCCCTGGCACCCTGGTCACCCCTTCATTATTACTTCTCAAATCAATTAAATCTGTAAATAGGTACCTGAATGTCTAAACAAGTACGAAATGTAACAAAATACTATGGAACAAAGTTGAAAGAATCAAAAGTTTTAATTGGCATTTTTATTCTAAGTAATAATGTCGTCAGCGACTCTCGTATTTCAATGTCGCACTGCTTTACCAAGAAACTAAACACGAGGGTCAGGGCTGTGGAGGTACTACCTTGTTATATTGTTAAAATTTGATTACTTAATTAATTTTGAAAGAAAGTTGTATATTGCAGGTGTGATGCTATTGTAAGTAACGAGGTACAAACTACTTAGTATAATAAATACTAGTTGCATAGTTGCTACCATCAGTAAAACTTTATTCGACTGCGTATTAATAACATATTAAACATCTCCACCATTTTCATTATCATGTCCTTCCTCTGCGATCTGTCCTTATGTGGTACATTAATGAATGGTCTGTATGTCAATCTGTGCTGTTGTAACTCTTCTCTTTCAACACTCTTTTTTTTCTGTCACCCATCTTGGACTAGTTAACGCCAGGGTACCTTTGGCCTACAACGTATATTCTGGCAGAGCAATGTCTAGTCAAAGTATTTATTTATATATGGGATCGCCAATGCACAATTAATTACTTACGGTTATTTTCTTTGCTTCGTACTTAATCCCAAATGAATATATTCAAGATTATATTTACGTAGGTATAGGCAGGTTCGCTCAATCATGCACATCATAAGACATCATACTATGTATCTTTGAACTCTGCGCCTGCGCACTGCGGTGTGCCGTGTGCACACGATGACACTGAATGGTTCCGCGTACGTCACAATCTCACAATCTGTTTATTTATTTACCATTTATGTATTAGTGTGGCTTGTCTAGTCATTGTAGTGTAGTGTAGGAATTCTAGTATGTCCTGTAGTTGTTAACTTGTGGTGACGCCAGTACTGGGGCACGCCTGCCACTACACCGGGTATTTATATCAAGTGTTTATAACACTGACCGGCTGCCACCCTTCTAGTACGTTCTAGTAATTTTCGAGATGCTTAGAATATTGCTCAGCTTATGTTACCTTACCTAAAGGTTTGTTTTCGATGTACACATGCTTTCTACACAATGTTGGGCAATAGTTACATATTTTTTGTTTATTGTCGTACTATGTAGTTACAAATGTGTTGTTCTGATGAATTGCACAATTATTCAGTACATCATTAGCCTGCACATGCAGCAAATTAAATGATATTTGATCTAAATACGGTAAAGTAGTATATTTATGTCCGCGATTATTCTTTCCAACGTAGGTAAGCCTTAGGTGGTTGCAGTAGGAGAACAAACCTTAAAATTTGTAATTATTATCAATGTATTATAATACAGCGCCATTCTCTGGATTACGACCAGAGTATTGTGAGAGCATCGCACGATCATTGACCGTGTCAATGGATACTAGGGCAACAAGTAACAACTAGCGAGCGCGTCATACGAATTGCATTTTGCTCTCAGATAGGTATATCAGATATGAAATATATACCTACTGCAACGTTCGTAATAAGTATATATTAAGTGCACGCGGAGGTTCCATACGTTTATGTATGGAAAAACTGTTAAATTAATTTTATTAACAAATCCGATTGTGTAATAATCTGACTTACATACTAATTTTAAATCATCATAAGACTTGGCATTTTCTTTATCAATGTAGAAAAGATGAGCATGTTAAACTATGGACCAATCAAGCTGAATCGAAAATGGAATCGGATGGTGCTTCTTATTGTATTTGTTTTGTTTTTTAAAATCATTCAGAACCACCAGAACAGCATACCTACACCACCTTTGGTATTTTTGCAACCGATTTAAACATTTGGAAAACAAACAGCAATTAATCTTCTTCTTTTTCTTCTCTTCTATTTTCAATCAATGCTACTTTTCGTTGTAATGTTATTATAACTCAACAATGCCCTTACCAATGTGGCTAATTTTGGTCTTGAATTATTCGTGGATGTCCACGGAAGGTTTAAAAGGTCAGAAACTTAAGTTAATTTTAAGGCGGAACGTAGTTTGCCACGTCATATAGTAATAAAATAATATAGATATTTCAATAGCTGCAGCATATTTTTACTATCATACCCCTGTAGTAATAGTGAAGATACATATAAGTATTCCACTCTTTAAAGCACTCCTTAGCTTCAGTAGAATGCCTGACCCAAATTTAAGTCGGTATGATTTATATAGATCAATAGATGTGTGCGAAAGTGATTGAACTCAGGAGTGAATGAGTTGCCAACCGAAACGCACCTAGTGCATATTATGCGCGGTGACCCACTTTTGGGAGCGACTGCCGAATGTACCTACAATTGCATTGAGCATGTGTGTATGCATTGTACACTGACTATAATGCCTGGTACTGGATCGACACACCCGCACTATGCACCAGTGTGCTTACACTCAGAGGGCTGTGTTTACCGACAATTTAGTAATCTATCTATGTAATAATACCAAAATGACAATTAAGAGAAAAACCGGCCATATTCAAGTTGGGCTCGTCCACGAACTGTTCCGTATCATTCCTTCATTTATTCATTCGGACAATAAATGGCATTCATATTTACATTGTTGCATACTTAGAAAAAAATTCATCATCTGTCAAAATTTCACTTGTCTAGCTATCAACCCTTTAAATAATATAGCTCCCTGGATATTATAGTTCTAGTATACAAGAGCTAATCTTGTTATTTTCTGGACCAAAAGTTATCATGCATGCTTCCTTTTCTCGATATCGAATTTTACTCAACTGGTAACAGTACAAAGAAAGCACGAGATCAGGAATAATACACCATAGTTACATATACCGTTGGATTTTTGAGTTCAATATGTATAGATTAGGTTTCAAACTCTTTTCGAAATAAGTTTCATTTGTTCAAAAGAGTCTTGGAAATTTAGACAGTAGGTATTGTTTAGTGTAGATAGGACACATTTTTTGAATTATATGAATAGACAAGGTCTACTAGTAATTTATTTTTTACTGAATAAGTATCTACATATTATATAAGTTGCCGTAGCACGTGGGTAGGTAAATCTCTATCGTGCATACATGGAGCCAACATTTAAAGTACATAAGGGGCAATATAGCCCCTTTTGGTCACCTATATGTATAACAATTGCCAACGGCGTGCCGAACCTAGCCGATAAAAATATGTATGTGTGCAATCTGAAGCAGTATGAAAACATGGCCAATAGTACCTAGTACTTACCCTCTTTTGTGGATTACTTGTATTATTGAGATTGTACTCTGTGTTAACAGCAGTTCGCACCAATGGTCCTTTTCATAACTTGTACGCGGTTACGTTTTTTAATTATCGTCACGGCTCGGCTTCCATATATACTCTTTTAAAATTTATTACCGATCACACGATCAAAGGACGTTCGTGGTGCGTGCCGGCGACAACTTGTCATAGTTGGTCGCAGATGTCGCATCTCGCGTCAGCGGATGACAACCCCAGTAGCAGCGCTCAGCGCCCGCATCTGTTGTTAACATAATGTTAAACCTGTCTGTGTGGTGCTATCAATATTGCCCATTGTTTACCCTCTCTTTTTAATTCAACCAATTTCTAGAATCTATTCGTGTTGTTCGGCTTTGTTATGTGTATAGACTTGGAATGCTGTTGTAACTAAATTGTAGTAATCGGCTAAGTGCAAATAAAGTACTCATAGTAGAGTAATAAGTAGTCCGGATCGTCGTCTCCCTTGTCGGCAAAAAATAAACATTTTGTTATTACGCGGAACGGAATAACTGCAAATAGCAAGCGATCTTAGTAAAACGTACCCGTTTTATTCCTCTGGGGGCTTTTTAAAAATGTTGCGCAAACAACCTTTAAACCTGTACCTACATACAAGTCACAAGTTTAATTCGAAACTATTTTGATTGCTAACTTACACACATAGTTATGCACAAGTATGTGCCTCGGTACTGTTTACTAGTAGAATTCAAGTTAATTTCTTCGGTGGTTGTAGTGCTTCGCTGAAAGGAGAAGGTTGTACACTAGCTGGGGCCTGACGCGGAGCAGGCTTCGGTGAGGTATTGTGAATAACGGCTGGTGATTGTTGTTTGTTAAATTAATTAGTATTATTGTGTTAGCAAGTATCCGTCATCGATCGGCGACACTGAAGCCGCAGCGGTGCGCACTTTCAACTATAGTACGTACCTGTACCTACCGTACGTTAGCCTGGCTAATGTTATGAGTTTGCTATACTTATGATCGAGATTGCTTTAACAGAAACAATTGATATTTGTATCGAACACTTTACTTAAAAGTAATAGTTTTTCGGCATTCTATCACAAATCATGTGTCTCGACATCGAACATTTTTTATTTTATATTTTATTTAAAAAAAAAAGTTGCACGACACTAGGATTTTCTCCTGTGTCGTGGGTGCGTTTACAAACATACAAATTCACATACACATCACACCCAGACCCGAAGCAACAATCTGTGGATCACACAAAGAGTTGTTCCGTGTGGGAATCGAGCCAGTAGCCCAGCTGCTGCGCCAACCGTGCATGCAGTCGTAACATGTTCTAAACCTTTTCTGGGGGTGGCTTCATACTTTCTTTTGCCACTCCTTTTACTCCTTCTCTGACTGTCTTATGAGTCTACTAAGGTACAGCTCTTAAAAAGACCGAACAACCTTAGCGGTTCACTCAAGAAAACTCTGAGCCATACCATATACCTACTGGTGACGTTAAGACGTTTGCCTGGTAAAGTGGCAGTGATATAAACTGGGAGGACATCAGTAGTGCATTTTGTCGCTTGTGTTGTCGTCAAGAGCATCATCGATGGTGAGCTCCTTGGTACGTTTCTCAATAATTTCGAGAGATTCTAATTGGCGCTTTGCGCGACACCCCAAGGATAAGCAGTTTGCTTTACCCGATCCGAGATGCGCTTGGTCCTAAGAAATTCCAGGGTGAAGTACCATCATACTCACTCAATTCTACTTCGTATGCATACCTCTCAACTGTTATATTATTTTAATATTTGAGAAGTGGAGCATATACCTTTGCTTGTATTGACTGCACGATTGGTGCGGTAGCTGGGCAACTGGCTGCCGTGCAACGTGTCGCGGGTTCGATTCCCGTACGGAACAACACTTTGTGTGATCCACAAATTGTTGTTTCGGGTCGGGGTGTCATGTGTATGTGACATTGTATGTTTGTAAACGCACCCACAACACAGGAGAAAATCCTAAAGTGGGGCAAAGTTTTTCTAAAAAATAATAATAATATGAAGCTATAACGTTCTCCACCACTTGTTTTATTTATACTCATCATAGGGGCAACTCCCATGTCCCATTGATTGGCGAGTTGTTATCTATAATCCCAAATTTTCGCAGAATTAGAGTTGTAAGTCTTAGGTAGTTATTAGTTTTCTACCATTATTAGAAGCTGTCGGCTGAGGAGGTAGGCAAGTGGGCGTGCCTAGCGGCCGCCCACCGCGCCCCGCCCCGCTTCGTACAACTCGCAAAGAAACCGAACTTAGTCATAGAAATAGGCACCTACACGCCAAAAAATATTCACGTAACATTCAATTTTACCTGCTGGTTGCTAGTTTCGGTTAGGATGGCGAACTTTGTTGTTTAACACTTTTATTTTAGGTAGGTTTTAATCTATTGTTTGGATTAGAAGAAAAAAACGTAAGTACCTAGGTATACAAAAAAACCAGTTTCCAGCGAGATGCTAACACATTAGTAGTTTGGACTCGGAAGCTTGTTTAAAGTAGTTAGAAATGAGCAACTGCTAATTTAATTTAAAACAACAGTTACTTACGCTTAGTATTGAATCATTCTAATTTTGATTGGGTATTTACTTTGGCAAGTTCAAAGTATTGTTAATCATGTTGTGTCAGAAAGATGTACTCGTATCTTCAAAAACGTCTGAATCACAATCCTTAATGTTGTGGTGACGATATTCGCAGGGTGGCTGGCAGTTATTGGATGAGAAGAGTGTGTGTCCAGTGTCTGTTGTTATGTAGAGGTTGGCTATATTCTGATTGTCAGGGACGTCATTACTTTGGTCCGTAGAAAGCAAATTTGTATGCATGGTTACTATTACTATTTTCAGTCTCGAAAAACCTTTTTCGTCTAAATCAAGCTTAGAAAATAACAAAGAGGAGTTTTAATTTACCTTACCAATTTAACTGCTCGCTTAAAGTATAATAGGTAAAAAGCATATCGCTTTAAAAATGTCGAAAGGTCCTAAAATACCTATCCTAGTAGGTGGGTACCGTTATTATAGAGAAAAAGAGACTACCTTTCTTCTCATATTATTTAATACTATCACGAGTTAAGTACTTAATTACGAGGTTCCTAAGTATTTATGCCGCATACAATATACAACACGCAAAACTTGTATCCTTGCTTTACGACTAAAATCAAATCATTCATATGCAAAAAAAAATTGAAAACATTTGTTTCCTGAAAATAATGTGAATAATTTCTTTTCTTCCATTTATTCTACGAATTAGTTATTTTTTTTATTGAAAAAGAAGTTTACCAGACTAATTTAAACTAATCCATGTGAATTTAATGTAACAAATTATATCTACTACGAAAATTAAACAGAAAATTAAAACGATTCTAGTAGACCTTTTTATTATTCTCAAGGCGAAATAATTCGTAGCAGCCATGATAAATCTAAATAAATCATTTAAAATGCACGTTTTGGGATGTAATAGATCTTTTACCCATCTATTTTCCTATGAAGTGTGTTGTAAAACATTAACTTTTATCGATATACTATTATTACTATCACAAACTTTGTCAGTGAAACTTTGTGGAAAAATCATCTTGCGTCTTCTTACCCAGGTTAAGGAGAGAGAGAGAGAGAGAGAGAGAGAGACAACAAACCATCCCGTTATTTCTACAGCTCCAAGCAGATTCCACGTTAACTTATTGCGTTTGTCCTGCAACCCCAAGGCTAAACATCTTCATATCTAAGTACTCCAAAATTTAGTCAAATTGCGTTTTTGATAAAGGTGCTGTTAATTTATGAATGAAAATAATATTATAACACATTATAACGTAACTTTTGCTGTCATTACTCATAATAAGGGTACTGTAACTCCGTTACGTAATTGTGTGACTCAGAAAACCTCGTAAGCTCATTCAATAAACGTTAACTTATCAACAACATTATGCTTCAACATGTAGCTATATACGTACAGATTTACAACATGTTGATAGATATTAATTAGGTACTCAAACTGACCTACATTTCTATAAGCAGATAGTAAAACTATATAAGTAGCTACAATTTTCTAAGTCCAAATGTAAGCTTATATAAAATTTCCTTTTACAACTTGCTTTACCTTACCGTGCTTATTTTTTTAATATAAATAGTCTAAATAATTTGATTAAAAGAAGATTTAAACAGCTCTAACAATAGATAGTATGCAATCAGTTGAACATAATAGAAAAGATTTTGAATAGAAAACTTGTAACGAATATCAACTAGACGTTACATCGATATCGATACTGTCTGGGCAACGGTGTAACACTATGCAACTTGACAATGACATAATCATCAAAGTAATGAGAAATAAATAAAAACTGTGCATACATTACCATATCTTTTTTAATTTGGACGCTGAAAAAAATACAATGTATAAATACAGTACTTGGTAATTTAGTATCTTTCATGTCTACCTACACTAGAACTTAATGGATCGTAATTCGTAACTCTTGGTAGGTCTGTTTCAGTCAACCCAATTTCCAATAAAAAAAATATCGTAGATGGTTGTTATTTATAAAATAATTAATAGTAAAAATATATCATTCATTTCTTTTTACGATACAGATAATATCGCGTTGAACAAAAATTAAAATAAAATTTATAAAATATTTTTACAAAACAAGTTAATTCAATAATTTTATATATTTTATAACGTAATGTTAGCATCTAACACAAGCTGGAAGCCATTACCCAAGTAACTAAGCTAGGCATTCCAAACATAATATATTCTTTTTTTTCAGAGTTTATCCCCATTTGAACCTTTAACGTGTACAAGAAAACTAGTAGTGGAATCCTGGCATGAGTGCTAGCACGACCAGCTAACGACATTTAATTTACATTTTATAACACACACTTGAAGCGAGTACTGAGTATTTGTGTATGGTATTTAGGCCTCGTTTCATAATTAATCATCACCCCAGCGTATCATCACAGTATAACAAGTATCGTGGTGCCACTGGATCATAATATATACCTATAGTTTTCTGTGTATAGTTCTTCGCCGCGGATTAAATTTCCTATTTTATTTATAATTGGTCACTTAGTCATCATCACTAGCCTATACTTACTTGCCCACTTCTGAGCAAAGGCCTTTTTCAAACGGAGAAGGTTTGAGTATTAATCGAGGTGGATTGGTGATTTGAAATCTATAATTCGAAATTATAAAATACAGGTTTCCTTACGATGTTTTCATTCACCGTTTGCTTGTGGTATCCAAAATAATCTTCAAAGTATATACTTAGTCGGGTCATAAGTTCTGTCACAAACTTTTGATGTAATAACTTATACGCCTTTTGACAATTATTTAAAAATTATATATGAAATGAAAGGTCATTAAATGTACAATATAATTTTATTTACATTATTCGAAATGCCCTCCCCCATTTTGAACACATGCCCTTAATCTACGCGGCCAGTCATCGATCGCTGCACGCACCACATTCATATCTATGTCTGCCGCTGCTTTAACCAGAGATGCTCGGAGAGACTCCAAATTCGGGTGAGGTTTAGCACAGACTTTTTCCTCCAAATATTGCCATATCTTGTAGTCCAGTGGGTTTAAATCTGGACTAGAAGAGGGCCAGTCTTCATGCCGGATGAAGTCAATTCCACGAGCGATCAACCAGTCTTGCGTACTTCGTGCCTTATGAGCCGGTGGAGAGTCCTGTTGGAATATCCAATGCCTGTTCCTGAACATTGTCTGAGAAAGAGGTTCCACTATGTTTGTTAGGACAGTATTTTGATAAACTTCGGCACTAGTTCTCACACCTTTTTCACAGAAAAACACCTCAGTTACGCCTGAATATGAGACTCCAAGCCAAACCATGAATGAGGAAGGGTAATGCCCACGCTGGACCCTCGCAATACGCGCGCTTGCTTCTTCACTGCTGTGGGCATACACCTTATCATTTTGTTTGTTAAAACTTTCTTCAATAGTAAAAATTTTTTCATCCGAAAAAAGAATTTCGCGGTATTTTTTTCCCGCGTACCGTCGTAGCAAAGCGCGGGATCTGTCTAGCCTAATTTTTTTTAAACGCTCGTTCAAAAAATGTCCTGTCTTTTTACGATAAGCTCGTAGTCCCAGGTCTTCATTTAGTACTCTTTTAACAGTGGTTCTGCTTAGCCCCATCTGCAAAGCTAGGATTTTTTGTTTACGTACGGGATTTCGTTCGATTCGCGCCTTCACTGCTTTGATGACCTTATGTGTCCGAACTGTGCGAGGTCGGCCGCTTCTCTTACGATCTTCGAAGCTTGACTCTTCGGTGTATCGTTTGATAGTACGATAAACAAACCGTAACGTTATTTTCAAATTTTGAAGAATATTGAAAATGTCTTTTGGCGCGTAACCACAGCGGTGCAACGCGATAACCGCGATTCTGTCTTCTTTATTCGACCACTCCATATTTAAAAATGAATAAAAAATAATTTCTTTTTTATTTTCTACAAGCGCGAAAGTTCTATTTTTAAAATAAGTCGAAGAATTTCTGGCCAGTAATCGAAAATTAAAAATATAAGGTTTTGACAGAACTTATGACCCGACTAAGTATAATGTGGAAAAAGTCACATTCGTTCTTGCTAGGTTTCGAACCGGCACTTTTCTGAAGCGGGCGCTTCTCATGCATGAGGCCTTAACCTCTAGGTCAATGCGACATTTTACTTACTTTATACAATAATTGATTTTTCCTATATTTTTAGCTGTTTTTAACAAAAAAGTTTGCGAATTGACTCATGTAAAACATGACATCACAATACACAATCTCGTATGAAATTCATCATATAATACTGATATTGAAAAAAAGTATCCAGTATTGTTCTTGAGTATTCTATAATAAATACTGAGTATATTATACTACATTTTAGTGGACGGGTAAAAATTTGAAATAGCGCCTATTCTTTTGAGGAGAAAGGGGCTTGCGGGACTTAACCTCTCTGACTGATTAGTACTGAGTCACGGCAGGTTTTGATTAAATATCTATAATAATCTTTAATGTTTTATACATGAAGGTAGTACCTATTGATATTGTTTAAATATATTTATACTTTACATCCAACCATCCAACATATTTTTCTATGTACGTATCGTTGTGCTTCTTTCACTTTATTGCACCTACCATGTTCTCTGCAAACGCATCACCTATAGGTTCGCAATCAAGAATTTCTGTGGCATTAAGGAAAATTTGTTGCAAAATAAACTATTTAAAAAAACAATAAACTTTTCTGTTTTTACCTACTACATGATAGTTACAGCAGGAGTACCTACCTTGTGGCGTTTGTACGAGTGTTATCATACCCAGTCACCAGTACTGCGTCACTATATCTAACTTACCTACGTAGGTTCACGTACAGAATGCAATTTTACCCTATGAGTGGTCCGTCTCCTACTAATTGAACACGTTGTTATACTTATGTACAAGTATCTACATACATACGTTGTGAGTTAGTCAGCTTGTTGGAAATGTAAACATATAGACTAGGATGAGACCTTTTTTGTGTATGGGTATAGGTTTTGTATTTGATGCTTGTAAGCCGGTTATTACAGTAGTTTTTTCTCTCAATTCTCTCCCAATTTATATGAAACTCGAAAGGAACGCAGCGCTTGGAGTACGCATGCATCGCGGATCGTGTTTTGTTGTGCCTCATGAGTACACTGCGTTGCTTAATTGTTTTTGGCTTTACATGCATAAGCGGCAACAAGCACGCTCCTTAGGGACGGTGTTGGCCGTTCCCTTAGTGGTCCATAATTATGAATGTATAGGTAATGACAAAAAGACTTTGGACTTCGGACTGACTACTGTTAGTTATTCCTGTATCATTCTATGGTTGGAACGAAGCTTTAATAGACGTGGCATCGTTTGTCAAATATTCGCGAATACGAAGAGACCAGCTTCTGCTAGCGGCGTTCCTCGAGTGTAATATAAGTCGAGGGAGAGAACTTAATAGCAAATACCGCAGATTAGTTTAATCGTTTTACTTGAAAAAGAAACAAATCCATCCATCCACTCTCACAATTTTTAAGAATAGGACCATAGATTTAAATTTATCTGTCTATCGAAACGCAATAATTTTACTTTATTGTATGTATACAGTAGTCTAAACTTGGAATTTTTTGCGAGACATAATCTACAATTCCAAGTAAACAAGTAACCTCTCGTAAAAACATTTAAACAAAACCCAACATGCCAGCAATAGGACTTTACTGAAAACGACTGTTTCTATGTTACATAAGTCGGTATTCACAGGTACATTACGTTATTTATTTAAAAAGTTGGAAATTAAATAACAAAGTTTCTAAGGTCTGCAGCGTGACAGATATTGTTTTATAAGGATTCAAAAAATTTTCCTTATCTGGACAAACTCGCCGCTCTTACCCAATCAATAAACACCGAAATAGCTGAGTAATTGAATGAATGTCCTCAACACTGGGCCTTGTTGCGATATAACAAAATGACATTAAAATTTGAAAACTACAAAGGGAACAGTTCTGGTAAACTTGAAAAAGCGCTTGACGGGTTATCTTTTTGATACCAATAGCGAGAAAATAATCCTCGCCCTTTCCGAGCGGTTGCTACCGCGGCCGAAACCCATTGCCCAGCCCGGCAACTAGTAAACTAGATACCGCCGTTAATCCATATCCAGGCTAACGATACACACAGCGGCTATAATCTGGTAAAGAGCTTTGGTTTCAATTAAAACAGCGATTTTGATAGACTTGGACAAGATCATCGGAATCGAGCGCTTAATTAACATGTCCACTCTGACATACACGTAGGTACTCATAAGGACGGTTCAGCTATTGGTAATTAAATGACACATGAAGTTTACATGATTTTATCCAAAAATAACGCTTGTTTATCATGTTTTTATGTCGAGTAGTATGAAGTATTACATTAAAATCAATTGAATATTTAAGGGTTACATGTACAGAGTTAGTACAAAGCTTAAATTCATATATTTGTACACAGGACGACTTAAAAGTATGCTGCTGGCCTTTTGGGATTGGGTTTTGTGGAATAGGGACAGACTTACCTCCGGTAACCTCATTAACACGCCAAAATACGACGTAAGCTACAGACAGAATTAAACAAACTCTGGTTCTTTATCACTAGTTATGTCATACATACCGATTATCTTCGATATCTTATGAAGTTATTACGAAGAGTTATTTACTAAGGATGCCGTGTGTCTGTACAGGGCGGGCGCGAGCGCGGCGCCGGCGTATGAGCTGACGGCGGGCAGTGGCGGCGGCGCGGGCGCGTGCGCGGAGTCCACCAGCGCACTTGCGCACGCGCCGCACCAGCCTGCCATGCAGCAGTCGTCACATCACCATGATCCCCGCCAGAGAAAGACTTCGCATTAGTAAGCATTACTGTTTACTCATATTTTTATAGTTATGGGTTCAGCACGCTGAACACGTTGTAGACAAGTCCTCTATGTTAAGCATCATCAAAAGCTACTTAAAAACTCAATTAACGCATCACTGACGGAACCCTCTACAACAATTAGAACAATTACAAACTACCTCCTAGCAAATAAAGGCAGGCTGTGTAGGATTTG
This sequence comes from Spodoptera exigua, assembly GCA_902829305.4. Lineage (NCBI taxonomy): Eukaryota > Metazoa > Arthropoda > Insecta > Lepidoptera > Noctuidae > Spodoptera > Spodoptera exigua. Next base: position 15,480,317 of record LR824601.2, on the reverse strand, counting down.
TTATGACGATCTGAATTGATTTTCCGAAGAGTACTACCGTCTCTACGGCCGTATTATTATAGGATTTTGGTGGAAACATAGGATTCATCATGAATGTCTCAAGGACGGCGAACTATCGCCCGAAGCTATAAGAGGGCTTGCTTTTTCGGCAGATTTAAAATTGAATTTTACTCCATTTACGAAGCGTTTTTTGTATTGTTTCTGTGGTGTGTTTTTGGAGCGTTTGCATCCCGTAGATCGAGCGATTGAGAACTTGCCAGGTCAGGAAGTACATTCAGTCAACAAAGTATCGGGAATGAATATTTTTTTTATGGTTCCAAATTCGAATTTTAATTTTCTTTGTTGTTGTTAGATTGGCATAACTGTTTTCCATTTTGGCGCTGAATTTGAGTTGCATCTGTTATTTATATTAAAAACAGTGCTGTTTTTAGTTTTATAATATCTAGTGTGTATTGCGAATTTCATAATGGACAAAAACATCGAACAAAGAGTTTGTCTTAAATTTTGCATCGCCAATGAAATTTCGTGTTCGGAGGCACTCAAAATGTTACAGAAGGCTTACGGTGAATCGACTTTATCAAAAACACGTGCTTATGAGTGGTACAAAGCGTTCAAAAGCGGTCGAGATGTGATGGAAGATTTGCCTCGTTCTGGTAGGCCATCAACGTCTGCAACTGAAGTTAACATCGCAAAAGTGAAGGAAATAGTGACTGAAAATCCTCATTCAAGTTTGAGAGAGATGGCCGCCGAACTTTCTGTATCCCACGAGTCGATCCGTACCATTTTAACAAATAATTTGGGTATGAAACGTGTTGCCGCTCGGCTAGTCCCAAAAGACCTGAATTTTCTTCAAAAACTAAATCGCATGAAAGTCGCTGAGGACATGCTAGAACGAGTCAATACCGACCCAACATTCATGAAACGCATTGTTACTGGTGACGAGACGTGGGTTTACGAGTTTGACATGCAGACTAGTCAACAAGCTTCGGAATGGCGCCTTCCAACTGAACCAAAACCGAAAAAACCACGTCAAAGTCGATCAAAAGCCAAAGTTATGTTGACTGTTTTCTTTGACTAGCGCGGTGTTGTGCACTCAGAATTCTTGCCCGAAGGTCAAACGGTAAATAAAGAATATTATTTGAGCGTTATGCGGCGTTTAAGAGAACAAATTCGACGAAAAAGGCCAGAAATGTGGAAAGAAAATTCTTGGATTTTGCATCACGATAATGCGCCTTCGCACAAGGCCATCATTGTAAACGATTTTTTGTCCAAACACTCAACAAACACCATCGAGCAGCCACCATATTCACCAGATATGGCTCCAGCCGACTTCTTTCTTTTTCCCACACTCAAATTACCCCTTCGTGGCACCCGTTTTCAATCGTTAGAAGACATAAAGGAGAATTCGCGGCGAGCACTGAACTCAATTCCGGAAACAGCGTTTAAAAAAAGTTTCGATGATTGGATTATTCGTTGGCGTAAGTGTATCGTTTCTGAAGGAGCATACTTTGAAGGTGATAAAATAAATTTAGATGAATAACAAACATTTTGTGTATTATTGACTTTTTCCCGGTACTTTCTTGACAGAGTAGTATGTATGAATGTCGGCTTCGGTTGAGAGGCTATACCACTACTCCAGGAGAGCGTAACTTCTTCGGTTTCAAAAATGAAGTGAGCTGTTGAGTCCGTGCTCGACCCATCAAAGTATGCGTATACCTATAGTATAGTTTGCGCTGTAAGTAACGCAAATCTGTTTTGCAAAAGCCATTAGGTTTTAGTGTACGGATATTGTCGGGCAACTATCAAAAGAATCCCGTCCAGGTGAAGCTAGTTGGTGCATTTCAGCTCATCGCTTATTTTGGGGGAGGCGATGAGTGTTTCGCGCGTCGACGTGTGAGTGTAAATTAATTTTGTTAACAATCTGAATGATGTATCTAAAATTTTTTTAACAGTCTACTACTTTGTGAAGGTATGTTATTATGATCATTATTCCGTCCTAAGACAGACAAGCAAAGTCGCGGGCAAATGCTGGTGAATAAATGTAAAGTTTGAAACAAATGACCCCGTTTTGTAATAGGTACATACGTAATTGCGAATTTTGCGAGCTTTTCCTGTGTCGCAATCATAATGTCACCCCTCCTTGGGTAGTGAGCGACGAAGCCGGCACAGTTTGGTCGCGGTCATTTCTCAGGGCAGTCGCTTATCGAGGAAAATTGAGAATTGAGCCATGGGTGATTTCGCGTGGGACGATGAAAGTTTTTTCATGCTGATAAACTCTTACGATGACCCCAACCAGACGCAGATAACGAAAACGTTGACACAGCCTGACTTACCTGTAGGACTACAATTGGATGACTTGGAAAGTTTTATTGGATTTAGATCCCAGTCCAAGAGGGCCAGCAGCGTGCCGCTGACTGCTGGTTCAGCCAGGTAAAAGTCAGAAGTTTGATCCTTCATACCATCATACATACTTACCGCTTCTATACGTAAACAGATACCTAGTAACCTACATATAATTATATTTATTTTAAGCTTACTACAGTATAGAATAATAAAGCTTTGACAGGTATTAATTTTGTTTAGTGTCTTTTTATATTTTAGTGGCCATAGATTATGGTCTAGGGTGGTTGAAACCGAGTGTTCCATGAAAAAACAATCCGTTCCTTATGGCCTTCTGCCTTGTCTTTGGGCTGGCTGGAGCGGACGATTACAAAGAACAGGTCTGGCAGAGTGTACTCGCGTAACCAGATGCTCCTCGGAGGGTGGAAGCTATTAGTAATGCAAGATGGTTAGGCAGATACGAATGACCTGAATAGAAAGCTGGTGGCAATTTCTTTACCCTTCAGCCACTCATATTTCCGCTGTCCGCCTGTTGCTATTTCTAGAAATTATTTCCGGGAGCCCGATAAAAGAGTTGGCGTGTCTCCACTTGCCATTTGTTATATTGTTTCGTTATCCTTTCATTCTTCCTATTATACAAGTCCACAGCAACTTACTAGCCCTCTCTTTTGTTTCTGTTATCTACATAAAACAGTTCTTCAACCGGTGACGTCCTTATGCATATTTCCATTATACATACAGGGCCTGTCATTCAGAGATTGTTTTCCATTTCATTTAGATTAAAGGCCAAAGCTGGTCTAAAGGCCTCCGTGTCTCTGGTCTTACTCGGAGCAAGTACAACCTTACTTCGTGTTGCAACCGGGAGCGGGTCTCCCAAATAACCAGGTCACGTGACTGGTACATATACAAATTTTAATAATAATAGGTACCTTTATTTCCATATTTTATACTGTGTATAGCTTTGCTATTAGATCTAATCCCTTTTTTTATATTAATGTATTAGAACTACGTCTTCTCAGAATGGCTGGTTTATGGGTGAGGAATGGCTAGTTCTTTTTTACACTTTTCTTTGATAAAGTTGTCGGAAGCTTTTCGAATGCCAAACTTTGTTTGTTTTTTATGTTCGTTATTATTGTGTCAACTTCCAAGGGTCAACAGGTTCAATGTAGATGGCGTTGTCAGCACGTGTTTTGACTGGCCGACCAGACTGTCTGCGCGGTTTGCCGCCTACCGTCATGAAGAAGTCTTTGAAAGTGTTAGCTATTTGTTCAGGGTTTTCTATTTCGAGATACTGTACATTTAGTTTAAAGTTTAACGGAATTTTTCTCGTTATAGGTATTTTGTCCCTTTCCCTCATAAAGTTTTTTTAGAGGTTAATAATTGATTGGCATAGAAACTCATATCATAGTTTATATCGACGTCTTGTCTACTTTTTGTGTCGGGGCGGCATAGCTCTTTGACCCGAAACGCATTAACATTACCAGCGCATAAAGTTTATTTATTTAATTAGGGTAACCAACAATTGTTTACACTTATACATTTATTGTAAGTTAATGGGTGTAACATTTGCAAGTGCAACAATTAATTAAAGGTTAATACCACATGCACAAGAAAACGGCTTCAAAACGGCTTTAAAGTTCCTCATAAAACTTTAAGAATCGGTCAATATTGCCGTTTTGAAGTAATCGGAAATAGTCAGAGTGGTTATATCGTCATTGGAAATAGTACTTGAATTATTCAATAAGCTTTGTTTAAGAACCTAATACAATAGATAAACTTCTTAAATAATGTTATCTTTTATTATTTAATATTTTCTGAATCTGAAGCAACTGCTTTTTCTCGTATCACGTCACAATGTATATAAGACAGGGTCTGGACTCAAAGTTACAGGCATAACACAAGATCTAGCAAGTACGAAGCACAGGAAGCACGTCACTTACTAACAAGTTCATTTGGTTTTGCAGCAGTTCGGAGAGCTATGAGATGTCTAGCTGCGAGGCCGGGTTGGCGGCGCCGACAGCGTCACTGCACGCGCCTGCCAGTGCCACGCGCAAGAGGAAGCCGTCGTCCTTGTGAGTTCCTAATACATACAAACTTATTGTTATAGATGTATTTATACGTATCAGGTTAGGTATATTACCTCTTTACATTTAATGGGTATTGGTTCCGTGAGCACATTATGTACTTACTTAAATTTTAACATTATTATCACTGGCAGTAAAGTGTCAAAATAAAATCGCTTAGACGTCCTTTATTTACGCACAGGCAAAGCGTAGCGCGTCGTGCGGTTATCGTACCTACGTGATGTAGACACTAGATAGTCTTTTTATTTCAAATTTTCATTATGATATACCTACTTACATATATTTCCGGTGCTTTTTACGAAAAAACAGTTTAAACCAACTGCATTTTTAAATTAATAGTTTTACGTAAGATTGCAATTCTTAGCGCTAATTCGAAGAAATTAGTTTGTTCGGCGCCTATTATTTCAAGATGGCGGCATTAGCAGCTCCTTTGCGAGGTAAACAAAAATTTGGAAAGAGCACATTGAAATAAAAAAAATCAATTTTTTATTTATAACATGCACATATTTCATATTCTATTCCATTTTCCGACCAAATGACTAAACTATTTGTGTTAACTTATTAATTAAACGATATCACTTTCATTATAATCTACGTGAGTTACTGTAAGCAATTGGTTTTCGACAGTTGACAGATTAAATTTAAAAATCTTAAAGCGCTGTCTTTTCCCGAACCCATATATATTATAAAGTTACCCTTTGAGTTGGTTACAATACGGCCAATTAACAGGGAAAGCGAGGATACACCTCTACCCTGTTACGTGGGCACGCGAGCCGCGACGTTGCTTAGCTACAGAGCCAGCCGTGTAAAAAGCACCTGTGACCAAAGAGTTGAGTTTACTACTCCGTTCGTTACATGTAATAAGGCTTCATTTACTCTGGGAAAGCACTCGTTGGTCACGTGACCCGAACTCAGTAGGCACACGCCTTACTTCCGAAAATGTTCATTGAAAGTTTTCGAAGACTTAGCGCGCATTGCCTTTTTGTAACGTATAATTTGTGCAATGTAGACTGTCATAGAAGTATATACATTACAGTAAAACAAATGCATGTATGTACCTATTTAATACATACATTTGGTATGCAGGTACAGATACTTGGTAAGCTGGTACGATTAGAAAAATGGTTGAATTAAGTTAAGATTATGATGAGGGGTATTATGTACGCTGCTGTAGCTATAAAAGTAAGAAAATTAAAAAAATTACATACCTACATGGCAATTTACTGATTTAACAATGCTTTGGACAAATTTCACAAAAATAGGTCGGTTGATGATTTTTTGTTTAGACGAACTTAGTTAACGATAATAGTGTTCATAATGTGAATTAGTTAGTTAAACAGCCAGAATGTATGATGTTCCAAAATTAGTAAAAAAAAATCTGATTAAAAACTCTAATGTTTATTTTCAAAGCAGTCCTCTTACTCAAGGACTAAAAGTTGCACAAAGCACTTGCTCCCGTACTCTATCATCATACTCAAAAAAATTATTCAAAATAATTCTGTTGCCACCTCAAAAAAGACAAACAAAACAACACTTTCGTAATTACATTATTATCGACGAAGTTAGGGTTAATGTTACTCGGAATTTGAACGTGTTTGAAAAACATTTCATTATACATTAACAGAGTACTTACCCACGTGAAAAAAGAATAGCCATGTGCGTGTCGGGCTTACTAAGGATTCATTTTCAGTAGGTATCTTACGGGCTGTTGCATATAGGATAAATAGACTACAGGCTATTTCAGATTATAATGTGCAACTTGCCCACAGCTGAGCAAAGGCTTCTTCTCGCACGAAGGTGTAAGCATTAATCACCACGCTCAAGGCGAATTGGCGACTTTAACGTTATAATTAGAAAATATACGTTCAGGTTTTATAACGTTGTTTTTCTGCTCGAAAGTATCTTCATATACCTTAGAAAAAGTCACATCGGTACTTGCCATGTTCCGCACCCTAAACCATAAGAAGCGAGTGCGTTAACTTCCGAGCCACGGTAATTTTAATTTTACATTATAATTTATTATAAGTATTGTGTGATCAATTTCTGTGTCAAGGTACAATCGCAAATTACAACCAGATCAATATTCTCATAAAGTTTTCAAGTCACTTCTAGTAGAACTAATCGGCATTAATAGGCAATCATTGGCCCTCTGCAATCGTTTAAGTTACGATGACAAATTAAGTAGCCGAATTTATAATTACAGTGTGTAATCAAAGTTTTTGTCCCTCGGGCCCTCCGCTCCACACACTTCGAACGGTAAGATTAGTCCAGTCGAAGACACTTACAACATTAATGTAATAATGTAATGTTATGTCCCGCTGCCTCATAATTCTATTTCATCCTTCGTTAATATTAAGAATTAAAGTCGGTTGAACTCATTTGCTAGCTGTAAGCAGCAGGTAAAGTTGCGACAGGGGTTGAATGGCCAATCAGCTAACTGACTGATTAGGTAATAATACAACTGCTAAAGCACAAATTAAGGTAGCAAAATGTATTCCTAACCAACATTACCTAGTTATTTTCAAAAATAATCCGAAGATTCGAAGAGATCACGTTTTTAATATTTCTCTTTTAAGTTTGAAAACAAAACTTAGTACTCAGCTCACATTTTCTATATGTATCTACCCTTTACGTTTCAGTGAAAGTAGTGTCGTGTGCAAAATTATCTTCGTCTTAGAAAGAAAAAATGATTGTATTTAAGGTTAATAATGATTAAATTGTAGTGCTTAATTCTTGAAGAAATTCTCGTGTGACGTTATAATTTACCGCGGTGAACAGGACAACGGCAAATATACATATGAGCGATATATTAGTTTCTACTTCAATATATATTTTTTTTACGAAAAGTCACTAAATTGGTTGATTTGTCCGTTTTGCCAAAAAAGTCGACATATCTGTAGTCTGTACTAATCTGTAACAGCAATCGTATTCATTAGTAAAGGGCATTCGATCATATTACGGAAGCTCGTGTTCTCGTGCTATTTACTGTAGCTTTCTAATGAACGTAAAAATTATTTGGACTTACCTTGTAGGTAAGTTTTTATTATGAGGATTTAGTAAGGAGGGAATAGAAAATTTAGCTCTTCATGGGTTCTTGTATGAGACTGGGATTGTGGGATATACGCGTGAGTGGGGCGCGAAAGGCAGTGGTAGGATGGCAGACGACACAGCATCAGCATTGTGTCGTTGGTGACTTACAGTAGGCAGAACGCATGTGGTTAGTTCTGTAAATTCGCAATTCGCTCGCTTGCAGCGCGCAGGCTGCTAGGTTAAGAAAACGCGGGGCGTCGCTCGAAGCTCCGTCGGCGTCACGTGGGGCGTTAGGCGTTCTTGTGTTTATGTTAAGGTGGCGCGTGGAGCAGCACGCGTGACGCGTATACACGAATTTATGGGAATTTGTGTTTATAGTACGTGATGGGCGAAGTCATCAAATAGATGATGACGAAGTCAAATCAAAATGGGGTTCGATCACGGTTATCCTTTAAACAAATTATCATATTATTGTCTTCAAAATAAAAATCCTTGACATCTGCAGTTTTCCCAAGGTTTTCTGCGAAAATTAGACTCCATTTTCATATATTAAATAGAACTTAAAATACCTACAAGCACACTACGTGCTTGTAGGTATTCTATAGAGAGATATAGATTCGATTATTGGGAAAAAAAGGGAGATTTCTATTTTTTTGTGCACCCCTGATACTAGTGTTATGTTTTCAGTGGCACGAGCAGCGCGTACGATGATGATGGCGGTGACGACGCGCGCTCCACTCGCACCCTGCCTGACAAAAAGTAAGTTGTCAGCTCAACTCCAGTCCACTATAGGACTAAAGCTTTAGTATTGTTATTATAATCTGTTACTTCTGGCGCGTTGCAGACAAAACCACAGCGAGATCGAGAAGCGGCGGCGTGACAAGATGAACACGTATATCTCGGAATTGAGCGCTATGATTCCAATGTGTGGTGCAATGGCGCGAAAGCTGGATAAGCTGACAGTGCTGCGCATGGCAGTACAGCATTTGCGGTCGGTGCGCGGTGCGTTGTCCGCGTGCCCGCTGACGGCGCGGCCTCGGCCCGCCTTCGTGTCGGAGCGCGAGCTCAACCAGCTAATCCTGCACGCGGCGCATGACTCCTTCCTACTGGTAGTGGGCTGCGATCGCGGACGCCTCCTCTACGTCTCCGCCTCCGTAAAGCAGATGCTACACTACGACCAGGTCGGTCCTATACTCCTTGCGATGCTCTTTATTTATGTGAATCGTGTTCATCTTCTTACAATGCGAAAGCACTGGCAAATGTATACTTGTGTACTTCAATGTGTTTGTTGATTGTTTGACAAATTTTGTGCATAATACATATATTATGGGTTCAATACTTGAGCGTGTTTAAGTATGTATAATGACTTGTTGGTATACATATTTATATAATAATGCTAGACATTGCAGTGTATACGTTGTTTCCTCGATCGTCATTAGCCATCACTCATTTGCTGCGCTTCCTCCATTAGTAATTATCTGTGCTGACTTCAAGCGATCGTTTTGCATTATTGTTGGTCTATTGCAATTTTGTTGTTGCTTGCGTGCTGTCCTTGGCGATGCGGTAACTCGCAACTCATTATAAACTTGTTTTAGAAATTTATTCTGACGTAATAGCAATTTTTATGAAATTTTAAATATGTCTTTAATATAATTGTTATATGGAAATGAATATAATGATAAATAAATGAACACTCTGTGGAACTGGTGGCGAGTCGCGCTCGCACAGTACAGAGTGCAGCCGTGTAACTTTGAGGTATTGTTGTTCACAGACAGAATTGCTCGGCCAGAGCTTGTTCGATATATTGCACCCCAAAGATGTGGCCAAGGTGAAGGAGCAGCTGTCTTCCTCAGACCTCAGCCCCCGCGAGAGGCTCATCGACGCAAAGAGTGAGTTACCCTAAAATCCATTTTGAACCGCCCCACATTGCCCGGATTGCTGAGCAAGCGCATTAAGGCACTGCGGCCTCGGCCTTCAGCAGAAGAAGGGAGGGGTTTTTTTAGTCAGTAAGAGCCTGACTCTCCCTCTCGCCCTACTAATGGGCATTTGATGATTTTCCCTCACAAAAAACCACCTGTTTTTTTTTAAGTGAGACTACTCGTCTATTTACTACTTATTCGGACTAATCCATGCAATCAAAAATCCAACAAAATCTATAGAAAAAAAATCTAGGAATAAAGCACCTTTCGAATTCGTAGGGGTTCGTTAACAAAACAAATAACTTACACCAAGGTAGTTGACACCCGTGCGAAGTAAGGTAGGCCTTAAAAGGCTTTGTGAGTAACTAACAATTACGCTGAATCCTATGAACCGATCAATTTAAAATTTTACATGAGTATTATTTAATGGAGTTATAGTTATATCTTATTTATTATATGAAAATTTCGTGTCACGTGTTTGTCCGCGATGAACTCCTAAACTACTAAACCGATAGGATAGGATAGCTTACATCTCAATTTATAGTCACAATATTATTTTGACAAGAACCTTAGCCACAGCAACGAGTGGCTGGGTCTGCTAGTGTTTTATTAAAAATAATTATTTATCAGACCGAAATGAGTAGAAGTTTCGGGGGCGAGTGGATGTTCGATCCTTCTTCCTCCTTGGTTATTAAATGTTGAAAGTCAATTATGAGGGTGTAACTGTTGTAAGTAGGTACATTTCACGGAAATGTGGTGGCCAAGGTTTGTCAAATGTTTGTGTCTTAATATTAGGGACATTTTGTAAATCTGCGATGGTATGCAAAGGGAAGTCGCAGAGGACAATGGATTTACTCTTCTATCTTCGGCAAAATAAAAGTGGCGAAAACCTGTAGTACTTACCAAGACCAGAGTTGGCGGAGCAAGGAGCTTTCCGTTTGCTTCTCAGGGGTCTTTATGGGCCCAGATAAGACTTCTTGGCGATTATCTTGGCTCATTCATACTCTTCGGAAAAATTTGAGACAAGATCATGACAAACCATAACCTACCAAGAAGGTTGCTTTTAGGCGGGTGGATCAAGGGTCTGACGCATAATGTGGTTCTCTCTCAGCAAGCGTTACATTGTGAGGAAGTTTCTGTCTCTCAAACTCTTATGCAGCAGCTTGGACTGTGCTCTCAATGCTATATAGTTAAAAAAGAATCCCCCGTTTATCTGTCTACAATTGTACGAATGTAGGTATATGTGGTTTGGAACAAGCAGTAGGAAAGCTGTTAGTAAGGTTATTATGTTTGAGGAAGCAAAGTAGAAAATGATTGTGTGCTGTGCAGCAATGCTGCCGGTGAAGGCGGACGTGCAGGCGGGCGCGTCGCGGTTGTGCCCGGGAGCGCGGCGTTCCTTCTTCTGCCGCATCAAGTGCAAGGCGTCAGCTGAGGCGCCCGCACCCGAGCCCGTGCCCATCAAGGAGGAGGCCGAGCCCACCACCAAGTTACGCAAGAAGTCCAACGAGAAGAAGTACTGCGTCGTCCAGTGCACTGGTATACACTGCTCTATTATTGCTGACAAAAAGTGCTCGTTTACCAAATCTTTTAGAGTATCCTAACAGTCCATACTAATCTAGATTTCGGAATTGACACCTAGCTTCAATGACGAAAAGTCTGATGGACGATTTCAATTTTGACATATCAAAGGTTTATAAAATAATTGAAATATAATATCTTTGACATTTGCGTTGTCTCCATTATAGCCTGTAATGTATAATTCAGGTTACCTAAAATCGTGGGCCCCGGCGGAGATGTCAGAAGGCGGCGGGGGCGGGGGAGGAGGCGCAAGCTCAGCCGAAGTCTCGGACGACGGTGAGCAGTGCAACATGTCGTGTCTGGTGGCAGTGGGGCGCGCGCTGCCCGACCTGGCACCAGCCCCCGCCGCCTTCGTCTGTCCACCGCCGCCGACGCGCCAGCTTCAGTATGTCTCGCGACACGCACCCGACGGAAAGTTCCTCTTCGTCGACCAAAGGTACGTGTTTATCAAGCACACGTTACAAGATTTAGCACAGATACAGCGGTTGAGGGCTGGCAAACGACCTATGGAAACTCGCAACCCCAGGGTTACGAGTGTGACCCGAATGTGCGGCGCGTAGCGTTCTGTGCATGCCTCTAAGAACCAATAGACCACCACAGACGGGGCCCAAAATGGCCTACGCTTAGCCAGGGTTGTGGGTTAAGTGCAATAAGGTACCGCAGCCTCAGCCTGGATCAGGAGAAGGGACTAGGGACATTTTGGTCAGTAAGAGTCTGACACTCCCTCTCGCCATATACTAGGCGAGAGAAGTCATTTAATATTTTTTTCCCATTAAAAAAAGAGTTACGAGTGCTTTGCCGGCCTTTTGGGGATGAATTTGGATCTCAGACATTTAGGGTGGTACCTTCGTGTGGGAAGAGGTGGGGGGATTGGGCCTCCTCACACATAGAAATACAATGCTGTAGTTGCCTCACGCCGGTTTTCTGTGAGGACGTGGTATTACTTCGGTCGAGCCGGCTCTTATCGAAACTTGGCTCTCAAATACAATAATATAGGTAATGACAATGTCGTCGGTGTGGTGTTTGCAGGGTGACGCTGGCGCTGGGCTTCCTGCCGCAAGAGCTGCTGGGCACGAGTCTGTACGAGTACGTGAGCGGACCGGAGCTGAGCGCGGTGGCGCGGACGCACAAGACATCGCTGCTGCGGAGGGACCCATTACAAACGCCGCCATACTCCTTTCGCAAGAAGGACGGCACTTTTGCCCGCCTACAGACACACTTCAAACCATTCAAGTCAGTTCCATTCGCTCTTATATCTCGATGTTATAACTATAATCATTATTAGCACAAATGTGATACATTATCACAGGTGTTAAGTAAATAGTAAATTAGTACCACACATCTGTCATATGGTGGCATGCAAATATTAACAAAACAGTTTTTTGGTGCGTACACTCAATAAAGATTTTGTCATTAACTTATTTATTTATGTCTCCAACACCTAAAAGTCGACTGTTAGACAATGCCTAAAGCATCAAGTTCGCCTGTCCTGTCTTTGTACTTATATCTTTTGATAAATAAATAAAATTAGTTGATAAAAAAAACAACGGAAAATTACAAATTTTGTCAACGTAAATTCTAGTTTGGATCCTGACAGACACCATGAAGTTACAGGCATATCCAATTAAATGTAACTTTTCTGTAAATTATACCCCAGGCTTCAAAAAGAGATTAGATCTAAGAAAATAAATATAAATGTTAATTCTATTTACGTATTTAAAAGTCCAATCTTATGCAAATATGACACAACACGCATTGACATTGTTAATGGCTGTCGTCAGAATGCTTAACCTAAAATTAGGGCTGATTTTTCAACAGTCAGATAAATGTTATTTGAGGAATAAAATTGTTGCTGTCACTGTCTTAATCAATAATGATGATGCAGACAGCATCATAATTATTCCTCAGGTAACTTTTATCTAACCATTGAAAAATCAGCCCTTAGTAAAATAATATTTTGGATAAAGACATACTATTATTTGCTGTGTACAGGAACCCTTGGACGAAGGAAGTGGAGTGCCTGGTGGCCAACAATACGATCGTATCGGAGGCACACGGCGGCGCGCACGCAGACGCCGCGCACTCCTCCTACGACTTGTACAAGCAGAGTGAGTAATCTATACTATAATTATAAAGCTGTTGATTATTAGTTTGAAGGCGCTCATCTCCGAAACTACTGATTCGAGTTATATAATATTTTTTGTGTTTGTTAGTACATTTATTGAGGAAGGCTATAAAATATCACGCTATGATCTGTGGGAACCAATCAGCGAGTGAAACCGCGCGATTGTAGCTAGTACGCTATTCAACTCTCTCACTAGACATGCACACTACACAAGAGATAGGAACTGACTGGACTACAAAGTTGATGCGGGGGCTGGGCAAGCGGCTGCTATGGTATGTCTTCGATTCTTGCAAGGACCAACTCTGTGTGATCCAAAAATGTTGTTGTTTCGGGTGTAAGTATGTTAATATAGATGGCAACCATTACATGGGAGAAAATCCTAGTTAGTGGCAAATAAAAAAAATATGAAATCAGAAGTATTATAGTGCGCTAGCACTCTCTGTTTCTCAAATCTCTGAATCTCAATGCCTAGTCCAAGTTTCGCTTAACCTTAAGGCGATCGACACGTTTACGACGTTCGGTGCTCTGATTGACCTGCATCAAATTACAATAAATTAGAGAATCATAAAGCTAAACGCGGTAATGTTTCAATCACGTTAACGTAAAGAATACTCTGCCGAATGATGCCCAGTTCGTCACGACCGGAGTGAGGCCAAAAGAAAAAATACCGCTGAGTTTTTGGACTTCGGCTATAGAGCTATTACCACTATTAACCCGACTGTGAAAAGGACTCGCAACATTGTCCAGCACCCTCACCGACTACCATAAGCTAGTCCAATGCCCTAAATCATCTTATCAGCTACTGCTGGAATCTGAGCCTGAAATGTACCGGGCCCCTGCCCTTGCCTTTTTTTTCATCATGTCGTTTGGATATGAACGGAAATAAGAGTATAATTAGGATAGGTCAGTAGGTATAAATTACTTTTTGAAATTTTCAGTGCGGGCGTGCATATTCCTTGTGCTATTAATCACGTTTTTATCATTAGGAGGTCTGTAAGCTTTGGGGCAAATAATAGCCATGTAATCATAACTATATGTTTGTCTGTGAATGGTGTGATTGAATCAAGCGTGTAAGAATAGTATAACGAAGATATGTAGGCGTGGAATGTATAAGAGGCTCTTCTTAATCGACAATAACGACCATTCTGACAAGAGTGAAACGAGTTAGAAGAATGTATGTGAGTGTGTGGGAGGGGGCGTGGCACGCGTGTAACACGTGTAAATACGTGTGTGTACGTGTGTGCAGGGGAGCTGGCGCAGTCGGCCGGGGCGCCACATGTAGCTAGTGCGGTTTCAGAGGCCGACGTCGAGATGCAGCGGCTCATCGAGTCGCAGGTCGAGTCCCACAAGATCGGCAGCGCCATCGCAGAGGAAGCGCTGCGCCGATCCTCCTCAGAGTTCTCACCCGACCTGCCGGCCGACCTGCTGCAGGATGCCGTCTTCAACCAAAATGTATGTCATGCCTTTCTTATTATATTCGCTGTAGTATATATACCGATAGCAGGGGAGACAAAAGCACAAATCTTTGGAGAGCTTCCCCATATTTCCGTTATAAAAAGTTATAATTATGCGTTTAAAATTTTAATGTGAAAAGGTAACAAACCAAATCATCATTATTTTAAACTTTCGCGTTTGTAAAATTAGTAAGTAAGAGTGCTATCTATTCAAAGCTTTGGTACCGTGACTATGAGACACTGCTACTGTATATCGTGTAGTGTGAAGTTAGGTGTCACATCGTCGGTAACGTGTTAATGAATATTTTATAAACGCAAATCCAAGTTGATGTGAGCCCCTTGAAACAGTGGCCACTAAAAGCAAACGTCCTGTACGAGCAGGCGTCGCTAGTGGACAACATCCTGGGCGTGGACATGTCGAGCTACAGCCAGGTGCGCAACAACGTGCCGCTGAGCGCCGCGGCTGAGGGGTCACCGCCACCGGCCGGGGCAGCGCAGCCCGCATCCTCGCCGCCGCCCGCCTCGCCCCCGCTGCCGCCCCTCGGCCTCGACGGTAACGGTGAAGCTGCTATGGCCGTCATCATGAGCCTGCTCGAGGCCGACGCCGGCCTCGGCGGACCCGTCAACTTCTCCGGCCTACCGTGGCCTCTACCCTAGAGGCCCCATTGGTAGCTCGCTGCTGCGTTGCCTGGGAACTTATTGTGAACATTCAAACGTATTTAGGTCAGTATACTGATTCTTGCTCATCATAATATTGGAAACCTCGAAGTAATCATATTGAGTAAAATGGTGCGTTTCGATTTTAAGTAAAGTACAATTAAGTATAATGGAACCAATGAAATGTATCAACTTTTCTAGTATATGGATAGAAAACCTTCTAAGTGTTATTGTAAACCTTTCTGTTCCATTACAGATAACGACTTAATAAAATACTATTTAGTTAGCATTTTGGAAAACGTCAAATAAAAAAAAAAACAATTTATTTAATGACAAAATAATTGATTGGCTGTCTTTATTTTCTACACAAATAGTACGAAACAAATACTAATGGCTAGCGAGCTGTCCTAATCTTCTTAAACAAACAAGCAACACTTGGAAATAAATAAAATGATTTACTAAACTATACAGCTATACAGAGAAACGTTTAATGTTTAACTGTTGATATGATGCACTTATTATGACACTGAAGATCGCTTTCGCACTACGTCCGTTTCGAACTCGTGTAAATATTGTCCGTCATAGCCGTAGAACTATTTCTTTTGTAATTTGCGTTTTTCATCATCTGATTTTTTGAAAGAAAATTAGAAAAAAATATTCAAGTTCTGCCAGTCTGTCTATATTTTCACGGTGTCGAATCAGAACCTACGTAGTGTCGAAATGCTATAACTATTAAAGCATGAGTACAATAAAAACGGACTTTAAAAATAAGTAGAATAAGGTTAAATTGGTTTCTATAGTTTATTTTGACAGTAAAAAAAAAACTTGAATGAGAAACACTACGATAATGTAGTGGTCGACAATTATACATTTTACCAAATATGTTGTTATGACAATAACTGACAGTGCGTTTGAGAGCTCGGGGCTAATGTGCCGAGTGAACACTATACATCCGACGCAATATACCTAATTATAATTTTTCATCGTTTTCTAAACGTTATAACGCGGTGAAACAATACGGGGCATTACTCAGCATCGCAATGCCACGACATTTGCGAATGCTATATATCCGACAAGTGACCTTATTGTACAAATCAGTAGGCTCGGTTGACATCGACAGAATTAGTTTTACTATTTACAACATTTTTTTAAGGTAAATGTTACTACAAGCCTTATGAAATATCAACCTTAGATGTTTAAATATTTTGGATCAATGAGCGTTAGGCTCGATGTCACGAAGAATTTAAATAAAATTATGAACTTTTAATGGGTGTATATGAATAGTGTTTTTAGTAAGTTGTAATTATCCAAATCATAATGTAATGTTATAAGTACTTTTACTAACACTTTGTTTTTCTATGAGCTGTTATCTAGTTATGCATTTTGTAGGTAGTAGCTAGCAGACGTGTCGCGGCTACGATGATTTAAAATTATGGGGATATATTTTTTATTTATTGAGAACCATATATCAATGATATAATAACATATAATAATATATGTTTGCATAGAGATATAATGTATTTTTGTCTACTATTTTTGATTTGTAGTATATTTTTTAAGATCATGTAAAAAGGTTAGTACATAGTTAGCTTAGGTAGTTAGGCCTGTAGTTGTAACACCGGTCTGGAGGTGATATGTAGTGCTGCCCTCTATTGGGCTCGTTATAAACTAGCGATGAAATGTCAAGTGTCGGTAGTAAGTGAAGCCATATAATACCATACTTTCTTGCAGTTTGTTATTAGGTGCATATTTAAATGCCATCTATTTAATTGCATTGTTTGCCTCAAACAATCTACACTAACCTCTAAATTAGTAACTGAGCCATAAAACTAGCATCTAAGTTACTATTTATAATCTACGCTGGCCACTAAATGTTATTTACCTTCTAAATTTGTTACATCAAATACTAAAGTTGCTGATTCTGATTCAAATGATTTTAACATTTGTTTTCATAATATGATTTGTATTTATTGACGATCTTGTAATGAAATTGTAAAACGACAGTTTTATTGGTGCTGCCTAGTAAAATCAGTGGCTGTTTGCAATTTAGTTAATAAGTTTAGTAAAATTGTTAATCTTATTTAATGTTTTGACACGAATTAGTTTATCCTATCTTCACGTGGCTTAGTTATTAAAGTAGAGGTTTAAACAATGGCGCAACATAAACTTTGTTGCTTGGTAATATTTTCATTCTGTTAAGAATGTACATTCGATAAAATGAATTGCAGCTTTCGCGCGGAGCAAACACCCAATTTGGTAGTTCCCTCTTTCAAAAAATAAGTAAAGTTAAACATAAAAAATACGTAAAAAATATTCGCACTTTCATTACTTGATTTTACAATGTACTTAATATTCGTATTTTTTGACGCAAAGAAATGACGTCACAACGTGCTAATTCATGTAGAACATATTTTTGACATATTAAAAAAAGTATTGAATTTGACTAGTTGGAAACTACCAAATTGATGATCCTAACTAATACAGTAAAACAATTTTACTAAAGAAGGTATAGTAATGATAGCCACCCTATAACCACATATCGCTATACTTATATATAGCTTTATTAGATATGTAAATTTATACATAATAATGTACGTGCAATATACCTACAGGAATTGATGTGCAGTTTCTTTCATTTATATATTTTTTACGCGAAACGAAAATGTATTTTTATTTATTTTAGGGCTGATTTTTCAATGGTTAGATAAAAGTTATCTGCGGAATCATTTTTATGATGCTGCCGCGGCAGAATGTTTGCACAAGACAGTGGCAGCAACAATTTTATTCCTCAGATAATATTTATCTGACTATTGAAAAATCAGCCCTTACTGAATTATTGGCTGACAATAGTTTTTTGGTCGAAACTCGTGAAACGCTGTTATTTACACCTGCATATTCTAAGCCAAATTAGCGATCAAAATCATTATCCAAATGACGCGTTAATTAAAAATAAGTAGTATTATAAATTTCGGCCGACATTTTAACTTGCATCTCCAGGAATAAATTGATGGCTATTGCATCTGAATATATGTACAGTAAAAGATTTTTATATAGGTATATGTTGTTTTTGCTTATATTGGTGTTATATTATGAACCTATGTTATAATCAAATCTGTTATTTTATTATTTGATACTCGATTTTTTATATATATATTTCGGGGTCTTATTATGTCAGATGTGACAACCCCGTTGCATAAGCTTTTATGCATTAAATGAATTGAATCGTTTGAAGTACAATTACCTACGTTTTACTTGTAATTTTTTTCAACTTGACACAAATGCAATTTATAAATAATTATGCCTCTGTTATTTGCGATATCGAGTTTATTGTTATTATGTTAATTTTATTATAAAATATTTGGATATATTGTTTCATTCATATACTGTGTTTTTTATTTACCTTTTTCTCTGATTACTGACAGATTCGATTAATGATATAATTATGGGGTTGTGTTGGTACTTAGTCCCAATAGGGTTGCCCTGAATATACGATGGACGCTATGAGCAATTTTAGTTATGAAAAGTATTTAAGTTGCATATATTTTAAAACCGATCTAATGAAGCATGGAAGCCGAATTTGCAGAGCCGGATCATCAGGTCGCTTTCAATTCACAGCAGTGCTTGTCAAATCAAATCAAATTCTTTATTTTAAATAGACCAAAATGGGCACCTTTTTTAACGTCTATTATTGTTAAAAACTTTCCTTAGATAACTGCCAGACATTTTGAATAATATATACATTTTCATAGGAAAAACTGCTACAAAGCAAAAATATATATTATATCAAAAAGTTTAACCTTACATGTATCAGTCAGTCCGTCTGTCCTCTAGTGAAGCTATTTGCTCGTTCCAAAGTGTAGATTCCTATGGAGAAGAACGAGCAAGAAACCCCATGGTTACTCTATTTCAATCAGTTTCACAATGGTTTGTTACATAATTTAGATATTTCAGTGTAACCTAATCAAGTGACTGATACAAACGATGATGATACAAAAATACTTTATTTTCTGTTGGAGCCTTGGATACCAGAAATGTTATCCGCATCATTGAATACGCAATTTATTAGACACATCACAATCTTTTAGATTTTAAAATAACGGCTGTAATATCTCGATGGGTGTTCAAGTCGATATCGGTACTCATACTTATGACATTACTTATCTTCGATTAGAAGTTTTGAAGCAGGTTATGTGTGTACCCTAATGATATGAATAACTTACCAACTGCAATGCCACTGGAATTCATTTCATTTAACTTGGTTCTTTCACCTTTTTATTGCAGTAGATGTAATAAAAATAAATATTTTGTATAAACTTGATTACGATGGCCTGGATAATTTTTAGGGAAATTACACTGGCACACGTTATTATTATTTCAATAAAATTTCCTTTCTCTTGTTATCAAATCAATGATGTTGTGAACAGTCTTTATGGCTAAGTAGTGTGTATGTATGTTTTGCTTCTTATCCAGCAGTTGAAATAAAACAACGTATTATAAAACTCAACTATTTATTTCCATTGTCAATTAAAACAGTTTTGTACAATGTGAAAAAGGTAAACTTGTTTAACTGACACATATGCATACTAGGGTCAAGCCTTAATTAAAGACCACAAGAAGTGTACCGGAGTACCTACTCTTCATTATATCACGATTTACGAACGTATGACGCGTTGTGGACTCGTAACTACGTAATAACAAGACTTGCACGAGGGGCGGCACCTTATTCCATGACGTCACCGTACTTGTTGGTCGGCGCAGAAGGTGGCGCGGGCGCCGGGGGGTCGGTGCGCATGCGTTGTACGGGCGGCGGCGCACCCAGCTCCGTCCTGCAACAAGCGACACACCATGTTACTAATCCTCGCCTGGCGCCTATTATACATAGACTAGTAGCGAAAATATTTCAAAACAATCGCGATATCTGATACAGTTTAGACCTGTTTCACTACTTTCACATAAGTATAGTTTTTACAAATTACGATCTTTTTCCAGTTTAATTTAGTTTTTAATGGCTATCCCATATATAGATAAACAGGCCCTTAGTTGCTTTTAGTGTACTGCAGAGTTGTGCTTTGATGTATCTAAATGGTAATGAAGTATGTTATATTTTGACACGATATTTTTCAACTAAGATTGATTTGAAATAACGGTTTCGGATTTAAGCCGCAAATTTGCAAGTAAGTCGATGTGAAAAAAAAGGTTTTGTTTTAACAGTGGTTTTCTGTGAGGCCGTGGACCAACAATAAGTCCATAAACGTGTAGTTACCATTTTTCGGACACATTTTGCAAATTTTTTTCAGACTACTTAACCGTATGCTTTTCTTTTAAACTATCCATCATTTCGAACTCACTCAAGTCGTCTGTACCATTTTATTTTCATATTTTCTCGATTGTTTTGAAAAATATCGTCTCCACTCGCGCTACAGCTGGCCAAATATCTACTAACCCAAAAAATAAAATAACAACTTCCACGCAAAATAAAATCAAAATAATTAATATATAACCGCATGCTAGTAAACTATATAACCGTCTTTTTCCAAAAAAACATATAGAAGGGCTACATCAACTAGGTACAATATAAAAATAATAATGATGATATTATTCTTGAGTGATAGTCACATACTAAGTATATCATAATTAAAAAGTAACAAAATAAGGTGAAAAAAATTACACTAAATACGAGTAAGCAAGTATACAAGCATTACTACGCATAAAACAGATGTTTGTTACATTGTATTAGCGCAGCGCAAGCCATTTCTCTCAGTGTCTCTACAAATTGCTTCGTGATCCGACTCAAGCAAGATGTTAGCCCGGAAACTTTTACCTGCGTGCAGAAGTTATGTACAACAATATTGGTAGGAAGAAAAAAGTTAAGCCTAGTGAACTTGAGAATAAATTCAATATTTACCTGTATGGATCCTGTTTGGCATCTTTGTAGTCACTTCTATTTTTACGACGTAAGTCATCGTAGGAAAGACTTGGACTTCTGGTGCCGACCTCCGGCGATGGGACTGGCGCTGTGGGTGTCAGGGCCAATCAATGTAAGTACGTGTGTAACACGACAATGTAATTATTTAGTAGCTGGTTGTACTGAAGTTCCCTTTTATATTTACTTAATGATTTGCTAAGCTTGGATTGTAGAGAAATAATTTATTTAAAATATTTCTATCAGTTTGTTTTAAGTTGTTGTAGCGGTGACAAGGAGCATAGTAGAAAAAGAAGAAAGTATGGTTTTTTTATGAGGTAAAATTCATCAAATGACTTCTCCCGCCTAGGGCAGGGCGGGAGGGAGTGTCAGACTCTTACTGACTAAAAACACCCCTGTTCCTTCTTCTACTCTGGGCCGAGGTCGCGGTGCCTCATTCCGTTTACCCCGCAGGATCGCATCGCGAACACCAATTTTACAGTGATTATTTCATATAGTAAAAGGTGGCTGGCTCTGTTATTTTCTCACTATTTTATCCTTAACCATTATATTAAACGATCACACCGATTCATTTCCCTCTTTCGTTATTTTTCAAATGTTTGATAGATGTTGCACGACCATTATCCTACCAAGAAGTATTGTACTCGATTTGGGATTACACATTTAACCACAGATTCAATATGTTAGAAATGCGTATACTGGGTTTATTTATATTGTTATTTATTGATTATAAAACGCATTGCGGCTTTCTAAACTTAGAACCAAAATCATTTATGAATAGAAACTATCGTGAAACATACTAAATTACTGAAAATAAAGACTTAATCACGTGAAATAACTGAGAAAAGCAATTCTAGTTTCACGTAAGAATGTGACTCTTATTCATGAGCAACGTGAACGTCGCGGCCGCGGAGCAGTTGGCTGTGACTAGGAGAGCTTTTCAGTTATTTTTAATACTTAAATCAAAAGAGTAGAATAAACAGGTACTTTTAAAATGTCATAATAATAATAATAGTTTGGCCATCTGTTCGTCAGTGAAGCTAGGTTTATTAGGTCCTATAAGAGTACAGTGATGTATTTAGTTAGTTATAATTACCCGAAGAGCCCGGACGGTAGGTGTCGTCGTTGAAGAGTGGACGGTCCGTGTCCAAGTCAAGTGAACTGCCGGGGCCTGCGTCGGAGTATATGTCACTTGGGTTAGCGCCAAACATCGTAGTTCCAGGCTTAGCTCCCATTGTGCTCCGACTGGAAATTGCATTTATTAATTTAACTAGCTTCCGGCCGCGGCTTCGCCCGCGTGTTATGTTGATAAAAAGGAGCCTATGTCCTATTTCGGAGTGTATTCTATGCCTGTGCCAAATTACATCTAGATCCGTGTAGCCGTTTTGACGCGATTGATTAACAAACATCCAAACATCGTAACTGTCGCATTTATAATAAGAGTAAGAAGTAAGATAATACGACTAGTAAGTAATGAAGCATATTTCAGTGTTAAAATACATACAAAGCTTAAAATGGTAAGTGTGCAGCTGCGTGTTTCTTACCTGCCTCCTCCAATCTTTTGCTCTTTCCGTTCTCGCAGAAGCTGGCCGATATAGCTGCCAGGCAGTGCCATCAACTTCTCGGCGCATGCTTGCTGGTAGGACAGTTTCCCGATGAAGTAGCCAACCAATACTGACAACGCAATTTTTGGGAACGCACCAAATCGAGGGTTGGGCTTAAGGTGGCCTGTAATAATAAAATATTCATTGCTCATTAATTTAATAGATGCTGTTCTACTATCACATGTTGTAGAGTATAGAATATAATATGTAGAATATTTATATTTTTATTATGTAAAGTTATGGAGAAATTTCAGTTATTGTATAGTTTGCAACACAACACCTTGAGTTGATGCTGATTGATATGCTGATAAATGTGATTGATATTTATTGATAAAAGTATTGTTGTATAAAAGATGAGTGCACGCGGATTGATTGCTATTCTTGTAGTAAATTCACCGGCGCAGGTAAAATGCAATCCGCCTTATTGGCAAATTGTGCTGTGCTTGCACTGTACAGGTATGTTAAAATAATCTTTAAAATGTTCCTTAAATTATAGGTAACTTTTTATTAAACATTGTTAATTATTTGATCTTTATTATTTCTTTCAATATTTTACCAATATTTTTTAAGCTTTGTACTACTTTCGGTACCAAACTAACTATTTTGCACTAGGGATCATACTACCAGCTTATACTCAAGTCTAGTAATAAGGCTTTGTGGCAGATGAGACAAACTGGATGGTAGAAATTAATTTTCTACACAAAGTGCATACCTCTAAGAAAAAACTGAATGGATATTTTTCTGTGGCCAGTAAAATCCATAAACTAATTCACCTCAATGGTGTTGAAGTTTAAACTATGTACTATGGGGCCATAATAATAACATTTTATTGGATTGCATTACAATCACTGTAAGCAGCAATTTATTCTTTAAGTGTGGGGGAGCCATGCTTCGGCACGAATAGGTCGGCTCGACCGGAGTGATCACAAAAAACCGGCGTGAAACAACAACAGTGTTGTGTTTCAACATGTGAGTGAGGTTACCGGAGGCCCAATCCTTCCCCTTCCCAACCCCTCTCCAGTTCCTAAATCTCCAAATCCCTAATCCCTAAAAGGTCGGCAACGCACTCGTAACTCCTCCGTTACGGGTGTCGATGGGCGGCGCTGATTGCTTACCATCAGGTAATCCGTCTGCTTGTTTGCCAACCTACTACATAAAAAAAAAACTGTAAACAGCAATTTATTAATGGAAACCCTCTAAGCCCTGATGAAGTTTATCATTAGGATTAGTTATAATTTATTCATTTAGTAAAATATAACAAATATAAGTACAGAATACACTGGAAGTTTCTATTTAGTGGAGTATTTCATAGGGCTCTAATAGTACAAGTTAGAAACTTAATAATTTATAAAATAATAATGAAAGTTTAATAAAAATGTAGTATCAGTTACCAAATTATGACAGATGAGTGATAAAGGAAACTATTATTAAACTAGGTACTGTCCTGAGGCTTCACCCGCTGCTTCGCTCCTGCATATTGTAGCGTGATGTTTTATAGCCTATCACCTTCCTCAGTAAGTGGACTAACAAACACAAAAATATTTTTTCAATTCCAACCAGTAGTTTCGGAGATTAGCATGTTCAAACAAACAAACTCTACAGCTTTATAATAGTATTAAGACTACCTACACTTGATTTTATTAAAAATGTCAGTTGAAACGGATTTAGTTGTTCCATATGAGTTCCTAATAATGGAGGTGTTAGTGTATATACACATCTGTCAACTTTAAAATAAAGGCAGGTCAGAGAATGTCCATAGAACCTTAATAGTCCTTTCAATATATTTTAGTTCAACAAACATCACCAACTGTTTGAAAAAAATATGAAAAAGATAATGTTTCACTATATAAAAAAAGTGTAGAAACATTATTATTTTAGTACAATTATATTTTTTACTGTGTGTGTACCCAACATCTCTTGTGTATAAAAGAAAACTGGCAATTTTCATTCCATCGGTTTTCACTGTTTTATTGGTGTTAGAACAAAAATTTTACCTTTAATAAGAGAATAAAACTTGTACAGATAATTTGGCAATATCAGTACAAACCCACTGAAGGATATTATGCAATGATTACTTTATATTACGTTTTTAAATGTCTCATTTAGTCAGTTACTAAACTTATCACATTTTTGAAATAATTGTAATGTTAACACAGCTAACAATAAGCAAATACTAACCTTTTTGTACAGCGTAATAGGCCCCTAGGCCAAACGTGGTGCCGAGAGGCAGGGATCGTTGAAAGAAGCTCTCTTTGTTGCATTCGCCCAGCACGCGCAGCTCGTCTGGAGTGAACTTGTACTCCGACTGAACCAACAAGTCCACAGTTACGCATAGCACGGACCGGCAACATCATCCACAAGCAAATAACCTTACCGGGAGCACCGCTGGACGCTGCTGCTCTCCAACCGGCAGCTCCGTCGCGTTTTCCTGATACCCATATGAGTTGGGGTCGTTCATGCTCTTAGCAGACTAATAACATTAACAAAATAATATTTTATAAACAGCACTCGCACTCCGCGTACTAGTTCATTTCAATTTCACCGTATTGTCGGGTGTCTGTGTATGATATCTATCTATATGGGGCTGGTAGGTACCTACATTACCTAACCAAATTGACATTAAAATTTATTTATATCTGTCAAGTGTCAAGAAAGACTTCTGACATGTGACTGTTGACACTTGGCAAACAATGTTGCCACAGGTAACCCCCTCAACTGTGCTGCCAAGTCTAAATTAAAACTTGCCTAAGTGGTTAAAAACATTGAGTAGTATTTTTTACATTCAAAAACAATAAATATTTCATTATGATTTAGTTATTATAACTATTGGAAAGGGACATCTGATAATTAGTGACCGATATTTAAACTGTGATTGTACTCATGATAATAAACTTTCCTAACTTTCCTTAAGAAACACTTTATTTTTCGTTTTATTTTTAACAAAACGTAAGTAACTCGATTAGACCCGACCCCGGCTGCCTGGCGTCGAGTCCTTATATATATGATTATACCCAAATAATATGAAGCTTGTTAAAGAATCTGAGTTTTAATATTAATGAAGGTTTAATTTACAAACATTTACAGAATCATATAGTCGAATAGTAAGTAAGCCCGCGGTTGATAATTAAAAGTTTATTATCAATCGCGGGCTAGGAATAAAAATGTATCTCAATATTGAATTGAAGATCTATACTGGCATTAGAATTTTATATCTGATGAGTATAATCAGTCACGGCCTTATTACAAAACAAGGTTTTACTTTAGTCTAGGACTAAACCATTGGGCCAGTTTTTGTATTTCGAATTGAAGTTAGGTGAGAATAAGATTCAAAATTCAAAACCCGACTCAATGGTTTAAACCTGGACTAAAGATAAATCTTGTTTTGTAATAAGGGGGTCAGAGTTTTTGCTTCGGTTATAACTCAAATGGTGTCAAATATCAGTCCTAAGAAACCTGCATGATGAATATGGCGCCAAAGTACGAAATCTGCGAACTTATGAAAACGAAAACATTATATTATTATAATCTCTCATTTCCCCAAAATTTTTACAAATGGATGGAATGTTTCTCTTTCAAATGAGATGATATTTTTATCGTGCCTGGAGTCATCAGTCATCAGTGCTGCGCAGGCTTACAATTTATGCTGATTAGCCTAACTGAATTGTTTGATTCGCATCAAACTTCGTATAAACTTGGATAAAACCAGAGTAATATGCATTAAACATGCTATTCTATTTGGAACACCTGAATTATACTTTTCTCTTCGTTATTGTTATATTTCTGGATTCGGCGCAAATGTCTTATTTTCCAAGATATATTCCACAGTTTCTGTATCTTGGTTTGAGTCTTAAACATTTGGGTTCGCCAACTGGTTTGTGTCACTGCGTCCCATATTGTTGTTCGTACAGTGTTGTTTGATAAGTCAAGAGACACCAGATAGATGAACTGATGCAAAACCTCCACGTTCTGTTATTCTTTAAGCACTTTTTATCTTCTTTGTAATTAAACTTTCGTGTGATAAAGGTATATTAATTATGTATAACGACGTTTGTACCTACTCATGTAACTGAGATACCACGACTACCTACAAGACATACTAGGGGCATTAATGAGCAGCATTGTGCCTTACAGGATGTGCCTGAATCAAAATCAATCAGAAAAAAATTGTACAAACTTAGTGCCACATAAGTTTACAGGAAACTCATATGATGAAGGCAATGAAACAGAAAAAATGTAAGATATTTAAAATAACAAACAACTTAGGAAAATAGAAGGCGGAGCAAACTTTGGAATAAAACAATGACATTTTGGGAAAAGTTTTAATTATCAATCAATACTAAGCAGAATTACTACAATGCGGCACCGGTCCAAATGCCATTTAATTCGCAAAAAATGAAATTACATCACAATATCCGCAAGCTCTATGAGCTGAGAGTATGAG
Source organism: Spodoptera exigua (assembly GCA_902829305.4). NCBI lineage: Eukaryota > Metazoa > Arthropoda > Insecta > Lepidoptera > Noctuidae > Spodoptera > Spodoptera exigua. The sequence goes on along the minus strand of LR824601.2, from coordinate 15,453,162 downwards.
CGGTTCCACGCTACTATCCGATCCCAAGCTGTGAAAATATGGTGTGCAGTATCCAAGATCTAATTGTTAATTAATAATTACGATAATTTACACATTATGTATCATCCGTTATCCGATTGGTCGTCGCCATTCTAGAGATGTTTTTGTCTGTCCAATGTGGGCTAAGTATTATTTGAATGAACATTCGTCTACTGGTGCGACCCACCCGAGTATTACCCCACTATTTAACATTTAAATAAGTACACATTTTTTTTGCAAGTAATGTTCATCCTGACAACTTTTTTATGAAATTATTTTTACTATGGTACGTTATTAAAAAAATTAGTACCTATTTACTAATATTTTTTAGTATTTGCCAATTTATAACAAAAATTTATTTTGTATGAAACCCTAAAAAATTATTGAATGTTCCAAAGTATTTTACAAGGTTCTAACTGGCCTCAATATAAAGTAGTTTTTCGTATCAAACTTGTGCATAAGCGCTATTTGAATTCGGTCGTAGTTTTTATTTATAGGTACCTACATATTTTCGTTTTCGATCTGATTCGCATCTGACGTAGCGCAGAAGCGCACAAACAGTTACTGCCCAGCACAGAGTAAGTGCAAAGAGAAGAGAAGCTGAACACCGGCTTCTGGAGTTTAGAGTTCTTGAGATTTAGAGATTGGGAAGGGATTAGCCTCACTATTCGTGAAAAAAATGCAGCCATTATTCGTGGAAGTCCAGAGAAGGTTTGTATGTTAAAAAAAAACTTGAATAAATGTAAATTAGACGTTCACGCGGGCGAAGTCGCGGGCGACCGCTATATATTATGTTATAAATGTTGCATTTGCATGGCACTTGTATGGCAACAAATAATTTCGCATTTTGATATGGATATATTATTGGATATGTCAATAAACAAGCGAAAGGATCAGATTTAAGTACCCAAGCTTTCGGCGTAGCCCATTGTAACACGGGATTTGAAGTTTTGGTATTTTGGGGACCTAATCCCCAAAATTTTAGAATTGGGGATTCAAAATTAAATGACCTCACTCAGACAGCGAAACAGCTCCGTTTCACCCTTGTTTTCTGCAAGGTCTTAGTATCACTTCGGTCGAGCTAGATCATACGTGCTACACTTTGTTTGAGCGTAGTTAATATTTATTAAAACCACTCAACAGATTTAGGTAAAATTTTAAAGCCCGAGTTAGGACGAATAACTTTTTACCGATAATTTTATTGGAGCGGTTGGAAACTACGCTTTTAATTCTTAGGACTCTCGATACATTAAATTGGATTTCGGTGCAACGGTTTTCAAAGAATGACAAAACTGGAAACATTAACTGACGTAGAATTAATTCATCCTAGCAATCCTATCCTAATCCTAGGGTAAAATTTTGGTAGGTACTATTACATCTTTTTGATTTTGGTGACTAAAGTGAAAGTTGAAGACCCGAAATACGACTTGAGAGTTATACTTTTTTTCGAAAATCTTGACGCTGAAAGGGGTTTTGTAGCAAAAAAATACTTTTATGACATAGTAGCTCTGTAAGTCTGTTAAGATCTCACTATAGAGAAAACGTAATTACCTACAGAAGCGATTCTAAGTAATTATACATATTAAAATATAAAATGAAATAGGTAAAGTACCAAAACTTGCGAGTATTCCATGCACACGAAGTCGCAAGCATGCATGTATGTGTAGAAAAAGAGTCACCAACAAATTTAATATAAAGATTACCAATAAAGATATGTTACGGAAGTTTGTTTCATTGTTTTGCCAAAGCAATTATGTTTCTTTTTACAAAAACATAAACCAAACCAGCAAAAAAAAAAAAAAAATGAATAGAAATTGAATTTTGGTAATAAATTTGTTCGTTATAATTTGTCTCTTATTTATTCTGCCTCAGTAATATGTTTTGATTACTTAATTATGTCAGAAAACTACAACACCTTGGTAATTCTGACCACTATTTTGTTGTACATATCTAACTTAGTGACACCTAGCGTAAGATTGCCACATAACTTCAAAGTTAAATCTAAAGCTCAAGGCAGTAGTTTTCCTATTACCTGGTAGATGGCGAATAAAGAAATTGGCGGTGCCACCACACTGCTAGTTGATTCATATAGAACACTAATAAAAAAAAACTCTTTGTACTTGCCCCCTGGTGCCAAGGCTAAGTACATGGCAAAATAACGCTAGACAGGTCCAAAACGGCTACATTTTAAGCTAAACTAGTTTATCGTGGTCTTGCTTTGAAAGATCTTCCCATATCAATTCGTTCTGGTTTTGTATATATTGCTGTGCAGCCGTGGAAAATGTGTAGGTCAATCAATTTAAGAAAAATATTGTGGAAAGGATTCGTAGCACCGATTTTTTTTTTTATCAAAAATGGTGGTAAACTGAGGTGAATAATCTACTTGTATTTTGGTTTTCAGTTTTGTTTTTTAAAGTTCAATAAATGAAGTCATTTTTTACTTCTGATATTTATTTTTCATTAAGTCACAACCTCGATAACATCATAATCAACAACTTTGTTCAACGATTTTCCAAATTTCTTCAGATTATAGGTATTTTAGTTTTCCTCCAAAAATAAAAAGTTTGATAAACTGCTAATAAACTAGAGATTTATTTTGATTCATATGCGTCGTTGTTTATCTATGTATTTTAATTTAAATACATTTTTTAAGATAAACTTGTAGGTTGTCACTTGTAGTATGGATCAAATGGAAAGGGGACGTAGAGAAGGTCATTTTCTAATCGTTCTGGAAACGTTGCACTAATTATTAATGGTTCAAAAATTATATCTCATCAATCTTTCGGGGGTATCAGTGTTTAGCATTATTTATATTTTTGGACTTTGTGCAAAAAGTGGACCTTTTTATCATCGTTATTTATCTCAGCCAACTCCTCTGGCGTCAATAATTGACGCCAGAGGAGTTGGAGGTGCGTTGCGTCCTTTTGGGGATAAATGATTTTGGGGATTTAGAGGTTGGGAAGGAATCGAAAAATTTGGTCTCTGGTAAGTTCATTCAAACTTCGAAGCAACGCTCTTGTTGTGTTCACTCTGGTTTTCTGTGAGGCAGGGTTCTCTCACACGCAGGTACACTTCATAAAAATCGAAAACATTTTTGCCAAACCGACTGTTTTGGTTAAGAGGCAAAAAACGGGTGATGTTTTGCCGAAAAAAACTATGATGATAAGAAAGGATAATTCTTGTATCTTGCACAAAGTTAAAACATATAAAATACTTTGGTAATGGTCTGCTTATAATTGGTTCTTAAGGAAAAAAAATTAATTACCTGAGTAAAAAAAAAGGATCTTAACTTTTGAACCGATAAAAATTGGCACAACATTTAATGATGAAAAAAAAATGGAAATTACCTCCTGTATGTTCCTGTTTTATTTCATCCAAACTTCCTGAATCACTTTGCAATGTGGTTTCCATAACACGTATGTATGAGCTTTTATCGAAATATTTTTATTTTTGTATGAAAAATTTTTGGTCGAATATCTGATAGATTTAGAAGTCTTAGGCCGCGTTGTGCAGGTAGGTACTCACGCAGTGCACTGCGTTTGTCGTACGTTGCAGCTGCGGGCCGAGTCATCACCCGAGCAAAAACAAATGTAAGCACATAATGAGCAATGTATGACAGGCCGCAAGACGCGACGCGCCTCCGTAAATTAGGCCTTAGAACAAAAGTTATTGTTTAGCATGTCATTAATCCGGCCCTGTGAGATTGTTGGTTAATTAAAAATAAACACGTTATAATTTAATAGACACCAAATGGTAGTTACAGTAACTATCGGTACTCTTACAAATGACCGGCACAATACGCTTTTTAAACGAATCATTTTTTTGAACCCGCTTTGTTAGCGTCTGTTATTCCAGAATTGTAAGCGATGTTGTCAGCGTAGTACTTCCTCATGACGTTGCCGAGATGACTGTTTGCCGGAAGCTGCCGCAGCTTCTGGTCGCAGTGGTCCATGTACGAGACACGCCCCAGGACATAACCCGTGAATATCGCCGACATCATTTTAGGTACGATGCCGAAGTGTGGGTTGGGGCGCAGGAAATCTGAAAACATTCATAGAAGTAAGAAGTCGTTGGAAGGAACAACCACCAAAATCCATGAAAAACATCTATTTTGACCAAAGTGTTTTATACTATTATGACAAATTCTTACTTCTATGAAAATTTTCGTGGTGTACCTACCGAACACTACGAGTCGAAGTACAAGTATTGAAGTGCTCTTACCGTTCTTTATGGCAGTATACGTCAAAGTGGCCAAAACAGTGCTAAACGGCAGGCAGCGCTGGTAGAAGCTCTCTCTGTCGCATTCTTCTAGCGCTTTCATTTCCTCCTGCGTGAACTCATAGTACCGCTGCAACAGAACAGGCGAGGTGAGCAGGCGGAGCGGCGGCCTACAGGCACGTGCTACAGTCGCTACAGGTTGGATGGCTAGCTACCAAGGGATGTGTCACGTTCCGCGTCGGAGGGCAAGTCTTCTTCGTGTGTGAATCCGCATAGCAACCGCAGTCTGGCTCTTCTTTGTTTACTTTTTCTTTTGTCCCACTCATAGCGTCAATAGATGTGTAGGTATCACCAGTTACTTCATCGTCGATTTGGAAATAAAGTAATGAGTTACATTATTGTAGTTGTTTTATAAATTTATTAAAAAAATCATTTTAATAATTTCGACGGTAACAGTCAGATTGAATTACTTTTGACACTAGTGATTTGTGAATGAAGTTTATCGAATCATGAGGTTGCTTCTGTCTGGCCCGTGTTATAAAATCATTATCATAGTTAATAGAAACTGTTGTTACTGGTGTTGACTTAGAACAATATAAGGTTCATATTTTATAAAATATTGTTTCATATATAACTGGTAGATATTATCTTAATACATTATGATAAGTCGAAAGATGAATACAGGCCGGTAATTACTTACTCACTAGAATTGTCAACAAATAGAAACACATAATTGTCTTTCAATGTCAAATTTATAGTTACATTTGTAAAAATATGCCGCAATTTGTGTGGGCAACAGAGAGTCACAGTGGCAAGTCAGCAATATAGAGTGAGATTAACAGAAGCGCGGGGGGCGACGGGAGCGTGCGATGGCGCGCGCGCTGCTGCTGGCGCTGACGTGTGCAGCGGCGGTGTCGGCGGCGCGCTACGTCGACTATTCCGGCGTGAAGATGCCGGCGTACGGCAGCGTGGCCGCGGGGGACTACGAGGCGTCCAACGACGTCGCCGCGCCCGCCTCGGACGACTACCGCGGCCAATCCCCGGACGCGCCCGCCTCGCCCGACTACAAATACGAAGAAGAACCACGCAGTAAGCACACCAAACATCTACTTAACAGACTCTCTTTATAAACCTTATTATAATGTTGAATATGCTATTGTGTTTAAACGTACGTTTTGTTATGAATTCATATAGGGAGATAGGCAGAATCTGTTTGCACATTATAATTCTTGTAGGATCATCTATGACGAGTTTAGAATCACTCTATTTGATTTATCATTATATATTAATAATGTAACATGTACACACTACATACATATTTCATCATTTGTTTCACAGTAAAAACTGAAAAGCCTATCAAGGATTCCGATGACTCAGAAGTGTGGAGAAAATCAGGAAGAAAACAAAGAGGATTGATGATTCCCGTGGACAGTGCAACTGCAGACGCTATTCACAAGTTTGAGCATGATGATGAGGAATTTCCCAAGTTCAGGCCAAATCACCGCCACGCCAAGCATCGGAGTCGGCTCAAAAATGAAGCCCCCGTTATAGACGAAGCGTCACCATCCAGAAGAGCAATAAAATATAGTCGTGATAGGAAAGATGATGTTAGTGATATAGATAGGAAAGACTATTTCCATTTAGATAAAGATGACTTTCCAGATGATAAGAGTAAAGAATTTGAAGAAGATGTTAAATTTTTAAACGAAGCTAGCACAAGGCGTCGTAGAAAACCAAGAGACAGGCAGTTGAAGAGAAAGAGTAGTGAGCTCGATTTAGCGTACGACGATGAACTAGATTTGGACCGGCGCCTAAAGGGAGACGTGGATAAGGAGCCACCTCGTCGAACGCGGCCGCCAGACACGCGACCTGTTAACCGCTTTCGACCCTTGAGTGAGGATGAAGATGAGGACACGACGAGGGGGCAGCCCGGCAACAAGTTGAGGCCCAAGTTGTACGACGACTATGACGACTACTATGACATGAAGAGAGTTAACAGTATCAAAAGCAAACTACCCTCACTTCTCCGAAGAACAACAGGTACGTTCGTACAATATATTCGTCTTTTAAATAGTTTACCATGACGTGCTGATAAGCTTGAGCATTCACTTATAGCTGCTCCTCCCTTTAGGCATTAACTCGATTCGTTTTTAAGATCCCCAATGTTAAGAAGGGCAAATTATTAATGCTTATTCGAATGACCAAGTCTATCAGCACCTATCAGAACATCCACTGAAATAAGATACGTTCACTCGTTTACCCTAATACATCATTGAAGGTAAATAGATCCACAAACGATTTGTTGATGATATCTTACGAACGATGTCAATGACTTTTGAGGTATTTGGACAATTACACCGCCATATGTACATAGTACATACGTTCATATAGGCCACAAAAAACATGCTTAAATTGTGCAAGACATGACAGCCGTTTACATTTACAATGAGTCTTAGTAATATTTTATTAAAACGGTGTGGCAAACGTTGTGTTTGTTCCTAATGTTTACGCGATCGTGATCTATAAGTGATTCGGCTTGAAGATCAGAAAAGCTAACGAAAAGCTCGTTGTGTGTGCTCAGAGAGGGCTCACCGGCCGACGCCTACAAGCTTCCTGGACTCGCTGTGGACGAACCGGCGCATGTTGCTGCCGCCTCGCAGGCGCTTCGACGACGAGGACGACGATCAAGCTGAGAACGTCCTCGAGCATAGATCGCGCGCCCCACCATCCACGGCCGCCAGCACCGTGCGGACTCCACCTTCAACCACCTCCGCCACTACCACTACCACCTCCACCACCACCCGTATCACCACCACCACTGTCATCACTACCACCTCAAGTAGTACTACTATCAATAACACGGTGCTATCACTTGCTGAAAAATCCAGACTATCCATCATGAAGAAAGACCAACGAAAGGAAGGTCTGCATATCGACCCGACGACGAAGAAGCCACCAGTACTGCTGCAGGTGACGCGCTATGTGCCTACCGTGGTGATGGTGGAGCCACCTTCTAGCGTTATACCTTGGATGCGAGCGAGCGAGGTATTTGACGACGATCCTGTGCGGATCAACCGAGTGAAGAAGTTGATGCGCCACAAGTTGGTCTCGAACTCCAAGAATATTCACGAACTTACTGATAACTGGGACGAGCAGGTCTGCGACTACGTTGACACGTCACTCATTGATAGCGGCGCAAGCGCACTCCAGTTTCAGCGCACGCATCGTGCTTGCACACTGTTGGCTCTGGCATGCACTATCCTTAATTCTTGCTCAATGTTATATGTTTACATGTTTAGAGTGCTGTTGTGAATGTTATAAACTCTCTATGTGACTTTTTGTTAATTACAACCAAGAAATTTAATCATATTTAATTATTTGTACAAAATAAATTTAACTGCACTGTAACAGAATAGTGTAAGTAAATCAAGTCATCTGAATCGAATGTCTTGGTAACTCTGCATAATTTATTTATTTATGAAAAGTGACTTTAATTACACAGCTAACATTTACACAATGAAAATAAAGCATTCGCCCTATCTCTCAGTTCGCCTACGTGAGCGTGTTAAGGATCTGTCTAAGTAGTTCACCCCGAATTTTGCATGTAACTGGTCCATGCTTACTTCTCCAGATGTAGTACAGTTGTTATTCAGGTCCGGTTCAGAACGTCCGCATTCCTACACTTGGCCGGAGATCGTCGTTTGACCCCTGACGGAGTGTCTTCTACTGCGGGGGCTGGGGTGGAGGAGGATAGTTCTCTCACGCGCTCTGCCTCCTCCTTTGCTAGCATCATTGCTTTGCAGTAAGAGGATACTACTTCCCAAGTACCGCCACCATGTTTTTTATGTGCCCTCCAGGTGTTCCTTGCAATAATGAAATCCGGGCAATAAGTTATATCTTACATTAAAACAGGTAAAACAACATCTGTCGTAGCGAGAGCGAAGCCGCGGGAACAGCTAATGAATTGGCACAAAATCACATTACGTGCGTTCCTTCTTTCCTTTTTAATCTTTGAATCACTAATTATAGTACTTATAACTACCTGGAGCACTGCTAAACGACCAAAATTTTTTAAATAAACCATTAATTCTAATAGCTTTACATAAGTAATCTTCCACACCGTATTAAATCCTACCCTAATAGTAAACCATCGTGCCAGACAAAACGTCATCACTTCATGGTGAATATCCCTTCCATACACACGAAGGGGTTCGCCTCCAGTTTTATTATCAGAACGCAATTCGCCTTTTTTTTTGTCTCAGTTGCACGGAGTCTACTGAATCTGGTGGATAACATAACTAGCAGAAAGCAGTTAAAATGTCCATTAATGATAACCCCTTCTGGGCACATTAAGGCTGATACACAAATAATATGTTAATTTCGATGTTTTGTGTAATATCCACTCGGGTAAAGTAAAACTGTTTTATTTTATTATTTATCTTCATAATGCATTTAATTATCACCTCTACTTATGTTCTGGCTGCGTCAAAATTTTGAGCTGTTGTAGGGCCGTGGATGCGATTAACTTAAAGTAGACACAATTGAAGTGTCTAAAAGTAATTCCATAATTCAAGCAGTGATACCACGGCCTCACAGAAGACCGGCGTGCAACAACCACAGCGTTGTGTTTCGCCGTGTGGGTGAGGTTACCAGAGGCCCAATCCCTCCCCCTGCCCTATCCCTTCCCAATCCTTAAATATCTGTCCCAAAAAGGCCGGTAATGCTCTCGTAACTCCTTTAGTGTTGCGGGTGTCCATGGGCCGCGCCGATTGCTTACCATAAGGTAATCCGTCAGCTCGTTTGCTCACTTATTCAAGAAAAAAACCAAATAGTTACAAACTTAAAGAAATTGAGCGATCGTTATCGTTTAGTGTAAAAATAAATAAATCGGATTATTTAGTAAAAGTGAAGTAATAGGTACCTTAATTATTTATACCAAACATTGAAAGATAAAGGACGAGCGTGAAATAAAACAATAAAATTAAATTTAAGACTTTATTTACAGTCAGCATCAAATATTTTGGAACATTCAGAGTAGGCGTTCAAAAGCATAGACGCATTCAAAATCTAAAATATCAGAACAAAAGTCATAATGTACTTAGATGGATTGAGTGAGAGCGTCACTTAAATATCGTTACAATCAACTGTTAATGGTATCGTCTTGAAAAATATTCGACATGATAGAAAAAATTAACGTCAGTACTAGGTATTTATGATTTTATGTATCTATCTATAAATATTATGTAAAAAAAACATTCACAATATTGACTTCAAGATAATCTTGAATTTATGCAGTTTTTGATCAGTTCAAGTTCCCAATAAAATGATTCACAAGGCGCCGCCGAAAGAAGAAAGAAAGAAAGAAAACACATTTATTCGACAAATAGCCACACAAATACAAGTATATAAAAATACATAATAAGAACACAGTATTTATGAATACAATAATAAATTAATAAACAAAACAAGAATAACATATAAAGTATTAAAAAAGAAAAATAAAACGTTAAAATAATAATATTCATGTGCCCATGCCAAAAGGGCCTCCACCTCAGCATATAGTTGAGCAAATATATGCTCAACGCTGATTTTCAGGTGGCACCCTGCAGTGACTCACGTCACGGATGGCGGTACCGCCACTCAGTAAAGAAAAGAAGTAAGAAACATAATGTGGATATAGAAGAAAGTGTGCGTGTGTGAAAATATTATCCAAATTATTCAGATATGAATTTTATATCATAATAAGTGAATACAATCTTTTTTTAAAATATGATACATAAGGGAGTTAATTGCTACATGTTCTTTTTTCAATTAACTGGGGGTTGTCGAAAAATGTTTTTGGCTATTTGTATACTAGACAGGTACTATAGTGACACCCGTGTTGAGCTCTCGTTCACTTTGTCGCGTACCCACAAGGATACAGTTGCCCTCCACCAGCCACAGGACACAAAACTCAGGCAGCATAGTTTACGAGTAGTGGAGTGATTGTAATAAAATAAATCGATTCGATTCGATAGTAATAAACTGCAAATTATGTACTTAGTTGTGTTGGGTAAAATCCGAAAAGCCTCTAAAATCATCTTAAGGGGCTGCCTTTAGGTAAATGGATCAAGACACTGATATAGAAGACATTTTTCTTCTGGAAACGGAACGAATCCCCCTTGGACCGTACTCCAGAAGTCAGTTGATGCGTTTTGAAGTTAATGACGCCATTTTTATGTTTGATGAGTTTTTTATATCGTAAAATTGGAAATGTGAAATTGGTTATGTTTTAAATAAAAATATACCAAAATAGTGATAAATGCGTGTTTTAATTTTGTTTCATAATTTAACTGTTAAAATAAATTTTTTTTTACAGTAATTTAATTGTTGATTACACCTCAATATAATAGTTACTTATTAAAAAGAGTCGAGTCCTCTTTGTTTAAACCATAGATTATGTAACACAAATATTACTTGACTAATTTTATAACTACTTACGTAAAAAATAAAATAAATAATTAATAAGCAAGATATATTTAGAATCAATAAATCGACATAAGTATTAAACTCAGTAAACTACAACAATCGTGAGTTTTCTTACTGAAAAAAACTTTCGTCTCATCAAAATGAGGATACTCACGGGAAATTAGTTCGATAGTAATAAACTGCAAATACATAAGTACTAGGGATCGTGGACTATGATTATTTACGAAAATATTCTCTTACTTTAAAAAAATCCAACAGTAGAATAATAAATAGGCAGATAATTATATATTGTTACATTTTTCATTTTACGATCATACTCGTGCGTAGTAAAGTAGAGTGGTAACTCTACTTTTCACACAGGTTATCCAAAAGTCAATCATAAAATGTCACTAGGATTTTACCACTGGAATGACACATGGTGGAATATCGTGGTGGTTGAAGAAGGTGCCCACTTCTCAATAATGAGGGTGCGGGTTGCAAGGTTCTGAAACAACCGACACTGAAATACGGTGAGGGTAGGTAAATAGTGTGAGAAAACCTAGACTTAAAATTTCTAATTATATGTTTGAAATCGCGCTTGAGCAGGCAAGGTGTAAGCTTTTTATCAACATTTTCATTACTGATAAGGCACCAAACATCGAAGTCAGATGTCTCAGTAAGACCATTATTTGGTATTCTATTTTAGTTTATAAATAAGGGTTGGTAAACGAGCTTCCCACATCAAACTCACACAAAGTGTTGTAATATAATGTAAAAACGCACTTGCTTTTTTGAGAACTAATAAAATCTTATTCAGTATCGTGAGAAAATGCACCTTTTTTTCAAGAGGGAAATATTTTTTGCCTGATGACGATATTTCAAAGTGTTTTCTTCAGAGAAATTATAACCCTCATAGCTCCATCTAAACATATTCATTTTACCAGAGCAGCCAGAACCTGCTATGCCATTTGGTGGTATTTTATGATTGATCTTTGGGCTACCTCGCAAACACATCACGTTACATCACAAAAAATATTATGATAGTAAGAATAATTTTGTAAGATTAGTTGTTGTTCACGCGTGAAACATTTAATGTAATGTATTTTCTAAAATACTCAGTGCCTATTTTTTGTTGATGTGTGCAGAAAGTGTGACGCGTATGACGGGCGCCAGCGTGGCAGAGCGTGAGCTAAAGGCGGCGTTGGGAGCGCTGGGCGCACGGCGCTCGCGCAAGGACATATCCGAGTCGGAGACTGCGTCGGCGCAAGAGTCGGCGTCCGCGAACACCGCGAACGCTGCCAACGCCGCGAATGCCGTGAACGCCGCTAAGGCCGCGCCGGTCGCGCCTAACAGCGGTGTTCAGCTACCCTCCTTTGCTCCCTCCGCTGTCTCTCCGGACACAAACAAGCAGTGGAACGATTTTATCGCCGCAAACAATTCACAGCGGCTGCAAATTTATATATATAATGTTACTTTTTTAGCTCTAATATTAAACTGTTTGCAAAGATATGACTATAGAGATATTTCAGTGACCAACAATTCGACTTTGGACATCATCTCAAAAAACACAATTGCGTTCGGCAGTTTTACACCACTCATAGCAAACAAACCGCTAGCAGGATATCATTTTCATGTTTTTGTGATCAATTAAGGTTACATATAATCAAATTATACAAAGTATATATTGAGCAATACTACAAATTGCGTTCGCTACAAGAGCAGCTGACAGGTGGTAAGGTTTAGTTCCGTTGTGCCAGTATACCTAAATATCAAATTGAAAAATGTAGATAGATCATTTATTAAATTCCAATTGAAAAATGTAGACATTAGTCAGATTTTTTTTTCGCCAGGACTGCGTCTTTTTAAAAACAATTTGAGGACATGAGTAAGTTTTATAAATACACTAACTTTGTAACAGGCAGTAGCAATTATCCTATAAAGAATACAAACGTTATTCATATGTTTTACCTGAAAAATCTAACTACTATTCAAATGCCTGCACATCTTATCTGCTACATTTACGACGAATCTACAAATTGAACAAGTTTTATTTTCTGAAAGAATAGACGAGGAATACCAGTATTCGCTAGTAATATTTTAATCCTACGTAGTATTTAGCGAGTCTTATGTCTCTACTGGCATGCAGCAGACAGACACTATTATACACATTTTCGTATATGGCAGTGGAGGGAACGGGGTGTATAAGGTATCCCATGATCGTTAATTGTTTTCTCTTTCTCTCTTGCCTTTACAGAGATCTTAATCCGAGTTTTATTTATTGTATGACGTGCTCTAATTGGGTCGGTGGTCGTCCTAGTTAACTTGCCAATTAGACAGGGTTGAACGTGGTAACGTTTTGAACGCGTCATAGCTAAGAAAAATTCGCACTTGGTTCTCTGTCCCTTCGACTAGTGATCGATCCTAGCAGGCTTCAGCAGTTGTAATGCTGCATTTTTGTGTGCGAACTTTACTCATGTTGTGAAGGTTAACATTGTATGTTGGCAAAGCTAAATGTTGTCTATAGTGCCATCTATCGGTTAAATTTCATACCAAGTGGGCGCCACACCACTTACCCTCAAGGCTGAAGGTTGATTTTAGAAGGTAGAATAGTATCGCAGTGTCTGTGTAACTCGCTAGGGGACGTAGATATAAGACCTGGGTAAGACCAGATTTGCATGCTCGCTGCAAGCGGGATAATGATGATACTGACCGACAATTTAAAATCAGATGTAGCTACTAGTCCAAGATATCTTTTAAAACGGAGTGTGAAAGAAACCCCGACAAGTGAGACTTTTATACCTCAATTAATCATATGTAAGCAAATAAGCAAAAAAGTTTGGAAGGAACTTGTATAAGATATATCGATTGATATTGTATTAACATTAAATTCCCAATGTTTCGAAATAGCTTATTTTGATAATTGCTTGAAGGGCTTTTGCCCACCAAAGCGAAATCTTTGAAAATGTAATTTGTAATGTAAGAAACGCTCATATTTTTGTTAACGAGATCGTAAGCATCCAGTAATTTTTAATAGCCCTGAGACATTGGCATTTTACCGTAGGCATTAGATATACCTAAATAGTTCCTAGGGGGCGGATTACTGTAGTAGGTAGTAGCAGTAGTATATATCATGTCATATTAATAAATAAAAAAAACTGGAAGTTTGTCAGGCATTAAACCAACCTAAGTTCAAGAGCTTTTTTTCTTAAACGGCTACTGAGAAGATGTGGAGTCATCGTAGATGCCTGCATCTCTTTGCGTCACACGGCCAACTAGGGAGAAACGTCGGAGTAGAAGGAACAATGTAAGTATGATCCTTAAAAAACCTAGAATTGCAAGTGTAAAGGATCCATAATATTAATATGAATGTCAAATTTTTTGACAAAATTCCTACTTGTACTAATGTACTAGCTTAATTCTGTATTAATTACACTAGGGTATAAAAAATATTCTGACACGCTGTTCAAGCAGCGGTAAGACCACTCTTTGAGAAGTAGCTAGAGATACCGTGGCATCCTCACCTTGGTGGTATTGGTATATTGCTCCAGCAGGGTTGCTGGGATTGAGCAACGCCGTGACCTCAAGGAAATGATTGGCGTCGGCGACCTCTCGCGTCCAACCTTGGTCTTGGACATGATGTAGAAAGAGATGAAAAAAATGGAGCTTCGCTCGGAAGCCGTCTCCTCTTTATGTGAAAGAGTGATGCTCGCAAAGAAGGAAGTGGTGCGCGTGAGAGTACCATTCACCAGGCCATCGCAGTAGGCGACGTTTCGGGTGATAGGGATTGAGCCGTTGTAAGCGTAGGTCTGCGGACGACAAGCAAGGTTAGCTCGCCACCCGACCTGAACCAGACCCGAGTTTACGGCGCGTAGCGTTACGTGCGCGCCTCAAAGAGGTAATAGATCACTACAAATGAGCCCAACAAGTCAGCCGGGGTTATGGGGTAAGCGCTAAAGTAGGAGTAAGAACGGAGCGGTTTTCTGACGGGCCAGAAGAGTCAGGTGTGAGAAGTCATTTGATGATTTTGAATGGAAGAAGGTACCCTATGCTAAATTTACAAAACTACATTGTAACCTCCTTTTTTATTTTATTTTGACGTTACATTGGTATAATACAGATAAAATAATACTGTAGATTGAGGAGTAATTATATCTACATATCACGATAATATCAAACACGCTGAGTGCATATTCTGTATTCCAAGTTTAGCGTGGTGACCAAAATCCCATTTTTCCGTTTTCAGTCTCCTTCTGTACCCGTGATGCTAAGATAGTCTCCAGATAATGTTTTCAAACCTATGTTTTTTTTACCTTTTTTTTATAAACGCTGCCCCTCATTAGGATTTTCTCCTGTGTCGTGGTTACGGTTACAAACATACAATTTCACATACACATGACACCCAGATCCGGAACACCAATTTATGGATCACACAAAGAGTTTTTCCGTGCGGGAATCGAACCCGCGATACATGGCATGGCAGCCAGTTGCCAGCCACCGCATCAACCGTGCAAAAAGGTTAATTTTAACATATTATAACATGTTGACTCATGTTATAATATTTTAAAATTAACCTTATCTGACTTACTAATATAGATTACGGATATAGTTCAGTAAACGACATAATTATATTTGTGTGGTAAAAAAGTAAAAAATAGATTTGACACTAATAATAAAATATTTATTAACTCGTATAATAGTAGGTAGATACAATATATTCTTACAAATAGGCTTACAGTATAATCACAAATAAGAGAATGACCAGTATCACCTCAGAAATAATGCACTATATAGGTTACCTAAAGCAGCAGGAAGCAAGAAGTTATCATTACAAATCAAAGAGAAATAAAAGTTATGGAGAACTCAACCCAGATTATTAACATTTTGTGTGTGTGCAAGGCGAGTTCCTGTGGAAGTGTATTAATATTATTATGTCTACATGAAAAATACACAGGAGTATTCGCTATGAATATAAATATACAAACTGAAATATTAACTGATTATTTGTTTAAAATTTTCAGTACTGCATAATATACAAGAAGACCTTTACGTGTCCTGTAACAACTCATAAAATTCTTTGACTTAGGCTTTTTTAAAATGTGTGTCTGAAAAATAAATTTGGCTACAGCCTCTTCGAAAACAACCACATTGGTTCAAAGTCGCTAAGAATAAAACTACAAGTTTTGTCAATTATTTGAATGCACTGAAGTTTATTTGAATTTCATATTTTTTATGGTATGATTTTTCTAATTCAAGGAACTCCGATAACCTCACTGATATGGTGAAACACAACGCAAGTGTGATTTCACGCCTCTTTTCTGTGAGGCCGAGGTATTACTCCTGTAGAGCTGGCCAATTCGTGCCGAAGCATGCCCGTGGTTCTCCCACATAAAATCAATCTATTCATATGTTTGAACTATCAAATAACTACTGGGGAAAAAGATCAATTTTACGAAGAAACCCTGAACAGACAATCTCATAATAGGAAAAAGCTTTTAATAACATACCTTATACCTAATATATTATAATCATAAAAAAATATTATGATAAGTTCATACTTTGACTCCATTACAAATAAACGGACAAGCGTCGAGACTGGTGGAACTAAACACTAGTTTATTATAAAAAAGTAAGTCACAAAATACCAAATGCAACATGGCCGCCGTTCCTATTCTTTTTAGGACAAGCACGCCACGACCTTCCCTTAAATCGCTGCAACTCCTATGAGCTATTCCTGAACTGTGTAATACTCATGATAAATATACATTTTAAAATGAGTTTTCCAAGAGCAAATCGGACCTGTGACGAGTTGCGCAACAGCCCTGAGCCCGGTCAATCAACCACTGTGCCAACCATGCGTAAAACGAAAAATTAACTACTAAATAGTTGTTCTTTTTGAGATGCAAACTATTGTTACTTCACTACTTGATAGTAGTTTTGCCTCCCATTAAACAATACTAAATTATTTTATTCAATACTAGCGGCCCGCCCCCGCTTCGCTCGGGTCCAACTATCTGGCTATCAAAGGGTCACTATTTCCTAATCTTCCCCTCTACTTTTCTAATATTTTCTTTGATAAGTCTTCTCCTGACAATAACAAACATAACAATAAAAGAATTAGCAAAATCGGTCCAGGCGTTGTTGAGTTATGCGCTTACCAACAAATTTTGCGATCCATTTTTATATATAAAAAGATATGGATTTGGATGAGAAGTCGGACATTACAAATAATTCTACTCGCTGAATCTTTGAGTGTAGTGCGCAGTATGTAGTATGTCTAGTTTAACTCTAGAGTGAGAAAAATACGCTGGACACATTTTCTTTATTGTTATTTTAGTCGAGGCTAGTAGATCGAGACATATCAAATTGCTGCCTATTATATATGGCCCATTAATTCAGCAATGAAGCATTACGAATGAGAGTTATACTTTGTAGTACTTACTTATAAATAAATGTAGAGATATGTGTAATAACAATTGTTTAATAATACTACGGGATTAACGCAACGAAATTGCGCTGACTTCTAATTTGTAATAAGTTAAACGAATTCATCTATTAAATACGTAGTAACAATTACACATAATGATTATCATTAAAATTAAGATTTCTTAACGCTTGAGAAAGTTCATGTGTCTATCTATTATCTCTAGGATTTATTAATGGATTAATATGTGTTTGTAATGGAGAGAAAATCATAGAAATACACACATCGATTTGCTCTTACACAGTGAGTGCTGACTTTCCTTTCCACCTAATCCAACTTCCTCAAATAGAATTAATAAATTTTTAATCCAATAAATAAAAAAATGCATGGACGCAGACATGCCTTAAAAATTTACTGAAAAAGGAAAAATGTTGTTAGCGAATGAGTAGGAGAGCCATGCTTCGGCATGAACATCGTCCCATCTCTAATCCTCGAATACTTAACCCGAACTTTGAAACAAAATTGTAAAAATTTACATTAGAAAACTTTAATACAATTATAAAAAGATTTGACAACAACAGGAAATAAAGTGACAAAAACAGGAAAGACGGTGAATTAAAAGTTAAAGACGCTATACATGTATAAATTGTACGATTAAACAGGAAAGTATTTATTATGTTTAATGAATTTTACAAAATAAACTTTATTGACACCATCCTCATCACCCGAAATACTGCTGAACAAAGAAAATTATGAAGTAGAACTAAAATTACAAGTACCTACTATGTAGATATAGAATAGATAAAGGGCGAAAAGAAATGAGTCAACTCCATGAAGCAAAATAAGAACCTGTAGTGATATGCGGTTTAATAAGAATGATTATAATTATGTGATTGTTTTTTTACAAAGATGTGAGAAGTTTTTATTATGAAGTCCGAGTGTTATTTTATTAAAAATCGTGTTGTAGAAAATAAACGCATTCAATGTCGTTTCCCTCGTAGAGCGCCACAGACTTATTTTATTGTAGGTAGTCTTTCGAATGTTCAAAGCAACATTATAATATACATATACTCACTTATCCAAAGAAATAATGATAAAGTATATGAAATGCGGACAGACATTCTCACGTTAAGAGCAGCGCCACCTATGTGCATGCATTGAAAGACCGCAGCTGTCGACAGATGGCGCTGCTGCGGCAGGCGACGCCGCGGGCAATTGATTGCGCGGAGGGAGGCGCGAGCTACGCGGATAGCTGCCGCTGCCAGTATTTAATTATTTATTCGCCGCGCGAGCCGCGGGCCGGAGGTCGGTCGTGACTGGAGACGAGCGTGCGGGGCCGGTCTCCCCGTCTTGTGTTGTTGTATCGAGTCTGTACCCGGTGTTATAAGTGACTATTATGAGCGACAGGGATAGATCGTCGCCTTCCCTCACGGACACCCCGCTGAAGACGTACATCGGCCGGCACGACGACGACTACCCCCTTATAAACGGAAACGGTGAGTACTCTCTTAGTTCTTGGTTGATGATTGAAGACGTGCGGGAACAGGAGCACAGCGAGCAGGGAATGCCATGCAGTAGGAACTGGGCGCGCGTCACGCGCTCGGCGGCGCGCGCGTGCAGGTCGCACGCTGAGAGTCCGCGGGTTGGGGTATTGGGTCTGTGAAGTCACCTTTTCGTGTTCAATGTTCGCTCTGCGGATCCGCACATGATAAGCTTTGCCGCATTGAAGCTTCCGCCGTTCGATCGACCCGCGCCCCTGTGGCCCCTTCCCGAAAAGCGTCTACTTACCTATAGCTCGCGGTAGCTACGCATCGTCTACCGATCAAAACGGAAGCGATCCGATGTCTTCGGGTCGGGTGGGCTGAGGGTGGCCGAGGGCCACCGCCGTGGTGGGCTCACGAGGCCCGCGAGACTGTCGAGCGATGTTGCGGAGCGGTCTCCAGCTGGCGCGGATCGATAGTGGGTGACCTTACTTCTGAAAAGTGAACAGTTTGCCAGGGTGGTGTCGCGAGATATCCGCCGAGGAGCACACTGCGACATTTCCGGTACCCTACTTCCTAAGTGTAGGCGATGCAAGCCGCGGGTCACGAGTGCGATTACCACGCGGCGGGACGTTTCGCTGTCAGCTGATTTGCTTTAATAGCAGCTAACCATTATGCGTGATTGTAAACTCGCGCATTTTAACGCAGTTAAGTTACTTTAGAGTTTGCAATTGATTCATGATAATACGCTGTAACAACTAGGTACCTCAATTTTCCGTAAACACTATTGTGACTAGTAAACAGTTAAATTTCCCTTTATTATAATAAAAATCAAGATAGAGTTGTTTAAGGAATATGACATTGTTTTTGAGTATAAAATAAATTATTTTCCTGTTAACAAAGTTAAATAAATCCGTTATAGGTATGCGTCGTTTTGCAACAAAAGATGCGAACTGTGCGGGCAAATACGTATTTGAACTATGTGTAGTATCAAATTTCTCGGTACAATTGCAATTTTCATAAACTCAAATATGGAATACTAATATTCCAATATATTTAAACGACCTGAATATCACAATCCTAAGGTCTGAGCACAGGGTGACAAATATTGCGAGCACAGATCGCGGTCGCAGAGGCTTGTAGGGCCGCTACTGGCAGTCGGCAACCGTTGCGGTGAGCGCTGTGTCGCTGTCGCCGGCACATCCGATGTGAGGAGCGCCTAAGGCTCACGATATGAATAGCACTGCGAGCGGTGCGAGGGCGAGCGTCGAACGGTGACCTTGACCGATATATATTATGATTATACATGACGAGGAGATATACACTTTCTTGCTTTATTGACCACAGCAGAATGGAACCTCCCGAAGAGGTGCTCGTGATTGCGGTTGCACATGCTTCTGGCAGATGTAGTGTAGTGGTGGGAGAAGGAGGTCCAACCGCAGAGCACGTGGCTGTTCCTTTAGCCAGGGCGTGCTCGCTAATTATCGGCGCTTATCTGTGCGCCTTACTGATAACCGTACGATGCGCTGCTACGACACTCTTCTGATGTGATCATAAACATAGATAACGTCAGACTACGCAAAAAAATGTGTGTTTATGTATTAGGAATAAGACATTTGTATAGCTAATTCAATCACTAGGGTGATAGGAACAGTTAAACTTTAAAGGAAGATGTTGGTGCCGTTTGAGGCCGAATGGCAAAACTAGAAACGCTCATAAACGTTTTGCTGCAAGATGTTCTCAGAGACCGTAGTGTGAGGTCTTAGGCCGAGGTATCAGTAGGCAGCCACTGCATTCTGCAAACAAGAAAAAACCTTGTGAAATTCTGATCGTATTAAATCCATAAAATACTTATCGCAGCGTACATTACAGAAGATACATTTCTTAACAAGATGACAAGTCAATACTAGATGTGGTTTTGAAACCGCCCAGCGTACATTCACAACCAAAATTCCTTAAATAGTATACCAAGTTCAAGAAAATAACTTTAAAAGTATTTTATTTATTACTAAAGTTCCATCTATTTTATAGTGAGCCTCGGTGCTCGATCCAAAGTTCATGTACATTGATAACATGACATTGTCAATATTTGAAAGAATTCTTTAAAAATATATTTCCTAATTAATACCATATGGTGCTCAAATGCTAAAATAATGTTTATAATTGAATATAATATAATTATAGTTAAGAAGATGTTGTAAATTGAACTCGAAGATCCAGTTAATCTTGTGATACTTCTATTGGACTGAATCAATGCGCGTGCGCATCTATCCAATACCCAGACAATAGGCAGATGGAAGTTTAGAAATGTTTCCTGAGTTGTATCAATCTCAGGCGTCAGTGGAAGATTATGTTACCTATTTAGATTAGATTAGATTAACCAAACGAACCTCGTCAACTCACACGCACGGCGCGACTTTATCTACAATAACCCTAAAATAATTGTAAAATAGATAAATTATGTCAGTACCAGCTTTTCCTTGCGACTCCGTTCGCGTGGAATAGTGACTTCCTGCAGATTTTTGGATTAAAAATATGTCGTTTCTCGAGTTCCAAACCTTGTCTATACCAAATTTCACAGAAATCGGTTAGTAGTTTAGGCGTGAAGAAAAGACAGACAGACCGAGTTACTTTCGCATTTATAATAATAGTAGATTGGATTTGCTCTTAATCCAAATACAGTAATTTATAACTAGAACTACCTATTTTATCTCTGTTAACGATAACAAGGTACAGTTGTGATCTAATTTTACAAGAAATCAACATAAAGTCTAACGATGTCATTAAAGTTTGGTGTGAATTGCGTGCTTTGAATGTTTGTAACGTGGTTCAGCAATATTATAGTATTTTCTCCTATATTGAGATATTGCAGGGTCCCTTGCAATACGGTCGAGTTGGACGATGCTAGTTACGTGCGAAGTTCGTGAACTATCACCGCTTGTTCACTGTAAATTGTACAGAAGATTTTCTCTACATACCTATATATACAAATACATACACATCAATTGCATTCTATGTGTTTTTCTATTATTTTTTATCCTCAATTGTGAAAATGATAGGGATTTTCTCGTTATTCGTTAATAGTAGTTAATAGATTTAATGAAGGACTTCATACTTTGAGCAAACTTGCGTCTCTAATAGAGGTGGAAAAACCATAGCTTACGAAGTTTAAAAAAGTGTTAGAACAATGTGCATGTCAGTGTCAATATTAACGAACCATTCTCTGTCTAAGGCATTAATTTAGAACCACTAGGTAACCAGTTATATGTACAGTTTTTTTAACACAGCATTTTATTATAATCTGCAGTTAGCTACTCGTTTTTTTTAATCTTTTTGTTCATTGTAGGGTGTTCTTTTTGATATCAAGTAGCCAACGGATTTCATTTCAGTTTCGGACGAGAATTGATAGTAAAAAAGTAAGGAATTTTGGGTTCATACTATCAAAAGAATTAGGAAAATTCACTGAATTGGTGTAAGGCAAAAAATCTTACTACGGAATGCGTTTTTTTTTTGGGAGAAAACTTTTTTTTACCATATAACTGCTAAAGTAGCTGGTTTTTGGGTAGAGATATTTATCTTAATTTGAGCTTTGATTTCTTGTGTAAATTTGCTAATGATGATAAAATGTTTAACACGTAGCAGTAGAATTAATAACCCCACCCACTAGACCAAGAGCGTAAACTTTTAATGGTCAACTTATGGATTTACGAAGTGTTATTGTCAATTATCATTTTGTTTTCTTACAACTTCGAAATTATGAGTGTTTATAAATCTAACTAATAGCTGGCCGTAGGCTGCCTCCGATCACACTGTATCGTACTTTATATCTACCTTATAATTAATAATTATTCTCTACGTAACAACAATCTTCGTATTGCAAGGAATATTCTAGAAAAAGACTTATCGAAATGGGTTCAGCTCTTTACGAGTTATGCACTAAGCAACACATTATTTTAAAGAGCAGTTGATTTAAATCACTAAGCTGTCGACGGATAAAAGTATTGCGTTTTTATTTCCTATCTTAGAGATCAAGGTCCGTGTGAAATGCCTATGCAATGAATATTTCATAAAACACATGAAGTGGTTCGGCTCTGCCTACATCGCTGGAGATTAAAGGGATACTGTGTTATAAATAAATGGACTAAAATATGTTGCTTTTTGTAAAGTACACTTTAAAAGGAACAATTTTAATCTTCTGTCAAAGGCTCTTTCAACGTTAATTCTGCAGCAAAAATTTTTCACTAAACAGTTTCGCTATCCTGAATAAGAGGAAAAACTTTAAGCATAAACATTCTTATTTATAATTTGTACTCCCTGTATAGAGTGTCTAAACAGCGACGATAATATCTATGTAAATACTTTAAAACCTATCCTATTAATAAACATTCATTGTCACACAATTCGTGAAACAAGCGTATAATGCGGCAATGAAGCAAATATTTCGGTATTTAACTAGTCGTAGTACAAAAAAATAAATGTGGTTTATTGCGTGCGAGATACTTCCTTGTAAACTTTGCGGAGAAACGTAATGATAAACACATATTACGACAACGGATAACACATTGTGATTTGACTTCAATGCCGAATAACAGCAGCAACTATCGTCACGTTGCGAGAGGCGCGGTGAGGCGCGCGGGCGCACACGCGCTTCGTGTGATAAGGGGCGCGGTAGCGGGAGCGGGCGCGGTAGCGATCGCGGTGCGCTAATGATCCGACTGATTCAGCCAAACTGCTCGTAACTAACGCTAGCGACATTATTTTGTTCAGTACGCTCATTTACATACCTTTCAACATAATGTTTTTTTGCGATTTACATATTTATTACGTATAGCGGTTACGTGCACCAATATTTCAATACAAACATTTTTAGTACGATAGACAGTTATTTTCAGGTTTAAGATTAGTCACAGTGTTTTATTAGACCCTAATAGTTGGCCAAAATGTTTTTATTTTTATTTTTAGTTTATCACTTTTTTGAACGACACTGAAAAAGTCCGAGCTACAGTTGTTGGAAATTACAGTTTACTGTGCTCGTGTGATAGTTCGAAATTTTTTTTATTTAAAAAAGTTATTCATTTGTTGTGAATTTGATGTAGAATTTCTGTCAAGCCAGTTTCTGACAATATGACTGTTTACTAAGGTATTTAAAAAATAGTCAGAAATCTATTTTCCTGATAATGTTCGAAAAGTTCGTCAATAAAAAAACCATAAATCGATATTTTATTTAAGAAAAAAGAAAAAAAATATCAAAGGAGGTTGTAAACCAAAGCCAGATTAAAAACATAACATTTAATTGAGTGGTTGTTCACTCTCTTTCTGTTCGTCGTATTTCCAAGAAATTAATCCTATTAGTTAACAGTACATTATTGTGATTACTTATTACTTGCACTAATTAATTAAGATGAATTTCTGTGTAAAGTATTTTATTATTACAGAAAGGAATTCTTGTCGCTAACAGAAATCCTTTGTGTATTCTAAAGATAGGACAAAAGAAAATAAAGATCTTCAATCGAGGTGTAGGAACTGACCTACGCTACATAAATTAATTATACTCGTGTACCGACGTCCATTTATAAACACAATGTGAAGATTTAATAAAATTTTAATTGAAATTTTACATAAATTAGACAACTTTTTATTCTAACTCTTCCATAACGGGCCTGCTGGAAGAGATTTCTGAAGAAATAAGCTGTGCCTTTGTACCTAATTGTTGTATTATTTTTCTTGTCCAACTTACCTACTGTGTGTACCTTAATTATTAAAAAATAAATAGATCTTCACTAGACTTCAGCTAGCACTACGAGGCAGATATAGGTACTATATTAGCCAAACCTCATCTATAACATAAAAATGAATCGGAAAATGTGTTGGTAAGCGCGTAACTCAATAACGCCTGGACCAATTTTGTTAATTCTTTTGTTCGTTATTACAAGGAGAAGGTTCTTACGAGAGAAAACTTTAGAAAAATAAAGGGGAACAGCGGTAATTTACAACCCTTTCGACGCCGTGGCCGTTCGCTTGCAAAACAAATGACTGACACCGGGGTAGTCGGGTACCCGTGCGAAGCAGGGGCGGTCTGCTAGTTTTTAATATATTTTCTTTTCTTTTCCAAACTGTAGTGGTTTTAATTATTTTCATGATAAGTATCATAAACATAGTTTAGACATATTAAATTAAAAAAATTAATAGTTTTCCTCATCAGTAATGGAATAAATAACGTGTATTATAATATGTGGAGGTGTTATTAGCAATATTAAAGTTTATCTTCTTTTACTAAACTTAGTACCTAACCACTAAACCTTTTTTTTAAAAAGACCTAATGGGAATCTACTGATTGAGTCACGTATGGGATTCACCTGAGGATAAGGTACTTCGGTAAACAGTTAAAGTGTTAGTTATAAAACACACCATTTTAATTTCAACAAACACTATAGCAGTTAATACTGAACTATTTCAGAAAGATATCGTGCATAGCGTGCTGCCTATTTAAGTTTCAAATAGGCTCTTGTTAACTTAGTACGTAGGTCTTTGTACGTCCCTGGTAATGAGAATGAGAGATAACAAGATATAGATAGATAACTACCTGTATAAGAATATCATCAACATTTTAATAAAATAAAAAATAGATTTCCTATATATAATATACGTGTTAAAATTACTCTGTGAGACCGCTAAGCGCTACACATGCGAAAAATATTTTTCCAATTATAATAATCTTTTATTGCATATTTTAATATTAATTTCGGTCATACAATAATTTTGGCCCTGTTTCAGAGTCCAATACCTACAAAACATTGGTCAATCAAACCTTACTTAGCCAAAATTCAATCCACATTTCAATTTAATAAAATAGTATAAAAATCAAACTTTCATTTATTGATTTTACAGCAATACACTTAAGGTTCATATTTCTCTGGCAAATTTTCAAGAAATAAGTGTAGTATATTAGTTGACGCGAAGAACATAGCGTAACAACAATTCGAAAAAATAACAGAATTGGTTTTCAAATACATATATATTTATAAATTTGTTACACAGTCAACGGTGACCGGATTTAAGTAAAATGAATGTGTGAGTTAGTCAGCCGCAACTTGTTAACGTGCGCTAATAAATGTAGAGGTCCGCACTCCACAGTCCTCCCGTCGCGGCCGACATACTTGAGCCCTCTTTTGTCTCGCTCGACCCTCGACACTCGACGACACATTAACGGTAATCCCCGTGTTAACTAGTTCACTACACTATTGCCTCTGAATGATTATTGGAATTCGTTGCAATCTATAACACTTATCGTTCAGCTCCATTCTGCGGACGTTACTTAACTTACCTCACAACTTAACAAAGTACGCTTCTGCATTATGTACGATCCAAATTTGTCACCGTGAAAATACAGATATAGAAAACACGGACAGAATTAGAATAATCCTTTATAGAAATCGAATCACAAAGTTCTACACTACTTAGTTTGAGAAGCGGAGCATATTTTTACGGGTTCAAATCGGATTTTGATCAGAAGTAGTGCAAAAACGCTATAAAGGTCTGTTGAAGGTCTGTGGAAGCCGCCGAGCACCACATACATTTGAATGTAGAACTCAAATTGTATGCACAATGTGTCATAACATAAGTTTTTTGGGAACCTATACAAAACAGAAACAGAATTTAACAGATTTAACTACATCTACTTGTGTAGCCAAAGGGCCTGAGCAGGCAAGGGACATGTCGGACAAAGAATTGTGTCAACTGCATTGCGGGATATTTATTATCTATATATAGGTATATATATACATAGTATTATGAGGAATTAAAATCGCTAAGCCAAGCTGGCCAACAGTCCCTAGTTAAAGGCCGGTAGTGCTGCTGACGGCCGACGTCACTGCCACCACATTCGTGTTTGATATCAAGTAAACTTCGCCCGGATAACAGCGGTCGACTTTTTTCGCTTAGCCAATGTTAGTGCACAATGCACATCTGGATTATAAAGATCTAATATTGGTCTTTCAATTGTTTGTTTGCATTAAATAGGTCGGAAAGCCTATTAAACCAATTTTCAGGGAGTTTCAAATGTCATGATGTATGTGAGGATGTTAAAGTGTGTAAAAATATCGCAGTGGCCGGAAGATCGATCGCTTCTTAAGCATGAGGGCTTGAAACGTGGCAAGTACCAATGTGACAGGTATCAAGGTATATTTACTTCCTATTATTACTTACAAACACTGATGTAGGTCTTGGTTATTGATGCTCAATTACTCTCCGTGTGAGAAGAGACCTTTGCTCAGTCATGGGCACTTAGGCTGACGATGGATTGCTACTGGATTGGATCTTACTAGACAGCTTCAAATTCATAGGCAAATTTAGTTTACGTATTTATAGTCTCAAGTGGACTTTGTTTGTTGAACTCTATGCGAGTAATAACTTTCAGTTTCGTGGTTATAACATGTTACTTATAGTCTTTCGTTTTTAATTACTCTATAAATGATAGTCCATATTAGTGTGGTTACTAGTTAATGGCTTTAATTATAACGTAGGGTAAATATCCGTGGAGGTGACAGAGCTCGTGGGCACGTTGACTTATTGGCGTATATCGTGGCAGCAGCGGTAACAATTCAGCGAAATTGATTTATGTTAATTCTTAAATTATTGTATTTGCATCCTTATTCTTTTGAAGAGGAAGGAAAAATGTACAAGTTATGTATTAAGCTGGAATATTAACCACTTTTATTGACTTGTTGCGTTCGCTAGAATAGTACGTATCTATATTGTGTTTATTTTATATACATTACATATTTATTACAACAAATATTGTGGTAAAATCAAAATACAATATTTGATTACTAACTACTAAAATAACTTTTATTGTAACTATTTTTCCTTTGAGCAGCTTCTATGTAGCCGTCAGACTAGTCTTTACACAAATAGATACCTACCTAAAGATATCGGAGTATGAAGTCTAGTACAATCCTTTGCATAGGCGAACATTATTGAATTGCTGTTCCCGACATCTGACAATAGGTAGTCGAATATAATCTGTTTACTGAGATCCATTGTGTATAGCACTTGCTAGCAGGTGTGTTTATTTATATATGTGTGTGTGTGATGTGAAGTAATCGGCGGTCGAGGTTCAAGGCGGCGCGGCGCGGGCGCCGGTGCGGTGTGGGCGAGGTGCGCTCTGCTTACACACTAAATGCACTTGACAACGTGAAACACGTCGCATTACACGTCGGCTCGTACTAGCACCCGGTAAATATGTTAAGAGGTGCGCGTGCGCCGTGTGGGTGCTTACACATCATTTATGTTTTACGCTTTAATTACGTTAGCCGAATGGGGAATGCGTTTCCACATATTCATTTGTTTGTTATTGGGGAACTGTGAATGCAAGTGGAGGAACTATTATTATGGCTTTGTTACAGAACGATCACGCATGGTGAACTCTATCAAATTATATAGCGGGGCGCCAGCGCATTGTCAAACGAATTTAATATTAAGGTGCTTATGGGTCTAAGTATTCACTTATAATACAAATGTGGATAATCGCCATTTTTGTAGGACAATCGCAAAAGTATCCATTAATGTTTAAAACGAAGTGAATAATAAATATCGTTGTTTAAAAGCTACATCAACTTGCACTATTGATCAACCTTTTTGTGCAAAATGGCTTGTGTTAGGTTGCGATTCCCAACTGTCAAGCAAGTTGCCCGGGTTCAATTCCCAGGGGCCAGCGCAATGGTCCACTGCAGGCCAGTTCGGAGCAGGTACGGGGTGGTTTTTAAATTTTAAGTGTCTCCCTCTCGACCCACCCCAGAGCGGGGAAAATCATTTCATGGATACGCCGTCAAAAAAAGAGTAGTCAAAAGTTAAAAATATGAACCCAGTCTCCATCCATGTAGCAGTTGGAGATCTTTACAAATCGGACCTTAGAGTCACCGCATTTAATTTTTTGTCAGCAAAAATAAAATTTCTAAAAAGGTACATTTACTCAAAGATATCACAGAATAAGTCACAATGATATTAGCGTTTAACGTTATATTTGAGATGGTTAATGCTAAAATTATTCTACCGCTAGTCTACCGTTCAAGTATCTTGGGTTAGTGTAGTATAACACCTCCATATCAAAAACTTTTTCGGGTTTAATTATAAGGTGGTCATGGCTTTTCGATTGGTATGGGCTTTAAAGTGCCACAAGGATAAGGACGTTTTGAGCATTGTCCTTTGTCGAACCGAATATCGAGCCGAGCCAAGCAAAGAGCCAAACACTGGTATGAACATTATCAAGAGCACTCTACCGAACGTTTTCGTCGATGCTCGTCATAAATATTCATTCGTTAGAATTTTCGCCAGCGCTTGATAGAATGCTCGCCAGAACGTGTGATAAAATGCTTGCTAAAGCGCTCTCAATGTTTTCTGTAATAAAACATTTGTAGGAATGGTCATTTAGTGGAATGCACGAATAGTTCACCAAATCCTCTACATATTTACCTAAAACTGAGAATGCTACCGTCATGCAATAATTAAATTGTACCTTCAAACTTCAGCATGCTAAAACAGAACAAAATGTTTCCCGCTTCGCTTTGAGTCTCCGAGTGGTGTACTGCCGGTACTTGGTCGTCACTAGTTCACGAACTAAATGTTAGACAACACTCATGTTAACTAATTGTTTTCAATGCTTTGTCAGTGGAGTTGGCAGTTGTGTCGGGGACGAACTGCACTACACTATTGTTCGCGCAAGTTGTACTAAATAGTCTAAATAGTTAACATAAAGTAATATCGTTCTATGTAGTGTATAGAAATGCTAGTGACATGATAATTGTAACGAAGGGTTTTATTGTAACCTTTGATAAATCTACAAACGTTAAGACGAACGGAGACGTGACATTAATTGTCAATTGCTTCATGAAGTCGACAAGCTGAAAGAAGTCTATCATTCTTCCTGTGCCCTAATCCTTATTAAATCTCTATAACCCTAATCTCCAAAAGGCTGGCAATGCACTCGTAATTATTCTTGTGTTGCGGGCATCATCATCTAGTTTGGCTTTTTATAAGATATAATAGTACCTAAGGCATTGCTGCTTGCCTTAGAGGTTTCGAGGAGGGAAGAATATGAAATACAATACTTAATTTTATCACATTTAACGTAAGAATTGCTTTGTACATGGAAAGCTGAAAGTATTGTTCAGTTACTCAACATTCCTGTATTTTCTATTGTATGTTCTATAGTTCAGGTTGCACTGTGCTTGGTCTTACAATGCACTCATATTGTTTTTTTCTTGTAATATGATTACAAAGCAACACTTCAATCTAATTATCTGTATTTACTATCTCAATAATATTTAAGAACAAAATTATTTCTTCATTATGTGAATAATATCAGCACGTCGATTCTATAAAATTTGTTTGATTTTGAATCGTGTTCGAGTGCGAAGTGAGCGTCGAAGTGACGGGGAAATTAAATTTTAGAATGCCACTTTTAACGTCATTTTATACTTTATCTTTTAAAATGATGCTGTCAATTTAGTTCAACTCGCAAGTGTAGTGCTAGTGTACTACTACTCACGGGGGATTCAGATTCGAAGTTTAGAATGAAGTCTTACAGAATCACACTGCAGTACACATACATACCTTTATTAACACATATAAATATAATAATGTAGATATTTAGTCAGTTTTATAAGCCCACCCATTCACATTCGATGTGTTGTTTTGACTTTTTTAACGTATTCTAATAAGGTAAGATAAGATAGTTTTCTGATAAGATTGTAAGTTTGCGATAGGTGTTTGGGATTATGGATTAGAAAATATGAAGATGTCAAAGCTGTTATTGGCAGGCCGCGTCTCTTTACTCGCGCCGTGATTAGCATGTGCTGATTATTTCATAGGCACGAGTGTCATCTTAAGAGAGACGACACGATCGTTAATGTAGCGATAGCAACGCAGCTGCTAAATATAGAAAACCTGTATCGGTCTGTATGACGACGATAACGATTTGCCACGTAACTAAGTCGCGCGTACTTACAAAGCGGCGGACACATTACAATAATTTAACATAATCGTATAAAATAATCGTAGCACCAAACCAAACAGATACGTCTCTGTTTTGGTTAAAGAAACCGGTTTATTGTCAGCTGTGTTTATATCATATGTATAGGCTTATGGTTTATATACCTATGTTACACTAGCTCTTACCCGCGACTCCGTTCGCGTGGAATAGTGACCTCCTACAGATTTTTGGTATAAAAACTATGTCCTATGTCCTTTCTCAAGTGGAACTTGAGACTTGGAAAGTAAAACTATGCCTGTACCAAATTTCACAGAAATCAGTTTAGTAGTTTAGGCGTGAAGAAAAGACAGGCAGACAGACAGAGTTACTTTCGCATTTATAATATTAGTTTGGATATTTGTATCCGCGCGCCGACCAGACAGAAGCTTTGGCTGTTTCCGCAGACTCGTTCTTGGCCCCACAATATATAAATTTATGTGCATTCATTGCTGGCCGGGCAAGTTGGGGAGGGTGAGCGCTGATTGTGAGTCAGCAATCGATGGTGTGCGCTCCAAAGGCTGACTGTACACAAGCCGGGATATGACACAGGCGCGCTTCAATGTACGTATGTGGGAGCCGTGTCACGTGCAGGCGGTAGGAAACAATGCTCCGGTACTCTGTGCGTTGTTCGGGTCAAAATAAATGTAAGCATACTTACACGTTCGACTCGCTATTGTGAACAGGTACCTACCTAATATGTTATTAACTCAGAGTTTTTTGTTGGATTTCACTGTATCTTAACTGCCTCGTATATTCGAATCAAGTTGATTGAAAACAAATTCAGCTGACGAACCTTACAAATTAATGTTATTTATTAACAACGTCAGTTTTTTTAGTATTCCTCTATTTAAGGGTTATTCTATAATTACAAACCTTCCTCTTCAATCACTCTATATTCTATAAAAAAACTCTGAGTTGACAGAGAATAATTTTGTTTTTATTTATAGTATACTAAGCACAGTAACGAGACATTAAGCAAAGGCAAAAGTAAGCCAATTATAAATCCTCGCGTTTAGTTTTTTTAATTACAGACTTTAGTTGAAAAATTACGATAATACCATATATGTGACATTTTGTTTCGAGACAAATAATTATAATATCTATTTAAGTAGTAAGCTTTCTATTCATCAAGTTACTCTAGCCTTATGACGCAATGAAAGGACTCTGTCTTTCTTAACAACATACCTTAATACAACCAAAACAATTCTTAGAACGTATTTATAAGTAACTACATGTATATGTACGCACCTACCTATGTGTTATAACCAATTATCTGCCATCACTAACCGAGTTTTTGTCGGATGTAATTTGAGAATTAATCTTGTCTAATTGGGATGTGTATGTAAACAATACACATAATTGTATAGTAATAGTTTTTATGTAGGTGTGTAAAAAATAAGGTCCTATTAATAAAATATTAAACAGACCATGTTCTGTATTTGGATCAACGGATGATTTAGATTTATTTTTTTCGAATTCTTAATATAAATATTTAAAAATAAAATTGCATATAATATATAACCTCATTGTTAAAACTTATTCGATATTTATAGATAGAAGTATGCAATACGATTTGATGCAAACACATGACGACGTCATAAGTTTAAAAGTGAATATGTTTTACAATAATTAAATAATATATATATATGTATTAGTATTGACTAGATGTAAGCTTGTGCATTTAAGTAATGTATATATTCGATATTTCATTCGTCGTCGTCTCGTTTGTGTATTAGGTACACAGATAAAAATTAATTCATATGTTAATAAAAGTGAAATCTAAAAATAACAACAGCTTTATAAGTCGTATTGGCAGTGAGGTAGGCGTAGGATTTTGTAGAGCTTTATGAAAATACAATCGCTACCCCCCATTCACACAGGCAGGCAAGACAGGTTACGCTAGGTATAAGCGAACGTAGTTTTCAGTGCGAAAGTAAAACGTCGTAACATCATTATTACATTTCAGTAGCTTATATGTAGGATAGCCATGTTTCGGGCCGAATAGGCTGCCTCGACCGGAGTGACTCCACAGCCTCACAGAAAACCGGAGTGAAGCAAAACTTACGTTGTGTTTCGCCGTGTGAGTGTGGCTACCGTACAGCCAATACTTCCGCCCCCCAAATCCCCTATCCCTAAATCCCTAATAAACCACAAGAGGCCGCCAACGCACTTGTGTCAACTGCTTCGGTACTACGAGTGTCCATGGGCGGCGCTGATTACTTACCATCAGGTAATCCTTCTGCTCGTTTGCTGACATCTGACATAAACACACTGTAGCGCTTGAAACAAAAAGTTTTACAAATGCTAAAGTTGAACCGTGAAAATGTGAATCAGGCGCCTAATTACCCACCTATGTATGTATATCATGCAGTACTCTACAAGCTCTGCATTTTGTATGAAGTGGTACGTTGGACCAGTAATGCCATTTTGTTTCGTGTGGTTATCACCACAGTATTCGTGAGGTACCGCTCACGAATAATAAGTACACCCTCGGGGCCACCCCCCTTGTTCCGCGCTGCACACCGACAGACTGCGCGGCTGTGTGTGTGAGCCACCCGCTGCTTACTTCAGCTGGACTCAATATTTTAGGCGGATTATAGCGTAATACTTTTCTAACGATCACAAATAATACAAGGTAGTTTAGGAAAATTAGTATGTGCTTAACTAAAAATATATGTTCGATATTGTTTAGGTATCATTTGACATTTGAATGGATTGTCCGTTCTCTAAACAAAACAGCATTGATATTTTTTAAATTCTTTTTACGTTAATGTCTCATCAACACTATTTTGTTGTCTGTTAACCTCTATAGGTACGTACCTACCTACTTAACAACTGGAATAGATTTGTTCAGAAACTGAGCAGTAGTAACTAGTAAGTCCACGGCGCTTGGCCCCCCTGCCTGGAAGTATCTGTGTGTGTGTCACGCCTGTATAAGACTCTACAATCGCTACAATCTCCTCGTTCTTTGTAAATCTCCAGTAAAGCCAGGCGGTGGGATTTACTTTTGAAGTTTGTATATAATATAAGTAGCAGTGTTGTGGAGATGACACTAAAAATTAAATTGAATTTGATAGCAATGAAGTAGGACTTCTGCCTGCGTTTGTACATATGTATGTAAGTAGCTGACTGAAGGAGGCGCGCTATACCGCCGCGCCGGGCGCCGGGCGCCGGTCGCCGCCCCGAGACGTGCCGTCGCCGGCGTTCGGGGGATCGCCCGGTGTCGGCGACGTCTTCGCTATGTTTATTGACTTAATCGGTTATGTACACTAGCTTTCCTTATTGGATTGAGTTTACTGTAGGCTTACACCCATCCACGAGTTTAAGTGCCTACTATTAACAAATAAACAGGATACTTGAGAGAAGGTACTGTATATTCGGAAATGAACATTTTTAATAATTTGACATTTCGCATCAGTTTATTTTCATCATCCTAGACACGTACAGAAAGTAATGAGGGACGTGTTATCTCAGACTGGATGCTACAGCTCTTCACACACTCACCAGCATTTCGAACCGATTTCAAATATATATATATTCTTAGTTTAGAGCTGTATGTAGGTATATACTATTGGCTAAATCTTGATTCATGCATATTTTTTGTTATTAATTCAATGGACAGTAGGCTATTGACACCGTGATAGGCTTTCGTGGAAGTATCAGTGACGGCGGGCGGCAGGCGGCCCAGTGACCCACTAGGGCTGGGGCCACAGGCCGACAGGGGGAACACCCTCGGGCCCTCGCGTGTCACAACACGTCGGTCGTCACAGTAAATCCAGTGTTGAATATTTGCGTTGCACTCATTACGTACGATTTATTTCAATACAGTTTAACAAAATGTTATTTTTATTCGGTTTTTCTTCAAAGTCGTTTGTAGTTTAAAACCTAAAAAGGTTACCTTATTTTAAAGTAAGTAAAGTTAAAAAAATAAGATCTTATGGACGACGAGCATTTAACACATTTCCTTTTTTTAACATAATTATGATGTCATTTAATATAATTTATATTTTAAGTAATTATTACGAGCAAATAAAGTTAGATTTTGTCGTCACAGACACGTTCGTGTAGGAATTGAGCAAAACTTAGTTCGTGCCTGCGCTTAATTAATGTGAAAAGTAACAATTTGAATGGCCTTGCTCCAGTGCACATAATTATCACACCAATGAAGCGAGCTATGAGTTCTAAATATAAGTACAATACTCCAGACTGCACGGGCGCAGGCTCACAGCTGAACATAATTTCCGTTTGGAGAAAGCTATACTTATTCTCATATCCGGAGTTTCATTCGATTATTTTGTTCGATCAGCGGCAGCCTGCACTCTTTATAATGAGATTATGCATTATAACTGTTTTCTGATTTGTTTAGCGGTGTCAAGAACGATTGCAGAACACGAAATCTGCTTTACGGCAATCATATTTAATTTGACTCTGAAATTGAGCCGATAATTGGCAATCATAGGGTTATTTTGCCATGGGTAAAGTCGTATGTCAAACACGGATGCAGTGTAAAGAAATTTTCGATTAAAGTTAGGTATATTAAATTAATTGAAATGCAAATGTTAATTTTTGTCATGAATAGCTCTAGTACCTTCAAGTCACAACAGAAATCTTATGGGCAGCGTGACACACATACTCTGAAGTTAGACTTTTTCATAATAATTCACGTGAGCAGCAATATTTGGATAAATTTCGTATGTATAAAAATCTATGCAAAGTCACAGTAATCTGATGATAATGCCAGTGAGGCGGGCTCTGCATTGTGAAACGTGACCGCCATTGGTTGTTAGCGCGCTTTCGTCACATTTAGCACCTTTGGTCGACGGCTACTTTGCAGGAGCGCTGGCTGTATGTCGAAGTTCACTTACTTCTTAAATGCAGCAGGGATTAACGCAGCTGATTTGGCGAGAGTGTTGTCATACCAACACATAATATACACTACAATTTTGGCCTGTCATTAGATTTCAGGTTTCAATTTAAGTACTACCTCATTACTATATCTGTATCCATCTTTTTATATCATATAATACAAACTGCAAAATGAAAAATTACAGAAGAAACAGCTACATTCTTGCAACTGCTTATTTTAGATTTTGGCACTAACAACGCCTGTATTTTTCACGTAGCGACTGGTTTAAGGTACATTCGGAAGAGACGACGACGTTTACAGTTCTAAACAACATATACACTATGTACAACACGATGCACTGCGTTCAGTGATACACAACACGTCACACTTCAGTTCTTTACAGCATGCTACGCTACTGCTACACAATTTGCTACGCTAGTACTACGCTGTATGTGTACTTACTCTTCTTGTTTCACCAGACACTACACAACATGCTACAATGTGCTTGACACTATGTTACACAGCATGCAACGTTAGATACTACAGAACACTTTACACAAGGTATTTGTGTAGTGTGGTGTTCACACTTTACATGCTACGATAATACTACGCAACTTGCTACGCCAGATGGTATAAAACATGCTACGCAAGTACTTGTACTTCACGCTAAGCCAGGTACCATGCCAAGTACTACACAGTACACTACGTTATATACAACACGCTCCACAATGTTTTACACAAAATGTTACGCTCCCACTACACATGCTACGCCGCGTGCTACACAGTACGCTACGCCGTTACTACAGAACACGTTAAGTACTACACATCATGCTATGCCAAGTCTTATTAAATCCTATAGGTTTTAATGGTTTCCGCTCTTGAGTTTTTAGTGGCCACTATCAATTTGTTTGTATTGTCGAATCGCGCCAGTCTTGAAAATAATATATTAGGATAGGTACTACAGTGAAACCTTAAATGCTTTTTATTTATATTCTTTACCGATGCTTATAGTAGGAGATCAATTGAATATCGCTAAGAAACCTCATAAAATTAACTGCAACATGATTGTTATATATGCACAGATTTTAAATATTTCATTGTGATTTGGTGCTTGTAATTGGCAATGATGAAAGTGATTTATTCTGTCCGTTTGTGTATAGTAATCGATAGTGTAGTGGTGCAGACATAATAAGTGATCTATTCTGAGGGATAGGATAAAAGTAGGTCGAGGGTTGTGCTATGTCTGAACGGACCCTGAATTATTTTATAACTACGTAATGTATGCGTGAAATTGTAAACACAGAACACAAGCCGTGTAGTAATTGCAGTCCCGACCAGACGCCTGCTGAGTGCTCACACTGACGTCCTCGTTAGCTCGCCATTAATTAATGTAATCAAACAATTATTAATGCTCACTCAGCCTCACTGCACTACTGTTACAACTTACTAAAGACTTTTAATGCTCCTGACGTTTAATGTGCTTGCTGCTGTCACATACCTACACCATTCATTTGTT
Organism: Spodoptera exigua; assembly: GCA_902829305.4. Taxonomy (NCBI): domain Eukaryota; kingdom Metazoa; phylum Arthropoda; class Insecta; order Lepidoptera; family Noctuidae; genus Spodoptera; species Spodoptera exigua. The sequence goes on along the minus strand of LR824601.2, from coordinate 15,416,187 downwards.
TTACAGTTAGACCATTGTATAAATGTAAGTATTATGCAAATGATGCATGAATACTATTTGCGTTTCTTTCAGAATACGAATATAATTCAAAAATATTAGCTAGGTATTAGAAAAGTGAGGTCTGCCAAAAGTTATTTTCTTGGTGGTTGGTATGTCGTGGACATGGAGGTCCACGTAAGACTGTTTATCTCATAACAATTTCTTGTAATTCATCATAGTATGAGAGGCGACGGCAGGCTAGTACGGAGGAAGTGGGATCCGATCAAGTCACGAGTTTATGCACCTTGCGCCTAACACCCGTTCGTACCACTCATTTGTCTCTGCTGTTGCTGGGATCGAAGAAAACTACGTGAAACCTATTTGAGAAGTTGGACACATAGTACCGTTTTGTATACTTACATTGAATTTTTTAAATACGTTAGCTCAGTTTACGCCAGTACGTCGTTCGATCGGCAGCCAACACCAACACATATGCATAATCCTGAAATTATTCTAGCTCGTACGAGCATTATTTTTATTGTTAAAATTGAGATTCCGCACTGCGTCGCAGCAATGGCCGAGAATGTATTATTGACCGTTGTAAATCCGATTTGTGACAATTTCTATAAGTAAATGTTGATTCGGCTGCTGAGTATGTATAAATATAAATCGTGTCGATGTATCAAACCCGATAATTGATTTTAAGTGATGAATGCTGCAGTAAATAAAATAGTATTAAACGTTTAATATAAATGCAGGCTGCATTAAAGTAAAACTATCAAAGGTACGTTTGCTTTAATAATTGTTTCCTGGAAAATAATTTTGGTTAAAGTTCTGAAGTAATTACAAAGCTTAGTGTCCGGGAGGTCGAACTTCTACTTGGCTATAAATAAATATCATTTTATACACCGCTATATACCCCGCTTTTAATTTTCGCATTCACATTGAGATGTTAAGAGTAATGAATGGCACACGAGTGATGACTGTCATTGTGTGCAGTATGGTGACGTTGTATGTGTATGTGTGTGTCAGTTGGACCTCTGCTTGTATATGTTAATTTGTGCTACTACATGTGTCTTTATATTGTTTTTTGTTCTTTAAACATCTGCATTGATTGCGAAAGCTGAAAGTTTATTTATGTCCGTTTTGTGAGCATCGGAGTGTGCACGACGAATGTGGATCATGACCGATTTAGCACGAACTAGTCAAAAGGCGTGAAGACACAATGTTGCGACGCGGAGGCTGAGAGTGTGGCGTGCTGCACAGGTTTTGCGTTCCAGCGTGCTCAATGTATCCAGGGGACAGTGGCCTACGTCGACGTCACGACACCACGCCAGTCTCGAATAATAACATTCCGACTCTTACATATTCTGGAAACTCGTCGATAAATAGTTCATTGGATAGTTAGATTTGCCGAAATGTAGTCCGAGCAGTTCTCCATGGGCCATGGTGAGCCGTGGACAGTAGTGTGCTCATTAGCATCAGTCCCGTTGACAGAACAGGGTATATATATAGCATCGTTTGTCATGCGCTCTACCGCTTATATTATGTTTCAATACATGAAGTATTTATAGAGTGTTCTTGGTATGTTTGAGTGACTTCCGCGACTCCTGCCGACACTGCCGCCGAAAATAGTCTCAACTTTATTTAATTACGAGCGTCGAACTGCTAATTAAGTAGACTTCATACTTTTGTTTCACGATTCAGAAAGTAATTTAATTTATTTATGTTGTACAAGTACGTACACACATGCACTAACTGAAGACGCAAAATTGTGTAAATTATAAACAGTTGTATTGTATTAACTATAAAAGTAAACTCTCACGTGGAATAAGTCCTATAGAGCGTTAGTGAACCTGACATTCGGTTTGATACCACCACGGAGTGAGCAGTGACATTTTAAAATAACGTGACAGCATTGCAGGAGTAGCACGTTTTACGCGGTCGCATGGCCGCGCTCGCGTCTCCATGGCAGCTGTGCGCTGTGGGGTGAATCTTGATAGGCTATGGCGATAGGCGACTTTTCTTGGTTGGCTTTTTACACTGATACATACTCTGAAAAATCGTGACGAATGAAGCGTGATGCTCGGGTGTAGGTACAGTGCCGAGAGCTAGTCTAATGCAATAGTGTCGTCCGGTCCGGGTCACCAGTGACGGTAGCGCCTGTGATTGGATTACTTGCACGCTGTGCCGGACGTCCTCACCGCGACTCAATTTGGCTGATGCGATCAACGCATCGGCGTGGATAACCTGAAGCTGTGGTAGCTATAAATTGCTGTCCTTTAACTAAAAACAACACAAAATAATATTTAATTCTGTACCCCATATTTCAATTATTTTATCGGACGACTCATTGCAAACAAACAAAGCAACGCTTTGACACACACACTGACGTACTCCTGATTATTACAATATATTTAACAATAACGTACTTAGTCGTATTATTGTCGTTACGTTATTAGTTTAAATATTAACACACGGAGGCGACAATCCGCACCCGGCCATATTCGTCCTTGGAAGCCGTATCCTCCTTCTGCGATACAGTCACGGTCTCAAAGAAGGAAGCGGGACGCGTGAGCAAAAGGCCGTACACCCCAGTCACAGTAGGCAACACTTTAGACATTGGGAATCGCAAGATAAGGGTCAGACCCGAGCGGAACACTCTGCGCCGCGGATGCGGTCCACCAGGGCTGATGTCCAGTTTGTAGGTATAAACGGAATGATGTACAGCGGCTTGTATTGGCGTTGGAGAAGGCATGGGGTGGTTTTTAGTCAGTAAGAGTCTAACACTTCCTCTCGCCTTGTACTTAAGAGGCAGGGCAGGAAGAGTTATTTGATAATATCCCCATTGACAAAAATTTCACTGTATTCACTTTTATACGTAATGTATACTTAATACTAGAGTTTATTTACTTGAACGCGCCCACCACCGAAAATTGGGTAGGTATTGTATAAAATTAAATAATTATAATTTTTGCACAGAAAGTTAATCGCCTATGTACCAACATAATATAGCATAACGTTACAACTTCCAATCTTCTAAGGCTATGTGGTAGGTATAGGAGCACATAAATATAATATTATACATTTAACTGGAAGTGAAGATAAATTTTGTTTTTACTAGCATTTTATTGGAGCGCATAATTTAAGAACGTATGACATGTATAAAAGAGAGCCAAGTCGTTTCCAGTCGTACACCGGCGAGTACCTTGTAAATCTTATACCTATAGGCTCGGACACAAACAGAGGAATTAACTGTAATTCACGTTGGCGAACTTTTTTATGGAAAGTTCTGAAAAAGAGCAGACGGATTACTTGATGGTAAGCAATCGATGCTGCCCAACGTCCCCGATCAACACCAAAAGAGGTAAGATCGCGTTGCTAGCACTTTGGTAATCAGGGTTTTTAATGTCCAAGGGTCGTGGAGGAATGAAGCGGTAAGGATTCGGTACCCTCATTCACACGGTGAAACATAACGCTGTGTTTTTTGTGAGGCCGTGGTATCAATCCGGACGAGCCAAGCTTGGCTCTACCACACTTATAGGTAGTAGTCTAGTACAGATTACTCGTATGTACATTACCAGGGCTTTTGTTTCACTCAACTATAATGTACTATAAGCTATTGTGCTGTATCGATTAATTAATAATGCATCCTTTTAATGGTGTGGCATTTTAAGGATTGATGTCAATTATGAAAACGATAAACGTTGCCCACAAAAGGCTGATGTTTTACATGATGTTAAATTAAGATTGCGGCCTCCCGCTGCGCGCGCCTAGCGAGTTTTTCTACGTACGTTATAAGTAGGTACATACTAATAGGCCCGTTCAATTTTATGTTCATACTAGCAAAAAAATTTACTTACATTTTTTCGACTCCTAATTATTATTTCATTATAAACAATTTTCGACCTTGTTCTAAGAGTCCACAAAGCTCTTTATTGATATTGATTTCACTGAAAATTTATTGTACTTTGAAATGATCTAAATTGTAATTACTCTGTCTATTTATAAACTATACCGATTACTAAATCACTACATAGTACAAAACAAAGTTTCTTTCTCTATCGCTTGTGGAAGGTTTTATTTGTATCATAATATACATTAAAAGTGCAAAAATTCAGTATCAGAATTGCACCCGTGCCAAGCTGGGTGGGTCACTAGTATAAATACATAATCTAATATTTTTATTGCAAGCTGACTGTGGCCATACGCTTCTAATTTATTTTATATTACTAATTTAATCAAATAAATAAAACAGTGATTAATAAAACAATATAATATGGAGCCATTAGATCTTACTGTAAAGGCTTAGGTGTCTTCAAGGCTAGAGTGAATAGGCTCTTAATAAACTCGTGCGCCTTACCATCAACGATTGCATTACTGCTTACCATCAGGTGGGATCGCAGTCAAGCACTAGTTTATTGCAAGTAAAAAAAAAAACGTTTCATATACAAGTGGAAGCAGAACTAGCAACATACAAAATACAATACATAAACGTAGGAACATATTATTGCAGTATCGATCGAGTGGGGAGAACAAAACGGTGGCCCTGCGGTCACATCAAACTTTTACGATATACTTTTTGCAAAATGTTTTAGTAGACTTGAAAGCAAAACAAAAATATGCGACGCTTATCGTTGTCCGCATTCGAGCGGTCCACACAATAACTGAACTCGTGCCGTAGTCCCTGGCTCGCCAGGAATCGATATGGTTATTGACAACTCAGACTGCTATTGTAGTGAGCCGATGATGTGCCTCGCTGCGGTCCATTGTATTCTGAACGAGTGAACTTGTCAGGGAGCCGCCTTGTGTCAGGCTACTGGACGAGTTAGTATCAGATTTCCATTTCAACCTCGTTTCAGGACTTCACTAATGCAAGCACATATTTTAGAAACTGGAAATGTTTGTTTGTTAATAATAATGTGCTATAGTTCGACATTTATAGCTGAGTTACGACAACTATTAGTGGTGTTACGGCTGTTGCAAGTAACGTATTACACCGCATCCTCGTAAATGCCGAATTTGTTCAGAGTTGGCTCGAAACTCAAATATAACTTTAAAATACTTAGCTTCTGATTGTACCGCAACGTATAACCCATAGATACTGATATTTATAAACGTGGAATTCATTCTGTCTGACTGTATGACTACTCTTTACGCCTCAACCACTGAATCAATTTGGATGAAATTTTGCTCAGATATATAGTTTGGAACCCACGTTACGCATACGGAAAATCTATATCGATCGGGCCCGTCGCGACATATTAGATATTACAAATGATGCAACGATTTCTTTTTCTCAGAATTTATATGACGTAGAAATGAAGCTACTTAGATAAATTATATTTGGTCTTTACGTATGAAATTGTCGTTTATGAAATCGTGAACTTTAAAGTGTATATATTTCTTGATCTTTGGATTGACTAGGAATCGTGGAATCAAATTAACAAAAAAGTATTAGGTATAGAAATAGAAATAGAAGAATCCCTATGCGTTATACAATGTAGGAAAAATATTTTGTTATTTCGTTAAAAAGTAATTGCCCTACAGTAAAATGCATGTTTTGATTCATTTTCAGTGTTCGGTCAAAATCATAGGTTGAAATTTCGTGCTGTTAGGATGGTATTGCACCATACGCTATGTTTTACTGACAAAATATGTGATTTTCGTAATTTTTTGGAACATGACTCCTCAGAAATTAATATTTATTATAATATGTATTAGTGGATTCGTTTAAATAATCAATAATAGTTAAAGGGTGCTTCGACAAACCATCATTTACGATGGTTTGTGGAAGTCTATTTTTTCTATTTCGATTTTTTTCATTTTTAAACGAGTACATTTACCTGACTAAAACGTGGCACATAATTCTTACTGGTTTTTCAAACATTGTTAATCGGATCCTTAGTATGACAATTAGGGATTTAAATGTAGTTTAATGTGTGTTTTTGTGATCGCCATGCTGATTTTATATTCTTGTTAACTTGTAATGTTTACAAAGCTTTGATACTGAAGCGTATTGAATTAACGGTGTCGTTAGTTAGAGTAAACCTTGCTTCGTGTTGTATCAGTCTGGTGTAAGCAAGCTGTGTGTTAAGTAGCGCTTGCAGCTCGCAGCCGCAGCTTCAGCGCCAGTTCACAGGCCGCCGCCGGCTCCGCTGGCAACCGTTCAACTGCTCAGATAACTATAAATCTAACAAGACAAACTCGTCCCGCTCATGCGGCAAACCGTCGCTGTCTGCCGCTACGTTTTGTACTGCTATGCACTTGTATTAATTGAATTGGAACCATTGAGACATAGGTGACTACTCTCATAATAAAGACGCTGTTGATGCTGGGGTCAGCAATCTTTTCCTCCATAAAGCGTGCGTCGTCAGTTCATAAGCGATGAATTGACGGCTGTGACTGTACTAGGTGTAGCTATGTCACTATGTGACGTAGTTTTAACGTAGCGTTGGCGTGTTGTTATCATAGATCAGAAAACTTGATAATAATATACGAATAGTGAACGTAGGTAATACCTATCCAGTCCACCAATTTGTGGCTGTAATTTAGTGATGTTACTTAAAAGCGCCTGGCCTTATCAGATTCTCAACAAACATAGAACATTGGACAGCAATTGTCTGATTACTGTTTGTGAACCACTAGAAATAAGTACTTATCAAAATTGGTACCTACATAGCTGCAAAGAAAAAAGGTGTGGGCGGAAAAACTATGAAAAATGAATGGTTGCACTGCACGTACCTGAAAAGTTGTTAAGGCTATGATTACTTTATATCTGTTGATAACAGCCGCAGCAAGTGATAGTAGATATTGACTAACCACACTGCATTCTGACGAGCTTAGTAAGAATGCAGCACTGCTAATAACTGAACACTAATATTTGTTTAGTGGTGTGAACAGGAGTGTGCGTGGGAAGGGCTGCGCTCGCGCCTATCGCCGCGGCTATTATTGTGCACTTTATATTTGCATCGTTTACTCGCAGTCGGCGGGCGGCGCGCGGCGCGCAAGCTGGCGCGTGCCGTCGTCCGCCCGCCCTCACGTCGCGCGTCGCTCAATCAACAACAATCTTTAATTTATTTATTCAACCGACTAACGTTTGTTTTACAAGTCTACTTCTGAATGAAGCCGTGGCGTGGTGTTATCTCTGTATTTGTTACTGTTGCTTCATATGTGACGTATTTACAGATGTGTCGCTGGGTCGTAGCATTGTTCTATGTTTAGTGTGATAGTTTTACACAAAACACAATTGTTATAATATCATCTGCCATCCTTCTATTACTGTTTTGGTGTAGCGATTCACATCTCTGGTCAACTCTTCGTTGACAAGCAAATAATACGAGCTCGAATATAGCGCGACAATACATGTACATTGGCACAATAGTTAAGAATAAAAATGTATTTTAAAAAGGAAAACAGGGATCTTAAAAATAACATTTAGTTACGTATGTGTACGTAAGTGGACTACAGGTTTCTTCATTAAAGAATTAGTAAAGACTTAGAAGAAATGAAGAAAGAACAATGTTTACATGGGGCAGGTATCAGAATTAGAATTCCTAACACTTATCTAAAAGTATTAGCTTGGTAGATACTAGACAGGACAATCGAGTTCGAGCTTGCGTAAAATACTCAGTTGAGTATGTTAAAATAAGTCCTTATGGAGAACGGCTCGAAGATTTAATAAACCTTTAAAACTAGTAAAAGTTTTAAATTGACGAATACCAGGTTATTGAAAAAACAATATTGTTCCATTAATCACTACACAGTATAAAAAAAGTCTTGCTTTACAAGCTTCCTGCGTCCTCTATCTTTGTATCTATATATTCCTGTGTATATTTAAATCGCTAATGGACACCAGTTCAGGAGATGCAACACCAAAATGAAAGATAATATAAAAACAATGTGAGTTTTCTTATAAGTACTTAATACGATTGTCCTCATCAAAATTTTCCTCGCATTAATTTATTTTGATAATTAGATAATTAGAAAGGGTTAAAAAATGTTATACTCTTCTAAATTGTCATGTTCTACGGTTCTGGTTAGAATATACCTAGTGTATATTGCATAACATATATATATATATATATATATATATATATATATAATAATAATATTCGAGTAAAACATATATATATATATATGTATGTTTTACTCGAATATTACACTAACGTCCGCATTCTTATCTGCTTATCTTAATATTCATTACATTCATATTAGGTTGCTCCAAAGACAGGGTGAACTAGAATTTAAATATTTAAATTAATTACTAGATTATGTTTATGTTTAAGTCTTAAAGAACTAGCTTCCACCCATGGCTTGACTCGCGTAGTATTTTAATAAAAAGTAGCTTATGATGTTCTATTCCGGAATGTATCCTATGCCTGTGCCAAATTTCATCCAGATCCATCCAGCCGTTTTGGCGTGATTGAGTAAGAAACATACAAACATCCAAACATCGTTACTTTAGAATTTAGATTTTATGATTGGTGCGGTGGCTAGGCAACTGGCTGCCGTCGCAGGTTCGATTCACGCACGGAACAACTCTTTATGTGATCCACAATTTGTTGTTCCGGATCTGGGTGTCATGTGTATGTGAAATTGTATGTTTGTTTGTATCCGCACCCACGACACAGGAGAAAATCCAACAGTGGGGCAACGTTTTATTTAAAAGATGAAGAATACTATTTTTTGCCAGCGGCGTCGGTCGCTGTACCAGGATAAAAACCGGTACTGCAGCAAAGTTTAGTTTGAACAACTTATCCAAACAACTTTTTCTACTCCATTGTCAGAATCTACTTTAGTTCGGAGGCTAATGTAAGGGACTGAAATTAGTTATTAGTTTGAATCCCAGCGATGTATTATATTTTTCTTTTTACAACCAAATGTATAAATTTTGTCTATCGAATTTAAAAACGACATATTTTCGCAGCAAATAATTATCTATTTATGGGTAAGATGTCAGTAATACTCCTGTAATGCGTCGCTTTTACTTACGAAAAGTAATTCGATGCTGTGTATTTGTTTAATGTTAAAATATATCTTACTGTCTTTGTACAATTAAATATTCATCTTACAGGCAAAGCTTTAAAGTCCAATTTTTAAAATTATTGACATTTTTATGATAACCTTATTTGATGAGCTTGGAGCAAGATAGGTATAATAAGAGGCACTTACTTTGATGACTTCATGCACGCTTCTATTCATGCGGAGGTGAGGTACATCGCCGCCTAACGATGCTCCGTGTAGAAAAGCTGTCAAAGCGGAAAATATCAAGCATAACTGGAAAAGTATGTGATACATATTTGTACTTATAAATTCCCATCCAATTTGTAACCTAACACCTTATTCCCTTAACAAATTTTCCAAGAAAGTATATAACTATATAGGATGATGCATTGATGAATTTATTACTAGCACTAAAATTTATGAATATTTTCAAATACAGTTCGTGTTTTTTTTTCATTAATATTATTATGCCTTTCCTAATAATAAAGCCTAGGGTCGGCGTTAATCCAATTCACAACACAATTGAAGCTCACCATTTCAAGTTTTTATTAACGCGAAACTCTAAATAAATGTTTGTATGATTCCTTATTCGCGTGTTAAATAGAAAAAAGGCGTAACTCAAAAATGAGGTTATTCCAAAATTGAACCTTATTATTGAAGCATAATTTTTAAGATTGAAATACTTTATCTTTTGAGTTAGGTCTCTTTTCTGTTTAACAAGATTGAAACTCAAACGAAAAAGACGCCAAATAGACACGTACATATCTATGTATCCATGTAAGTGTCTATAGTGGGCAAACAAATTTCAATGACACAGAATTATTCCCTGAGTCATTCAATTGAGTGACCATAGATTACTAATTTTTTGTTCACTATCCTTCACTAGGTTTTTCCATTACGTCTTATTAGCGACAAAAACAAATATATTGCTTATACATAGGTAGGTATAACCTACATTAAGCACGTACACATAATGTTAAGTATTTTAAACTTACACAAATTAACTAAATTGACTATTGTTGCGTGAGGAGCAGCGGGTTAGTGGAAGCCATTTGGTGTAAACTTCTGTCCACTTCTCAGAAACAGAGCCTGCAAGAAGGTAACTATTTTATTTATACATACATCTTAAACTTTGCATTTATTCCGATTTGTTATGAAATAATTATAAGAAAGTTAAATAAAAAAACTTTTGGTTTTATACATATTTTCATCACATGACCAAACTTTAAATAACAACACGGAAAACTCTTTGTGTAACTTGTCAATTCAAGTTTTAAATTTGGTCTAATGAATTTCATTTTGAGTTTTTTTGTTGAAAAAACAGTCCCGATAATGGTAAATCTATTTTACTTATATCAGCAAAATAGATATGTATTATGCATCATAGTGTTAAACAGAGTCGCTTTATGTCTATATACATCGCTATCTATGCTTAAATCTTTGAAACAAGGCAACGTATTTTGATGCGATTTTTAATATACAGATACAAGAAGGTTCATATAAATATACGTACCTAGTGGAGAAATTTAGTATTGCACCCGTGCAAAGCTGGGGCGAGTCATTACTTCATAACAAATCATACATAACCATTTACTATGTACTATTACATTATGCAAAATTTTGCTGTAGAAATTAAAAAGCAAATAGATTTTACGTTCAGCATTATATTTTGCTTTAAATAGAAAGTAACAAAGAAAGTCTTACAGTACCTACAGCAGGCTGTATACTGAAATACTCGGAGAATGTTAAACTTAACACCGCTCGATAGATGGCGTTGTACGGTTTCGCCAGCTTTCTGAATCGCGCTATGGTTTCGTTACCGCGAGAGAACTAGGGTTGTCGTGTTTCCATCGGCTTTAAACTCAGCCTCATTGCACTATCGAGGAATGAGTTCACATTTACTACAAGATATGAATACTTTGCTACTCACCTTGAATATAATTTTTGGAAGGGTCGCGAGACTCTCAAGTGTAACCTAGAAATCAAACTAAGGTAGAAATGTAATTTGAAAAACATTGCCTTTAGAGGCAGCAAATTGTCTATTCAGTAATAATATTGTTTATTAATTCTAATGTAGTTATGAATATCGGAGAAAATTTTATTTTATATTTTTCAATGTTATTATCAATTACTAGGAACCAAATTATATTGCGCCGCATAATATTAACCGTATAATATGATGCATTCTGACAATGTATTTCATTATAGTTAATAGACAGGATGTATTTTAAATTCAAATATCGAATAGTGCAAAATAATACTCTGATTGTTATCGTATTAACTGAGCTTATTGATATTGATTCCTTTTTTGAATAAAAATTGAATTCGTTAATTTTATTGACATTGTATTAATACATTTAATTTTTTAAAAGTACTATAAATTATATTAGGTATGTAGGTATATGTTCTCTTTTTAAATGCGCCACCTCTACGTAAGACGGATTTGCCATAATCACCGCATAAGTTCCCACTTGCCACAAGCGGGAACTTTTGCGGGAAACAGAATTCAGGTGAAGCTGGGGCCAGCTTCTAGTTAAAGCCAAGGTAGTTATAACGTGCAGTGTACCTAATTAATTATATCTCATCACTAAAATTTAATACAAAATAAATAAATCTTATGGGTACTTATAAAGAGATTTTTTTTATTTTGTAATCGAATTTAATTTCGACATCGATATCGCATATATGTATAATATCCATTTCGTTAAAAATTAAATATTCCTACAAATTTGATTTTCTTAAAAAAAACTTTTAGAGTATCGCACTAGAAAAGAAAACACCAATAGAACAATTGCAAATACCATTACACAATACTTTAAACAAATAAATAATTTCTTTTTCTTATTTCCGTTGGTTATTTTCCTTTCAGTCGAGGAATGAGTAAACTAAGAAATTACAGATACTTAACTTGGACGGACACTTGAACTTAATTAAAAATATTTAAACGAGTACTGAGATAGTGGCTTGTTGGTTGTGCTCTATAGGAATGTACACTGTGGATCGAGCCAACAGTTTAATTAATGCTTTGTCATTTAAAATTCTTTTAAATAAACATAGGCGTCGCTGTACGGGGTTGTGGGGCCGGCCCGTAGCAGGAAAAGGACCGAGATGGTACTTAGAAAAGACATTTTATAATTCACCCTCATCAACAAGGGCATTGACTATCTTTACTACCTGTGTATAGTAATGCGTGTGCGCATGTACTAGAGATAGTTATAAAAATGCACTTTTATTTAATTACTTGTATGTGCGAGCTCGTTGGTGGCATCCTGTTTACAGCTCGCCGCTCGTAAACCGAGTGAGAGCAGAACTCCCAGTGACGTCACACACCTACGTCACATACAACTGAATGCCCGGCCTTCCACCATACTATGTACGAGTATACATAATTAGACTGTAGTTTGTTTTGGGTTACAATGGGAAGTGGGTAGTTCGCGATAACCAGTCACGATTCACTACGGCCATCTACGAACAATACAATATGTTGAAATTGAAACATCGATTAATATAGGTACAGATGTAGATATATAAACGTATGGATCTTAAAATCTAGGCTAAGCGATGCGAACTATGCGCAATTTAAAACAAGCAACGCAAACTGCAAGAACAGCGCTGACTTCAAGCTGACTACATCTGCACTGAGTTCCAACCACCAGGTGAATGACCTTGGCAGATGAGCATCGCGTTGTCTTATTTCAAAGAGTGTATCTACATAATAATATGTAGGATGCGTAGACCCGTGGTGGTTGAGGGCCCGCAGAACGGGGAGCGCCGAGGGTTGGGGTGGCCCCTATACCGTGCCAACTTCAAGCTATTACCATTCGAGCTCTGTGATAAATTCCGCTATTCGTCGGTTCTAGACCTTCAACAAGAAAGTTTTGTAAAAACTGAGCTTACTTGTGTATGTGATGATATGACGAATATGAACATTAGTGTTTGAGCTGGTATCTTCAAGGCTCCTGTCTGTCGCTGATTATACAAAGTAGCACTAGTAGAGACTACAGCTTTTCTATGCACCTATTGGATTCTGGGAAATGTGTTCTACTAGATCGGAAGAGCGGTCAGCTGAGATTGAAGCCGGATTATCGTATAATACTCATTACATTATACATTGCGTTTTGTTAACCATGCAATATTGATATTGATATGATGCAACCCTGTTTTTTTAATGTTTTTGTTGCTTATAAGCTGAATTTTGAATGTTACACATATTTATGTTCGTTTCAATAAATTCCTAAATTTACAAATCGATAGTTCTTAAATGGTTGTTTTCAGTTACCTATCTAGGTTCCTATTTGTACCTACCTATGTAGTTGTAGATTTAACTTATCTACAAACAAAATAAGTCAATGTTCTATCTCTAGTGATGTCGTAGGAATCGGTCGATATTCAGCGGAGAGGCAATAAGATGACAGCTTTCCGCACGATCTCATGTCATTACCGCAGATTGTCCGCCACTTGATCACTTCAGTGTGTAATTAGCATGTACATAATGTGTATTAAAACTGGATGCGTAGTATTGCGGTTAACAAAATGCGGTTCAATTATTTAGAAGCGTGATAGGATCGTCTTCATTTCCACCTAACTTACTACCTGAGTAAGTTTATCCTCATTTTTGTTTTATGTGATAGATCGGCAAACTGGCAGACGGATAACCTGATGGTAGGAAATCAGCGCCGCTCCTTTACAACCACAACAACAGAGGAGTTATGAGTGTTTTGCCGACCTTTTGGGGATTAGGGATTCGTAGATTTAGGGATTGGGGAAGAGGAAGGATTGGGCCTCTGGTTAGACACACGGCGTAATACAACGCTGTGGTTGTTTCACGACGGTGTTCTGTGATGCCGTGGTATCACTTTGGTCGAGCCGACCGACCGTGCTGAAAAGCATGGCTCTCCCACACTTAAATATAATATTGATTATGTTAGCCTAAAAATTCAGCATGTTGAAGACAAGTTAGTGATATCGTGATCTTTTTGTTCTCAGGTGAGCACCATCTATTAGCTTCAAAGAAAACTTTTTGCCGAGGTAAGTGGCCTCTTGCTCTCAGTTCGGCATCACTCAGTGAAACTGCTGCGGTGTGACCACTTCTCGTGTATACCAGTGCCTTCTAAAGGGCAAAGGTCATTTTTATTATTCGATATACATTTATATTTTGATGTGCCACACTTTGTAACTTCATTTTCTACCTTCTTACCGCCTCAAACGTGACTCCACAGGCCACATCATATCATCATGCTGTAAGTGCCTAAGCAAAGGCCTATTCTCACACGGAGAAGGTTTAAAACATTGATCACCACGCTTGCTCAAGGTAGATTGGCGATTTCAAACTTATAAATAGAAATTATAAGTCCAGGTTTTCTCACGATGTTTTTTCCTTCACCAAGTACACATAACTTGGAAAAAGTCACATTACTGCTTGCCAGGTTTCGTACCCACATTCTCATGTATGAGAAGTGGATGCCTTAAGCTCCGGGCCAATAAGACTCAACTAGGCCCAATTGTTAGTGCAAGATATATAATCTAATAAAACTACGTCGCATTAGTGATATCAGTAGGGGCTATCTGGACGAAACTAGCCTACACCGGTACTTTCTAGGCACACAAGCATCGTCAAACCCCAAATAGCACATCTTAAATAATAACTACGCACCGTCAATAATATTAAATATTACAATGATCGCGCCGATGCCAAGGGCCAAGGTCTCTTATAAAAACAAGAATTTATGAACGAATAAGTTTTATCAATAATTACGTCGGAGAATATTTACTTAATGCTGTTATCTTACGTTGCGATGTGATATTGAGGAGCGTTCAATATTGGATCTTAACATTGCAATAGGATTCACGAAGAATATGTTGATCATTGCTATATGAATATCATACCAAACTTACTAGCTTAATCAGCTATAGCGTGATGTTTTGTAGCCTATAGCACTCAGGAACGTTGTAGCTATTTATCAGTGAAAGAATTTTGGCAATCCGACCAGCGGTTCCAAAGATTACCCCCTACATACAAACTTACAAATTTCATCTCTTTATAATATTAGTATAGATATAAAAAAATATAACCTTACCTGACAATCTGGTTTTCAGCAACTCGGTTTTGATTACAGTCCTTTCACTCTTCAACAGAGAGCCTCAATGACATATGTATTCACAGGGTATATCAAAAGTCTACTTTTTCAGGCTGTTGCTTGAATCGCTGATAAAGCTAATTGGCGGCGACATACGAAATAAAAGCACCTACAACAGGTCAAAAACAAATGACAACTGACAGAATATTTTTGTATTTTGTTTTGGATTGTCGAATATGGATGGAAATAAATTGAATTTCGTTTTTTCGCCTAACCAGTGGATTTCAAAAGGCTCGGCTGACTATTCATGACGGTAAGCTGATGCAAATAAATACAATCTGAAAATATGTCCACATTTTTTCGCACATGAACACTATTCCCTGGTTATTATACTAAGTAACCATTTATTTAATAAATTTCATTCGATTGTAATCGATTACCTAAATACGTATCGCTTAATTCGGTTGCATACAATCACGAACAGTTTTTCACAATCTGTTTATCACATTATCGCTATAAAATGTATATTACGCATTTGATAGTACAATATACTCGTGTTTTTATCTGTTACGATATGAAATGTAAAAAATAGTACATGTTATCTACAATGGGTAGTGAGTCACTGCGCTTGAGTTTGGTCCAGTTAACCAAGTGCTCCTGTCTTGACACCAGTGCGACGCAGTACCACCATACATATATACCATACAACAAGCATCATAAATAAATTTTATCTTACTTATATTATAAATGCGAAAGTTACGATATTTGGATGATTGATTGTTTGTTACTCTATCACGTCAAAACGGCTGGACGGAACTGAATGAAACTTGGCACAGGCATAGGATACACTTCGGAATAGGACATACGCTATTTTTTATCAACATACGACGCGGGCGAATCCGCGGTTGGAAGCTGCGGACATATGTCCATATCTAGTGTATGCATGATAATGGAATATACCCTTAATCATTTTGTCTGAAAGTACTATACTGTCTTACAGGATTTAACGCGCACGTAGCTTTATCTTTATTTCATTTTTGCTTGAATCCCTTAAATCAGTAAAGTATTAACACTCGTATGCAACGCGAATGTTTTAAGTATAATATCGCCTGAAGATGTTGCGAACTACCTACATACTTATTTAAAATCAAACAGCTTGATTCTTAATTACATTTTCGACGTCTCTCGTGAGTTAGTGAGTGAGGTTACCGGAGGTCCAATCCTTCCCCTACTCTAATCCCTGAATCTCCGAATCGGTCGGTCGGCAACGCAGTCATAAGTCCTTTGTTGTGTCCATGAGCGGTGCTGATTGCTTACCATCAGGTAATCCGTCTAATTGTTTGCCAACCTATCACAAAAGAAAAAACCTAACTAACGACCTGAGTTAGGATTTCAGCCATTCAATCAGACTAGTAATTTAGGCCGTAATAAGATGGGACTTATTTGGCCAGTGGCCGGCCAGGTTTTTTGGTGCGAGTGCAAAGATGTATGGCCTGATTCGAAACAGAAGTAGCAACAGAGTACATTGAGTCGAAAAGAGTCTGACAATCGGGTTGTAAAAAATGAGATGACGATTGAAATAAAAGTTGGATAGGTTCTTTCTATATGCTAAACTTGGATAGTTGAATTCTAAAATAAATAAGGAGAAAATAATTCGAATAAAATACAAGCAGGACACTAAGCTTAGCTATGTATAAATATCTAGTCCTCGTGGACGCACGATGAGTATGAGAGTCGCGAAGGCGGGTCGTGCAGGGCAACTCGTAAACATGAGTTTTTGATGTCTTAGTCGGACAACGAAATTTATTTGTTTGGTGCGTAGCTGGAAAAATTTATGAACTACGTACACTACGAGTATACGTAGTTCATAAATTTTTCCATACAACCTTTTACAACAGAATACTAGACCAACAATTATGCCATGGTGTTTTGTTGTACGTTGTGACCGTTTTGCACTAAACTCAATTTTTATTTTACGTAAAATAGATTTTAGTATTCGCACTATCCAGAATATGGATGAATTCTAAAATTGTATTCTTTCGTGGAAATGTATTCACCTTTTTCGTTTATGATCCAAACGTAGTGCCTCGATGCGATCCGGTCCCATCGTAGCGTTGGGTACGTCAGTAGAGAGCACTTGAGTGTTGTGTATGCGTTAGGTGCGCAAGCGCTGAGCGCCGGTCACGGGACGGCGCAAACGTCGTAAGTATTTATAATCGGGTCGGTGAGCCATTCACAGCAAGCGACGGATGGCGGCCGCCACGGAGGCGCGCTGACCACCGCGCACTGTTGGATTGCAGCCATCGAAGACAACGATTGAGTGCGCTACCGCGCTTCGTTACACGTCCTCTGATTGAGCTCTGCTTCACTTTTCATTCATATTTTGAGTACGACATCTGATCAATGGAATTATGGGCCATAAAGAGCGCGTAGTGATAGTGCAGGCTGAACATCTTGCCAGCGCACCTTGATTGCTAAGGCGGCTGCGAATATAGCGTTTCGTAGACCGACATACTATCAACAAATAATGTATTATGTTTACATACATATGTGCTCTATTTGTAACTGCCATTAGCTACGATTCCGGTGTGCGTCGAATACCGACGGCCGAATGCCGAAGAAAAATAGGCCGGGACTCAGTCGACAATGATCCAGACGGGCCGCCCCACGTATTTCTTATGTGGCTCCGTGGCAGGTTGGCGGTGCGCCAATCATGTCTCAACTGATTGATTCTACTAACACGTATTACCAATAATGTTACTGCACGGTTCAGAATGTATGAGCGGCCCGCAGCCGGCTACCGTGATAAAGCCTGCTTAAGATCAATATGAAGACAATACCTGCGACTGGTGGTTAGAAAGGTCCTTTTAAAATCCGAAAGATTTTATTTAAGTTCCATGCTTTGCAGTAGGAAAACAAAAAATGTGTAGTCACGACTGAGGAGATGGCTGGCACAGTCGGCGTTGTCAAAACAACAGTATATACTAGTTTGTAGTAGGTGGGTTGATAGCGGTTGTCGGCGGATGGCGGCAGCAGGCAGCGGCTCGCACCAGTAACCGTTTAGAAGGAGTTCACACACGTGATAGCAGTGCCGCAATCAAACGCGTCACAGGAACTGTCCATTAGTTATTATTGCGTCTGTTGTTCTCTCGTTTGCCATGTTGTGGCTGACGTCCTAATTGTGTGACAGGATAGTAGCCCGCTGTACTTCTTATTACCAACACAGTACATACAAACAATCTGTCCAAATTTCGCATTAACGTATTCCTCAAGTATCAATAAATTGTACTCATAATCTGTTGTTTGAGAATTGATATTGACGTTTTAAGAATGTTTGGTACGTATTGAGTATCTATACCAGAGGCTATCTTAAACGCCCCATCTCCATTTCCCCCAATTCTCAAATCTCAACCACCAAGAGGCGAACTACTTGCAACTCAGTGTGCAAGCGATCTGGCTGTTTGTTAGCCGCACTGGTGCCATAAAAAAACTTCTTACTTTACTAAAATGGGACATCATAATTATAAAAAATTATATAAAAGCAGTAAATTAAAATAATTATTTCTGTTACAATCGCTAAAAAAACCAGTAAAATCAAGATTCAAAATAAGTACGTAGCACCGATTCTTTGTTATCAGCAAATATCCTAGAATTGCACATTTTGAAAATCTTCCCCTAATCACTAAAATGCCCAGAATCTTTTTTAGATTTTAACCTCAAAGAACAGTAGCGGACTTAAATATTACATTATCTGTTCCGTGTTTTCTTCTGTTCTAAATATGGAAAGAACCGTGTTATCCCGAATTTAACGCGACCGAAGCTGTGGGTAAAAGACACCTATACTAATATTATAAAGAGGTAAAATTTGTAAGTTTGTATGTAGGGGGTAATCTTTGGAACACAATGTTCCTGAGTGCTAGTGCTAGGCTATAGAACGTCCAGCTCCTATTAAATGGAGCCGAGAAGCGGGTGAAACCGCGCGACAAAAGCTAGTATTAAATAAGGACAAAAACATGAACATTTTGATTGGTTTGAATACTTTTTTTTACTATTGTTACATGTGACAAGTCATATGTACGTATTTATTGCGCAGCTGTTAATCATTGCTTCCGTGGTGACAGGTCAATTACAGGTCACGCCGTTATGAGAAGCGCTTAATGTTTTCAACTCACAAAATAATAATTATTGTAATTAACTACAGAATTAATATAATCATGAAGCTAATAAGGTTTTAGTAGTAAATAAAATGTAATTAATGAATGTTAAATGGTTGGCAATCAATAGGTTAGTGGCTAGTGCCGTATAACGCGTGAATGAACTCATAAAATGTGGGTACAGCGTAAACGTTGCGTAGTTGTGTGGACGCGGCCGTGGCGGCAGCTAGCGGCCTTACAGTATAAATAAAAACGGGCGACGACGATGCTGGAGTTTAAAATAAAATAATACTAAATGCCATCCTTCCTTAAAGTCCATTTTTCCTTTATGCTTGCTCAAAGCTCTTCCGGCACTGTCCCTATGTTATAATATATTCCTGTAACTCTTGCAATTTTTACTAAGTACGTTCAGGCATTTTATCATTTTAAAATTCTACATTAAAAAAGAATGTAGATAATTTTGCAACATGCTGTATGCTGAAAGGGCTGTGCGTTACTCACGCAACTCAAAGAATCTACCTTCACTGACTGATAGACTTTTTTACTTGTGGAAGAAAAATCATCAAAATAGTAAATTCTCCCATCCACGTATGGCGAGAGAGTGTTAGATTCTTACTGACTAACCCTTCCCCTCCGTTCATTTTCCTTGTCCTGGTTGCGGTCGCGAATTCTTATTGGCAGTTCAATCCTTATAGTCAGTTCGCCGGTCAAGCACTGGCAACCTGACTGATAGACTGACGGACGAATCAAATTTACGTATTTGATATTTGAAAAATGCTTTGACTTTTTTGACATTCAAATTTCTTGTTTCCTTCTGCCGTCAAGTGTTTCACTAGCGTCGACGAGTAAACATCTCCAGAGAATACTCCGTGCAGGAGCGAAATACATGTCGTTCTAGTTCAGTATAGATTACTTCAAAGTAACATATGATTCTATTCCGTATGCATGCACCTCTTTTCAGAGCCTTTGTATACTGGCAGTTTCTATTAATACGATATATCAAACACATATAAAAATAATAAAAATAATAAAAATGATTCTTTCGGAAGAGAGTAACTTATAATTAGCTATACTTTGTCCATCATCCATCCACTGGCAAGCACCGAATTGCGACCAACAAACATACTCCAGCCGACAACAAATGCTCAATTATACAACACAAATTATTGTTGAAGTGTACCGACACAGACACAACTAATGAGTATGGCATTTAAAAAGACGAGTGCATACCAAAGATGTATATTACGTCGGTTAAACAAGAATAAAGTATCTAAGTAACGCGTGGTTTTGCTCACTGAAAATCTATAGAGTAGAAAGTCATGTGACAAAACACGTACTACATAGAACCTAATTGTTAAAGCATAAAGATACACTTTGTTAGAAAATGTGTAAACTAAAAAGTTTATAGTGATATCGATGTGCGTTTTGTGAATGATCATAGAAACTCATTAGACAAAAAGTATTGTAGGACGGGTGCTGATGTACGTAGTAATAATACTCGTGGTAGTAACGACACTAGTCGACATGAACTCGATAATTATACTTAATATATTTGCATAGCTTCCATTAGCTGTAGCTGTAAGTAGGCGAGTGCTACGTAATGCAGAGTAACGTTTTATGCAAACATTAAGTATGAAGAATACACCCGGGAGCCGTACGTTTGACCTCGGCCTTGTAATGATGTTTTGACAGTAGCCACTGCGCGTGCGCAACAATACGCGAGGTGATGCTGTTGTGAGCGCTAAGGAAAATTTCACACTGAGAGGTTTTTTATTGCGAGGGGAATACCGTCAAATGAATTTCGGAGGGAGTGTCGGATTCTTACTGAGTAAACCCTCGCCCCCGTTCCTTCTCCTGCTCTAAGCCGAGGGGCGTATGTGCCACATGCGCGGTGAATATCAGGCCTATAGGGGCATGTCTGTGGTGGTTTGTTGGC
Source organism: Spodoptera exigua (assembly GCA_902829305.4). NCBI lineage: Eukaryota > Metazoa > Arthropoda > Insecta > Lepidoptera > Noctuidae > Spodoptera > Spodoptera exigua. The sequence continues at coordinate 15,395,035 of LR824601.2, read as the reverse complement.
TCTTTGAGGCGCCAGTGAGGTTCTGGCCGGTCGACGAGCTACCATTCCTCGCTGTCCGCACGGTGGCCGGAGATCATCTCTCGACACTGAGACGTGACATGACGATGCTGGAAAAGAAAACTGGTTTTGCGCTGAATCGCAACATACATCGCAAAGCCACGAAACGTCTCGTGGCGTAGCGTAAAATTCGTTGACAACACGACGCTGCGCCGAGCAGCGGAATAAACATTTTCCATGTCTTCCCACTTCTTATTTTTTTATACTATCTTACTTTTTGCGCTTTTTCAAGTAATAAAAATCTCCCACAATCCCACGACTGAATAAAGAAACCGCCAGGGCGGCCCTGGCTGCTTGATGGATCTAAAAGCTGGCTGGTGGATCTAAAAGACGTTACGTCGCGATGCGTTGAGCGTGTGTGACACAACGCACTCTGAGGTATAACTTTGAACTAATGTATATTTTGTTGAAGTAATTTTTGAGTCTCTTTTTGCGTGCTGTGTTGAGTCGCGTCTCTATGTGAATTGACCCTAAAGCGACCACTACGCGATTGATTCCACGAGGTCGCGGTGCGTGGTGCCATACTCCACTAGTCTGTTCCGCACCACACCGTACCGTGCGTGGTAGATCAAGATGTTCATACGGCGTACACTCGTTTGTGTAGTAAATAGATTGCACGCACATTATTGCGCATCTTAAGTAATTATTATAGGGATCGAGTGCTTTATTATTCAAATAAATAATCGATTTAGCATTTTTGCGTTAACTATATTTTATTAAGAATTTAATACTATGGTGAAGGGTATATAATACAGTGACTTACGCCTATGCATTGGGGGTCACTTGTCTGTGATACGATGATAGCATATCGAACTTGGCGCGGCGTCTTATCACTTATTTAATCAATTCAATAGCAAAAGGCGGCACGGTTTTAACGAGTCTCCAATGACGCAAGACTGTGACTACCAAAACAACAGCTCCAGCACACCTTCTAAAGATGTTAGCTATGACTGGGAACAAGAAACTATAATAAAACTTTATTAAACCAGGCCAAACATTCGTTTCATTTAATTTCTATTGAGAAATATTGAAATACGAGGTACACATGTTTCGCTGGAGATTCGTTCTCAGATAGACTGCCGTAATGTTACTTAATTTTAACTGTAGAGAAGCTTGTTTAGAGTGGTCTATACTAATACTGAAAATTTGAAAAGTTTCCGTGTTACCATTGAAGCGGACAATTTAATCATTCAATTGTTATCAAGACACATGTCGTATTTAATTATTACTAGTTGTTAATGAGTCAGTTACGGCCATCTGACTTTTATTACATTTCATTGAACATTAGTTGGGTTTGAAATTGATGTTATTTCGTTTTATTGTGATTAGTGTACACATTCGTGAGTCGTGTCGTTATCTTCGCGGAAGATTAATAGTCTCCTCCGCGTGACTTTAGCTATTAAACTTATGTCACATTGATAGCGACTAGCGCGCGCGCCGCAGCCCGTCGACTGCACAAAACATTTCCACCGAAATAAAAATCACCACCAACACAAACAAATATAAAACACAAATAGTTTACAAAAATAGAGAATGCGAATAACTGACACACATTGAACGGAGTTCTCAACCAACATTAATTTGATAGTGGCGGGCGCGGGCGGCGCACGCGCTGCCGGCCTGCGCGCCTCTACTTGGCAGCAGACGCGCACTTCCGAGCGTCGTGTGTCGAGCGGCGAGCGGAGAGTCGCCACTAGCCGCTGCGCGCTGATGCTAATAACATTACCATTGTTATGGGCCAATCAAAGGTGCCGCTTGGCACGAACTCTCAAGAAACTTTTGAAGCACCTTTGCAACTTTCGTTGTACTCATAGTAAACTCGTATTGTTGAGGTCCTCCAACTAGCGGCATGCGTATTTTTATTAATCATTTGCAGTATTTGTAAATACATAATTGGTTCACGCAAATATCCAACATTCAAAAAAAATATGTGTATTCATGTGGGTGTCGCTCGTGACCTGCCTAAAATGTGAATCATGTGATTTGGCACCAATGTTGGCTCCAACAGTACGTCACGGTTGTCCGTTTATTTCTGACACGTATTGTAGCTTGGCAACAATAAACATTGCTTGTTTTTTCTCTTCGTGGCAGGCCTATGGTTGGCACGGCGACGGTCTCACTCCAACTCAGGCTTGACAACCCCTCATAGTTACCACCTTTCATATTTTCCAATCTTCAACAATCTACTATTACTACAAAGCTATCAATTACAACGTTACAAAAAAATTGAACTTTTTTAACATTTTCAAGGTTTTGAGATACACTGATTCAATTATAAGTTTAGCCAACTTAACATTTAATTTCGCATTCCGTGCTTACTGACAAAAAAGACGTAACGTCCATATTATAAGTTACGATAGGTCATGTTTATGTGATGCGTAGCTAGAATGATATTCATAGTTGCAGCATTATCAGTTGAACATATCTTAATTAGACAGACCTTAATTTGACATTGCCATAATTACAATATTGTTTAGTATATCTAGTTAAAGTTGCCATTATTACTGCGCTTCTTCGGTTGAATCGACTAAAATTTTTTGAGGTGAATCTCGCGAGGCCGACTTGGTTTGAACTTGGTTGATGTATTGGTTAATAGCCAAAGGTGTTTTTATTGTGGTCAGCATTTCGCGCAGATAGATCAGGTCATAATTAATTATTACGTAATACTACGATATTATGTACCTAATCACTGTTTCGGGAGACAAGTTCAAGGCCGCGGCTAGTAATCGCCAACTTGTAAACTTTACTGCGTTTGTTACTTTGTTTGTACACCCCGAGAGAATTTTAGTCGTTCAATTCTAACTTCAATTTTTAAAGCACCACTATATCAGAAATACATTGGTTTTGATTGTTCCAGTTACCTGACAGGATTTACAAGAAAAATCGGCAGAGTTTTGAGTTATCTTTTATTCGTAGAAAATAAAAATATTTTCAATAAATTTTCGTGGAACGGAATTTTTATCAATCGGTCTAATCAAGTGTAGGTAGGTATACCTAAGCCTGCCGGGATTGCGAGGCAAGCGCAATTAAGTACCGCGGCCTTACCATAGAGTAGAAAAAGGAACGCATTGTTTTTCGCCTCATTATGGGCGAGAAATCATTTAAAGAACCCATCAAAATCTCGTGGAGGGCGGGACAATAGCGAGAACAAGAATGAATATCAAACGACAAATACATTAAACATATATTTTTTTGAGAAATACAGTAAGAAGACTCTTCCAAACTGATTAGTCAGTTTCACCAACTAATAGACGCATCTGTAGTCTGTACTAATCTGTAGCAGCAATCGTATTCATTAGTAAAGGGCATTCGATCACATTACGGAAGCTGTGTTCTCGTGTTATTTACTCTAGCTTTCTAATGAACGTGAAAACTGTTTGTTGATGGACTCGCCTACCTATTTTTGTATCATTGTGAGGCCTTAATTTTTTCACGTCACACGTCATTGTAGCCTAGAGGTTAAGGCGCTTTATAATTGTGGCCTCATCCGCATTTGTACCCTCAGTAAGAAACCTGAAAATAACCATTGTGACTTTTTCAGAGTTATATATGTATTCTATGTAGACACCACTGACATGGGTGAAGGAAATCATCAAGTGCAATCGCCAATCCGCCTTGAGCAATTAACACTTAACTGCTAACTGAAAGAGATGATTACTGCTCAAACCTTCTCTGTGTGAGAAGAGGCCTCTACTCAGCAGTTGGCACTTATAGACTGATAATGTAATGTGATGAAGACTTAATAGGTAGGTTGTTATAAAAGTGTAACAAACTTGTTAAAACCTGTTGGATTTTTTAACTCATGTTCATGGTGTATCTTCTTTCTGCATTGCCGAGATTAAAATGTTGACTCGACTACAAAATGATGAATAATCCTTGAAGGATTAGCATTTTACTCGAATACGATGAAGCAAAGAGAGGTCAACAATTTTGACATGATGTTTATGTTTGTTAATGTTTGAGTAAGTCTAGCTTTTTCAAAACCAAGTGGTCATGTCTAGTTTTATTAGAACCTTTAAGAATAGTGATCAATTCAATTTTTATTTCTAATATAAGTAAAAAGAATAGGAGTAATACCACGGCCTCACAGAAAACCAGCGTGAAACAACCACAGGGTTGTGTTTCGCCGTGTGAGTGAGGTTACTGGAGGTCCAATTCTTCCCCTCCGCCCCCCCGCCAATCCCTAGTCCCCAAAAGGTCGGCAACGCACTCGTAACTCCTCTGTTGTTGCGGGTGTCCATGGGCGGCGCTGATTGCTTACCATCAGGTAATCGGTCTGCTCGTTTGCCGACCTATCACGTACTACTTACTACCTTACCTACGTACCTTTTGTGAAAAAAATAAATAGATATCAAACAGTTCCTAAAATCACGTAGTCGTCTTTAATATAATAATTGTTTGTTCATATGTAGCAAATAAGCAGCTTTAAAAGTATTAAAGGCTATAGAAAGTATAAAGCTCTCTCTCTCTATAGCCTTGTAGCACTTGTCAGTACAATAAGGCTGCCTCTACAAAAGTCGTTGAACTTAAAAAATTCCGCGAAAAATATAATAATTTCCAACGAGCAATTTTCCATTTAAAAAAATACAAATTGCAATACTTGCGATATACAAGAGTGCTTAATAGTTTAAGTACTTTGTGAATATGTGAATTAATTGTTTTTATGCATTTGTTTTGATTTATTTTTTTATATGAAATAAAAGTTGCTACCCATGGATTGCTTTTACCCCATAGGAGTTGCGTTTGGATTTGAGTATGTTAGAATAGTTAGATTAGGGTTAGGGCTCTGGTAACCCTACTCAAACCAAGGATCTGTTCTATGATATTGATATTGTATTACTTCGAGCTAAACCGGTATTAACAGATTTTTGAGTAATACTAAATTTTGATAAACATCCATTCATATTTTATTAAAAATATCTAAAGAATTTTAACAAAGTTAAAACTTGATATAGTCTTTAAGGTAGGCCGGCCTGCCACACGCGACACCAATCAAATCAAATCAAGGTTTATTAGCAAAAACATGTGTGTATACACACACGCACACACATACAGAAACATGATAAAGTTGCACTAGAGACATGTATAGTGCTCGCCATGGCATGCAGATTTTTTTTAATAAAATAATATACGTCCTTGCGAAATCAATTTTATTAATAACTTAATTGTGAGACAACCGGTTTCATCTTTTAATAATTACGATAATTTACACGAACACAAACATTTGGTAGGTAATAGACTGTAAGAAACATAACAAATCGTATCATCAAATCAGTATTTATTGTTCTTGTAACCGCTTTGGTGGCTATTAGGAAAAAAAAACCTTAAAGAAGGATTAATAATACTAACTTCAAGTTTAAAATCTCTATACCAAGAACTCAGAATCTCGAAAATCCTTTCCATACATCGGACCACACTAGCTAGAGCCGGTAGTCTGCTCGAGACTTGAGTGCGTTTGTCATTATTACTAGTGGCCTTGTTCTTGTTTAAACAGTTATTCTCTCGTTTTAAATGCAGGAGAAGTGTTGGTAATGTGGTCTATAGGGCGCCTTAATATGTCATTTGGACACCACAGATAGACTTATACGATGATATTGGCTCAATTGGACCGATATTCAGCTATAGGGCTACGGGGCTAGCGGGTGGTTTTTAGACAGAGCCGGACTCTCTCGCCTCACACTTTGAGATGTGATTTGATCATTTCCTCACCTAAAAACAAAAGGGTTGTTTCTATCGAATATGAACTAACGCTGTCGATTTTAACTTTCTGAATATCTGTCTTGTTTTCTTTGAAACAGAGAAATAGTTTATGTGGCACTTATTGTATGAGTACAATCCATCAATTTATTATCAAGCTAAGGTTTATATCGACTAGGTTAGACGAGAAGGAACATAACAAGAAACTTGTAATTATCACCTTCCCGAAATGCTTCGTTAAGTATGCCTTAAGTGCAGCTGTCGATCAAGTAATCTTAGATTCTGTTCCCGTGTCGGGGTTAGCATTCTTGTAACGTTTGAGAATATTAAATTACTTTGGTATATGTGAAGGAATCTTTAAACACAGAAAGGAGTGTTACTTACTGACTTCAGAATATTACAATACAAACGTAGGTTTTTTCTATAATGACTAGAGCTTATCCTGATGTATGATACTAGAAGAAGTTTTTTAATAGTGCACGATGACGGCGTAGCGCCGGTGAGTGTTTCAGGACAGCTTATCAAATTATGAGTCGTCAGATTTGTGACAAGAGATAGTGTGTCGTCGAGGGGTGCCGCACGACGCGCCTCTGCCGCCGGCATCGTCGGCAAATAACTGTTGTTGTGTTCACATGCTGTTCGACGCAATAACAACAAGATAACGAACATACTATCTACAAATTACAAAACATCGAAGTACCTAGTGGACGTATCAGACATGTTTATACAAACTCGGTTAATGTTAAAAATGAAACAAGTTACTGTGATTGCCGGCAAGGTGAAACGTCAGAGGCACATATCAACCAGAAAAAGATGGAACGGGGCCGTGTTTAGTCAGAAGTCTGACACTCCGTGGTACTTTACCCAGGAGAAGTCATTGGATGATTTTAAGCGATATTTTCTGACTGAAACATTTTTATAGCGATATCCCTCAAGCTTTTTAAATTAGTATAATTTATGGGTAATTTATGGGTATGGTAAAAGAAATACCAAAGTTCCTAAAATAGAGTAGAGATGAAAGACGTAGATTGTATGAAAGTTATTTTTATCCTTTCAAAGAGATTTTCTCCCTAACATGTACATAAAAAGTAATATCTACATATTTAATTACACAATGCGTAGCAATCTTAATTTGCAAAGCAATCAAAGGCGCATTTTCTCTGGGTAGAAGCCCTATGCACTAATTGCAGACCACGTGACCTTTTCACACAGGATTTTAACGAGAAGCTAGTATGTAGGTAGTAAATTTATTTAATCCGATCAGCTACTTTAGAATGGGTAATTTTTTTACACGGTCGTGGGTTACTGTAATATGGGATTAAAATATGTTTGACCCTTATCTGTGAAAATACGGGCCATAGACTATTGTTCCTTTTTATTATTATAATTTTGACTAATAGGATATTTAAAATTGTGAAACTTGTTACATTTTAGCTTTTGTTTCAATAGTAGAAAAAACGAAAAACATGAGAAAAATCATAACAATATTTTCTCGATTATAACATAGCCGTTTTCCTTTAGCTTTAGATTTAAACATAATAAGATTTTAACACAATATTGTACAGAGCAAGTTCGTCAGGACAGCTGAGGAATTTACGAGTAATTTATATTTTACAGGAATAATTGTTGAGTACTTGAATTACAGCATCATCTCATCACTACATTACTGTGGATCAGCTAATGGATCTGTTTGTGTGTTTGTAGCGTGGAGCGGACTGCGACAGCCCACACTCGGCGACTGAGCCATGTTTGGCAGCGTTTCAATGATTGATCGCTAATGTCAACTTACTGTAAGCGTTCATTTTATTTACGCAATGTGAGCTGCTCAGCAGTGTCGGTGCTTGCGAACCCTCTCGACAGGCTTACACTTCACATCTCGCCATGTCAGAGCCAAAGTTACACAGAATGGCTATTAACGTCCTGTAGCTACAAACATATGTTAGCATATCTATAACCGCTGATGCATAAAAACTACTACGATAAAAATGATAAAATAGTCAGAAAATAAATCTAAAGTCCATATGTTCGGTATTGAAACGATAAATAAAACTTCATATTAGACTTGGCGGTTTCGTTTATAAGTGGTATAGTTCAAGTTTCGCTCGATATGACACTTATGTTACTGGCAGTTAGGTACAATTTGTACATAATCTTCTTAGTGTACCTATGTATGTCTGTTGTCTGGGCGGCGCGTGTCGAGGGCGTCGCGTATGCGCTGCGGTAGATTGGACGGGAAGCATCATGTTATAATGTGCGGGGCGAGTTATGATTTTATGACCAAGTGTCTGTTGACACAATGTGCTATCAGCCACGCGACACCGCCGCGACATTGCCGTGACATAGCCGTGTTGCCAACGACCATTGCTACCCTCCTCTTTCATGTCAAACATGCTACAAGCCTACAAATAGGCGGCGAAAATACAGAATAATTTTCTCTTAAATTACGCATAGGATTTGCCTAATATGCATAGCTTCCTTCTTCTTTATCAAGTCACAAGTCAAGAGCACAACATTTCGTTCTATTCTATTTAATTATCTATTCATATTTTTAACTCTATTCCATTGGATTAAATGTTAAATTAATATCTATTTTCCACAACCTAACCTTTCTATTTTAGTTGACAGCTGGAACCAAACTTTGGTCGTGAGTGTGTCCCTAATTTCGGAATATGAGACACATTGTGAAGTTACTCGTCTTGTTACGAAAATACGTGTTATAATATCGAAGTTCTACTAATCTGTTCTATTAATATTACAAATGCAAAATTTGTTACGTGTGGATGAAAATTCTTAACACTTTCACGTTAAAAACACTGAATGGATTTAAATAAAAATTGGCACAGAGATAGATGACGATCTGGAATAACACAGAGGTTAATTTTCATCTAGGTAACGTTATATTAAGTCGGAAAAACTCAACTCTGTATAGAGAGTTCGGTTGAGTGTTTTTTCCAGCTGACTTTTCTTGGTACCAATGTTTATTTGGTTGAACGTTACACTGTACCTCATATTTATATTACCTCAATAAATTTTAAGGAATAATTAAGTTATTTTGAAGTGTTAAAAAGTTTTAAGTTATAATTATGTAGGTATTAGATATGAGCATTGTATTGCCCCACATTGTAGAGGCGCGTTCAAGGTCGAGGTGCACTGTACTGTTCACTTGTCATGGGTCCAGACCTTTCAAAGACAGAGTCTGGTCGCAGGTCAGTTACACTGTGTCTGGCGACCGGTTACTCACTTTGTTGTTGTCAGAAACCTCCTCGTGCTCGCTGTTACGTGGAATTATGTCACACTAGCATGTTATGTCGAAACTTGTAAACAAGCGGCACAGTGGCGACATCTGCACATTACCGCGCCACTTGCGCTTGTGGCCTTCACTGGCGGCCGTCACGTGCTGTGACGTTGGCTGCTTTACCGACGCCGGCGGCAGCCGCCAATGGCGAGACTCTCTGCCGCTACCGACCGCGGGCCGCGAACCAATCGCGGTAAAGTACACTTTGGTCACAGTGCGCACATGTGACCGATCGCAACTTTTATCCTAAAATTACCTTTATTTTAAAAAAGTTGAAAAAGTTTACTTGTTTTGTCAATTGGTGCTACAACAATTGCCTAGAGTCTGTGATCTAATTAATTTTAAGTGATTATGAACCGGAACGGTGAGTACGGTGGAAGTTGTTCTACCTTATTTAGGTACACTGTCGCTAGCGCCATCGGTGGAGCTATTGCTTACTACACAGGTCACACTTTACGTAGCGGGGAATCGCTTTCATTAGTTTAGACGCGAAGACATAGATGGCGCTGATAACCGCGGTACTCAAGCCTGTAGGTACTCAGATTGTACTATGAATTTTTGATTAGTTTCAGAAAAACATAATGAAAATATTTTGCACATTCTATCTACATATTTACAACACGATGTTATTAATCGTTCTATAGTTTGATTTATAAGAAGAAAACGAATATGATACTAGTTCATATGCCTCTAGTCCTCTACATTTTATATTCTTGGTAATTCAGATGATTACCATAAGATGGCGCTTGAGACATTGTAATTTTTCTATTTTGGTATAATGGCTCTTTAGCAAAATTTACTCAACACATGTGAATAATTATTTATGTATGGATATCATTATTTTCATTATGTGTTAATTGTCATACAAAATTAATTAGCATGTCAGAACTACTTTTTTCAGCCGGGTTTGCGGTTGGAAGCTCAATAATGTACCGCGACTCCGGCCCAGAAGGAGAAGGGACGGGGTGCTTTTTAGTTAGCAAGAGTCTGACACTCCCTCTTGCCCAACTGAGGGCAGAAAAAGCCATTGGATAATTTTCTCTTCTCAAAAAATGACTATGTTCTTTATCGGTTGGTAGTAGTTTTACATGCAAGGAATACCTACGAAAAAAATATGTACCTACATAACCTACCACAAGACGTGGCAGGCGACTTCTGTAAACAAGAAGAAACTAACAGGTACGAACAGCAGTTGGCATACCTGATACCACCTTTTACTTACTTATGACCCTTATCTCCATAAATTGGATGATAGTTATCTCCATAGTAATTTTCAAAACAAAACTGATAAGTAATATTTTTGTTGATGAAAAAGTATCAAAGTACTTTTTGCATTTATGCGAACTACGAAATTTATGAAGAAAGAAGATAGAAAAAATATTTATTCAACTATTAAGCCTTTGACTGCCGACGGAAAACTATTGCAGGCAAATCCTCCGAATCCTAACGGAGGTCACCGGTGACCCCCATAGCGCTTAACGTGTATGCATAGTTGCAGGCGCTTACGGTGACTTTAACTGATTTACGATTGTAATTTTTATGTGGGATAGGTCGGGAAACATGCAGATGGATGATGGATCAAATATTATGATAGTAACCAATCGACCCTCATGGACACCCGCAACATCAGGAGTTACGAACGAGTTCGTTACGGACCTTTTGGGGTTTAGAGGATTTGTGGATGGGGGCGGGAGGCGGGGGAGGTTTGAGCTTCGTCTATTGCACAGGGAAATACAACGCATGGGTTATATAATAATAATAATAATAAAAGGCAGCTTGTGGCGAGCTGTTGGGCAGTGGCGACCCCACGGACCTGACTCCCGGGAGGTGTCTTGTTCTTCTCTCTCCGGTTAGTCCTCGTGACTAGCTGGAGTTAACACTGATGAGGAACAAGCCCTCTCACCTCATTCTTGCCTTAACTGGCTGGCTTGAGTGGAGATTCGCAAGAGTAGGAGTTGAAGGAGACTCGGGGGAAGGATGTATCTCAGTAAGATGCTGGTAGGGGTCTTGACCGTACTTCCGGGATTGCTCTGATAGCCGTGGGATGCCTCTCCTTCCCCAAGCAGCTCAACGTTTGTTGCCCCCGTGTCGCTACATGCTAGCGGCCGTTTCCGGGGGCCCATTAATTGAGTTTGCCAGTCACCCCCTGCCTGTTTATCCGTATATATCAATATTGGTCAGGGGCAGGGGCCATAGTATTTCCATAGTTTTCATCCACTAGTCCATAGCAACCCATATCCATAACCTTATAAATTTTTACCACATTTCGCAATAGTCCTCCATCAACCGGGGATTGTCTTTGGGTGCACTTTCATAGTGCATACAGGGATAACTGCCGGCTGATGTCCCATTTCACTTATATTAAAGTTGTTCAAAGGGCCTCTGCGAGTTGGCTTCGGCCCCTCGTACGCCTTCCAAAAGTCCGGGACCCTGTGGTCCCGTGTTTTTATAATAAAAAATAATAATAAAATTTTATTTATCCACAGTGTTTTCGTTTTAGGTTTTTTAAAGGGTTAAAATAGTAATTGTTGGTAGATTTCATATAGAGATAGCCATTTTTGGCATGAACAACAAGAAAATAGAATTAAAATCACTATTTTTTTGACTTTTTAATAGAATAACAAATCGTCGTTATTGCCTTTTTAACGGATGAATAAGTATTTGTTGGTTCTTAGTTTGTAAAGCTTAAATAATATATTTTTAGGACAATATCTAGTAATTTCTAATTTATGTGAAAGAAAATTAATAAAATAACGTTGCAGATGTGTAGTAACTGTCCCCTATTACATGCGATCTCCAGTGTAAATGGGGTCTAACATGAGGTCGATACATGATTGCTAAGTTTTCTTTCATTTTAGCAGGCGATTAATACAGATCTAGAGACAACTGTGTTGAACTACATTGAACGAATAAGTTAAAGACGAATAAATAGGTTTGGATGTGAATAAAAAATTAAAAGTGTGTTTATTATGTTATTTTATCCTAGGTATACTAGCGGCAAGGGCAGGTGTCCAACTACCTACTAACCGACTAACTACTAAGTTGTCGAATATCCTAATTTTCAACTCTACATAAAAAAAGCCTTTACTTAGAAAGATTTTATTCCTGAAAATAATAAACTCAACAAAATAAGTATTAGTGAATATGTTACACCACGACCACCACCATCTTTTATTATAAATGGAATTATTTTGTACAAACCACACATAATTTTACACTATGTCAATAGTTCGAACTTGTAGGGGTGGTACACTTGCATTTTGTCTAACATTTTTGTAATATTATGATGTTTAAAAAAATATACGTGAAAGCCATTCAGTTCTTCACGTTTTTTGTATTAAATTTATTGTATGTGAAATAAAAGCAATAATTATAGAAGCCAATTACCGAATGCTTGTTTTGTAGCAATTTATTTTGTAAATTCTCAACGTAACTAACTACCAGCCACTTCCAGGAACGAATAAAATATATTTTCCAAGTTATTTCTATTTGAGCTTTGATTTCATGTCGTGTTTGGCGGTTACTTCGCGCTCTATGTGTTTTTCACGCCAAGCAATTGCTACAAAAAGATGTTCTAGACCAGCTTATTTCGTTTTCGTTTATAATGAACTTAAAATAAAATAAAATTAAGGCAGTTTTGGTTTAGTTAAAATAACATTAAAATTCCGAAGAATATTTTGTCAAACTCGAACTTTTTTGGTTAAGGATTTGAGCGCAATTAGTTTAGTTTTTTAAAATTCGTCAAATTGTATTTCTTATATAATTAGTAATTGCTGCTAATTTAGTTCCCTTTTCATTCACGAAACTTTGAAATAAACTGTGGCGGAAAGTTTGTGAAGTCCCATATGAGACTTCGTTTTTCCTCGAAACAGATTAGACTTCCTAGTGTAAAGTGAATTACATTTTATACATAATCTGCTATACTCGTGCTGCCATTCTTGTATTACCAGTAATTATTACATTCGTGTCTAGGTACCTACTGGTAAGAAATGCATAACGTCCCCCTTATTTATTTATTTGGGCTAAACACAGACAGCTGTGTCATTCTAAATAGAAACGCTTTTGTTCATCATTAAAGTAGAAAATTGTTGAACTCATCTGGCATCTCATACTTATAAACTAAAATTAGCACAATAAGTAAAACAGGCTTGTGTATGCCACTAAGCCAAGTAAAAATTCAAAAATCATTTATTCCAATTAGACCCTTACAGGCACTTTTGAACGTCAGACAAAATTTTGAGATATAGTGTCAGTCTGTCGGTCAGACCTCTTAGAAAAACTAAACTGCCACTACCACCTAGTGATATCAGGAGGTGATTCTTCGAGTACTATATCCTCATAGAAAACTGTCTTGAGAGAACTCTAGCATCGTTTGTTGTCATGTCTTGTGGTCCGATTTTCTAAGGTACCATTGAACTTTTCATTTCGCGGTTAGATTGAGGCTTTTCTATCTGTTCTTGATCTACGATACATCCCTTTCTGTATCGTTTAAGCGCATGCTCGTATCTGTAGATTGTAGTATTGTGGTACTATTGATGTGGTCTCATCACAATGGATCGGAAAACGCGAAACGGGCTTCGGGACCGACGACCACTAATTCGTTGTAACTAAAATATTCCATACGTATGATTAATTACTGTTGGTTGAGTTCACAAAATAATCATGTTTATTTATCTTTGGTATAGTGTTAGTCCACAACTCTGTTCCAAGCTGTAATTAATTTACTTATCGGATTTAATAAAATGTTACTTACCTACCGCCTGTTTCGGTGGCCATAGGCTGTACTTGCTCAAGGTTGAAGTGTTTGAGCGGGGCTACAGTTTGTACTGTAACTTCATTATAAGTTGACAATACTAGAGCGAATACAATAGGGGAAGTATTTGCATGTAGTTGTGACGCCTCGTGACTTTGGAACTACTCGCCACGTGGAGCATACAACTCTAATGTAGTTGTGGGCAACTCATGCCGGGTGCCTGACGCTCGCTAACATCCTACAAAGACACATCGCAGTGTAGGGAGTGCGATCTTTTTCTTTACATTGTGTTGTTATTGTCTCCTGTTTCATATAGCCAACACCTTGTGTACATGATGCACTAAACAATTTTATGTGCAACCATTCGAGAAGTTTTTAACATACTTCGTTTAAAGATTGACAGAAATTAATAATAAAATATAAATATTTGGTATAAAATATTAGTATTGCTAAAATAATAAATATCAATGAATAATTAATTTACTTTAAGGTCACGAAGTGTTAGCCATTCGTTGTACGGGTTCTGCCCAGTAACAGAGAAAACTTTACTAGCTACATTGAAATCATTCTGAGGTGCCTACTTCGGAAAATTTTCCTTTTTTAAACAAGTAGTCATGCTAACTCCTTGAATTCAAAAGAAAAGAAAAGAAGTGTTAATATGACGTCAGGGATTAATTGTAGTAGTTCCTGAATCCCATGTCTTTTGTTAAAACAATAAAAAATAAAAGTAACGGGTATTAACTAAGGAACGCTTTATTGTGAACTAGTTGTTATTTTTATATGAATATAAAATTAACCGTCTGGCTAATGGAAAGTAGTTTAAGACAAGTTATTCAATCCCTTTTATCCTGACATTTGTGAGATTCTCCTCGTTGATATATTCTCGCGATAGATATGATATTTGCGTCCTCTTTGCATCGTACATTGTAGTCAGCCAAGAATGTTTCACAGTACCTACTACTGTTCGTTAATATTATTAATTTCTCTTTTCAGATTTCCTGAGCCACGGGGCTAGTTTCAACAAGAAATACGGTTAGTATAACTTGCTGTACACTTTAAAGAATACTCCTATTAAAGTTTGTATTAGACTCGGGCGCAGTGCTACTGTGTTATTATGCTGGGATATTGATGACTGGGCACTATCGGTGGCAAGAGGGAATTGGTTGTAATTAGAAGAGCTTACACCAATCTACTCAATGATTAAGAATTAATTACGGAGTGCAATGTAATGATTTTACCACGTGAACATTGGTATAAGAAGAAATATGATCTTGGGGGATCACAAACCGCGACTTCGCTGTCGTATCGTGGTGGTGAGCTCATTACCAAAGTAAATAGTACATAAGTGGTGGCACCTCACCTACAACTCAATGACTTAGCGAACTAAATCGCTCTTGAGTCGCGAGTCTAGTCTTCATCGACTATATAGCTCTAGTCTTAATACAACTTGCATTATTGATGATAACTCCTTTAAAAGTATATGGCAATAAATAGAAAATATAAAGAACTTATATTTGTGTTTAATAAACGTTTCCACAGAAAATTTTTTTGTCCATTGTTATCCACAAGGATAACTACGGCCTCATTTCTATTCTGTTCAGACTAAACTTAAATGTAAAAATATTCTTAAGTATCTGTTTGTACATGATGCATGAGAGGTGTTATAAGCGTCATTTGCTTGTGAACATTACTTACTTTATTTATTTAAATGAGTCTAATAAACCATGGTTTAATAAACGCCTTAATATAAAGGTTTCTTATGATAAATAAGTACTTCTCGTGTACATGCAGTGTTCCTTTTTAATAACTAAATTTTTAGATTTATAGAACCTCATCGATTTTCACCACTGACCATCATCATCAACAGCATTTGAGACTCCATTGCTTAAATATAAGATTCTTCGAAAAAAAGGGGTCGAAAATTTAAGAAAGAACTCGATGTTGAAATACCTAAAAATATACAGATTTAGACATAAATACGTCCTGGTTAGCTAAACCTGTTGTTCTTTGTTTACCAAACAAGGAAAAGTTTTAAATAGCCACAACAACCAACCATGGGCACAATTCACATGTTTCTTTGTGAACTGTTTTCATCACGTTGAACACTCTTCAGTCAACTTTCAAAAATTATTGACTTCATTTTGGGCGAGTCTAAGTGATTTTTCCCTCCCAACCATGTAGACTTTGCTTCTTCTTGCAATAATAATTACTGTTGTTCTAAAGCTTGTGATCACTGATTCCCACAAGTCCGGAAAGCTCTTTCTTGTGTGTAGCGTATATAACGTACCGTGTCGATTACTCGCAGCGTTGCATACGATAGTTACTCGATTCAAACCAGTAGTACTTAAGCAGAATCGAGTTGCTAGCAAAAAACAGCCCTACCATACAGAAATAGAGTCTACCGACGCACGTAACGAAACCAAACAAACTTGCAAAGTTCGGACACAAATTGAACAGTACAGGAATGCTATTTTCGTTGTATTTACAAGAATCCTCAGTGCCTTCTTAGAAACATTTAAAATCCCGGTTTTGTCGACCCTTTACCTGCGTACTGTGGTTTCTTGAGTTTCAAATTCTACATCCAATTAGGGCAGTTTGATGTTAAAAATTAAATCTTCACCCACCACTTTAAAAAATACTCGTACCAACCCATACCGTAACCAGAATATAATATAAAATATGAAGTAAAATATAAGTCTCAGATAACAGTAGTACTGTTGTTAAATATAAATTAAGCTATTATTTTATAATTAAAAAATTTAATAAAGAGATAAACAATAATAATGTTGTGTGTCATAAACAAAGCTTCACAAAGGCAGCAAAAAGAGAAGTTTGTTTTATTACATTTCATAATTTTATCTTCTGGGTAGGGTGCCTCCAATGTAGCCAAGCTAACCGAGAAATTTAATGATGCATCTGCAAGATGATTACAATATATCCTTTTACGTATTCCTACACGCATTATACAAATAACTCAACTGAACGAAAGTACATATAAATGTATAGGGTTGAAGTAGACACCGATTTTACATTCGGGTATCTTTTCTTGAGAACTTGCCCACACATTGGTTTTTCTCTTAATAAGGGGCTGTAGTGCTACGTGTCGTAGCGCTGGCTCCGTCGTAGCACCGGCCAGCTACGCGCTACGCCACTGTCGCTGAGTCCCTCGTACTCATTCAGTACTGTAAGTTTCATGTGCGTTACTCACTTATTTCTTTAGATATATGTACAGTAAATTACCAATATGAAGCCTATCCGCATGCTTCAATAAAATAAACGAAGATTTATTGCAATTTTTTAAAAGTTGTTCATACAAATGTAAACGCGATGTGCGAAAATAAATCCGCTTTAATTTTATTTCGCTATATGAACAGACGTTTATTCATGTACTTTCGTACTCGACTTTCGTAGAGCCTAGTTAAAACTTATACTGAACGGAATTATTATTGTTATTGAGTAGAAGGCCGAGAATTTATCGAAACTAAATGACATCGTTCAATCGTATTGTTCCTAAAATAACCGAGTATTGATGTAGCAAAAGAGAAGTGGAGTATGTGGAGAGGTGTCGCTAGGTGGCCGCTGAGCACAACACGGATTAGTACTTACTTGAGGGGGCGACCACGTGACGGAGCCGCCAGTCGGCAGGTGACATCCAGAACCTACACACTCCTACTAACTAAAAGTAAAAGTTAAAACGGCTACGACATAACAATAACATGACGTTTTTTCTCCAATAACAACAACTATATCGTTCTATAAATAGGTGTGCCCTTAAGGTGGTTTTGAAGTCAACGCTCTCTGTAAGCTTCTGACTTTATGTGTGCAGCTTCTTGATCGCACATGTCTACTGTGGCCTACCCTGGTCACCTGGTTATGGGGGCTCCTTTCTTGTTCCACTACATTGAATTTTGTAGAACAACTAAATTATCGATGTTTTCATATAAAGTAGTGACTACTTATCAGCTAACGCCATGTTTAACTTCTGGCTATGATGCTGATATTTTAAACTCTGATATTGAGAAGACATAATAAAACTCAACATTTCGTTGCGGTATGTACTCGGCCGAGTTACCCGTACATACCGATTCAAGCGCTGGCGGTCACATTTACGTCTACTACACCACCGGATCATCGACTTTGACTGCAATCAAAGAAACTATACTGCACATACTGCAACTTCTCTTTCCGAATCAGGTAGTAGAACAGTACAAATTACTTGTATCAGCTGTAACGGTGAATTAGTTTTATGAGCAATTAATTACTACATGAAGTCTGAGCTCGGGCACGAGTCTCACATACAAGTGTATATTGTTAACACGGATATTGATTAAATGATTACTTATATCAAAGAAACTGGTTTTCATTACATTGGTACCTAGCTACATTGCTAATGCGTTTTGGTGCGAGTCGCGGACGTACGGATTTCGAGCCAGCCGAGTATATCCATGACGTCCAGAGGGGGTGGTTCCACCCTCGAGGGCGGGCGGCGAGAGGGCGCGGGGTGCGGGACGAGGGGGGACGGCGGACGCGGGTGCAGCACGTGCCGCCAAGCGTGCGGCGCGCACGTGGCGCTGAGCGTGCGCGCCGCGCGCTCGTCGACTCCTTCATCAATCCTGCCGCGAACAGCTTCAGGAACGGTCGTGTCCGCAGTTCCTCCGCGAGTTGAGTTATCAGTACAGTGATTGCAGCAACGATTGAGTGTGTTAGAACGGAACGGGGCAGCGCGCGATGCTGGCCCTCTCATCGCTTAGACAAGCACGGATACATAGACATGGGGACTGATTCGGCTAGTGCCTCCTCCAGGTACTCCTTGCCGCAGAACAGTGAGCTATGTTTCCTGGCGCCGCAGCCACCCCCGCCGTTTGCCGCGCCGACTCGTTGCTCACAGCTGTTCGGTGCCCACCCAGCAGGTATGGCTCCCGGCCTAGCGCCACAGGTTGTCAGTGTTATCATGCGCTTGGAGTGAGCACGCGACTGCAGGCGCACACACGCGCACGCTCACTGCGCTGTGTGCGTGTGTCGCCTACTCCGCCGGTGTCGTTGTTGACATCAGGCGGCTTGCGACCGGCACGCGGCTTCAGCTGCTCGCCGCTCCGCCACACTCCACTCATATTGTATATATGTATACATTATTCATGTCCCCGCTTCTCTTTTTTGCGATTGCTGAAACTTACTTCTGAACGTGACTGGTCTTCATTTTTGTACTGATCGTCTTCGTGTATCATTTTGTGTATCAAACAGACTCCTTGGATCATGCCTTCATACATATACGTGCGTAGACTCACTCCCTAACAGCACACATTGTACTATACAAGTTTGTTGTCTTATAGTTTAGAATGATCACAAATATAAACAGTAGTTACAATATAAATTTACACTAGAGACCAATAATTTTATGTATTAAATTTGTTGCATGGCATTATTTTAATTTACCGGTTTTAAAAAAATCCCTGCAGCCCTTCGCATAGAATTCAGGTGGTGTTTATAGCCACAAAATTATAAAAGAAATAAATTAATTCGGTAGTAAATCACGAAGCGTGATAAGGCTTCGATAAGAGGGGAAACATAAAAATTATAACTGAAACGAAGTATAGAACACAGGCGGCGCCGGCGCGGGTGTTCAGTTAACAATCACATTATAACCACATTGAGTAGTTTCTTATGTATGTACATGTAATTGTTGAGGTAAACTACAGGCCTCAAGTAACTCTTGATAAGTACTGATAGAACATTACACGACTTACATCATTGCGGTGTGTTCACTTTGGAGTAAAGTTGGTGGCAATTTTTTTCATGTATTTGTATAAGATTGACTCTTATTACTAAAGTAATAACGTTTTAAAACATAACATTAAATTTTCACGTAATTCTAATGGACTATTGACATGTTTGTAATTCCTTTTATGACGCAATGCCAGTCTGTTCTTACCTGGGTGCCCAAACTCTCGGTGATAGTCATTTGTTTGATAGCGAACTGCTATGGAACAGAAAGCTATGATTCTCTTTTTACTGTAGTAATAAAATTTTCTCCTGAACTTAAGTAAAACAGCATTAAAATAATTATCAGTTTCGGTCTAGCCGTGTTAAGGAAAATTAGGGTTCATTTATACATATGTATGTTATAGATATGACGTAAAACTAAAAATTCAGCATATATTCCCGAAGTGGGTACCAGGTATATGATATAACACGTGCACCTCTAGAAATCTCTACGGATCACAATAAGAGCGTGTTATGCTATCGTTAACTTTGAATAATAATTAGTGCAAAAGTGTACCTAATATTTATTAAATTAGCGCCATCTATCGGCTTTCATGGGAAGCTTTTCCTTAGCTTTGTCGTTGAACTCGTCTGTTTCAAATATTAGATTATCACAATTTCGTCTCGATTTATCTAGTTTAATACAAAGTGTAACGCGTATTTCTTTATGAATAAGATAGATTTAATACCGATCTTGTTATTATGACATTTTCAGCTTACTTGGTCCGAAAATATCGACTGTAGGTGGTCGTTTATTTAGTAACTTATATCGATTTTCGCTCGTTTTCGGCAATTCGTCCCGACCTAGAACAAGAGAAGGACCGGTGTGGTTTTAAATCAGCAAGCGTCTGACACTCCCTCTAGCCTCACACTGTGAAGATAAGTTTTTTGATTTTTGATGATTATCCCTGTCCTGTCCTGTGATGCTGTCAATTAGCTTATTATGCTTTCATGTTTCATTCAATGTTTTCATTGACACTATTGTCTTGCATGCTTTATACACAATACCTTGTGTAAATTAAATTTGTTTTATGTCACAGTTTTAATCTAACCTTCTTTGCCATTTTGGTGGCGATTTCTTTCTTCGGCTTGTCGGAGAAATTAAGCGATTTATTCAAAAAGCTAGTCTTTCAAAGTTAATTGAAACGGCAACTGTCAGTGTGTTGAACAGCTAATTAAGTTAATTTGCAGCGACAGCAGGCTATTGGCAAACAAAAGTTTACAGAAAATTAAACAAATAATGATATATCGGTAGAATTTTTAAATACACTTTCTTTTATCGTTATTTTCATTTTTATAAATTAACGTATGTTGAAAGGCTATTATCATTTTTATTTTCTCGAACAAGTTACTAGGCAAGCGCCTTAGACTAAGACTGGTTTGACCGAATAGATCTCTTCTGTAGAACAAGGATAGACTTAATGTCAACTGAAACTAAACTTCAGACTTCTTGATCAACAAAATGGCGTTAGTTATCAGACGATTCTATCCGCCTGATAACTGACGCCGCTTAAGTTTCGTTTAGTAAATGCAGAAAAAACAGTTAACTATTTTTGTAAGAGCATACATTTATAGTTAGGCTTCAATAATAGAGAAGTATTGTCAGTTAAAGTAACAGTACTATCTCATAGTTATCCCTTACAAGCGAAAGTGTAACTTCGGGGTTGCGGGATAAGCGCAATAAGTCACCGCGGCCTCGGGACAGAGCGGGAGAAGGAACGGGGGGGTTTTTAGTCAGTAAGAGTCTGAGACTGATTCCGTCCGACCCTGGCCGGGAGATGTCATTTGATGATTAAAAAAAAACTCTCGTCCTTCCACTTGTCATTGGAATGCCATAGTGTTTTCCACCAAATAAATAACTTATTCCGTAAAAAATCATGTCGTTTTTATAAAAGTTCCTCCACACTAGGATTTTCTTATTTGCTTTTACAAACATACACAATACACAAAAACACCTAGACTTGAAACGAGAAATTATGGATAACAAAATTGCGGCGTCCGGGAATCGAAAAGGCGATACGTGAAAGTGCGAAAGCCGGTTTCCCTGCCACTTTATTAACAACAGATTTGATATAGACTAAATTTTTCAAAAACAATTAAGCACTTAAAGTAAGCAGTATTGACTCAGGTGTATAGTTGGTGTGGACGCAAACGCTACCCGACTTAAATAAAGGATTTATTTTACTTTTCTTCTTATGGTCAGGAAATATACCACGCTCAATACAATTATTTATAATGAGAGCTAATACAGGTGCTATTATAGCAGTGATTACAGAGCTATATTGCATATTATACACAATTACCTATTACCTTAGGTCTGCAATCTTGTTCTTATTCAAAGTTGAGAAGGCTTTAAATAGTACCGTCATAATCTATACTAATATTATAAAGAGATAAAATTTGTAAGTTTGTATGTAGGGAGTAATCTTTGGAACCGCTGATCGAGTTGCCAAAATTCTTTCACTGATAGATAGCTACAATGCTCCTGAGTGTTATAGGCTATAAAAGATCACGCTACGATTAAATGGAGCCGAAACCGCGCAAGAGTAGCTAATAATCTATGTATTTAAAAGAAAAACACCATTATGAAAAGCAGTCTTGAAAAATAGGTTGATCTTCAACAGGTATTGTGACTATAAAATAAACAGAGAATTCGCTAATATCGCGACGCGGACGCTGCTCATTAATTAGAGTCCCGTTGTGATTTGAAATTTGTAGAGGTTTTCCCAGGTTATTCACGTAAATCGTTTTTTTAATAAATTTGGGTAAATATTACGATAGTTGCTATTGAGAAAAAATAGAATTAGCGAATAGCAAACATACATATGTTTATACTTTAATTAACATCAGAGACAATTTATCAGGTGATGAGTTTAAATTTTATAAAAATAATCAGTATTTTATTATTTTTGTTAGCAATTACAAATACAATGTTTAACACTGCATTCACATGATTTACTTCTTTAATCTTTGTATAAATATTCTTACAAATAAACATCTTTAATTAATTGATTGTTCACAATAGCTTGAATTCAGTAAGTGATAATATCCTAGAGTTCATTGTTGGTTGCTACAATGTCAGTATAAATATTGTCCACTTTTACAACAAAACAACGTCCGACATTTAAATTGAACTAGACAAACTGAGACGCTGAAATGTAAACTATTATTAATTAATTAGTTTACACTAAAATAACATTTATGTAAAACCAATAAAGACACGTTTTAAATTGGCATACATTAAATAGTTTCTGGTACATTATTCAGACATTTTGGCGATCCCTGTACACATTCAGTTATATTTCTGTGTGGGTATAATTTTTATGTCGTTGCAGATGCAGAAGATTCGAAATTCATCTTTCATCATTAAAGCATCATAAAGATTTGACCTTTTACTAAGTAGTTATAGCGACATCTGAGAAAACTGAATGGACTTTTCTTTAAACTTTTTATCACAAAAATGTGTGCATAGGGTGTCTCACAATGGGATTTTCTCCTGTGATATGTGTGCATTTATAAACATACTAGCTTCCGCCCGCGGCTTCGCCCGGGTGTTATATGGATAATAAGCCTTTGTCCTATTCCGGAATGTATCCTATGCACGTGCCGAATTTCATCCAGATCCGTCTAGTCGTTTTGGCGTGATTGAGTAACAAACGCCCAAACATCGTAACATTCGCATTTATAATATTAGTAAGATAAGATAATTTTACATATACTCGTACATCCCACTTATACAAGGAACAACAATTTGTGAATCACACAAGTGTTGTTCCTTGCGGGCATCGAACCCGCGACACTTTGCACGGCAGCCGGTTTCCCAGCCACTGCATCGCATTTCTAGAAACATGTTTTATTTGCATTATTTTTGCTCTAACTCTAGGATATGACATTTATAATATTTTCCAGTTGCGGAACCACTTAATACAACTTATAACAAATAAGAACAAATAAAATAATATTTACACAACTTTTTTTCTTTCAATGTTGCAATCAAAACTTGTTTATGAATTTCCAAATAATTAAATTAAAAAAAAAAATCGTATGCACCCTGTCTCCCGTAGAGCCACACTCTCTCCGGCCACTATAGGTCTTATACTCTAGTCATCCTCCTTTCACATACGCACTGCCCTCACGTGGAACATTTTATGTTGATTGTTTTGTTTATGTTGATTTTTTGCGACATTCACAAAACAAATAACTATTAATCAGCAGTCGTCGCACCTAATAATGTGTAATAATTATAAGGTACACGGACGTACATAATATGTATATATGCATAATATAGGTTATATTCTTCTAATTGGATCACTGAACGATGTCTAGAAACGTAAATGAATATCAGCGGTTGGTACATGAAAACGTCATCGTAGGTACAGCGTGTTGTTAGCGCACGTGACTCGTCATGTGTCGACACGAGCGCGCCGCTCGAGCTCGTGTCGACCTGCGTCCCAGAGTTACACACAAATTATTATACTGAGCGTTTTCTTTGCTTGTGAACCATTTAAAACAACATTCTTACAAGGTGGGCAGCAGAATTGGAATGCTTCAGTTTTCCAATAATTGGCTCAGACCAACTGGCCTCATCCTGAGGCTTCCCGAATGATCCTGTGACTATTCGGGTAAAGCTATCCTGTGACAGCTAGAAAGCAGTACAATTTACTCATAGTATGAGTTCGATAGCAAATGTTTTTTTGAAACGTAAATTTTCATTCCTAAATTATTAAAAACTAAGTGAAACTAAATTAGGTTGTATATGTTAACCCCCTTATTTCAAAAGAAGGTTTATCTTCAAACTAAGTGTAAACTATTGTGTCAGGTTTAGTATTATGACTCTTATCCTCACCTTTCTTTAATTTGAAATATAATAACTGGCTCAATGGTTTAGACCTAGACTAAACAAAAACCCTACGGCTGTCAATGTTGAAGTGAAATTTAGATTTAGATAGGAAAGTATATGAACAAATCTATAAAAGTGAAGCGAGTCCATCTCGTTCAATGTTTACGTTTTGCAAATTAATTAATTAAAAAGGGTTTAAATTTTGATAATGTGTCAGAAGACAGTAAAATATTAGTTTTGTTTTAAATTATTGCTTTGATTTTGTGGCTGGGAGGGAGAAATAGAATAATTAAAAGATCTACAAGTTTCTTGTACATAATGTTTTTTCTTAGTAACGATATTACATTTTCGAAATTTGATAAAGAAACTTTTTAATAAACGAGTATATTATGTCATTATGTGGGTATAAATATAAATAGTATAAATATATAATCCTCTCAGTATAAGTTTAAATAACGATATTTTTTACGTTTGGATAAACACAGCTACATATTATAAAATAAAAAATGACTCACAAACTTTTGACGAGGCTTCAAAATAGTCGTATCTATGTACCTTTTTAGGCAAAAGTAGGGGAGAAAGAAAAATCGTTGTGAATTTTGTACCTTGGTTAGAGTAATTGTTTGTTGATATATTTGATCTTGAAATCGTTCGATTCGAATGATTTACTCGTAAGTATTGCCATGTACTCGAATTGAGTTTTTTTTCATCTTGACTCGAAAAAGTGTTTAAGTAATTTTTTGTTGATTAAACTCATACTAAGGTTCTAAGTTCATAGTTCATCTCAATTATGCGAATAAAATTATTGCTACATAGTATAAAACAAAGTCGCTTTCTCTGTGCCGATGTATGCTTAATTCTTTAAAACTATGCAAAGGATTTAGATGCGTCTTTTTTATAGCTAGATCGATTAAAGAGGAAGGTAGACAGAAGGAAAAAATTAAGTATCAGCATTGCACCCGGGCAAAGCCGAGTCGGATCGCTATTTATGTTTAAGTGCCCTCTTAGACTAAACAAAGCGTAATGAGTTCTAAAAAAATGGACAATGACGTAAATCTTAATATAACCCACGCAGACAAGGAGCCGTTTTGTCTCCTAATACATCCATTTACGTTTACATGTCTTGAGCTCTGAGGTCTTGCCTTCACTGTATCATGAGTAATCTACTTATATGATAAAGTCGAAGCAAGTCCCTCGGACCAAGTGCCTCGTCTGTGAAGGCCCTAGCCGCCCGCCGCGCCGCCCGCACCCTATGGGATCCGCTTCAAGTCACTTTCACTACCGCACTATGCGTTGAAAAACATCCTAAGTGGACCTATTCTAGTGGTTTTGCAAGTGCCAGTTTCGTACTGGACCTTGTTTTGACGTATTAAAAAGTTTTTTATGAATTAATCGATATAATAATATGTACATATAACTAACGGACTAAAATGCAATGTATGGCGGATACGTGCAAAAATATTTCTGTTGTGCCGCCTAGGACTAAGGTCCATTGTTTTCTTTCGTTTTTTATTTTACCCCCTGAAATACAGCAAAACCTTCCGCGGCTCCCATCATAAAATCTGTTACCCTTGAGTGAGTGTGTTTATTGTGTGTTTAAATGTGAGCATGCTTTATTTTACTTCGTTTAACCCTTTTTATTTATATTATGTCCAGATATAATCTCTAGCCAGAATTTTTGGACAGCTTGTTTAAATCTTGGCATGTTAAGATTTTCATATTCGTACCTATCAATTTAATAGTGATACATGCAGTACTACTAAGTTTAGCTTTACCATTTTTTGCGTAAGTACACCATTTTGATGGGCCGATTCCATCAATATTATTTTTAAATGATATGACTAAGGATCCGTGGAATAAATTTATATTTAAGTATTTTATCGGAAAGTTTGGCACAATGAAATGGAGCGCCACAAACTGAGCGGAGGAGAGCGGTGAAAGCGCACCGCGACACGTCGCCAGCTCGACCACTGTTTTCAGATATTGACAAGGTCGCGAGCGCGCTTTCAACATTTCGAAGACGTACAAGTTCGCTAATAAGGTCGCGTACAAAGGGAACACACTAGCCGGACACCCACACACAACAAGGCGAACAATTACTCCAAGTTTAAGTTACGTTAGGGATAGCTAGATCGATTCTTCCTTCCTGGTACTCCCATATCTGGACCAGCCAGATTTTGATATAAGATGGAGACATCGGTGGCACTCGGCGATCATGGCGGTAGCTGACCAAGCCAGGTGCTACGAATGTAAACATCGATGTTATTGTACTCGCACAATGGTACGATAAGGGTTCGATAAGCGCGCGCCGCCAGGTGCTACCCCTGCCTGCACTGCTCATTGCTGCTTCCTAGCCCTGTAGCGCTGCATTACTTTGGATGCCGTGCTTTTGACCCTTGAGATCTGTTGCAATAGCGTTATTACTAGCTAGAGATAGAATTTTAACATAGCTCCATACAAAAAGTTTCTGATAAATAGTTTTTAGAGACTGGCTGTTAGTCGTGTAGAAAGCAGTTGTGGGACTCGGAAGTATTGTAACCTAAGCACTGCTGCACTGGTACTTGTGTTAACAATTCGAGTGCTCAGAGATAAGCATATTATTATAGTTCGTATTGTTATTGAAGTCCACTTCGTAGGCGAACGATAAGAAAGTAATTGAACGTATGGAAAATTAATTGGATAATTTGATTAAGAGGTTTGATCTTACCACCACCACGTGTCCACGAGTGTACCGGTCATACAGATACATTGCGGAACAAGTCGACGATAGTGGGAACTACTCGTTGCCAGCCGGCATCGTACATCTATGCCAATATGCGCATTAAATGCTGCGGTATTTTCGCGCAGGTTTCGGCTAAGGTGAAAGTGTTCGTGTTTTTGAGAAAGGAAAAGTTGCTTATTTTTTGTAAGAGGTATGCGCGGGCGATCGGTGCCGCCATTCCCCTCCCCCCGCCCGCCCGCTCTCTCCCATGAAAGTGAAACCTGCCGCGCTAACTCGGACCAAGGTTTTGGCAGTGACACCTTTCGAGGCTCTGGCCGCTGATGTAAAAGTTGACGGTGCTTGATACCATTTAACAATTATTTTTAATCTCAATTTCTTTCATTTTAATATGTTTTACGACTTTGAATAGTTTGAATAATAATTCAGAATGCACCTCAGGACTCGGGCACTTTGTTTTAATAACATATTGATACATGAATGGGAAACTGTGCAAAACGGAATAGTGCACATGTTAAGTACTACAGCTAGTATAGTCCACCTGCGTGTATCTACCAACTTTATAAAGTATAAGTCTGTAGCAGTATACACATACATGTGCATGTACTGTCAACTTAATAGATGATCAATAATTAGATCCGTCTAGTTATGTACTTTTACATTTAAGTACGGGACTAAACATATCTTCCATACTATAAAACGAATAGCAAAGTGTGTTGGTAAGGGCATAACTCGAAAACCCCTGGACCATTTAATGCCAATTCTTATTTTATTGTGTTCGTTAAGGCCAGCAGAGGGTTTATATGAAATATACTTTTAGAAAAGCAGAGAAGATAATCTGGACATCGCAACCGGCTGGATACGGCTAGTTTTGAATATAATTATATTAATATGAAATATAAAAATAAAATATTTTAGTTATTGTATTCCACTAAGCCCTTTCTACAATATCTTAAATACTGTAACTTTGTTTTAAGAAATACAATCAAAATATGTTTCCGTATTATATGTAAGTGCAAAAAGTTTAGATTCAATATCGACTTTTATAGATCAACAACGTGTTTGATAGGTATTTAAGAATTCCTCACGAATGGTATATTGCTAGTTTCTGCGTTCTAATCGACTAGTATTTATAAACAATTCTCCTTTTCTAGTTTTTAATACAAACAAGATTAATAAAGGCGTTGATACACTTTCACAAGCCGGTGACTTGGCCGAGTCCTTGACTGTGAGTTTAGATGATACGAAGCCGGCGCCGGCGCCGCTGTGTTCTGAATCAAACGATGACTATACAATCGAAGTATGGTCGCCTTTTGCTCTGCTTAGTTTTCTAACTAAACATAAACATACAAAACAATAGTTTATAATGCCGTTACAATTAAGCAGTAATTAACAATGCGAGTTCAAGTGCGCACGACGATAGCCTCGGGTTATCGCACACACGCATACAGCTACACACACGCATATCCATAGCACGCGACTCTTACATACTTCTTACCTTTGTTGATTCGTAATTTCATTTCTGGGCGTAAATATCGTCGTGATGTCTGCTTCTTCTTGTTGTAACAGTAATCTGTGTAATATGATTGAAAGACTTGGATCTTGGATACTGGACTTTAATTAGGTAGTACACAGTCCTGCAGCTCACTGCACCAGAGTTACATTGTCAATGGCCGACACTTGCTCGGCCACCCTCTTTATAGTGATATGACGACATAGACAATAATAGTGCAACACTGATTAGTAATACTAATCATAGACAATACAACATCCCCCTTGTTAAGTTTAAATTAACCCTTTACAAAACAGACTTATCACTATGACAACTTGACAATATTATAAACGACTTATACTTATATAACTTGACTAGGTACTTAATTTACAACATATAAGATTACAAAATATATTTCTTATCTTAATCTATTTCTTCTATTAGCCTTCTTGTGGGCTTTACAATACGACCTGAACGTGTAACAAATTGACTACTTGAGGATCGAGATGAGAGTTCTTGAGGTCCAGCCTTCTGACTGTCACCATCCTCTCTCCCTTGCGATGACAAAGACGACGACGACGATGAGTTGGATAGCATAGGAGAGAACTTATGCCTTAAGTGAATCCTATTTCTCCTATACCTAACTCCATTGACATCCTCAACGACATATGACCTATTATTTGCCAGCCTTTGCTTGACAATAGCCTGTTCCCAATTACAACTAGGTTGTCTTTTGAAGTAGACATGATCATTGGGATATAACAATGGTAAAGGCTTAGCACTTCTATTATAATATTTAGACTTACAATCATTATTCTTAGTTACACATTCTTTGTAATCTTTAAATGTTACTACCTTTGGTTTTAATTTCTTATACGACTTAGGGACATTGTCTCTTAAATTCCTAGACATTAAGAGTTGAGCTGGGGACGGTAAATTATTCTTAGGTGTGTTTCTATATTGCAACAAAGCTATATAAGGATCAGACGAATTTTCTTTGCATTTTTTCAGCATATTTTTGACAATTTTAACTGAACTTTCAGCTTGACCATTAGACTGTGCATGATATGGACTAGTAACAACATGTTCTATGTCCCATTCATGTAAGAAATTTTTAAATTCTAAAGATTGGTAAGGAGGTCCACCGTCAGACACTAATGACAAAGGTATACCATGACGGGCAAAAATCGACTTTAAATGTGTAATTACATTTTTGGCTGTACTATTCTTATTTAACAAAGCTATTTCTATGTATTTAGAATAGTAATCTGTAACAATTAAATAAGAAAGACCATCAAAGTACATTAAATCAATACCAACTTGTTGCCATGGATATTTGTTAATTTCAAAATTTTGTAATGGCTCTTTTTGGTTAGCAGTTTTAAATTTTGCACATATAAGACATTGTTCTACTAAATTTTTAATATCAACTGACATGTTTGGCCAATATAAAGAATCTCTAGCTAATTTGAGACATTTATTTATTCCTTGGTGACCTTCATGAATTTTATCCAACATTTCTTTATACATAGACTGTGGTACTATTAATTTTGATCCTTTAAATAGCAAATCCTTAACTACATGTATTTCAGCTTGTACATTCCAATATGGTTTCACTAATTGACTAACTTTGTTTTTACTTTTTGGCCATCCTTCATAATAATATTTCTTTAACAATTGCAAACTTTCATCTTTATTAGTTTGTTGTGACAATTTTGTACTGTAATCCTTAGTAATTGCTAAATTTGAATGCATTAAATTGACATGACAGGTTATTTCAGACTCATTCTCTGGAATATAATGATCTTTTAAGGCTGCTCTCGACAAAGTATCAGATATGAACATTTGTTTACCTGGGACATGTATAACTTTCAAATCATACTTTTGCAAAGTTAACATCATTCGCTGTAACCTAGCTGGTACATCATGTAATGGTTTATCAAACAGGTAGACTAAAGGTTTGTGATCTGTGTGAACTGTAACTCTGTGACCATATACATACTGGTGAAATTTTTCACAACCAAATTGAATTGCAAGCAATTCTTTCTCTATTTGAGCATACCTTGACTGGGTTGTGGTTAAAGTTTTAGAACTATAAGCAATGGGTTTATTATTTTGTAAAATGACTGCTCCCAATGCTGATTTAGACGAATCTACTGACAAGACTAATGGAATGTTGGGGTTATAGTGAGCTAAGACAGGTGACTTTGTGATTTCATCTATTAAACCCTTAAGACATTTATTGTGATTCTCATCCCAAGACCAGACAGAATCTTTTTTCAAAAGATTTCTTAAAATTTGAGTTTTTTCTGACAAATTACTAATAAAGGGACCTAAATAATTGATCATACCTAATATTCTTTGTAATTCTTTGACATTTTTTGGTGTAGGCATATTGACAATTGCTTTAACTTTCTCTTGGTCAACCCTTGCACCATCTTTACTAAAGATATAACCTAGGAAACAGACTTCAGACACTAGAAATTTACATTTAGATTTGTTAAATTTTAAATTAACTTGACGTGCTCTTTGCATGACTTTATGTAATCTCTCATTATGTACAGACTCATTTGGGCCATAGACTAGAATGTCATCAATGAATATTAAGACTCCTTCCAAATCACCAAACAAATTCATCATAACTCTTTGAAATATTTCTGATGATGCATTTATTCCAAAAGGTAACCTTAAATATTTATATCTACCAAATGGTGTTTGAAAAGTACATAATTTAGAACTATATTCATCTAATTTTAACATCCAAAAACCCGAAAATGCATCTAAATGAGAAAAACAGACAGCTCCAACTAGTTGAGATCTTATCTCATCAATTGACTTAAGTGGATATATTTCCCTTATGATATTTTTATTTAAATTTCTAGGATCTAAACAAATTCGTAACTGACCTGAACTTTTTACAGTTATAACTATACTATTCACCCACTCTGTAGGCTTAGTGACTTTTTCTATGACTTTTATGCTCTCCATGCGATCCAACTCCTCGCGTAGCTTTCCAAGTAACGCAAATGGTACTCTCCTGGGAGGATCCACACATGGTACTGCATCAGGTTTGAGTTTCAGGTGACAGACAGGAGGTAGACAGCCAAGACCCTGGAAGACATCATTGTATTTTGTTAGAATTTGTTGACAAAAATTTTGTTTAGACACTGAAAAAACTCTTTTAATTATTCCTAACCTTTCACATGTAGGAAGACCTAAGACATTGGGACACTCTAAATTTGCGACTATGAACACTATGTTCTCACTGACATTGTTATTGTTTAATATTAAATTACATTTAATATTGACCTTTCCCATAATGGGTATTGATTTGCCACTAAATCCTGTGACATTTATATGACTTTTGACAATTGACAACTGTTTAAGCTTATGTTTTAAATAATTAAAAGTTTGCTTCGACATAATGTTTAAATCAGCTCCTGAATCTATGATGCAATTAAATTTTAAATTACCTACTTTTAAATTAATATTCCAGGACTGTTTACTTTTGTTAATGTTAGGTTCTGATTGAACTGTATTAATGTTGTTTAATGACTGATGACTTTGATGTGGTGGTGTGAGCGTGTGAGGTGATTCCTCAGACATGTGTCTGTACTCATCATTGAGATACACACTTTGACTATCACAACATTTGTTTATATTGTGACCATATGACATGAGATTATATTTCTCAGACAGGTGACTGTTTTCATCACCGAGGTTCTTTTTAGACCTCTTAGACATGACATTATCACCACTATCATCACAGAAATTTGACATGAGAATGATTTTCTCAGATTGACAATGTGTCTGTGTACTGGCTGACTTTTTACTTGACCTAACATTATATTGACTATATTTTGTACTTTTATTTGACTTTATATGACTTTGACAATGACTGTTTAATGTTCCAATGAAATAATGATCCTGACTACTGTTACTATTTGAATTAAACGACTCTAAACGACTTACATTTTTATTTTTAAAGCAAAATTTAGCGAAATGATTAAATAAATTACATGACCTGCATTGGACTCCCTGCGCTGGGCACTTGTATCGATGAGACTGCCCACAGCGGCTACACGGCCTCGTGCGCCTTTCAGGGTTGGGAGACTGCCTCGTACCAGGACCCTGCCGACCGACTGGTGAAGCTCGCTGTCGACGATCTCCTCGACTACGGCTCCTCCGACGTAGATGCATTACATTTTCCTGTTTCTCGCTGGAACCGACGATTTTCTCAGCATCTTGCTGTGCGACGATTAATGTTCTCGCCAGTTCGCGCATCCTTTGATATGTCAGATCAGGCTCCTGAAGCAATCTCTGACGGACATGTGCCAGGTCCATGTGCAGATTGGCAATGAAAATATCCCTGATGAGGGACTCCTTGAGCGTTCCGAATTCACAATCCTGGCTCTTATTTTCCAGGTCTGCCAGGAATCCTTCGATGGACTCGGATTGCTTCTGCCTCCTCGTGAAGAACATGTGACGACACATGGTTATGTTCCTCCGGGGCTCAAAAAAATTATTGAATTTCTGCTTCACTTCGGCAAGCGTGGTCTTGTCGATGTTGAGGTTAAATGTATTATAAATGTTTAGGCCTTTCTCACCTATAAGATGCAGCAGTATGGGTATTTTTCTCTTCTCGGGTGCCCTGTCTAAACCCGTGGCGAGTAGATATAGGTCCAGTTGCTGCGACCACCGTTTCCACGCTTCCGCATTATTATTTGTGGAATCCGACGAAATATTTAATGATTTCATCCTCGTGTTGAGACCTTGGACGCCATCTTGGTCGCCCACGCCGCATGGCTCGGAACTCGACTGGTCCATTTTTGTGACCGACTTACGTGAAATAAATTGTTCTTTTCACTTCTGACACCATGTAATATGATTGAAAGACTTGGATCTTGGAT
This sequence comes from Spodoptera exigua, assembly GCA_902829305.4. Lineage (NCBI taxonomy): Eukaryota > Metazoa > Arthropoda > Insecta > Lepidoptera > Noctuidae > Spodoptera > Spodoptera exigua. The sequence continues at coordinate 15,361,512 of LR824601.2, read as the reverse complement.
ACTGGACTTTAATTAGGTAGTACACAGTCCTGCAGCTCACTGCACCAGAGTTACATTGTCAATGGCCGACACTTGCTCGGCCACCCTCTTTATAGTGATATGACGACATAGACAATAATAGTGCAACACTGATTAGTAATACTAATCATAGACAATACAACAATCTGGAATAGAGTTCGAAGTAGTTTAGTATCACAGTAGTATCGTAGATTTTAGACATACTAGTATACGTAGGTCCTAATATTATAAACGTTTACGTTTTGAAAATATAGATGAATGAATGTTTGTTTTTTATGTTAAAAAACCGAATAGATTTTGAAATAAATGGCAAAAACGTTGATTAAATCAGTAATAACATATAGGCTCCTTTTCGTCCGGATAACACGGACAAAACTATGCTAGAAGCTAGAATAACATAAAATTCCTGACATTGTCGAGTGGCAATAATACACAAAAATATTGAAACAATATTTTTGTGGGGGATCCTAAAAGGAACTCTGAAGAAAACCAATTAGAAGGGGAATGTATATTATATTAGGTTCATATAGCAGTAAAAGTGATTCGTCTCTAAAAAAAATGAGCGGAATTTGTTATTAATGTTTTTTAAAGAAACATAAAACAAAATCTAAATAAACTCGTTGTTATTTTTAAATCGCCTCACTCACTTACCTATAAAGTTACCAGATACCATTCATAAAATCCCACGCACGTTCATATTTTTTTACACTATACTTAGTTAAATTGGAGTGAAAGTAAAAATCTTTAATAAGAATAAAATAATTTTGATAAGTTGTTCGCGAAAATCTAGCTTTACTTGAATATTTTTTTCTTATATTGTACTAAGCAGTGCTGTTTAATTTATCAATGCAAAAAATAAAATACTTAAAAGTTTTAGTCGTAATAATTGACTATATGACTTGTATTTTCCTAGCAATCTAAGAATAAATGAAAATATTTTGATCTGAGGAGCCATGACCAACATTGTGGGGAAATCAGTGGATAACATACTCATAAATGCGTAATAAAGATTCTAAAATGTCTGAAAAAAGCACATAATGTGGCATAATTTCTGAAAAAAATGTGTTTCATTATTTATGTTACTTGTACTTGTAAATGTCCATAAATTAAAATACATAACTATATGTAGATTTGAGGATGGATTTGACAACAAATCTGAAACATGTGATTTATTTTGCCAAATATTGCCTTACTTTCTAAACATAGGTAACCAGTTTAGTCAGCCATAAATAATAATAAATGGCACATACGATTTTCACCGAAATTTTTGTACTAACTACATTCTTGCCGAAACTTAATGTACAACATTCGTTAAAAAGGTCCAAAATATGCATTATATCCGCACGAAGTATACAGAAATGATGCTATAATCTGCCAATCTGCAGCGTGTCAGATTGTATATAGTATTATTTTTATCGAAAAAATAAAGGTCATAAACTCATTTTGTTTTGGTCAAATCTGTCCACTAATAAAAATCTGTAGAGCGTATTTATGTGGATACTGTGCACAGGTGTGTATGACCATATTGCATGTAGCCGTGCAGTTTTATCAGGTGTTGTGTTTCATTACTCTGCGGACTACGCTCCATTGTGACGTCAATCTCAGATATTTCTATTGAAAGGTGTAACTTAGAAAAAATATTTCTAGAATTATAAAGACTTTAAATTGATAAACATGCTCGTCTCTGCGCTTGTGGTACTAGATTAAATCACACCGATGCGCCACCTGATTCTGAGATGAGGGCGTCAGTACTATTACACTTTGTTCACCATTGAAGTAAAGATAAACAAAAATTGTAGGTTATTAGTGTTTGAAAGAAAAGTTTACAATTTTTGCTAACACAAATGTTAATTGTTGTGAAATTCCTGAAAAAACTATGAGAATGTTCGATGTGAGTCAACGCCAGCTGGTGCGCGACAAGTAAACACCATTGTAGTCGATATCGATGCACGCGCAACACCGTCTCTGCCCGGCCCCAGTGTATGTTGCTTTAAATAGGTACCTACTGACTAGTAGCTGTGGCGAAGTACTAATTACCCCACTGCACATCTGCACCACCTATCTGCTTCCGCATCTTTCTCTATTGACTATCTCGTCATACCACGTGTAACTACTTTGAAAGAGTCCCGTAATTCCATAACATCTCAAACTTGATAATGAGGAATGATAGAATTAAAAAATCAACAACATGTTTAAATTAATACCTGTGTATACACTTAGTAGGGCGACATATTAGAATTAACCAAAAACATAATATTTGTCAGAGTTTTAAAATAAATATGAATGGACAGAATACTGAAAAATAAGTTCGATAAAAAATTTTCATAACGAGGCACTTATCGAATTTAAAGAAACAAAGCAATATTGGGCTTAATAATCACACTTTTACAGACCAATGTTAGGAAGAAAACTAGGTTACTTAGATTTCCGGCAATTTGTGTCTCCTCGGGGTCGTTCTTTTTTTCAGTCAAATTTTATTTAAAGAGCTAAAGTTTTTCCTTTGCTGTTCCGACGATGAAGGAAGGTTTTCTTCTTAGTAGTATTGTAGATACCTATATCATAATTGTAAAAGCGTTTCAGCTTTAAGAATGTGCAATATAGTTGTTTTTAAATAAATATCCCGAAATACTACAATTGTGCGACCCGGGCCAAGTCGACCGAGAAGTATTTTGCGTCCTGCAAAAGACTTCAACGCGCGCTTAAATTATTTATTGCACCCTGGATGCTGAAACTTTTGTAGCTGCTTAGACACTTACACATATACGTGAAGTCACATCTTGTAGCCCTTAAGGTAAGCATAGGTGTAAATATTTAATATAGTATGTACTTCTTTTAACTTCATATCAATATTATCTTATAAGTTTTGATTAGAAACGCGTGTGAGTAATTAGAACTGAGAAACAGTTAATGAAGCCGTGTTTTCTAAAATCAAATTTAAATAGTACAAAGTTCTTGTCTCTTATTGGAGTTGTTATACTTACTCAAAAGTCTCATTGGCGGTCCTGGTGTTGTAGGTGGGATTAGCTTTGAATGGTCAAAATTTATGCCTTTGAAGATCATTTCAAATTGTGCGTCTTTGGTTAGATGTTTGGGTGTACTAGTAACTTGTTCGTTCTTTTGTGTAAGATACTACTTTTTGGAAGGAGATAAATAGTTTTAATAGGGAACTGACAGATATATATGTATATATAATTTAAAAGTGCCTTCTGATTGTCTATTTGAAATAACTGATTTTATTTTGATCTCAGTTGTGTTGCAATTGCAACGAATAGACGTCGTAGAGGAACGGATTTTTCTGCCTAATTTTATATAGCCTTTGCTCATATTCATAATAATTAATCAGTACGCGTAAAGTGATTACGTGATGATGTTAGCGCTGCAGTGGGCTCGTATAACCTAGTTGTCGGCTTTGTTTACAAGCGGCGTGCGACACGTGCTCTCTTATGTACACACGACGTGCGCAGCAGGCGCGAGCGCCAACAGTAATCAGTTATCGGCAGCGGCGGCGAGAGTGATCGCGCATCGCGGCTATTATGTCACCGCAATTAAAACTGAGTGTTGCGTGCTCGGAAGTATTGGTTGAGCTGAGTGGGGGAGTGCAGGGGGGGCGCGCGGCGGGGCGCAGTAGCACGCGGACCCTCCGCTCGGCAGTCGCGCGCCGCACGCCGCCGCGCTTGCACGCCGCGTTCTCCGCGCCCACCGCGATGAGTGATCACTGAGCGAGCGCGTCCCGAACGCCTCGACTCGAACCTATGGAGTATCAGCACCAACCCATTCAGCCGCTGGGCCCGCCCGCGCCGCCGCCCCAGTTGCTGCCGCCCGCGCCGCCCCCGCCGCTTCCTTCGCTGCCGCAGCTGCAACACGGCCACGCTCAGGACGACGACCGCTGGAACCAGTACCACATCTGGAGACAACACGTCTTCGTCAACGGTCAGTGGCATCTCACAGCGTCGACACTTGACCAGGAAGCGCACGCGCACTTTCTCCGTCGTGGCACTCACCCGCTCAGATTCGTGATTGATGCTGCCCCCGAGTGAGAGAGCCGTGAAAAAAGAGAAAGTGCGCGGGCGCCAATATCAACGAAACTTTTCGGTCGATCGCGAGTTCTTTGTTTCGGCAACGGGGCCTTTCACTCGACAACGCTGTACCGTCCGACTCCTCCTGGGGATGTTATTTCGGCAGCTGCATGCTGATACGTCATCTTGCTCCGCACCGTTTGCTCACAGGGTCTACTCTCTAGCAGGAGATGCGCCTGGTGCACGTGTCGCTAACTCTGTTTGAAAACACGAGTTCTTGTGTGACATGCGGGAGAGCTTCGGTTCCGTGTCAATCGATATCAATTACGATTATAGTACATTGCCTGTTTCTTATACTAAGATTTGATAGTTATGGGTGTGCTCTACGGTGTGGCTTGACTTCCGATGGCGGAAGGCATTTCGACCTTAAACCCGATTAGTTCAAAGTAGGAAGCCGTAGCAGTTCTCGGGCCTCGCAATCACCTGAACGTCCGCTAATAACATTACAACGATATCTTTGTAAAACTAAACAGGCGTCGAGCCTCGCCTCGTATTCACTGTATGTGTACACAAGCAGCACAGTACACTCGCACCAATTGATCAGCTCACAGTACTTGGCTGTGACATATAACTTTTGGTAATCTGTATTTTTATGATATATGTTTTTGTACATACGCAAACTAGCAACTGTGTTTGTGTCATTTTAGCCTCGTAATCGCGAGATGCATACTTACTCCTGCGTAGCTAGTACCGCGGGCAAGCTACTTTTATGTACCACTCGCTTCTCCGATTCCGGCATTAACTCTTCTGTTGTAAACTGGACTATATAGCCATGAGGAAATTAGCTAGAAAATTGAGAATTAGATTCCTTCGACCATATTTCCGTTTTTTCCATTTTGTATATTTTTGAGAACCTTCCTCCTTTCAATGAGATATGATATCGCTTCATTATTAACTCTCATAGCTCAATGAGCTTGTACCTACGTGGACTTTAAGTAAACAATGATTACTAAAACGTATATACAGTTTACTTAAACCTATAAAGTACTTGGTATTGGTTGTAAACATGTATTATGTTTGATTCCACTGCTTGCTCTACTCGTTTACAAAGTATGAGGCTGCGGCTGTAACGTGCAATACACAGATATATGTTTAATTCAGTAACTTACATTGTATTTGTTTTTGAGAAGGATCAAATTGAACTTTATTCTCTACGGGCTTAAGGAATTGTTATTAGGTGAAAGTTGTTCAACATTCACATATAGAACAACCTGCCAAATGACTGGTCACTATTCTAACATACGCTACTCCTGCAGTTTCACCTGCTACTCACCCATTATTAGGCGTAACGCTATGTTTTATGCGCTGCAGTCTTCTTTAATAAAGGACCATTCAACACATTTAATAAACGTCTTTTGAATTCGAACAAGTTTAAAGCTTCTGAGATGAGTCCATTCCAACAAACAAACTCCGCAACAGCACAAACAGTTATCACAGTACAATGAATCAAATCGTTCTGAAAATGCTTAGTTAGTTGCTATAAAGGCGAAAATATACAAACACTGCCGTAGCGTGTCGTGATGCGATAGCATCATATCGGTTTCATACTTTTGACAGCATGAGACACGACACAGCATACAAGTATGTTTCTAACCATGTTAGCGCATCACGACACGACAGGACATGTTAGTTCGTTTCCGCCATTGATGTCCCGAAATGAGTCTCACGAGTTCGGTAGTCAAGTCCTGATCCGATTAAAACTTTTGTCGAAACATAGAACGAGTAACCATAGGTCCCAAAGTAGTTACCGGTATTTGCGTTTAACTCGGATTGCAATGGAATACGGGTTAATCGGCAATTGGTAGCTACAGACAGTGGGTAGAGATAGCCGCTTTAAGAGCTGGAGGCACACAGGTGATGTTTCAGCATCACCTCAAAATGTAGGTCATGAGATAAAAAACAGTACTCAAACCGAAGTTCTTATAGCTAATGTTAAGTCACGGCTTAAGTACATCTGATATAGCGGCCAGGCGATAATTCATTTATGGGTCTTATGCAGCAGTCACCAAGTATTGCAAGTTTTCCACCAGTAGTTTGACCGATTACAAATTTGTATTTTCTGGAGATGCCTATGGTTGTTGGTGTTGTTTAGGGTCCACAGTGGACAACGACACAGGGCCTTACCTAACCTAATAACTTGGTCCTGTGACCGTATTAGCCATATGATAGATTGAAACGCCTGGTGGTGGCTGGCGGACTCCTTGCCATACAAAGTCCTTCTCAATCACACCTGATTAGAAGCAAACTTAATTAGAAAACAGGTCTAGTTATTGACTTATTATTTTAGATAACATTGTTACAATGGTGAGAGGCCACAAAAGCTAGGCATGAAGCCTTAAATAGGCCGTATTGAGGGCCTACCACTAGAGTGTGGTGCTTGAGGTCTGCTGAACGAGCCTGCCATCTCATCGCGTATCTTTTTTATCAATTCGAGCGTGGCCGCGCATACTTTCACTCCGAATATTTGGGAAAAAGTGGCGACCTTTTCGCGACTTTCTCCTCGGGCCGAACGCCCCGCGCCCCGCGCCGCCCGCCCCGCGCACCGCCCGCCCCGCGCCTGACACGTGCTCTCTTCCGCGTGCGCGTAGGCACCAACCACTTTTACTTTTTATTAAACTTAATGATGTTCTAAGTTACGAAGCAAGAAGTATATTTCAATAAAACTTGTTTATTTCTTGTTTCATGTGAAGTGAGTAGCTCTATTATACTTACTGTTATATCATTAAGGCTTCCTCCACCATGTGTAAAGGTTCCAAATATTATTTATATCCGAATAGTAATATTCGCTATCTATTAACAACGAATACCATGACCTATATATTCTTGGAAAGAAATCTTTCCAGTGATAAAAAATAACATATCTTAAAGGAAACAGATTACCCTAGAAGCTAAATACAAACAAACAATCAAATCTTTCGACCTTATAACATTAGAATAAATAAGAATCAAAACTTTCACTGTTTACACTCTCACGTGATTTTGTATTGTTTATGGTAGTATATGGTAAGATTGTTGTAATGTTTATTTTATTTATTGAGTTCAAACTATAAACCTTACTTAACTTATAACTTAACTATTAAGTAAATTATTCTTTCGTATAAATGAAATGTCAATATGAAACTTTACTAGAGAAAAAAGGTAAGTAGGCCAACTTAGAGACGAACAAATAGGAGGGATACGATTGTAGGTAATTAATTGTATCCGCATTTTAACTTGACCACTAAGTTATGCGCGTTAAAGTTGCTAAATGGTGACCTGTTGCATAACTGCAAGTGTGAGTGTGTCGTTGGAGCACGGTGCGGAGAGGGGTGAGGGGAAGAGGTGTTCCCGGCGAGAGTAAAAGTATCTTCCGGCGTGTTTCCGCATCAGCCCCCTCCCCGGCCGCCGCTGTCTGCCCCTCGCTCGCCCTCAGCCAACACCTTCCGACTTTTACTTTTCCGTCGTCGCTCACAGACATGCGCACGCGCACCGACACGTTCCACTGATCGATTGCCTTCATGTTCTCCCTTTGTCGTATAGTAACTGAATGTTTTGGCTACTTTCTACAGTGATTATATTCACATGATGTAGAGAAAGCTAGAATTTTAAGTTGATTTGTTGTGGCCAGTCACCCTCGACCTAGGCGCTCGATAACTCGCTTGACTTGTATCTGTATTTCAGTAAGCACGTGAGGTCGAGGTCTGTATACAAATAGATAAAACTACAGAACAGTACACTAACGTAATAAAATTTATTAATTATGTTTTGCTTATTTGCAACGGTAAATATAGAAAACTGATAACAGATACAGATTCTGTTTTCTCCCATGGTTTGAACAGCCGCATCGTCTGACTGCAGCTGCAGATAGTCCTAGTCACTTCCGTGTTAACTGTAGTATACCACTTTCAGTTCAGTTCCCTAAGGGCAACTATGATGATGTAAGTGTATGGCCCGACTAAACCAAGCCTGCGATGGAATACCTATGAGAGCCGCGACAGTCAGACAGTCTTGGAATCGAGTGAGTTAACAAATTAGGTCACGACTGCCATGACTATAGTTCTCGCAACGTTAATTAAGTATATAGCTGAAGCTAGTTACTCCATCTTGACACCATCTAAGAAGAAAATAATAATCCCAATCTGCACATTTGAATGATAACGCAAAGTGAGTTCTTTTAAATTTTGAGTTACAACTTTCTCATTCACTTTCGCTCAATTCACACGTTTACGAAAATGATCGCGAGTCGCCGGAAAACGTTGACTTTCTCCATTGCGCAAGAGCAGCAGCCACTTCCCGCTCGACGGCTACCCCTCCCAGGGCGCCCCCGCCCCCCACCCTGCGCACGTCGTTCACGGCACTCCTCACCTATTTTCCGAGTAGGAAATGAGCTTATTGCGCAACCTCAGCTTTTCACCGATGTCGGCGCAGCATTCCAACGCGACGCACCGTCAACTCCGAGGCTGACGTCATACCAACACATCCTGCTCAGCGCTGGCTAGTCGGTGCAGCACTGGCGTTGCACCACTTTCCACCCAATATTGCCGCCAGGACCACCCGGGGCCCTTGCTTGCTCAAAACTTCTTGCAGATAACATTTATTCGTTGCTATTACACGTGCACTGGATTTGAAGACGTCATATTGTACTTGACATTAGCATGTTGACTGTTGAGTAGGTGATTCGGTGCCGCGTCACTTTCTACCGACCGTATCGGAAGAAAGTGAGAGTGCAAGCGTCACTGCGCTCAGCTCGGCCGGTTTGGACACTTTCTCTGATGGGATACACGCGCCGAATTCTGTAAATCTTGACCTCACTAGTAGATTTTATTTCTTTTAGTCATATAATAAAATTAACAATGAACAAAAATATTGATTTTTATCGCGTATTGGGGCTCACTTTCTCGGGAGCCAAGCAAAAGACAAAGTACTTTGATTGTTAATTATTTGATGTTATTATTTGCAAAATATGTATAATTTTATTTTATTTTACCATAATTGGGTCAAAAGTTGCTAAATCTGATCCTCTAATTACCTGCCGCAATCAAAATAGTTTAAATTATTAAAATCGTTCTTTATGAATAACACGAAGGGAAATCAGAAAGTTAGGATTAACGAATATCTGAAATTTCAGGAAACGCTCATAAGAAAATGCAAGAGCCTGATTTAAAGTAATGCTACTGGCCTACAATATCCTTCAGAACAAAGACCTCATCTCTTTTAATATCTTAACTAAACAATTCTGTTTAAAGTAGTTATTAATTATTTTTAAAAAGTTATTAAATCTCTACAAATACTAATGTGAGGTTTCTTACGTGAATCTCCTTGTGTTCAGTTAATTTTATGTGACGTGACTGGTCAATGAAAATTCTCTTCACGTTGATGTGTATACATAAATATAGTTGCTTTTAAAGATTTTTGTGACTATTCCGATACTGAGACTCAGTACAACAAGTGTTATATTCATCAGTGCGCAATAAGTTTTTTATTACTTTTGCTAGCGACATATAGAAAAGGAAACTAATTAAAATAGGATTAACGGTAGCCTCGAAAATATTGATTTTAAAATGATGTTGTAATAATTATACAACAAAGGATTTATGATGCGACAATATTTGGTTGATAGTTTTTTTGCTATCAAAACTACAGTAATATCAAATCTTTTATTTGGATTCATAAAACGGTTAGGAGTAAATATTACGCCATAGATTTCTTCACTTTCTCAGACGTCTCTTTCATCACAGGTGTAGCCTGAACAAGAAATATAAATAAGATGATAGGACGTAGTTGTCTACATATACAAATATTTACATTAGGTATAGCATATGGACAAAGCTGGGAAGGGATACTAGTTTACATATCTAGGACCTATAGGATACTTAGACATAGACGCAAACGGCACATATTAAAAATATAATATTTAACCAGTTAGGTTGTATTACTTTATTAGTTAAATTCACATTAGTTTTTTTTGTTTCATGATTATTCTCGTGTGCCATAAATTAATATTAGATAAGTTATAAAAATATTTGTTTCTCAGCAAGTAGATTACACATAGGTATATGTGATTCTTCATGCAAAATAAAAATATAATTAAATGTAAACCCATATTCTGGCGGCCACACGGCCAATGAGACATTCTATTTATTAGACTAGTGGGCATCTTACCTGTGTAACTTGCTGCTTGTTATTGCTTGGGGTATGGTGTCTGTATTATCGTCTATTATCTTTAATTGGAAATCTGGTTTCTTTTTGATGAAGTGCTTGAATGAACTTCTGTCTTCATCATTGAGGTTGGCTTCTCTTTTATGTCGGGATATTATTTCTGGAGGCACCTAGAATTTAACAGAAACATGTAGGAAATATCTCCAAGTAGGTTTGCCATTTAGCTACTTAAATATTAGATTCATTGGATGTAAACAAAATGAAATTTACCATTGTAGCACAAGTATGACGACAATACAAGAAAATTTATTCATTACAAGAAAAATCACGAATGTTCGTTGACGATTTAAACACAATAACAAATCATCGCCGACATTAATGTTGTAAATTTGTAACATTGACAGTTAATTTCAGCTACCCTTTATTTATTTCTGCCTTTTATCTGTGGTTGGCATAGTAAAATCAACAGCAACAAGTGAAACCAGAAAAAAAGAGGCCGGACGCTTATTTAATATTATTTGGAAAAGCTGTTTATTTTAGTAAATGTACTGGTTTTATTTTACTTAGCTCTATGTTTTCAATGTATTTAAATACATGAAATTTTATTAGATATTTTAAGTTTTTGGCTTCATTAATCTCGAAAATAGTTCAACGATACGCAAAGTTGACATGAACTGACGAAGCGATTAAAAAATACACCGGGATGTATCGTTCACTGACAGATTTAACGATAATTATTTTAGTACAGTTAAGACCAAATTGAATGAATGGCTCCGAGACTGGCAATATGCAAGACCTCATAAGCTATTTCCAAAAGTTTATTTTCATACCCTGCCCGTTAAGAGATCCCTTCCCACGTGATACGATAATAATTGGAAAATATAATCTTGAGTCTTCCATATTCAAGTTGTTAACAAAATAATCGATTCTTGAATTTCCTTGGGCAAAAAAAATGCCATCCTCGACTCGACACCTCGAAATTTTCTCTTAATCACTGTTAACATTTCACCAGGAATCCACATGTTAAAATAATATATGCTTCGATTCGGTTGTTCCTTGTTAGTCGGTCAGTTATTTAATTGCTAATTGGCCAGTAGGTAATGGAAGAGGTTTGCGTGTGGTGTACATTCATACGAATACATATGTTATTAGTGATCTTATACCTGAAGTCCAGAAGAATCCATTTGGATAGTGTAATGCAGCATATAACTTTCTTACAATACATATTGTAAATATGATCGTCATGCACGAGGAGATTAAATCATGCAGTAACAGTTGTCTGAAAATATTTTTTGTTAGTAATCTTTAGGGTGTGTGTTTCTATGCCGGATTGATGGTTTATTACATTTCATGTTGATTTTAAGATGCTCTGTGACGGTAATAGATTGGTGACGTCATATCAGTCAGACATGGTGACATATAATAGTGTAACCGCTGTATCCAGAGCCCCTCCCCCTGAGGTACCGCGCAGCGAGCAGCGTGCCACTGCGCAGTGATTGTATAAGAACGGTGCGTGGTGTGCGCGAGGCGTGGCGCGAGGAAAGCGTGGCGCGCGCGCACGTAACGCTACAACTGGGTTACTTCCCGCTTCCTGCCACCGATGAACGGTGGCGCTTTTTGTGAAGGAAACACCAGCAGCGCGCGTGTGCTCCCACGACCGCCATTGTCTCACTCTCTGATACTTACGTGCTAACAAGAAGCTGCTTATGTTTGCCTTTAATGTGACCTATTTTAAACAACGAACTGTTTTTATTTGCGAGATAATTTCTCGTTTCATTTGCAGTTACTTAAGCCTGAGTAACTGTAACACTGTATTGACAACAGTCGAGGACCGGTCGTACGAAATAGTGTTGTACGAAAATGTCATACACAAAAAAAACAATCTCAACAAACAATTTCAAAAATAATCTATAAGAAAAATTTATAAAATCAATGAATTAAACTATCATTTTAATTTAAAAATATTTTTGTTTTAAAAAATCGAGCTCCGAGCAACCAACAGCTCCGAATGTGGTTGAGACTTGTCTTGAAGTCAATTTTTATTGGTTTCGAAGCAGCATCCTCAGGCATGAGAAGCATTTCACGCGCTGTGAATTGGCTAGACACGGAAATGCGGATTTTTACTTTCATTCTTTTATTAATTAAAATAAAATTTATAATTCCTTATATTATTAAAAAATCGGAATATAATACTGCGAATTTCAACAAAAATGAAAATATTTCGTTTATTTTTTATTTTTTGGATCATATCAACCAATTTCAAAGACTACAAGTAGGGCCTATCAGTTCCTGGTCTATTTTTTAAAGCTTATTATTTTGTTGAATTTTGTGCGTAGTAATTAAAGACTGGCGTCTTTAATTACTACGCACAAAATTCATTGTGGAATGTTTACGACTGTTATAGATTGAGCGATCGATCGATTCCTTAGCTGCCTGTCGAACGTGGGGATTAATTCGTAAAACCTTTTGTTCAGTAGTTGATTTATTTCTGTTGCTATGGATGATGATGATGACAGTAGTGAACAGCAATTATTGGGGTTTACTTTGGAAAGAAATCGTGTGGTTTGCCATATTTATAAAAAATATTTTAATAAATATATATGGAGTTTTACTTTTGCCTACAATCTGGTGAAAGTATATTTACTTGTAATTAATCTTAAAGAGGTTTGACTCATAATACCTCCCCACGGGCATGTATTATTATGTTGTGATGATTGGTCAGGTCGGCCGCTGCGCCGCCGCGAGGTATGTAAATGTGCTGGCTCGCCTTGAGAGGCCGCGTGCCGCTTCTCTCACACACGTCTGCCTAGACGATAGATACACACACGCTACCCTGCTGTCACCAATCAGCGCACAGCATCCTCTTGCGGTATTCGTGCAGCTGGTTTATTTGATAAAAATCAGGATGCATTGAAATGTGGTTACAATAAAAATATTAATTTAAAATAATGTAGAGCACTATCAATCCTTCTAATGTGGAATATGTCAAATGGTGATCAGTGACGCAATTAAGTTACGGTGATTCCGTGGTCAATAGTAGTCATCAAATTGTCGGTGTTGTAATGCTGGCGGCTGCTGGAGGTATGGGAGCTGGCCGAGGAGGCAGCTGCAGTCCGCGCGTGGTCACGCGGCGGGGCACGCGCGCCCCCCGCCCACGCCCCGCCGCGTGATCTACAACGTGAGCACCCTCCGGCCTTCGACGACAGATCAGCTTCTACTAATATCCTCGTCATATTCACGTGCGCATCTCCCAGTCACATACAACAAATAAATAATTTCACGAAAAATGTTTTGCCATTACAAACGTGTCATAAAATTTCTTTACTAAGCTTATGCTTCTGAATGTTGAGCTCTGAAAAACTCATAACAAATCGGTATCGATACAACTTGCCACCACCATAAAGACATCGCGTAATGTTACCGCCGAAGGATTATGTCCCGCTTGGTTGTTATAGCAACGGGAGGCCTACGAGATAGAAATGCGTGTCACAATTTCCACAAGAAAATTTAAAACTGTTTATTGTTGGAGATGACGGAGCGGCGGCTGGCTCCTACCCTGGGTAATGTGTTCCATTCCCGTCCCTCTGGTAGGGTTGCAGGCATTATATTCACCAGCTCATTTTCCACTGCGCCCAGAATAGGTCATGATGTTTGTGTATGTAACCTGTATGTCTATATCTCGTATAACATTTTCAATGCGTTAGCATGTGCGACTTATTAAAAAACTGAATGTAATAAATAATGTATTGTAAATGTTGCCCTCGCGATTGCTTGCATCTGTAGCGAATGATTTGTATAAGTAATCGCGCGCCCCGTCAGCGCGAGTGAGCTGTGCTCTGGCTGGGCCACGCGTGCGGTGGTCGCGCCGGCACCGGAGCTGACGTCATGTCATCATTGTTGCAGGCAAGTCGGTGAACAGTAAGGACCCGCTCGAAGACAAGAAAGATGACAGTGACCTGTGGGAGGCGCAGGCCGCTTTCCTCGGGCCAACGCTATGGGACAAGACGCTGCCCTATGACCCCGATCTCAAGGTACAAGAAGTCAGTACTCGCTACTTTATTACCTACTGCGTGTTGCGTGTCGTGTGCGTCTCTCACCGGCTTTCTAACCGCGCCGTACCGCTGCCGTGTCGCGCACTAGGTAATAGAGACGCTAGCTAACTGCCCTGTCCCGCCATCCCCGGCCCTCCATGACCCACCTCACACCACCCGGACTTATCCGGGTTTAATCCTCGTTTTGCTTCGGCCTCGTGGTGTTCCATGTATTTACTGTAGTTGATAGAACTTTAAAATACTTTTTATGATATAAGTGATGTTAAGCCTAGCGAATATGCTCAGCGCGAATGTTAACCCTGTTTTGGCAATACTGGTATGTGAGTGGAGTGCTGGAGGAGCGCGGTGCTCAGTGCGCGGTGCGCGCAGGGCGCCGAGCGCGGCGCTGACGCGGGTTTCTGTTGCAGTACGCGGACCTAGACGAGTTCCTGTCGGAGAATGGCATGTCGGGCGAGGGACTGGGTGGCGCTCACCTCGGCGGCTCGGCCTTCGGGCCGGCGCTCGGCCTGCAGGCGCCGGTCACCAAGCGGGAGCGCTCACCTTCACCCTCCGATTGTATGAGTCCAGACACCATCAACCCGCCGCTCTCACCCGCCGACTCCAGTATGTACTTTTTGATCAAATTGCAATATAAATACAATTTTCATTTAAGTTAAAACCCAGGAAATAAATATTTAAAAACAGATAAATTAATCTTTCAATATTCATATTCGAAGATATCACCAAACAGTAACTATTCACACGTCGTACAGTCATAATCTGGTGCCGGTTCAGTAAACGCACCTGCCTGCATCCACCAGCGCCTAACGTTAAACTTATATAATTTCAGCGTTTTCGATGGCATCATCGGGACGTGACTTTGATCCCCGGACGCGCGCCTTCTCCGACGAGGAGCTCAAGCCGCAGCCAATGATCAAGAAGTCCCGGAAACAGGTAAATGATGTTAGTGCGCTGATCATTCCTAGCGGCATGCTGCGGTCCGCCTGCGGGTGTGGCGCACACGCAAACACACACATACACACACGTACACGCATACATACGCTCGAACACATGCACACACGCACGCGTACACACAGGTGCAGATTTAATCGCATGATTGCCTGAATTAAATTTAAAATATTGTCATTACGTTAGGCAATGACAATAAATGTAGTTCGCCAATTATTATTCCTGTCATTAAAGATGAGATGGCTAATAAGCGATACTTGACAAGTAGTGTAATAATTGTGACATTTCCAAAATTTCAATAAATGTCCGTTAAAACCCAAAAAAGTGTCCGCTACACCCAAAAGTTTGAATACGCCATCATTTTCTTAGAAAGACTTTTGTGCTGGAAACTTAATTATAAATTGAATAGTTTCCTAAAAGATCCGACATATTTCTGATAATTATATGATAGTGTAAGTGATAGTATATTTGTGATAGTTCTGCATGTTGTTCTTTGGTACAAAGTAAAAATATAAAGTATAAAGTCTACTAGAGAGATGAGATAATAGGGATACTAATTGTATAGTATGTATAAATACAAATAGATACTGAAACGTTATCAAAATTTGTTGGAACGTCGGGTTTGCCATTAAAAATAAGAAAACAACAGTTTTCATAGAATGGTAAAGAGAATTTGTGAAATGGTGATTCCTAATAAAAATATTAGCTTTAGTCGCCCATGTTAATAAAATTTACAACTCACACCATAAGTATACAAAAAGACTTTTTTTTGCCCAAATTAATTTTGACGCCTTGGCTAAACTCAGTCTTTACCAGAATTCGGCTCATTCCCAATGTTTATTATCTGAAACTCGTTTCAGAGATTTACACTCTCAACAACATAGCATAAAATATACGGCCAGCTCTACGGCATAGGTCATTAGAAATTTTAAGTTCCATCGATCTGAAACAGTACCTATAATGTTATAGTTTTCTTTTATGATGACAGGAATTAGAATGCCTAAATATTATTTTGATTTGATAAGAGGTGAGATGTGCTTCATGTGGGTTTGTCTAAGAACAGATAAAGAATTCAATTAATTTGGTATCACTTTAAGAAAATAAGTAGCTCAATAGGAGTCGCTTCATGTATGTAAAAGGAAGCCAAGGTATAAGACAGAGTATTCTTTAGATAAGTTATTAAAGAAGCTGGAGAAATTTGTTCGTCGAACTACTAATAATCAGGTGTAGCGTTTTATAGCAATCATACTGCACAGTTGATATGGCGGCTGTAAAACGAATCTCGGGTTCGATTCCCGCACGGAACAACTCTTTGTGTGATCCTCAAGTTGTTTTCCTAGACCTACGTCTGATGTGTATGTGAATTTTGTATGTTTGTAAACGCACCAACGACACGGGAGTTATAACTATATAGTATGAGGCAATATCTTTTTTAAAGAAAACTAAAGGTATCACGTAAAACAAAGACAGCTGACTCAACAGACACAACCTACTCACACACTGCACTGCTTGCTAACGCCAACACTGTCGCTAACACCAACTTATTACTAACTCAGTGCTACGTGGATATATAAGGGACTGATTGTCTAGTGCGAATGCGAAGCAATTGAGCACTCTGATTGGTTGATTTACTCGTGCCGATAGCAAAATCGCACTAGGCACTCGTCGTAATTTTTGCTCGGTCTTGTGCGCGAAATTTTATTTGAATAAGTATTTTATGACATCTATGTGGTCACAAATAGGAATTTTAACTAATAGACTAACACTACTTTTTTCTTGTGGCATGACCAAAATATTCTAGGGTAGGCATGACTGGGTTGTGGTGTTCTGATGTTCAATGGTTTAAGAATATGCATGTTATATCAGAAGGCATACCATGACGTGTGAAAACGGGAAAGAGAACATGGAGCTATAAAAGGTGTTTAGCTCCATCCCTCTTTCTCCCCAGAAAGATTTATGCTTTAACACTTCATGGTAAGCCTACAGGTCAGTCTTGTATACCGATACAAATATCTTTCACTTTCAAATTGTATATTTGTTTTAAAATGTAATTGCACTATCAAAGTGAATTAAAAAATATTAAAAATATTTAAGTTTACCTTTTTTTCGTATAATGTGATGATTGAAATACGGAGTTATTTTTAGACGTAGGCTAAGGCGAAGGCTTTAATATTTACACGTCATTATTTTAACTTCAATTAGACGAGGTAAGTAATTCAGAGGGACAGTCTGTTCTAGAAAGACTTACGGGGAGAAAGAACTATAACAAGTAGTATAAAATATGAGAACTATTTGGTCATCGAAATTCATATTGCCTTTTGAAGAGAGAACATACAGTAACACAGGGTTTGAGTGGAGCTGTTATGACGGCAAGCACACATTTGTCACTTTACAATTTGTCTCGACTGATACGCATTGCTGAATAAACCGAAAAAAAGGAAACAAGGTACAAATTCCTGCGTCTGCAGGAGTGAGTATTATGGAAATGAAGGAAAAGTTAGCTAGGTATTAGATTTTCAGAAAATATCAGTATAAACTTGGATTTGGCATTAGTAACGAGGTACTTATAAGTGGAATATGTTGGTGTTATTTACTCTACACTCTTATTTATGTAACACAACACATAACAGCAAACTTACAGCGCTCTTGCTGCAGCCCTGCGACCCTGCACTTCTCGTCCGGCGCCCCCAGCCTAGCGACGAGCCTTTGCTGCGTAGTTTGGTATTCAACCCGCAAATTAAATTTCGGCGGTTGGCAGTGCTCCTTGCATACGTCAAAGCGTACTCATATTGGTAACCTGAGAAGCGCACACTGTGCACACGACCTGTAGTTTTGCTACATATATAACTGATGCTAACCATAGTAATAGTTAGATCGAGACTAGAATACAGCCGAATATGAAACTAGTTTTGGGCCTTTCTTTACTATGACCCCGGCGCTGGTGGGGCAGATAATTGAGCCAATATCAAAATAAGAAACTAAATAATGTAAATGCAATAGGGATGATTTACATTAATAGCTGACCACATTATATTGTGGCCTTTCAATTAAATTGCCAATATGGGCAGCCTGGGTCACTGTAGCGGTGTACCCTGCTTGGGCCTCAGCCCAAGTAGGTATGGCCAGTAGGTAAGGCCATGGTCCTCTGGACAGCAATGGGTGGCTCTTGTGCCCAGATTTTCTTCAGGCTACGGTGCAAAGCGAGAACAATAGGAAACTTTCTCCGATAATAATTATAATAGATTTTCTTTAATTTGACTTTTAATAAATAAATTCGATCCATGGAGTCTTATTGTGTAAAGTTCTTTTTGTAATTATTCGTATGGCAATTCTATACAAACAGTATTACTATAAATTTTATTTTACTGAAATGCGTCGTGATCGTGAGTAAAATGACGGGTGACTCGTGTCAATTGTATGACGGTTGTCCGTAAAACATTCACAAAATAGTTAGCTTCTAAAATATACAATTAAAATTGTAATCAAGCATTACTCATACTATAGGCATCTTCGTAATCAAACGATAGTTAGATTTACAAAGAGTATTATTTTGAAGTTCTATGAAGTCCAACGTCCATTGCAACTTCCCTATTCCAAGCCGCTAGCCGAGTATAATACAATCGCCATCCGGCCTCGCCTCGCCGACTTATATAATAGAAAGCTAGTACTTTCTATTTAACAAAGTTAGATTAACACTAGTAAGTTATATAAAGGATATTATTAGCCAGTACCAACCAATGTATTTGGTTTCCACAAAATCAATTAAAACACAAATTGTTTATTTCAGATCAGAATCCATAATATTATAATGTTATAAGACACATAATAGGACACACCACGTACTCATAAAAAGTAAAATACAGGGGTAGGTACAGGTACTTATCATAATAACTAGACACTGTAGGTAGTGCATTGGCGCCCAGCCTGTCGAGCGCCGGCGCCGCGTTCAACACTGCGCAGGCGCCGCGTGCGCGTGCCCGCTTATAAACAACACGGTTTGAATGTGAAGTGAAATAAACTTTTTGATTGTAGTTAAGATATATTTTTATCGGTAACAGGTGAACCAAGTACATGTCGATGCTGTAGTAAATACCGAGCAGTAGTTGAGAGCCACGGGTGCTGGGTGG
The DNA here is from genome assembly GCA_902829305.4 of Spodoptera exigua. Taxonomy (NCBI): domain Eukaryota; kingdom Metazoa; phylum Arthropoda; class Insecta; order Lepidoptera; family Noctuidae; genus Spodoptera; species Spodoptera exigua. The sequence goes on along the minus strand of LR824601.2, from coordinate 15,342,153 downwards.
CGGGTAGTGTGAGAGTGTGGCGTCGCATTAATCTACGTTCATATCGTTACCAGTTCGTGCCTGACGACCTGAAAGATGACAAGTACTGGGCACGTCGGCGGAAGAACAACATGGCGGCGAAGCGGTCCCGCGACGCACGCCGCATGAAGGAAAACCAGATCGCAATGCGGGCAGGGTACCTGGAGAAAGAGGTTGGTTTTTACGTTTATTGAAATGTTCTCCTGCTTATGCAGTACCAAGAAGGGATTTCCGTAGTTACTCGAGCAATTAATTTGTGGGGTACACCTGTGGAAAATCGTTTGTCTATACCTATGTACATGTACCTGATAAAGATAGGAGTAATGATATAAATATTAAAAATCAGTGTATCTAAATATAATTAGTACAATATCATTTTTTTCAATCACCAAATCTTTAAACTCTCTACAATGCTTGAGTTAAATTTTTTGTTTTACTTACTCACTCAATCAGACACACTTACCTAATGTACTCAATATTGTTTACGTGATTTATTTACATAGAAAGGAAGTCACACACGCTAATACATTGATATTAATTTCCAGAACATGGGCCTGAGACAAGAAGTGGAGCTACTTAAGAAGGAAAATCACATCCTGCGAGAGAAGCTCTCGAAATACGCGGATGTATAGGCGGCCCGCGCCCCCCCACCACCCGCATAGCACAAACACGCCACACGACATGTAAGCATTGCAGTTAAAGCGATGGATTAGCAGAGTTGTACAAGAGTGTAGTGGCAACGGAGTACATAACGTGTTGCGTGTTGCAGGTCGCGGGCACTCCCCGGCGCGCCGCCGGTCGGGCCCTGCGCCCCCGCGCCCCCGCGCCCCCACTCGCCTCGCGTCGGTCGCGCCGTGCCAGCCTGCTGCTCGTTCATTTCCCTAGTGGGGCTGCTTCGGCCGCGAGCTCATCGAATGTTGCAGGATCGCCGCGACCCTTTGTCCACCCGCTGTCGTCCATGTTGACATGTTAAGAACGATAGTGTAGCTATTCGGTGATCTCGTTGGTCTACTTTGTAACTTGTTCGACTAGTAGGTTTAATTGTTATTGCAGTTACCGTAAGTTTATCTGCTTAGTTTAATAGGAGAATCTTAACCAAAGTTCCGTTCGAGCTCTTGATCTATCGTCGTCTCTAATTCCTTCTCTCGGACTCGGTCCGACACTCAACAGGGTTAGTCAACGACGTACGGACCAAATTTATGAAAAATTGTTATTTGTGAACGGTATTTGTGAGCCGTCCCGAGCGCGCGCCGGCGCAGTCCGACCGACTGCGACTGCGGTGTTATTGTAATAAGTTAATGTTGTTGAATATTTATGTATTTCGATACCGGCCACGGCGGCGGTCGCGTGTTTGCTCAAGTGGCTCGCGTACGCATGCGCAAGTATAGTGGCTGCGTCTGTATATAGATAGTTTTAATAGGGCCCCGAGCCGGCCCCGGGCACTCGAACCTACTCGAAATCTGTATTATAAACGTTGCTGTTGTAAACTCTGACTTCGTCCGTCCCACGTCTCACAAGATGTACATCCCGCGCCCCGGCGGCTCGCGGGCCGCTCGCGCTAGCCGGTGTCTCACTCTAGCTCGCTTCGTAGGACTGCTCCAGATGAGATTAGCTCCTGCCGGGCACCCGGTGCCCTACAGTACCTTCTGTCGATTCAGTAGTGAGCGAACACTAGTTTCGTTTCAAATTTACTTAGTGGATAGTTTAGGTAGTATGTAGATTCCGTAGCGTAGTTGTCATTAGTCTATTTTTGTTATGGCTGTAGATGTTAATGTTTTTGAAAGTTTATATAATTTTTTTTAGTTGTAAAGAGACTCGCATTAATGTATCGATTGGGTAGAACCCACGGACAAAATGAAGGAAGCGGTAGGCGCGAGCGCAGGCGGCGGACCGGGCCGCCCCGCGCAGCCGGCGCCCGCGCCGCTCCGCCCCGTGCGCCGTCGCGACTTACGCACTGATGACGTCACCCAGACGTTTCCCCGCACTCTATTTGACTCGTGCTAATGTCATAATATATTTTTGTAGGTTTTTGTCGTTGATAAATAAGTCAATTGAATGTTTATTGAATTGAAAGAAAATAATGTTTATAAAGTAAGACTAAGAAGTTGTTGCATTTGAAAGTATTTTATGGATACAAAGCGAGAACAATAAAATGTTTTTTCTATAAAAGTTTACAAGTGAGGGTTTCTATACATAGGTGTGACGGTTGAACTTTGAAATGCACTGTTTCATATCAAACGATATTATTGTAATAAAACTTAATATACTTATGGCCGCGCCGCGCGGCATTTGATATTCCATCTTGTTTGTTAAAAAATATACATCGGATTATGCAATAATGTGTATAAAAATAATGGTACCTATACATACATCATAATATACTTGTTTTCCCCAAAAATTATAACATGAATATAATAATGTAATTATATTAAGGTATCGTGATAAGATGGAGTCGTATGTAAGAAAATAGCAGGGTGGTGGGCGCGGAGGCGCTAGGCGGAACGTTTGGGCGCCACCGCGCCCGCGGACCGCAGCGCCCCCGCGGCCCATGCGCCTCCACTGTGCTGTCTTATTATTTATTTATTTTGTTATGAAGCGCGCTCTCGATGAGAGGCTATTTGTCTGTTCTACACTTGTCTACATTGCAACAACATAAAACCATATTGTTTTACATGTACGCGTAGTATTTTGTTTGAATTAATTTATATATGGTTCTATGGATTGAAAATAAATGTTAATTGTTGTATTTATGTTTAGTTTGATTTGTGGTGCATGCGAGTCGCGAGTAGTGCGCCGCTTGCCTGTTGTACCGCTGACACGTTGTCTCCATCGGTGTTTATGTACCTAAATAAATAAATCATCGATATGTTACCTTGCGCATGTCACGAGTTTTCATTATGTCCTGTCCTGTCTGCTCTCAGTACCTTACAGTGCGTAGCATTATTGTGACTAAAGATAAAACCTATATCTAGGAATAAAACAAACGAATATATAATTACGTATATAATTATGTCGGGATCGCATCGTTGATTGGTAATTTTTTTAAGGGGAAATCTTCAAATATTTTTTCCCGCCCTAGGCTCCAACAGAGAGAAAGACTGACTCCTCTTGACTAAAAACCAAAAAGTTTCTTCTCCTGTAACTCTACGTATGAGTCGGCGAAGTTATTGAATTATTTTACTCATAAAAACATGATGTGATCCAATCTACGATGACGCCACGAGGCACCTCTAGAAGTTTGTCAAAGTCACATTAAACTGAAGCAAAATTATTAAGCTTCGCATCTGGGAACGTCAGTTCAACTTTTAACGGTTTAAAAGTTATGACCAATTTTTGTATTTTTCAGCGAATTCCTATTACCTAGGTATGTATAAACTTACTGAAAAACTTACTGAAACTGAAATTACAAAAAACTGCCCGGTAGTAATAATACAAATAATATTTTTAGGATTTGTACAAGAATGGACTTTTTTATAATAAAAAATTTATATGCTGAATATTTAATTTTTATTCAGGATTTAATTAAAAGATTATCTGATAGGAGATAAAATAAGTTTATTTTCTCAATGGTTTAAGAATTTATTTCGGCAAAGTACTAATTTAATTGTATTTCCCAGACACAAAACAGAGACATTTTGTTATGTCATGTAAATATTTTTCCTTACTTCATATAAGTAGGGGGGTGGTAATATCTTCTTATATAAAAATGAATTGCTCTTCGTTTGTCACGCTAAAACTCGAGGAGGAGGTTTTGGATAATTTTGGTCTTAACATATTCGTTGAAGTCAAAGTAGAGTGTAAAACATTTGAAAAGGTAACTATTCAAAAATCTAATTTCGAAATCCTGAAATCTTGTAGGCTTTCCGCGTGAATGGAGACGCAGGAAAAAGTTATGGTGAGCCTAGTGAAAACATAAAGTAGGTTACCCTTAAATACCAACTACTCATGTTGCATACAGGTACAAACTACTAGCTTCCGGCCGCGGCTTTGCCCGCGTGGTATTTTGATAAAAAGTAGCCTATGTAAGAAAGAAAGAAAGAAAGTAATATACAAATTTGGTTTGTACCAAATTTCAACCAAATAAACAACAACTAACATACATCCACAGGTACATTCTCACAAACTTTCACATGTATAATATTCGTTGGATATACAATTATCGCCTAAATACCATCTAAAATTTGGGATTCAAAAGCAAACAAAACTAATTCGTTTATCATAAAAACTTTATTTTACAAAAAAGGCAGGTACGATTACTATTATTACAAGAAATAACAATTAATTATATAAAATTATAATTAATCTAAGAAACAATTGAACCAATTTGAACCGAGAATCACGTGGACGTCGAGGCACGTGGGTGTCACACGTGGCTACTTACTGCTGCGTGAGATCCAGCGCTCGCTGCAGGTCATCTGCCAATTTAACTTATCACCTAAATACTGTCGCGGTGTAATCCTATATAACTCAATAACACTCCACTTGTAAACCGGCGTGAAGCAAATATAACGTGTGCCTACAACTTTTACAAGTCTGATGGCTGGAGCAATGTATGAGAATGTTCGTAGAACATTGCATACGGCGTGTAGACTAGGCGTGGAGTGTCGGCGCCTCCGCCGGCATGAAGGAGCGCACAATGCTGACGAGCGCCGTGTATGTGCCGGCCACTAGCCCCACCACTCCTATTATGAACAGCAGCACGTCTTTGAGCAGGCGAACGCGGCCAGGCCCGAACTTGTCCGGGAATGACACACACATCTCCATCAGCGCCGGGAAGCAGATGCCCAGCGCGGACAAGCACAGTGCACCGAATAACGAGATGAACAGCCCCAGCCGAGGTACTGCGACTGCCAGCACAACTGCAACACCAGTTCTCAGTAGAGTACACGATCAATCAATGATAATTATAAAGCCGTGATCAAAATATAGTGTACGTACATGTGAGCAGGCATAGGGCTACGCGCAGCCCGTACTCGGCCAGGCGGAGGCGTGCGGGCGGCGCCCCCGACTGCTGCAGGCGCGGCAGTAGGTAGCCGCGCCACACCACTTCTACCGGAACGTAGCAGTGTAGCCCGTAGCTAATGAAGATGGCCACCGCGAACATTGCGATCACACTTGTCGCCAGCCTGCCACACACAAACACATTTAACATTAATATTTCTTCAAATATTTAGATTATACAAGTACCTACGCTTAAACGGAATGTGACACATACGATCGTGCATACGATAAAGGATTTTAGCTCATATAATGTGCCTGACCGACTGACTGACAGACAACGCCCAGCCAAAACGACTGATCGTAGTGAGCTGACTAGTAAATTCGTTTTGGTGAGTAGAATATATAGAAAGGTTAAGTACTTGATGTAAATTCACGGTAGAATTATTCATAGATTTTTCGGTTTTACACGAAAACAAATTATTAATCTATACTAATATTAGGATTCGAATTTTTTAAATTATTTTACTGACAGATATATACAATGTGCCTGAGTGCTATAATAGGCTATAAAACATCACCCTAAGATCAATAGGAGCGGAGCAGTGGGTAACACCTCACGGCAATAGCTGGTATATTGATAAGGAAGCGGCGTGGTAATGACGACAAGAATGACAGAAACAAACTAATTGCTTTGTCAGTCTGTATGATTCTGATGATCTCATAATTATTATAACATATTATGTAGGTATTACTGAATCGATTCTGAAGACGTTCGCTAAATAGATCCTAGAAGAAGCAAAGGAAGTCATTATCTCACGCTTAAGCAGTTATGAAATAACTATGAATCCAGATTACTGTACAGTTGGTGCAATGCCTGGGCTTTTGGGCAATCTTACGATGTGCTAAGGAATTCGGTTTCCAAAAAATGTTGTTTCGCGTCTGGTGTTGTATGTATGTATGTTTATATAAACGCACCTACGGAAGAAAAAACTAGAGGGGTTGCGAAACGTTTTGTTTCTAATAATTGAAAGAACTAGAGTATCCTTTTGATGAAAACAATGGCTTAGAAATATTTATATGTTAGTTCAAAATAAAAACTAATATTACCATCTGTCTCCAAAAACTCCGATTTCAATGCGATTTTTATTGGTAGATATTGATTTGATTTTTATTTATTAGGACGTTTTCTTATAATTTATTTTGGGTCCCGGCAGCAAGTTCTTTAATGAGACGCCAGACAAACTACCTTTAGTGAAACGATGGTACCCCATAGCCTACCGGCATTTTTGAAGTGTTTGGATTATTATTTCATTTTATACTAGGTTAGAACGCGAAGGTGGTTCTAAGAACTATACATTGAAACGATACAATCTCAAGAACCTAGGGAACCGATTGATTTGTTTCGACGAGAACTGAATTATGCACTGTCAAAAAGTTAACATTTTAAGAATAGGCTAGGTCGCTTGATAGTGTTGAAAAAAACATTTAACAAAATCCTATTTTTCAAAAAAAGGGCCATGTCCGGATACTATCCTTTTTTTAAACATCAACATATAAAGATATAGGTAACTTATATTGTGCAAGCATTACAATAAAAAAATCTCAAAATTAGTCACGCATAGGTACATGATATCCGTCCTTAAAATTCACTATATTATAAAAGGATGAGAGTGTTGTTATATTGGGCAACAACCTTTAAAAATCTGTAACCCAAAGTGAATATGGACATCCTTCCTCAAGGTCGGCTTTTTGTTCGTTACTAGATTAAAGTTCCTTTCTTAAATGCAACCTTTAGGTTGAGTTGCGTATGGACACTTTATAAATAAATACCTAATAACAAACGAGACTTTTTAAATTAATTCTATTGTTAGAAACGAATGCTGAAGACATAAAGTCCAACATTTAAACTGTTTTGCGTGAAGACTAAGCAATGAATGTTAGTGTGACGAGATATATAGAAGTTGGTACTGACGGTCCCTGTGGTAAATCCAACGTGACGGAGTCACTGCACTCAGATACGCAGAACACGTAGCCAAGAGCGCCCACAGCCACGTACAGCAGCACAATCACCATCATGCCGCTGTTCAGCACGCCACACGGCGCCCCAAACGCCTTTGGAGTCGCCATGTTGTTCTCCAAGGCGATCACCTGGAACACTCACATCACAATATGTCGCAGAGTGCAGAGTGCATAGTGCAGTGGCTGAGTCGCTGGGATACTACGAGTCAATGAATCGCTCAGCAGGCACTTTTGTAATTCCTCAAGATTCCAATTCCAATAATTCTATATTTAAGTAAATTATTAAATCGATTGGACAATTTTGTTGGCACTAGCACGCGCTGATGTTTCTAATGAAGAATAGTAAGTAACTCACCACTCCAACTGCCGTCAGTGCAAACAAGATGGTCCCAAAGAAGAGCGGGAAGGTGGATGGTGAGCCCCAGAGGTCGAGTGGTGCGGAAGACTTCTTGTTAGTCAGCAGGTAGTAGACCACAATGCCGAGCCCCACGAATGTGAGCACGTTTGCCAACGCTGAGAATGGAGCCAGCAGCTTGAGACTTGGGATCAGGTTGAAGGCGATCAGTGGGCCCAAGATTATTAGCATGTGGAACTCCACTGCCATCGTGTAGTAAGGGTCGACCATCTAGAAATAATCTTGTGTTAATAAACAATATAAATAGATACTACTAGGGAACTACTACGAGATACTACTAAGATATCCCTTATACGTTTAGTAAAGTCACAAACTCTTGTCATAGCAAAATATCCAATGAACTTTAAACCCATCAAATTAACCAAAATCCCCCAGGTTGCGGGCAATGAACCCATCGATGTAAGAGAAACAATCTCGGTTCGCAAACGTGCGTGGGTGAAAGGTGGAATTCCTGCGCCAATAAAATACTATTAAAACATTGCGTCATGGGCTCATGCGCAATGGATTGCTTGATGAATATTGACGTAAGGAAATGGGCACGACGCCGCCCCACTTAACTCAATTGTACCGTCCGCGATCCCACGTCCGCCGCGTACCGAAACAACCGTGCGCCCGGGAACCGACTCCGATGATACCTGACAAACTTTACTAACGGCCCGAATAAACAATCGATCTTGAACCAAAACATTTTCATTAACTTGGACTTTGATTGTGCTGATCTTCTGTCAAAAACATAGATCCATCAACTTTGGTATTAAAATGGGTGGTAGATTTCAGGTTTAAGAGTGACACACCTTACGAAATCTATCAAGTAGTCGCTGTGAAAAGTTTTCAAAAGTTTAGTTCCTATACCTACTCTCCTTGACCGGTTTAGAAAACCAATCTGACCTTTTTTATATTATCGGCGATGAACACGATGTAGACGCAACATATCCCGAGCTGGTAGACGACCAGGAAGATGTCTACGGTGGTAGCGAGCGAACCGGCGAAGCGGCGCAGTGGTGGCGGACCGGCCTCGAGAGCCGCTGACATAGACTGGGGGTAGGTAAGCAGCGGCACTCTCAGGCGCCGGCACGCCGCGTACTGTGATCGTACCTGTAACGCAATATACACAATACGCATCATCATTACTCTCATATTAATATATAAGTACTTAAAACAGTTTAATTCCCAATCTGACTAAACAATTATTTTAATAATGTGCCGCTCAAATATTATCTTAAAAATATTTTTTTTATGAGGTAAGTCAGCAAACGAGTTGTTCGATTACGATGGTGTGCTGAAAGCCGCCTATTGACACCCGCAACACCAAAGGAGGTCTGTATGAGTGCGTTGCCGGAGTTTTGTAAAGTGTTAAGTTACACGGCGAAACACAACGCTGCGATTGTTTCACGTCACTCACGGCCGTAATATCACACGTATCGAGCCGACCCATTCATTTCAGACATTCGTTGCTTCTAGCTAATAATATTCGTTCAGTGGCTTGATGGTCAGCAATATTATTTGTCGGAAATGATAACAGTGATTTAAAACCAACCAGCACGTGGAGGCAGTGTGTCACTAAGGCGCCGACGATGATGGTCGCCAGCACGCCGGTGACTAAGCCGGCGCGAGCGAATGCTTGAGGCATCGCTAAGATGCCGGTGCCCAAACTGCATTTGAGAAGGTGCACCAGGGTCTCCCAGTTGCTGGAAAAAGCGCAACAAGCATTATAGTTTACTTCAAACAGTTTTTTTAAATGCATAACTGAAAAATAGAGGGCTACCATGAAGTAAACAACTGATACCTAGATATTCAAGAGGTAGTTTGCGCTAAAACTCAATAAAAATAATGTATTTTGGGTAGCAATTTAAAAAGCTTACTAACTTTCTTACTTTGTAGACATTTAAAATAGCGTCTGAATTGAGGTTACGTACTTTGTTGTTAATTAATAAATTGTTTAACACCTGTTATTGTTTTAATTAGTTATTATTATATTTTTAATCATTTTATGTTCACCGCTTATATATACCTACCACCACCACCCACCTATATCTTGTACAAGACCATTGTATTCTATAAATATCTGGGGCACGCATTGACACAGGCCTGTAACGATACGCCGCTTGTCGTCAATGGTGTAGTTATGTCACTATAAAAGCATTAATTTTCTTATTGGAGTTAGACGTAAAGTAAATGGGGCTTGGATTGTATCTGTAACATGTGTCTGATTCTTGAAAAGGCTAAGGAAATCCTCAATCGAATTTGTGTCTGCTTTGTTGAAATTTTAGTCTTTCTACTTAAGACATAAGGTTAGGTATAAGTTAAACCTAATCACCTTATTTACTTTTAATTCATAAACAAAGATCAGAGATCCTTTGGTGACAAAAGTCTTGTTGGTTATAGTTCAACCAACACTGTTAAATGTTTATACGGAACAAACGGTAAGAATAATACTATAGAACCGATCAGATGGTGGCATTGTTGGAGGCTACAAAGAATCACATTGTTTGGGTATGTTTGCCTGAAGTGGCTTCATTGGTACCTACTTGTAACGTCGCGTCTTTTAATCTTAAACCTTATGGTTTTAATAATATGAAACAGTTTTGAATGATTATCATTCGGTTCGCAATTGATTGCTATCCTCCTGTTTGTTCCTTGATAGACAATCGCATGGTGGACAGTGCATGTACTGTCTCGCCACATATGTAAAGTATCTCTTCCTATATCATGTATCATGAGCTTGTGGTCGTCAGTTGCGCGCATGATATTATTTATTTATTTATACTTAAATGCACACATGATAGACAAAGGTACATAAGGCGGACATAATGCCACATGACGTTCTCTGCCACTCTGAACCTTATACACTCGTACAATATTAATGACATGGAAAAATATTTAAACGCAGAACCTTTGTAAGGCATTTATAACTACTTATACTAGTTAAGTAAGTACTTACTTCGTTGGTTTCGGCAGCTGACGATGCTCGTGCGGGTCGTAGTCGGATTCGCACTCCCTGTCAACAATGACGGTTGTGTCATCAAGTCATCAATCATATGTGCTACTCATTTAGCAGTTAGCAGCCGCCTTCGGTCATACTCACTTGGACCCTGGCTGAGCGGCCTCGCCCACGGGCTGGAGGTGCACCGTTTCGGAGTTGTGGCTGTCTTGTGACTTGCTCATTTTGACGACGGCTAGAATAGACAAAATTAGGTACACGTAAATACAATAAAATATCGTCGAAGCAATTTTGATTTAGCCAAATCAAATAACAAATCAAAATATAAACAAGAAGATTTTGTTGTATTGGCATGTATTCGCAAAAGCCAGATAAGTTTTTAAGTAAAAATGTTTTTCTTATGTACACATAAAATTATATTTAATTCAAAGCACCATATAGTCGCCACATATACTACGATAACTCAGTTCTGTAACACTGTTCTTGACCAGTTACTTTACGTGTTTATTTTGGAATATGTTTTTATCATAGCCTTCTCATGGAATACACCCAAAGGTATCCAAAACCAATCGCACCAGCATGCCGATTACAAAATAATAATAAATCTATATCATAATAAAAGTCGCCGGTTTGTGCCCCATTTCATTTAGATTTAAGTGTCTAAAGGGTCTCTGCGCAGTCGGCTTCGGCTCCTCTTACGTCTTTCGAATGACCAGGACCCGTGATTGGTTAAGACATGTATAGTAAATCTATTTATTATTAATAAAAGCTCAACAACTACACGATAAATAAGCAAATCAAAAACTGTATAATGACTTAGCTCACGAGGTTGAAATGTGGAATGTGGACTTAAGACTTAATCCTTAAACGCTTCGATAAAAAACTCTGGTTTGATTCTAACATTAAATGGACGGGCCTGATAGAACTCTTCGCTTCATCTTGAAACGACACGCTTAGTGAGGAGATTTCTGTATCTGGTATCCTAAACATCGATAGCTAAGACCATGTGTTCGCATTTGGCTGGGCCTTATTTTTATTTTATATATGTCTATTTTCAATATTTTATTATTTCTATGCTTTAAAACTGTCCTCAGGTAAAGGTTTCAATTAATATGTTTCTCAAAATATTTATGATATTAAGGACTTGGTCACGCTATGTAGCGAACCGGCTGATATTTTCGCGCTGTAAGTCTCTGCGCTGCGTACGCACAGTAATTGATTAATTGCTGCAGTGATTTTAGGTCTAAGTGTGATGTATGTATGTGTAATTCACGTTTTTTATAAATGTGTCTAGTACAAAAACCAACGCCGTCACTAACTACTACGACTAAGCCCGTCAGCTCCTCACATCCAACCACTTCCATCCACACAACATATGTACTTCATATCCTACGCAATATTAACTCTGATCAGAATAATGATAACAAGATTAATGATAACAGAATAATGATAACAAGATTGTTAATGAAATTGAAAAGTGGCGGATAGAGCCTTGGGTCATTCTAGTTAAGATCGATCGAGTCGAGTTGAGCGCTAATTAGACAGATATCTATATCAACTTTTCATCAGGAAATATCATTAAAGAGCGTTTTATTATATTTTTTTAAATTTATCAATAATAGCGTGATTGTATTATTATTTAATCTTATTATATTTCTTTATTTTGGGTGCTCGTTAATATGAAATGTAATAGTAGTGTAATATTGGCCGTCCCTTTCTTGTATGTTTCATAAAGCAAGAACAAATAGTTTTTACGATGTGACATGTTTAGTTTTTATTGTGTGTCACGCCATGTTTTCCGAAGCCAGTTCGCTTTGCTTTTTTACAATAGTTTTATTTTCTGATCCAATAATAGACTCATAAAAAGCGTCTCAATCTTTAAAAACTTTAATATTCAAAGCTCGCTATATTCGTAAAATAGTGAAGAACGTAAACATCGACGGCCATTTTCATTTATGTAATACCCACAATACGTTTGTAAAACAATTTTGTTTCCAAACGCAAAATGTTAATAATAAATTTATAATATTCACACAGCAAATACGACTATCTAGTGATTACATACAGAATGATCGTTGTAGGAAATATCAACAGGCCACACTGGTCGCCAGTAACACACGGAACTGGTATCAGGGACGCGGGAGCAGGAGAGCGGCGCGCGCGCACGGTCCCGGCGACGGCGGCGCTGACTGAACCGCAACCGGCGTGCGCGCGCCCACGCCCTCAATTACCGGGCTCAGGGGCTTCAACTATAAGACCATCATTTACAGGCAATTGGATCGCTGTCACAACCGGCGCCTGTTTGCTGCTCCGACCTCAACGGTCCTTGTGTTGCCCAGCAACATAATACTTAGTTACGAATGGCAAATAGTGATTTTAATACTTTGTAGTTACTACTGTATAGTAACATCATTTTGATGTACGTGTTGCTGGTGGAAAATCTGGGAATAAACATCTCTCAACTTTTAGAATATCGCAAGCAGATCCGTAATTGTTAGAATACGCTCAATTAATTTTCCATGTTAACAACATTACCTACGGAATGATAGCGTACGTCACAAGTGCACTATGGAACAGTACCTAGTGTATAAATTACTATCGACTAATGACTGAAAACTGAAATAAATTATTCAGGCAGGTAGTAGCTTATTCAGACGTAAAAGTTAGATGATTCGCATGTCGTTAAATAACGACGTCCTCATAATTTAAATTCTCTATTACGTAAACTATTGAGAATAGGCATCCCTTGCAAAGTTTTTCTGATGCGTGGTGAACTTATCCTAGTGTAACTTTTTTCACGAAAACCAATTGAAAATTAAACAAATTTTCACTAAACAGATCTATGGACTTTTCTGTCCAAAAGATGTTTTTATGAAAACTTAAAAAAAACTCAAATAAAAATAAGAATTTTCTAGATACCTCCGTCAATACTTATTAGGAACTTATTTCGTTTGTGATCGATTCTTTAAGCATAATGTTATTGTAATGGTTGAGTATTCATAAAAACTGGTCATATCTTTAGAACCATCAAGAATTGGACCATTATTTTTAAATAAAAAGTAAAAAAAATGACTTCTTAAATGCGCCTATTGTGCATGTAATGTAATCCATACTTCCAAAGACACTCTGTATGCGGCGACCACGTACACACCACAATTCAAGTAGTTATTTATTACTGATGGCGATTAGATGTCTTAGAAGAATCCATAATCCCACTTAAGTACAGCCGTCAACTTCCAGCCTGAATGAGAAATGCAGCCACCCGATCAAACGGCTTACTGCCTATTAGTCAAAGGGCTGATTAATTTATCAAACCCTAAGCGAACGCCGATCGATCGCAAACCTATTGTTCTTCTATTGTGCTTCGAATTACATAGGTTAAGTAAGCTGGCAGCAACATACAAATGTCGCAGTCAAATAGCTAAAATTAGCCATCAATTCAACGGCCTAAATGACTAGTTTCATAGAATGGCTAATTTACTCATTCAGGCTGTGAGTTCAAGCCGTGTTCTTATCATAGTGGTAGTATAGGTTACGTTAAAATTGTAGATCGCACAGAAATCGAATCGCCACCAGAAGTAAACAAAACAGCTAGCAAAAGTTCAGTATAAAAGACAAGGCTGTTAATTTAGTAGGTCGTCAAACCAGTTGACTGCGATACACATATGTATATCATACATGAAGACACTATGTCTGATCCAAGCAATCCTAGACCCTCTGATCGGCATTAGCAGTAGCGGAAGCTCATGACGCGATGATCGCGTCGGTGTCGCGTCTTGCCTTACATATGTGTATGTAGGTAATTGAGATTATCGGGAGCATAACTGCACGCTGCACGTAGAAACGGGACGCCACTAACCACACCAGACGTTAAGGGAATAATCCTACCTATTGTTTACATTGTAACCGGTCGCTTAGTGCACGTTTTAAAGTGTGTTTTTATGGAATGTTTATTTATTTTTTATTCCGATATCGACAAACAGGGATTGAAATAAAAAATAGAATATAATTCAAAGCAAGTTGTTTGTACTCGCATATTATTGGACGGACCATAGCATAGCTAAATATCTCGCTCTAAACACTGATCTATATTTTGATAATATTAAAGCATTGAGGTTAATTTAGACATCAGTGTTACATTCCTGCTTAGATTCAGTGCACAGTGCACAGTGCCATTGTTTGCTGTGTGATGTAAGAATGAACATAACATTGTTTGGGTTACATAACATGTTGTGTACATGGCATGGAGGTAAAAATATGATGCGACGCTTGTGCTTGTGGAACCAGTGAATATTGAAGCTGCTGGAGCGAGTTTTATTGATACAATTAGAAGCATAATATACATTGAAGCATGATCGCGACCTACCCCAGGCCGGTGAGCACGAGCCCGACGTGCAGGAGCAGGTGGGGCGGCAGCCGCAGCCTGCGTGGCACCCGCGACGGCTGCGAGGTCCCGGCGCGCGCCCGGCGCATGCGCGATAACCTTAGCCGCGCTTCCACGCTGCTTTGTACCCCAGCCTACCACCGGGCTGGCTCTACTCACGATACTCACTCTCGTAGTCACCTTTAAAACTCAAAATATAACATAACGTCGAGCTGATACTTCTCCAATGTGCTTCAACTGCGTAATACACGGTCCACTTACAACAGGCCTGTTAGTGGTGTCACGATGTCCAGTTAATAGCAGAGCGCCAAAAACAACACGAGTTTGTGATGGACGCGTGAAGTAGCGAGCGAAGGCACGCGGCGGAGTGCGGCGTGTGGCGCGCGGCGGGCGGGTGGCACCGGGCGGGCGGCGCCGGGGCGGCGCGCCGCACTGCCCCGCTGTATAACTTCGGCTGGACCCTATCGTGTGCACTTCGATTAATATTATAAATAGCTTACTTAATGTTGGGTGATGTTATTGCAGAGACAAAGGTGTTATACTAAAAATAAAGTATTGATGCTATAGCCGACTAAAATTATTTACGTAAAAATAGGGTAGAGTTGGGGTTGAGCCCAGCACTGAAATATTCCTTTATGTTGGGCTCGGTTTGTTTATGTTGAATGAGTGGGCAATTTGTCCCCTCCGTGGATTTATTGCCACTATAAAGACTCGCGGAAAACGCGTATTCTTTTCTTTGTCTTAATATTATTAAGATTTTTGCATCCATCTTTTTTTTTGGGTGCTGTTACAAATCGCTTCTGCCATCCTTAGTGAGGCGAGAGGAAGAAGTGACCAAAAACCACTCCGTTTCTTCTCCTGCTTTTGCAGCTGGACATCGGCCCACTAAGGCCGAAGGTACCGAAGTGCCTCCAGGGCAAGTTTTTTCTCTTTTAGGTCTGCAAACGAGCAGACGGATTATCTGATGGTAAGCATTACACCACCCATGGACAATCTTTATACCAAAAGAGCTATTCTGGTGGGTTGTTTTTTTTTCTGTTATATGTTGCTTACCTGATAATAAGCAATAAGTGCCGTCCATGGATACTCGTAACGCCAAAGGAGTTATAAGAGTTGTTAGGGATTGACGGTGAACTTCCAATGGTCCGCTTTAGGAAGGCTTTACGCAGGTGGTTAATTGAGAATTCCTTCTATACAATAAAATAATTCCTTCAATTTAAATAAGCCAAATATTTACCAAAATTTGCATGTCATTATGTTATGATTAAATATGTTAAGCTACTATTATACTACTATTATAAGAACTTTTATAACCATGTTTATCTGCAAATAAATCTTTGACTTTGACTTTGACGGATAGGGGATTTGAGGATAAAGGATGGGAGTTGGGGAAGGATTGGGCATTCGGTAATCTCAATCACACGGCGGAACTCAACGTAAGTGTTGCTCCACGCCGGTTTTCTGTGAGGCCGTTGTATCATTCCAGTCGAGCTGACCCATTCGTGCTGAAGCATGGCTCCCCCATACGCGTGTTCTAAACCATAAATGGTTATCCTAAAAATTCTATCATGACGTTCCTCACGCGCAAGACAACGTCCACTAACATAATATGATACCAACGACCCGACCCGGCTTCTCACGGGTGCAAAGCTGACACAAAATTTCTCCACTATTTAACGGATGTTGTATTTTGTACATATTAACAGTACTCTTCAATAACCCTATCTATTAAAAATTCTACATCAAACCACGTTGCGTAGTCTATACTTATACTTAATATTATAAAGAAGTAAAAGTAAGTTTGTATGTAGGGGGTAATCTTTGGACCCGCTGGTCGGATTTCGAAAATTCTTTCACTGATAGATAGCTACAATGGTCCTGAGTGGTATAGACTATAAAACATCACGCTACGATACGAGCGAATGAAGCCGCGCCAGAGAAGCAAATTTTAAATATTTAAGGATCATGGGATAAGTCGACAAATAAGCAATCGTTTTACATCCGCAATACCAAGGAGTTACGAGCGCGGTGCCGGGCTTTTGGACTTCAGGATTGTAAAGGGATGGGGAGAGGAAAGGGATTGGGCCTCCGGTAACCTCAGTCACACGGCAAAACAACGCTGTGATTGTTTCACGCCGGTTTTCTGTGAGGCCGTGGCATGACTCTGGTCGACCTGACCCATTGGTGCCGAAGCGTGGCTCTTCCCACACTTACTGACTTTGTTTTATACTATTAAGTGATACGTGAGGCACAAAAATATGATGCCATAATTTAATGATTCCACTCTGAATGTAGCCATTACAATGCCAAGCAATGAAAGCATTGGCATGTACACAATGCGCGACTGTGATGTGCGACATAGACAAGAGCGATAAAAGTTTCCAATCGCTTTGCAGCACGAATAAATTCTTTTTGAAAGTTGAAATTAAAGTTTCCTTTTAGCGTTGTTTTAAATGTCTATACTCGGAATTTTAATTCCATTCCAGATTTGACAATTTCAGTGTTGCAGCGTTATGACACGTACTAAATAGTAACGTTACGAAATTATTCGATATGGAAATCGAATATTTCTGAATCGATTTCTCTCGTTTATAAATTTACTCTCGTAAACTAAGTTTATCGGGAAATAAAATATTTCTGAACCCATGATTTAGTTTTGACAATTAATTAACGATCTGACACTTTTCTTTTGTAATTGTGTGCGAAATTAATAAAAAATGTAATCATGAAGGAACATGACAAATAAAACAAACAGTTTATAAATTGTCGCCGTCATCGCTATCGCTATCGCTGTTACTTTCTGAAATTATTATGAATTGTGTCTGTGATATTTATTGTCAATTAACATATCTAGCTTACCTACTCATTTTTTCCTCTTCTTTGACAACATGGGATACGCATTTAGACCATTCGGTAGTCGTAATTTTTTAAATGCCTTCCTGAAACTGATTTTCTGATAGTTTATCGATTTTTGTGTTCATCACTACACTGTTTTATGTGGTATCATTATTTCACAAAATGACAGTGGTCAATGTCAAATCAGGAATCGAATTATAATTCCGACTATAGTTATGTAAATTTAGTTTATGTCAAACAAAGCAAATTTTAAATTTATAATATAATTGAACTATAAAACTTTAGCAAATGAAACACCACTGCGTATAAACAATAGTACGAGTAGTGAAAAAGATATGTTCCACATATTTGCAGACGCTACACCAGACTCAAAATTTAAAGGTGGGGGGATTTCAGGTTTGTATCATTTGTTCATCTAGTGACCAGTTCCGTGTATAGTGCTGACCGTAAATGATCGGTTTTTAAATAGTTTCGACGCGCTTCTTGTGTTTAGCGTAATGAGGCGTTTATTTTTATTTGTTTATTAGTTAGGTACACCAAAAGTAATAGATACATATACAGAAAATATAAAATATACACGACATTAACATTATTGGTATGTATGCCTATCACAGGTATACACATAATTTTCAGGATTATATTTAGCTATATTCATTAAGTTTATTATTTATGTGTTTACGTCGTTAAGATTTTATGATTTAATTAATTTATGATTTAAGTATATATTGATTTTCTGTCTCATGATGGACTATGAAGAATTTCAGTACTTACTTATGATAAGTTTTTTAATTAAATGTACTGTGTTCTGTTTCAGATTTTTCAAGAGCAAACAGTGACTATGACCCGCACAACCATAGTAATGTGGAAAATGCGACCTCGTAAGTGAAATCAATTTCTGTTAGTGTTGTAGATATGGGAATTTTGTAGATTTGGTATCGTATTCTCTGATTTGCCAATGTTGTTCAGTTTTTCTTTTAGTGTCGTCCACGTGAACCTCAACAACCCTATTTCAGACTAATACTCTACTCTACACAAGTTCTAAAATACTTCTTTTTTAAATTTTCTGTGTTGATAGGAATAAACTCCTACCTAGCGAGGGCGGGGCAACACTAGTCTGTTTTAACGCGCGCACCCTCTCCCTAGGTAGAGACTTTGAGATGAAGAAAAACTATTTCGCGCGCTTTGTACTGTAAAGCCGATTTCTTAAATTATATGTTTACTTATTCATTAATATAATTGTGTTTCCATGTTAAAAGTATCCACTTTACCATCTTCAGAGATACCTACATTTCTACCCATTTCCAAATATCGAAAAAGGGGCGATTGCATCGGTCACCTTTGTGGATAGCGCTTAACAAAACATGAATTCAAATGTTAGCCTATAACAGAGATATGGTTTTAACAAATAGCCGATTTTTTGCATTTATCTTCAACATTGACTGAATTTTAAAGAGTCTTATCCTTTAATAGGCGATTTTGTAAAATTCTGAATTACGTTGTTCCTTATTTTAATCAGTTCAACCGAATACCAATTTCATCCTTTTAAGGTGGAAATTTCCAAAAATCCTTACTTAGTACCTACTTACCTGCGCTAGTACAGAAACGGAGGCGCAAAATTACAGTTTTTCCTTTTATACGGGTGGACTATATACATATGGACATTTTGTTTAAACTGGGAACTTCCCTTTTTGAAAAGATGTTCAATAATAAATTGAGACGCATGGGAGAGCATTCAAATTCTGTAAAACTCATGCAAAGTCAAAGTTTGTTGCTGTTGCTCTGCATTTTTTTACTTGTAATAATGGGTACCAATAGAAATGTTTTTGACCAACGGAAAGGCCGTTAAAATTAATTACGGATAAAAAACTTTTATTGTTATGAATTTTAACAATTTCTTATATGTTGGTGAACAAAACAGATTAGTAATTTAGGTACTTATTATTAATGACCATTATTACATAATGTTCTTTATCCTTATATACTTCGGCATAACGATTTTGGCATAATAATACTTCGGCATTATTTTTTTAACCATACTATTATTGTAGGCAAAGTCATGTTAAAGAAAATATGATTCGCATAGCGTTATTAGGCCTAATGATTATTAGCATAAAGTTAGTAGGCCTAATGTCTATAAGCATAATAATATTATTTAGTATGCCTAAATAGCAAGTAATATGAACAATAAAAACAATTTTCATGCAAAGAATTTGATGGGCAAACCAATTTGCTAAAGTTTCTGTTACAATGAAATAATATTGTAGGCTGAAATATGCTGTGGAACAAAAGTTAGTGACAGAACCGAATTGGTGCAAAACCGACTCTACGTAGTCTTGTTTGTCCTACTTAGGGGAAAATCATCAAATTACTCATCTCGGCCAGGGTTGGGCGGGAGGGAGTGTCAGACTCTTACTGACTTAAAACCCCCCGTTTCTTCTTCTGTTTTGGGCCGAGGCCGCGGTGCCTCATGCCTCATTGCTCTTACCCCGCCATTCTGGCTTGTCCCACTCTAGAGTGTTATTTAAAAACGCGTAGGAGCGTAGGGACGAGCAGGCCTGCGGCCTGAGGAGCAGGCGGCAGCGAGCGAGCCGCAGCTTCGGCTTGTTGGCCGGCTTTGCCGGCCAGCCTCAGCCGCGGTGGTGCGCAACACCCGTCTCCACGAATTAGCACGCGTGGAGCCGCTGGAGGACCGCAGCCCCAAAGCCGTCATAGAAACCCTGCCTGCGGGATGTTGCATGTATGCATGCATGAACAATAATTTCTGCTCTACCTACAAAATCAAGTGCCTACAAATTTGATTAGAGCAATATTGCATAAAAGTGTCTAATATTTTATTTGAAATGTCAAAACTTTTTTCATTTATAAAAATATCTTTTATTATTTTTATGCCTAATTTATGCTTTAAGATATTATTCTTAAAACGTTTCGCTTTATTTTGATTTCGCAATCCTTAAGGTACTGGAAGCGATTGTGCAGTTGGAGTTCAAAGGCTTTTCAGGGTTCCGAATCTGAGCGCGGCAAGGACGGAGTCCTCCGGAGACTCCGTCCGGGCCGCGTCCTTGTTGACTTCACTAGGCGTGACCTTTCCAGCTTGACATTAATAATTCAGTATGCCTCTAAAAAATCGGTGATCGCTACCGGTTTTCACTTTAGCAATCACAGAGACATCACTGAATATACGCTTGTCGGTCGCCATGATGGAGTCAATCTCATTTTTGGTTTTCCCATCAGGGCTTATCCAGGTCCACCTCCTGGCTGGTCGCTTTTGGAAGAAAGAGTTCATCAGATAGTCTCTCCATGTTGACCAGGAGCTGTCTCCGATGGTTCCGCTGCCTACATTCAAATGGCCCCACTTTCAACTTATCGCCATTTCGTATCGCCCACCTTTGCGTTGAAGTTTTCTATCACAACAGTAAAGTGAGCTTTAGAGGTCTGTATGGCTTGGGATATTTCCTCAGACAGAGCCTCTATCTCATCGGCGCAATGCATCGAGGTCGGCGCGTATACTGAATACCAATTTGTTATTTTGAGTATAAGATACGCTATCCTACTCGACACACTGTCAACTCTGCTCACGCTGTTAATGATGGACTTGTGGATGAGAAATCCGACACCACCTTGGGATTTTCATTCTCATTCCCGAAAGAAGAGCATGTTGCCAAGACTATCGTATCCTGGCCCTCTCTTCCCATTTCGGACAGTCCCAAGATGCCCCAACGCGTTTTGCTCAATTCTTCCTCCAGCTCAACAATCTTCTCATCGGTCCTCAATGTGCGGATGTTGTGTGTTACCAGGGCCAAAGTTCGTCGGGGGTGATAGCAATTCCTCTTCCGGGGATTCTTAGCAACCCCTGCCTTGCCGTTACCTGATCCACTACCTAAACCAGGAATAGCGGAGCTGTCGGGGACTGGGGGTCGTGTGCTATTTGCGTCGATCATGAAGGGGGTCTGTTGGATTTGTTTACGAAATATATCGACTGGCATCGCTACGCTTGTCCATCGCCTTGTGTAATTCACGAGACAAAACTGGAAACGATAGTTTAATCGATTTAAAAGTTGGGCATATGTCGTAGCCCAAAAACTATCCCGTTTCTTCTCCTGCTCTTGCAGCTGGACATCGGCCCACTTGGGCCGGAGATACCAAAGTGCCTCCAGGTGTGGTTGTTGTGTTGTAGGGGATTTGAGGATAGAGGATTTATGGGTATCCAGTAACCTCAACTTCTATCAGGCCGCGGTATCACTGACTTTGTTTTATACTATGTAGTGATAAGTGAGACCCTAAAATAATAATTATGCCATAATTTAATGATTCCACTTTGAATGTGGCAATTTCACTATCAAGAAATGAAGGCGTTGACTTGTATACAATCAGCGTATGTACGTCTTTAGCATGTCCGTGTCCGGGGGAAGTGATCGACGGCGACCTCTCGCGCCCGGCTCTAGTCGAGGCCGTGGATCGTAGCGAGAGGAACTGGGAAGCCGTCTCCTCTTTCTGCGAAGCAGTGATGCTCGCAAAAGAGGAGGCGGAGCGCGTGAGGGAACTATCATCCTCCCCTCCCATCCCTCCTATCCCAGCCACCGCAGTAGGGAACATTCCGGGCGACGGGGATCTAGAGATGACCTCCGGCCATCGTAAGCGCGAGTCTGCGGACGGCGAATAAGGGAACTAGATCCGGGAGTACGGCGCGTACCGTTCCGCGCGCGCCTCAAACAACTAATAAACCACCAATACAATGATGGGGCCCTATGAGGCTGATGTTCAGCCAGGGTTGCGGATTAAGCGCAATGAGTCACCGCGGCCTGGCCCAGAGCAGGTAAAGGAATGGGAGGGTTTATAGTCAGAAAGAGTCTGACACTCCCTCTCGCCTTACCCTGGGCGGGAGAAGACATTTGACAATTTCCCCTGAAAAAAAAGTAAAAGTTCTGTAGCATGTGACATAGATAAGAGCGACAAATGTTTCCAATCGCTTTGCAGCACGAATAAATTCTTTTTCAAAGTTGATATGAGTATTTAAAAATAAATAAAGTTGACATTTAGCGTTGTTTTAAATGTCTAGTTATGTGAATTTCGTTTGTGTCAAACAAAACAAATTTTAAATTTATAATAATATAAAACTATAGAACCTTAGCAAATGAAACACCACTGCGTATAAACAATAGTACGAGAAGTAAGAAAGATATGTTCCACATATTTGCAGCGGCTACATCGGACCCAAAAGGCGGGGGTACTTCAGGTTTGTACCGACGTACCCGCGTCTTTATCTACGAAGGGATACGGGCAGAGGCTCTGGTGATAGTGATGTGTAGGATCAAGTTCAACTAGTGACCAGTTCCGTGTATAGTACTAACCGTAATTAATCGGTTTATAAATTAATTCGACGCGCTTGTTGTGTTCAGCTAATGTTATATGTATAAATATAAATAATTTAATATTAATTCAATTACAATGTAACGAGGAATTTTTTTAAGTATTAGGTATACCAAAAGCATTTACGGTTTTCATTATTGGTGTGTTTGCCTATTATATGTATACGCATCTTTTTTAGGGCAATAGCTATAGTAGTTGGTTTATAATTAATGTGTTTACGTCGTTAAGATTTTTGATAATTTATGATTTAATTATAATATTGATTTTCTGTCTAATGATGGACTATGAACAATTCTAGTACTTTACTGATGACAAGTTTTTTAAGCGCATCTTCTGTTTCAGTTTTTTCAAGAGGAAATGATGACTTTGACCCGCATAAACATCGTAATGTCGAAAATCCTACCTCGTAAGTGAACCTGAAAATTAGTTTAGTCAATTTCTGCTAGTATTGTTGATATAGGATTTTTAAAGATTTAGTAGTGTATTTTCAGAATTACCATTTTGTGTCAGTCAGTCAGTTTTTTTTTTAATATCGTCCACGTGAACCTCTACAGCACATGTTATTTTTTACAGTAAAAAGTCTAAAGTCTAAGTCTTCTACGACCGAGGTTTTCAAATTCTTTATTTTTTTAATCTGTATCCGCTGGACCAATTTCACTCAATTTTCTAATATTGTAGGCGCTTATATTTTTTTCATTGTTATACATCTAAAAATTTTTTTTTAATTTTTATACGTAATTTATGCTTAAAACGTTATGTTTATAAAAGCATAATATAATTACAATCATGGTTAGATCATTATGCTAAGTTATATTAGATCTTAAGATTTTATTCTAACTAGGATAGGGAACCACATATATTAAAGCTGGTTTTCTGTATTACTCGCACATCTTCTCGCATTTTTGCCACACGCAAATCATCGGTGGATTTGTTTACACGTCCAGCTGACATAAATACCTTGACTCAAGAATTATCTACATAAGCCTCTTAGATTTGTTAGCAAATATTATTATATCGACTGGCATCGATTGTATATGCATATACATCGACTACCCACTTATTACTATCGTCCTTTTAGAAGGTGTAGTTGTCATCAACGGTTGTAGTGTGAAGGTTGTAGTATGTAATTAACGAGACAAAACTCGACACGCTAGTTTAGTCGATTATAAAGTTAAACATATTCGGTAGCCCTCAGTCGGTTCTGTTATCAAAAATTATTTGCCTTGCCCTCATTGTGATGTCCATTGGTTAAGAAATCGGTGGCTAGCAGATGGGTAAAATTTATCACCTTTATATCAAATGCATTTCAATATTTTCTAGAATAAGTTGCCGGCTTACTACAACTTTACATATAAACCTATAGTTATTTGTTCCACGACTGTTTTAAAGAGCATACATACTCTGATAACAGGTACGGGGAGACTATGACGCATATGTTGAAGGCCTGTATCGGAGCTGGTTTGCTGGCTATTCCCAACGCCTTCAAACGCCTGGGTCTAATATGTGGCACTATCGGCATCATCTTCTTAGGAGTTTTTGCTACATACTGTATACAAATGCTGGTAAGCAAACCATGTTCTTAATGTTACCTATATGACTAAAAGACAACAAACAAAACATTGGAATCCAAATGTCGTAATTTGAATGGCATGTGAGTTCCCCAAGAATTATTTAAGGTTCCATCTAGCTTACCTCCTTAACACCGTAACAGGGGCTAACAATTTTTTCCCCTTACATAACTTTTTATGATGGGTAAATAGAACAAGTTCAAAAGTGTCGCAGATTGCCTAAATTGATAAAAATGTACATAGCTTGATCTGCATCTCACTGATACTTAAAAAATGTATGCTACAAGCTCATCGCACAACACCAGCCTATAAGTAAGTGCCTACTGCAGAGCAAAAGCCTCTTCTCAAACGCAGAAAGTTTGAGTATTAATCACCAACTTTACTCAAGGCGGATTGGCAATTTCCAACTTATGATTAGAGGCTATCTTACAATGTTTTCCTTCACCGTGCATACCCGTTTTTCTTGGTAAAAGAGCCCTAAGAGGGGTTTTTGGAAATCAACTCCGGAATTTTTTATCAAAAGCAACTTTGGTCTCAGGATAGGTCATGAGATAGTTTAATGATGTCACGGACACATAAATTTTTATGAGATTATATTTACGGTCATCAATTTATTAAATTTTAAACGTGCAATACAAATTTCTATAAAACACGTAGGTTTATATATATACATTGAGACATTATATATAAGTATAGACATCAGTCTAATATCAGGTTATTTGTATGCAGGTCATCGGGCAGTACGTGGTTTGCAAGAAACACAGAGTTGGTTACCTGTCCTACCCCAAAACCATGAAGCTGGCACTACAGGCTGGTCCTCCATCCTTGCGATGGTCTGCCAACATATTTGCCATTGCTGTTGAAGTTTTACTCTTCGTCTGGCAAATAGGAGTATGTGCGGTCTTTTTGGTATTCGTCGCTGAAAATTTAAGACAGGTTAGTTGTTGTAATTTGATTTGTTCGTTAAATGAGCAAAGGTCATAAATATGAATAAATTCAATTCTCGAATGGAGATTTTCGAATGATTTTAGCGGTGTGGTTGGCTAGTCTCATGTAATAGAGGTGATGACATCCATACTACTAATATAGACCGTGATTTATGTGCACTACCTATTAAAACAATATATAACTGCAGACCTAGTCGCGTTTTTTTTACAACAACGATATAGACTCCGTAGGAAAGCCTAAAGAAATCAAATTTTATACTTTTAACATGAGATAATCTGTAATGTTCCAGCAATAGAGTCCCTATTACAACATCTAATTATTTAATTTGTCAACAGTTCATACAATTTCTCGGCGGCGACCTGCCAGTGAGGCTAGTTATCCTATGTTTGTACCCTTTCTTGGCCCTCGTATGTATGATAAAGGACCTGAAAGTGTTGGCGCCACTGTCTACATTCTCCAATTGTTGCAATGCGTTCGGGCTAATTCTCATATTTTTTTACCTGATTCAAGAGGACCTTGTCTTCAAGGACTCCATGTTGAAGATGAAATCAATAATTGAAATCCCTTTGTTCATCGGAGTAGTCCTGTATGCGCTGGAAGCTGTGGGTGTGGTAAGTGTTAAACTATTACACAGCTTACATACATAAATATATGTTCAAAAATATGCGAATGGAAATCTGACATGCACACATCGACGTCTTACGACGTCACGATCCATTAAAGGCAAAGACTATCCGGTAGCAAGTCATTATATTATATAAGCCATATATCAATTCGTGTTCCCGATACCTAAAATACCCAATTCAAAACTTTTTACATTTGTTTTTCGCTAGGTGGCGATGCACCTGTGCGCATGTAAAATCAACTATGCTTGGAATTTTAATTAGATTCCTGATTTGAAAATTTCAGTGTTGCAACGTTATGACAAGTAGTAAATAGTGACGTTGCAAAATTATTCGAAATGGAGATCGAATATTTCCGAATCGATTACTTTCGTTTATAAATTCACTCTTGTAAACTAAGTTTATCAGAAATATTTAATTTCCTGACATATAAGACCATTTATATAAGATCAAAATTATTCAAAACGGTCTCGTCGTCATTGATTTTAGCGAGACTAACGAACAGCAATTTATTTTTATATAAGTATGATATCAAAAATTGTATTCGAAAAATGTCTATTATTTGACGACAGCACAAAGAGTGTTTATAAAAAAACTAAACTAAAATGCCAATCATTTATACACAACATCTGGTGGACAAAACGCCAGTAGGTACTGGAAATTTGCTACAAATGCAAAAAATCTGTGAACGAAAAACAAACTAGTATGTGTTTTGTTTATTAGAACTGAATGAACTTGAATTGCTATGGTAATCCCGTAATCCCTAACAAACGTATCGACTTCAGAGATAAGAATCTAAAAGTAAATGTCGATGCAGTACATATGCACAAAGAAAATTATTCCTAATAAAGTTCCTAATTCTGATGCTAAACACATCAAATAATGTAGCAGTGAGGAAAAATCCCGCAAACCCTGTAAAGCAGTCATACACTGATAACTACTAAAATAGAAAAAACTGTTGAGGATCTACCTAACTTAATCAGGAATCACATATATTATGCTAAGTGATTATGACACTTCATGAAAAACTGACAAACTACACTTTTGAATTGAAAATGTTTTTTTTTTCAAACCGAAGTCAATTAAAAAAATACCAATAAATGTATAATTTTAACTAATTTTTGTTTGTGCACATTAAGATGACTCAGCAACCCTCAAATAATGTCAGTTACTGATTATTGTCGGCTAGCAAGGGTAGCTCGCCAGAATCAGACCCGAGCGTAGGGCACGTAGCGTACCGCGCGACTCAACAGCCAATATACCACTACAGATAAATTGCAAATTAAATAATGAAAATATATAGGTACCTACGTGAAAATGCATCATATTCACATAAATTACCTGTTGTACTGTACAACAAATATTACTCAATCTGTATCACTAAATTAAAAGGAACGCCTAGGAGTGATTTAGCCTGTTTAATGAGGGTTCACTATTTGCGTGTCCACAGATTCTTGCACTCGAGCGCAATATGGAAAATCCTAAGGACTTCACGGGCTTGTTTGGGCTGTTCAGCATCGGTATGGTCATTATTGTCGTCATGTACACCACCCTGGGTATCTTCGGATATATCAAGTACGGAGAAGAAGTTCAAGCATCAATAACGCTCAATCTGCCGCAGGATGAGAAGTATGATTTCTGAATAGTTTCTAATTAGTATTTTTAATAACTTTATTATATCATCCCCACGCATTAGCGTCACGTTTGAAGCATGTTTTTGTTTGTAGCGATTAAACTGAACAGAAGCATAGAAGAGGGCATTTTGTAACTAACATGGTCGAATGTAAAACCATTTTTTTTTTGTATCTTCAGATACTAAGTGCTCAAAAAATCATAAATAACATGAGTTTATGGGGTAAAATCCGCTTACTCTGCTGCAAGTTAGCAGTGTAACTATTTATCCAAAATGGTAATTGAAGTATAGCTGTATCGCTATAACTCTTCTTCTCTGACGTTTCGCTCTTGGCAGAGCGGTCGTGGTCACGTAGAGGCATCCACATCGGTGGTAGAGGCGGACGCAACTCTCTGTACGATCTCCCGCCATCTCTCCCTGTTGGGAGACTGTCTGGTTCAGTCAGATACACGCGTGCAGTCGCTAAAACTATCGGTTTTATAAAAAGGTCTAGACACAAATTGGAAATTCTGTTTAAGTTTAATTATGTCATTAGCCAGAGGATGTGTAAATATATAGAAAGAAAGAAAGAAGAAAGAAAGAAAACACATTTATTCGACAAATAGGCACACAAATACAATACTCTGGGTAATAATCAAGCTTTTTTAAAATAACCGTAATTTTTACTCTGTAGGAAGGCGCAAGCAGCTAAATTGGCTTTTGCTGGAACAATACTCACATCGTATCCCCTACAAAACTTTGTGGCATGGCAAATCCTCTGGCTAATACTGCAAAAAAAGCATCCATCAGCTACGGTGGACTATGCACTTCGCCTTGGATGTGCTACCGTGCCCTGTGAGTAGTTTATTCATTCCGTTTTATTCTATTTGCATAGCAATCTTTTTTTTCAGAATATAGCAGGCCCCTGCGTTTCATTCTTAACTTAAAAACAAATAAATCCTCTTAGGAAATTTCGAAGATTTGCATGACACTATTAAATTGGTTACTTAGATGTTCTAAGGAATACGTACGAGTATCATATTTTAAATACTTTGACGTTATTGATTGGATAAATGTTATTAGCGGTAAAGAGTAGGTTGATATGAATAAACAGACTAATTTCATAAATGGTAAGTGGTGGTTAAGGTAGTAAATCGAGTCCTTTACACACAATTTGACACGATTATTAGGTTTTATTACCAATATAGGTAATTTTAGTTTAATTAGTTCAACTGGCATAACGAAACAAATATAAAATAAATTGTTTACGAAATTTATAGGATTATTTATTTTAATTCATCTTTATTTTGAAAAGTTAAAAATAAATAAATAAAAATGTCTCCATATCTTGTTAAAGTTAAATTGTTCGATTACCAACTAGAATATTTTTGCGAGGGCAAATTATTTTTTTGAGAATTTACTTTACAGTGGCTGCATTATTATGTGTGAATCACTTAAAAACGAACAAATAATAAAGTTATCCCAATTGAAGTACTACAATAATATCATAAGTCAGTATATTAAATTAATGAGCTGTTGCAGTTCTAATGGCGATTGCGGCACCTACACTGGGACCGTTCATTGGACTGATGGGATCACTCTGCCTGTCCACGACGGCGATCATGTTTCCAGCTGTGCTGGATATCTGCGTACTCTACCCTGACAAGTACGGAACTGGCAGTTACAAGCTGATCTCGGACATCATCACCATAGTTCTTGGGGTCTTCTGTTGTTTATCTGGCGTCTACATCAGCTTACTGGAGATGGTTGAAACTCTGGCATAAGTACTCTATCAAAGAATAGTTGAGTTTTTTTTAACTTACAATCAAGAATAAATATTGTACTTTTTAGACCGACTACGCTAGTCATCTTATTCAACATAGCAAACAGAATTCCTGAATGTATGTGCCAGTTTTTTTTGAAGTTATTATGAAATGTAATCATGTTTTTTGAAATATAAATTGTATGTCTAATATCTTTTAATTTACTTTGATTCTTATATTATCATTCAAGAAGTCTATTTTTACCGAATGTGCAAAAGGATGACCTTGAAATGCCTTTAAGAGTTTAGTATATCGTATGACCATTCTGAAAAAAACCAAAAAATAAATTTACGAAATTTTATAAAGACTCAATAATGAAGATTTTTTTAATCTGATTTCTCCATAATTTAGCAGTAATGTAGCCTATTTTAAGTAATGCAGCACGAATACTAGATGTAACAGAAAAATATATTAGTCAAGTTTTAATAACGTAATTATTTCAATGCAAGTAGGTCCTCAAACTAAACGTCTGAGTTTAGGAGCTACCTGGAACTCGTAAGAGCACTAGAGTTCTAGATATCTATAGTCGGGCTCTTAGAGTTATTCTAGATGTCTATCTCGATTCTAAATGACACTAAGGGCGGCTTGCACCAAACGTCTTAACTTGATTTAAGGAATATTTAAATAGAATTTCTTGTTTATCTTTGTGAATCCTCTTGCACCATGTCATTTAAGTCGCTAATTGTGTTTAGCGTATCTGTCAAAGTTAAATAGCATATTTTGGCTATTTAACGCGCCTAAACGCAATTAGCGCCATTTTTGTTGAACATATGTTTTGAGTTGAGAGTTGGATAGGTTAGGTTGTTTCCTTTCGTATTGTGTTGTTTCACTGCGAGCTTGCTACGTTTTTGGAAAATGGATAGCTTTTTTGATTTATACTCCGATGACGATGAAGAAATAATTGAATTCATCAGTAGACCTATGATCCGGGAAGTGAATGAAAGGACAAATTTGTTCAATAGTCTCAGTGATAGTAAATTTGTACGTAGATTTCGGCTGACAAAAGAAACAACGTTACTGCTGTTGCATCAAATTGAAGATAAATTGAAGTTTACTTCACAGAGGAATAATGCTGTCCACCCATTAAACCAAATATTGTGCACATTAAGATTTTATGCCACTGGCAGTCAACTTATTACATGTGGAGACTTGATTGGAGTTGATGAATCCACAGCATGCCGTATAGTGCATCGTGTAACCCATGCAATTATTATATTATTAGCTTATTAAATTTTCTCCTGTTCTAGGTACTCTATTACTGTTGGAATTATATATTTCGGTTATCTTTGTCCATGTCTCCTGCTTTACAACTTGCTTAACCTTATCTGTTTTCTTACTTTCTATAATGTGTTTATAGGGCTACATAACTCTTATGAGCAGAAGTTGCTCCTCCTTATTAAAATTAGGCGCTCTTGATCTTGAATTCGTAATTAATGCACTCATTTTCTTAAATTTTAGTAAATAAATTCATACAGCAAAATAATCGCAGACTTGATAGTTGTGCTAAGTCAAAACAATAAACTGATACAAAATTAAAAAGCTCTCTGAATGCTAGAGCGTAACATACTGCCGAACGTATTTTAAACTTGGTCGGTTGTCATAACACGTCTCATTTCATGCATAGAATTCAATTTTTCACGTTTCTACTTCAATTTTATATGAAAAGAAACGTAACGTACTATTTTACCGACGCGCTAAAGATATTTAACTAAACTGCTAAACATCATGCATGCTAATCTCTTCAAACTGCATGGTGCAAGACGTAGCTAAATGCGTGTATGTTAATTGTGTTTAGTATTTTAAACACATTTAGTTAATTACATTTTAGCCTAAATACTATCGAGGTTTGGTGCAAGCCGCCCTAAGTTTGCCTTTTTTAGACGAAGCTTATTTTGAGGATAACAAGATTGCACTTATTTTGAGGATAACAAGATTGCATTATAAGTCAAACTTCTTATTAATTTTCAATGGATTGCTAATTCGAGATAAATACGATAAAACAAACATAAATAGCAGTTTCAGTGTTGTTACGGTAGGTTTTTTTTGGTAAATTAGTGTCTGCTGCTTTGTACAGGTTTTTAGTTTCGTGCCGAAACGTTTTTTTATTAAAATTAGACTGAGTACAAATTTTTGACAAAAGTATCCTAATTCCTTGTTTTATACTTGCTAGCTATTGTGCTGTAAATTTTCAACTGAGTCTGTCCAGCCGTGCTGCAGCAAAAATGGGCTGGCTTGACCAACATGATACCACGGCCTCATATATACCGGCGTGAAAGAATACTTGTGTTTAGCTACGTGAGGAAGTTTACTGGAGACTGAATCCTCAATCCCCAATCCCTGTCCTTAAATGCCTAATACCTCAAAAAAGGCCGGCAACACACTTGTAGTGACTTCTTTGTATTCACTTGTAGTGACTTCTTTGTATTCACTTGTAGTGACTTCTTTGTATTACGAGTATTCATGGACAGCGAAAACTATTTACGAACAGGTAATCTGTTCCATAAAAAAAATTTTGAAATTGGTTCACGGGGTTTTCGACATATGAAATTTTACAAGCGATGAACGATTATTATGTTGAGCGTATAAAAAATGGGCGAGAAGTCATACAATAAATATGGTCCTTAAAAGGCGTTTTTATTAAAAAACCATGGAGAAAATTGAATCGATTCTTAAGCGATACAGTAAAAGATTACACAATAGGCGTAGAACACGGTCCTTGTTGTCAAAATGATCACTTTTAAAAGATTCATTAACAATTATTATTCAATATTAAAAATAATATTATACATTAATTAAATTATCAGTTTAAAGATATTATATGCTTGAATAAAGATAAATAAAGAAAATAAAAATTATGGTAGATTTGCATGGTAATTTGGTATTGAGAAAACGAATCCCCTGGTTAATATCACAGATAGACAGGCATATGTGCATGTCCTTTGTTTTTTTTTGCGAAATTTGTTTTGATTATTTATCTTTAGCCTATTGTTTAAAATCGGCCAGATGTGTTGACAGATTATACTTATTGTTTGCTATTGGCTATGCGCGCGACGGTGGCGACGCGTAGCGTTTACAACATTTGCGGAAGCTGTCAAATAATAAAAATGTTAACATAATTTTCTTTGCAAACATAAATAAAACTAAAGATTAAATTGTATTGTTGACATTATTTAAGTGCAATTTATTCAATAGTTGTACTGTAAAATTAATATAATAATAAAAACCGACAGCTGATCATCCGCATTTGTTTCCAATTTCTGCCGTGTTGTGCGCTGCGGTCGTTATCTGTCCGCCACTACTCGCTTTGCACATAGCCAACAGTAAATAGCAGACAGGGATGAAATACATTAGTTAATTATATTTTGCTTGCTTGCGCGTGATTCAGTCACAGTCTATATATGTTTATAAATTTCTAGGAGACTGGTATAGACCCCTGAGGCACAGCAAACGAGGCCAAATAATATAATAAATATGTCCCTGATCAATTTGTAGTGGCAGAATCCGTATTTTTGAGGCCAGTTCACGCATAATTCCATGAGCGCAGGAAACACCATGGCTGCGAATGTGAGACAGAACGCACCTAGCAGCCCCATAAAGGCTTCCAAAGTTGGCGCCGCCACCGCCATACCAACTGTAAAAAACAAAACAGAGACTTAAAAAAAAATTGTAATTTCGTGCTATTGCAATGTGTAATATGTTGAGTGTACTTGTATACAAAACCAGAATTAGCAAATGGTAAACGTCGATTACTAAACAAAGGTATTCCATGTTGCACGACAAGTGACAACTAAAGAGGCTAGAAGTTAGGGATGCCTATCCCTAACTTCTGGCCTCTAACACACATGTTGAGCATCCTGGCTTTCAGGCACAGTGAGATTTTCGATAAGAAGATTTTACATTACTTCGTGCTACGTTGTTAGAGTTGAATTTTTCAGCAGTCCTCTTTATCGCAGTGGACTTACCTGGCTGAATGATCAAGGTATGTTTTTACAACTTCATGGATAACATTCCCAACGGTGACCGGTACAAGTCAAAAATAGACATTTGACATTATTTTTAACATCAGACACGTTACCAGCCGATATGTGCTTATTGCCGAGTAAAGGCTCACACGGAAAAGACAAGGCAGATTGGCGATTTTGCATTGTCTAGCTGACACTTAAAACGTAATTTTTCCATATAAATTACTTATTTACTACAAAAAAATATTATAACGGTTGTTCATAATTATAGCCGATTCTGAAAATCGAAAAAATCTATGTCCGTAAGGATTGAGGAGCCACATCAGATTTTTAAAATCTGATCTCACCATTATTTAGCAGCAATTTAGCTTATTTTGCAGCACGAAGTCTAGATTTAGCAGCAAAATATATCACTAGTTATTTTAATGTAAAAGTGGCTCCTCAATCTAAACGTTTGAATTGAGGAGCCACCTGGAACTCGTTAAGTAGTAGATGAATATTTATGAAAATGTTGTATCATTTAGTAGCAATTTTGCATATTGCCGTCTAAAAATTTAGCTTCTGTAGCGCTAAAATTAAAGAAAATACAATACTTTTAATATGGCTCCTCAATCTAAACTCAAGAGGTGAATTTCTATTGGATGTGAGCGATCAATTAATATATTCGACATATTGATCATTTAGCAGTTGTTGTGTTTGTTTTTGCAGTATAGAAGTAAAATAGTAAAACAGAGTAAATTTTGTATATGAACGCATTTTCTTTGGCTCCTCAATCCTGACGTTCTAATTATATATGTCTGATTTTCGTGACCTTTTGACCTCTGTAATTTTTTTAGCCGACACGATATCGATGTCGATTTTTCACAACTTGATAATAACGCCATAATAAAGGTGTACCTATACAAAAATTCTCGACTTCCTGCTGCAAAATAAGCTACATTGCTGCTAAATAATGGTGAGATCAGATTTTAAAAATCTGATGTGGCTCCTCAATCCTTACGGACATAAAAATCTGTGAACGTAAAAGAAAGTGCCATGTGTTTTGTTTGTAACAACCGAATGGAACTGGATGCCGATGTTTATCCCTTACAAACATATCGACTAAAGAGGCAAAACTCAAAAATGAATGGCGCACACACAAAATAGTTCTGATAATAACACATCAAATCATGTAACAGTAAGGCAAAGCCCCGTATACCCTGTAAAGCAGTCATACGTAGTCAATAATATCCGCAGATTTGAAAAAAAGGTGACTATTATTTTTTTTGTCACTAAAAAAATTTTTAATTACTTTTCTCTTGTCAGACTCTTTGACTATAAAAACCCCCACGTTCCTGCTCCCGCTCTTAGCCGAGGATGCGGTGCCTCATTGCGCTTACTCCACGACCTCGCTAAACATCGGCAGTATAGAGCTCCGGTTGTGATAGTCTATTGGCTCTTTGAGGCGCACGCGGAACTCTCGGGTCTGGTTCTGGTCAGGCGGCGAGCTACCCTTACTCACCGTCTACAGATCCGCGCGCACTTACTGTGGCCGAAGATCTTCTTTCGACCAAAATGCCTGGAGTGTTGCCTACTGCGGCGGCTGAGGCATGAGGAGGGGGATAGCTCCCTCATGCGCTCCGCTTCCTTTTAGCGAGCATAACTGTTTCGGCTTCGCCGTTTTTCTCGCTCCGCACCATGGCCTTGACTAAGACTACGTTAGACGGAAGGTTAACACATAAAGCAAAAACAATAAATTAGTGGTATAACGGAACTTACAGGGTATAGTGGCGACGATAATTCGCACCAAATAGTCTGCCACATTTCTGAAGCGTATATTGAATTTTTTTCTTGATTTACGCCACACGATTTGCCACGCTACAAAGTTTTGTAGAGGGTATGACAAAAACAAAGCTACCGTAAATGTCAGTTTCGCTGTTTGCGCCTTTCTGCAATGCATAATAAGATTACATCATAAAATAACAAATAATTAATAAAGTGTTACCAAAAATATCTATATACGTACGTACCTAAACGTATACATACGTATGAGTACAAACTAATAGGTATAATTATAAATATTTTTTGCTATGTTAACTATGGAATGCTACGGAAATGTTTATGAAAATAATGTGTTGAATCGGGGACCCATTCTCGATTTTAAATTCTATTAACAAAAACCATCATCATCATGCAAAAAAGGGTGACATAGCCCATCCTTCCGAATTTAGTCATTCAACCCTTAATTAAGTAGCCGAAATCACCGCTAGATTATATTTTTTTTTAATATAATTGCGTTTGAGTTCCGTACGATCTACGAACTAAACAGTTTCTGAACCTTTTTTAAGGTGAGGTTATCCAATGATTTCTTGCCCTAGGTAAGAGGAGAAAGAGTGTCAGGGTTCAATTTATACAATCTAATGATACAACGACAAGACGAATGTCAATCTACGTTTCTAACACTTTTTGTAGGGTCTTAAAATTAACATAATATGTATTTTAATACTTCTGATTTTGCGGCAAGTTCAGCGTAATGGATCCTTCGCATTCGTCCCCATATTTAAGATAGCCGCAGATCCCCAAAACGACGTAAATGCCGATGATGATAAACATGCTGATACTGAACAGCCCACATATACCCGTAAAGTCTCTCGGCCTCTCCATGTTGTACTCAAGCGCCAAGATCTGCAAATGAGGGCGACAAAAATAATTCATTTTACTTAGCACTTAGCTTTTGGTGGCAAATTGAGGCTTTTTGACAATTGACACTCACCACACCCACTGCCTCCAACGCAAAAAGGGTGATACCGATGAAGACAGGAATTTCTTCAAGTCCTTTTATTTCAAATTTGCTATCATCAATTATAGGTTCATCTTCTATCAAATAAAAGAAGACGAGATACAATCCGAGCATTACGCAAAAGTTTGAAAGTGTTGAAAATGGTGTTAATAGCTTCAAATCCTTTATAAGACTCAGAAGTAACAGCGGAGGGTAAGTGTAAACAATGAGCCATCGCACGGTTATAAAGTGTCCATAATATTCCAGTATCTGTCGACAGAAATACATTTCAGGGGTAAAAAATCCCCGAGATCGTGAATTCGTGAACTTTTTGGCATAAAAGTGCCAGCTCAGAGCAAAAGTTGTCACTGAGTGGTTAGTTTTTAAGTCAATAAGAGTTTCAGTTTAGTGGACGCAATCGTTATTATCTGAAATCAAACTCATTTCATTATTTTGTAATATACAGTGATCAAAACAATTAAATATAAAAAGCCAAAAAGTATCAGTCTGTACGTCAGTCATGTTGTAAAAATATTTGCTCTCTCCAAAGTGTTGATTTGTATGGGTTCTTCTCCATCTTTTCCAGCAAGTAACTCCATGGTTACTATTTTTCAACAGGATTCACCATGAAATTACTTACTAATTAATTCAAATTACTATACGTTACAAGCCTAAAAATAGGCTTGTAATATTTCCGCAGTTGAAAAGCTGACAGTGAATAACGACTAGCGATTAGCGCTTCAGATATCAATTTAGCATCAGCTACACACAGGCAAAAGACCTCTCGCCCTTGGACTTGGGGCAGAGTGAAAGGAACTAAAATTCCGTTACACATCTTTTCCTGTAACTGCACCATAGCCCCTATTTAAGTACTCTTTATAATTTCCCTTAAGCCTGAATAATACACGGTTCTGCTGTGACCGTCACGACATTTTGGCTGATCTGAATTGTTTTGAGCATCACACCTCACCACCCTTTCCTCATATCATTAATTACTATTTCATACATACCGTTCCAAAACCAGGGTTTTGGCTTCAGGACACCTTTGCTGCCACAGAGAGATACAGGGTATTTTTAGAATACTCTCAGTGTCTCTAATCAATACCCAGTACATACCTGTTTTACATTTTCTGCAACGAATACAAAATATATGGCACAGATTCCCATTTGCCATACGAAAAGAAAAAAGTCTACAGCATTTGCGAAAAATCCAGCGCAACTACGCATAAAGACTGGTCCGGCCTGCACCGCCACACGCATGCTCTTATTGTACGCCATGTAACCACGTCTCATCCTCTTGCAGAGTTTGTATTGGGCGTGGACCTGCCAACAACGATACCACAACATAAATCCTCCAATGAAATGATCTTTCATCGGTGGTAGATAATTGGGAACGGATACGACCTTCAAACCTATAAAAAAAAGCGTACTCCTTCTTTAAAGGCCGGCAACGCATTTGTAACTCCTCTGGTGCCACAGACTACTTACTATCTGGTAATACGTCTAACGTTTTAACTCTCATTCCATAAAGAAACTACTGGACTGTCCGACATTTAGCAGGACATAGTGTTGTTAGGAGTGCGTTGCCGTAGTTTTTGGGAAATAATTAGGATTTAGTAATCGCAGATAGCTTGGTAAGGGGTTAAAATAAAATATTATGGGAACAGCTAATTATTATTTGTTTGCCAGTAACTGCAAAAGCTAGCTATCTCAGCTTTATCGTAGTCTGAAAAAATGACTTAAAAAAAGGAGAGGAAAGTTCGGTTATGAGTAAGTGTAAGAATACTATTATATTATACTGACTACTGACTTCTAAAAAATGATGCATTCGTTATTTAAAAGCAGTGTAAACTCACCAGCACTTGTATGCAGTAAGTAGCAAAAAGACCAATAGAAATCATGCCGATTGTACCATACAAGATACCCATTCGTTTGAAGGCGTTGGGCATAGCGAGCAAACCGGCGCCCAGGCATCCCTTGAGCATATGCATCATGGTCTCCGAATAACTGTAAAAATTAATCAGAAATGAAATGAAGATGAATACAATAGATTAATGATGAAATTAAAACAGTTTCTACTAAATAAGGCCTATTACAGTATTGAAGACTATTTTAAAGAAAGACTTTAACGAAATGAGACATTTATGAGCACACAGAAGTGCATAATACACGTCTACAGGCCATAAGTACCTATATGTGTTTAAAGTAATTGTGTTATTGTTATTGTTTTGATGTTGACTGAATTATTGAAAAGTGTATAATCTTGATTACTGACATTTAGAGTTGATGTTTTATTTTGTTTACTTTTGTTATATTTGATTTTTGTTATTTTAATATGATTCTATTTTAATTTGATTCTAATTATTTCGATTCGATTGTAATGACTTGATTTGATTTGACTTTGCCTTTTATTGACATATTTTATTTTCATTTTATTCTGACCCCAATTTTATTTTGATGGTAATAATTTTATTTTATATGTTTAATTTAAATTCGATTATATATTACATTTTAATTATATTATTATAATTAAATTTTAACTTCATTTTATTAAATGTTGCTGTGCCCTTACGGGGTCCATAAATGTACCTACTTAGCTTTAAGCGTATTGTAACAACCTATTTACTTATTAACCATCTTCACTTAAAAATTGTTGTTGACATTATATTTTGATTTGACATTTTACTTTTTATTAGATTCATTGTCAACAACGTTAAACGCCGAGGCAAGCCCAGAAGGAGATGGCTGGACGAACTTGATATCTTCGACGCGGATTGGCCGAAGAAAGCTTTGTGCAGAGACGAGTGGGAGAAAGGGAGGCCTTTGCCCTGCAGTGAGACGATAACGGCTGATAATAATAGACGCATTGTATAATTGATAAGACAATCAATAAGTGGATTTATAGTAAATATCATTTTTGCATGTATTATTATAACCTACACTTGTTTTGACAAATAAAATTATCTTTATCTTTATCTTTAAGTCGCTTGCTGGGTGCCTTAAGTCTCTCTGAGAAACCAGAGGTCACGGTCTATGTCTCTAAAATTCAGGCACTGCAGGATTTTCGATGAAAGGTCTCGTGTGATTTCCTAGATATGCATAACTTAGTTTCAACTCACGTGGTTGGT
Organism: Spodoptera exigua; assembly: GCA_902829305.4. Lineage (NCBI taxonomy): Eukaryota > Metazoa > Arthropoda > Insecta > Lepidoptera > Noctuidae > Spodoptera > Spodoptera exigua. The sequence continues at coordinate 15,302,790 of LR824601.2, read as the reverse complement.
TTCGGTATTTCACGATGTGCGTGCGGGTCGAAGTCTTCTTCGCTCTCACCGGGCAATACTGTAACAGTGATTTTAGATGTAGAGGAGCTACGAATTCGTTTCGGGCTTTTCGGTTTTTAATACCCAAATCTGATGCTGATAAAGAATGATGGAGGGAGAGGATTGTGTCTTTGTCCACCTCACTAATGTGGTAAAACATAATATCGTGGTGGTTTCTTGCAGGTTTTCTCTTAGGCCTTTTTTTTTGTGAGGGGAAAATCCTCAAATGACTTCTCTTATGGTATCATCCCGACTTAATCGGCCTATTTGTGGCAAACCTTTTTCATTTGCTTGCCTGTTTACAATATAGTTGTAATAGTTTTAAAGTGAAGATGAATACAACCGCGGTACTCACGTGCTGCCTTCGCATCCTCGAACCTTGTTGCTACAAACTTATAAAAGAACATGGCGCCAGCACCTCAAGGTCACTCTTTCCGGAACGCAGCTGCTGAGCCATCTACTACTTCAAAGGGCGTTTCACTTATGTGTAATGCAAAGTAAAAATAATTCCCTATATATTATTATACTCTTTGAAATAATACTTCTGGACTGTCACTGCTTCCTGAGGCGTTTTTCTCATCTATGATGACATTAACATTAAAAAATATGACGTTTGCACAAGCCTGACTATTTTATACGTATTATATATACTCTTTGCTGACCGTCACTTAATATTTCAATGTTCTTACACTCAAAGAGTAATTAATTAGTTTAGGGAAAAGAGTTGCCTCTAAATATATGCCAATCATTTTGAACGTCGTGAATTTTATATCCTATGATAGTATATTTTTAACCATACTCTACAGATCTCATCCATGATGTAACAGAATCAAACAGAAGGTAATCAAATCTGTACACGGAACTATAACAATATTCGTAGACATGATATTGAATCAGGAAATATATACCCTTAGTAGAGTATATTCCTTAATATACCCCCATAGCTAGTAAATGTTATTCAAACTATCCGTAATGCAAAAAATCTCGTTACGAATATTTTCGAATAACCAGATTTGAGAATCAAGTCCACAGATCGCTGAGTAATAAGAAAAAAAGATAGAATTCGGCTGGACCCATATCTGGCGAATGGGAGCAGCAGCAGATACGGGTCCATCTTTTTCCTGAACTCAAATTACGACTTCATGGCACCAGTTTACAATCAGTAGAAGACAGAGGAGAATATCGTAATGCATAATATGTTTTAATCATTAATCTCTTTGCTCTTCAGGTATAAAGAGTTTTGATAATAAAGTGGGCGGAGGAAATTTTTTATTTCTTACGGTACACCCAGGTGAACAAAGGTGAACAGTAGGAAAAAAACTTCCCGCTGCAGACTTAGGTGGTCTCACGAGGTGTACGGTGTACCCACACCTCGTTTTTTACACGCAGAAGACGGGTAATCTGGAATGGACCAAAAATCCAAATATAAAACAGGACTGATTTGCGTTTACTTGCTGTAGTTCCTCGGATAAATAACGAACACCTTGAGGTATATTTTAATTCAATTATGAGGTGCACAACCAGCATGTAGCTCAGCAGGATGCCATTCTACCTTTCGACTTCATATGTAAATAATCTAATTATTTGATTCGTGCCATTAGATGGCGCCACAATTGTATGGCGTTTACTGATATAGTAGGTAACATTCGTTTTTGTCATACAATATGAAAGCAGGTACATGATGCATTGTATACGTACGTTATGAAATATAACCTTCATTTAAAATTAATTTTATGTAATATGATGAATACCTAGTTCTTGTCCTCTCATTTGCAATATTTCCACAAATATGAATACTGTTTTCCTTCGTACTTCTTTTGCCCAGCCTTCAATGTGGAACAATTCACGAGAAAAAAATTCTCTATTTTTAAGACTACATGACTGAACTATGTGTCGTGGTGGCCCGGAGGTTAAGGAGCCCGTTTCTCATTCATGAGGGTGTGGGTTCGAAACCTCGAAACACGGCAAGTACCAATGTGACTTTTTCCGAGTTATACGTACTTTCTATGATAATGTAGACACCTTTGACTTATAGGGTGAAGGTAAACATCGTGAGGAAACCTGAACTTATAATTTCTAATTATAAGTTTGAAATCGCCAACCCGCATTGAGCAAGCGTGGTGATTAATGCTCAATCCTTCTCCGTGCGAGAAAAAGTCTTTTGCTCAGCAATGGGCACTTATAGGCTAATGATGATGATGATGATGACTGAAGTAAATTGACTTCAAGATTAGTATAAAACGGTGAGGAATGTCGGATGCACCACACTATAAAATAATAGTTAAAAAAACCACAAAAAATCACCGTTAGGGAAACTTCAGTGTTTATTAACAAATACTTTATATTTTGCAACGTCGTGCTATAAATAACAACAACGAAACCAAAAAAGAACGAAATACAAATCAGAATCTGTCCGGTCGGGACGAATCATCGAGGCCGCGGATGCGTGCTGCGTGATCTTCGGGAGTTTCGTGGTCTACGCGGACAGGCGCGGTCCAGCGCTCGGTTTAGGCGCTCGATGTGGCGCAGCTGACGCAGTACTAGCCGCACGTGCGAGTCACGCAGCGCTCGCACTCCACCCAGCCACTCGTCTGTCGCACGCTCTTGCTCACCTGTCAGTTTAAAGGTTAGGACCTATCATGAAGTGTTAAAGCGTCAAGGAATGGAGCTATTTATAAAAGGTGTATATCTCCATCCCTCTTTCTCACCCGGAAGATTGATGCTTTAACAAATCATGGTAGGCCTACAGGTTGCAAGAATTTTATTATAGATTGTTGAAGGATGGATCTTATTTCTTTATTTCTATTTATATATTCTATTTATCTTATAGAAATTGATTACCACTCAGACGAAATGCATTTTTTTCTGTCATTTTACTCGAAATAAGCAAAGCGATATTCAGGTTATCAATAAAACACAACTGCTTCAAATATAACTGCTTCGCAGAAGTAGGAGATATGTAGCTTCCCAGTTCCTCTCGCTATGAACCATGGCCTTGATTAAAGCCGGACGCGAGAGGTCGCCGCCGCCAATCACTTCTCTGAGAACACGGCGGTGCTCAGCCCAAGCAGGGCACTCCGCCACCGTATGCTCCACTGTGTCCTCTAGGTGGTCCTCACAATGACGACACTCAGGCGTTTCCTCCCGCTGGATCCGAAACAGGAACCTACCGAAGCTGCCGTGCCCGGTATGCACCTGCGTCAGGCGGAAGGTGAGCACGCCGTGGCGTCTCTCAAGACACTCCTCAAAGAGGGGTCTTAGCGCTGCTATAACAGCGTGCCCGACTGCCAGCCACCCTACGGATGTCGTCAGTCCACCTAGGTGGAGGGCGCCCTACAATACGTTTGCCTAGACGTGGTCTCCACTCTAGAACACGTTTACCCCAGCGGTCATCGGTTCTTCGACAGATGTGACCTGCCCACTGCCACTTCAGTTTGCTAATCCTTTGGGCTATGTCGATAACTTAAGACTTTTTTTTTTTTTTTTTTGTCAGGGGAAAATCATCCAATGACTTCTCCCGCCCAGGGTAAGGCGAGAAAGAGTGTCAGACTCTTACTGACTAAAAACCCCCCCGTTCCTTCTCCTGCTCTGGGCCGAGGTCGCGGTGCCTCATTGCGCTTACCCCGCAGCCCCGGCTAAACATCAGCCCTTTAGGGCCCCGACTGTGGTGGTCTATTGGCTCTTTGAGGCGCGCGCGGAACGCTACGCGCCGTACGCTCGGGTCCGGTTCTGGTCGGGCGGCGAGCTACCCTTACTCGCCGTCCGCAGACCCGCGCTTACGGTGGCCGGAGATCATCTCTCGATCCCCGACGTCCGGAATGTCGCCTTCTGCGGCGGCTGGGGCGCGAGGAGGATAGTTCCCTCACGCGCTCCGCCTCCTCCTTTGCGAGCATAACTGCTTCGCAGAAGGAGGAGATAGCTTTCCAGTTCCTCTCACGCTGCACCATGGCCTCGATTAAGGCCGGGCGCGAGAGGTCGCCGCCGCCGATCACTTCCCTGAGAACACGGCGGTGCTCAGCCCAAGCAGGGCACTCCGCCACCGTATGCTCCACCGTGTTTCCTTCAGGTGATCCGCAAAACGACGACACTCGGGCGTTTCCTCCCGCTGGATCCGAAACAGGAACCTACCAAAGCTGCCGTGCCCGGTAAGCACCTGCGTCAGGCGGAAGGTGAGGACGCCGTGGCGTCTCTCAAGCCACTCCTCAAAGAGGGGTCTTACCGCTGCTATAGTAGCGTGCCCGGCCCTCGGTTGCGACAGTCGCTGCTTCCACTCAGCCATGAGATCTCGCCGGAGCTCATTCCGCCACGCACTAATTTGGCGCGGCAGAGGATCCTCGCCCCGGCGACGCGCGTCTGCGCGCAAACTGTAGACGCGCGCGAGCGCCTTCGCTTCCAGATCCCATGGCGGTGATCCGGCAAGGAGGTTCGCCGCCTCCCCGGGGATCGTGCGATATCCGCGGATTATTCGGATAGCCATGACCCTCTGGGACGCGACCAGCGTACGAGCCGGCCGCCGCTTCAAATCCGGCGCCCACACAGGGGCACCGTAGAGGGCCATGGATCGCACAATCCCCATGTACAACCTCCGGCAGGAGGCGTTTGGCCCCCCGAGGTTGGGAAGGAGCCGCTTGAGCGCGGCCCCAGACCGTTCCAACTTAGGAGCCAAACGACGAAAATGCTCCGTGAAGTTCCATCGGCTGTCGAGGACGAGACCCAGGTACTTCATCGCCGACTCGACGCCGATGGTAACTCCTCCTGCCATTATTTGGGACCCATCTGGAGGTAGCGCGTTCCGACGGCCATAAAAACACATGGCCTCGGATTTGTGAAGCGCCATCTCGAGTCCCAACTGCCGGATCCTTGCAACGACTGTCGCGACCGCTTGCGACATCAGGTCGGCCGCCGCCTGATGTGACCTCCCATTTGCCAGCACCAGCGTGTCGTCAGCATAACAAACAATGTTGACGCCGCTCGGGAGGTCGGTGCGTAGCACCCAATCGTACCCGATGTTCCACAGGAGAGGTCCCAGGACCGATCCCTGTGGAACACCGCGCGACACCTCTCGCCGATTCCACACGCCCCGGTGACCGGGGTAGATGACGCATCTGTCCGTCAAGTAAGCCTCGACTACACGACGGAGATAGGCAGGCACCCGGTGGTACCGGAGTGCCTCCAGAATGCAGCTCCAGGGCAACGAATTGAAGGCGTTGGCGATGTCCAGAGACACCGCCACGACGACTCGCCCTCTGGCCAACGCAGTCCCCGTCGTGAGGTCCCTCACGCGCATGATGGCGTCTACCGTGGAGCGCCCTCTGCGGAAGCCGAACTGGTCGTCCGCTAAATCCGGCCCCCTTCCAGACAGGTGCCCGACGAGGCGGTCTGATATTATCCTCTCGAACAACTTAAGACTTACTTAATGTATAATAACCTACCTATACAATGGAACAATGAATTTATTTTTGCAAAAAAGTCATAAAACGACACTTTTACACGTAAAAACGCACTTTTATATGTAAAAAACTAGATGAAGCCGGTATTTCCCATCTGACTACTCTGAAAAGAAATGCCGAAACAAACTCAGAGGTCAGTCTCTTTTCAAGTCAAATATAGGTTTCATTCTAATACTTCATATTTTGGTTATGCTAAAAATACTGACGGATGGCTTATGAAGATCATATCATTACTTTATAATTTTTACCTACTGGTGTTCTGAACCAGGGTCATGTGTTTGTAAATTTCCTCACATCTTTTAAATAATTGATAAGACTATGCGATAACCTGAATTGTAGTTTGAGAGCCTTACCTTTCTGAGATTCGTCTATCGGCTCATTTCTGCGAAAAAAGGTCAAGAATTAAAAACATAAAAATGTATATTAATTATAATTTACTGACGTGCACACGTAATATCAAAAATTATAAAAAAAAAATATAGTTGACCCATCAAAAACCTAAATAGTGCACTCTATTAGAGCTTACTAATGATGCCATCGTTAATATTTGTCGCGTAAAGACGAGTAAATAATATAATTTCAATTAAAGAAAATACTAATGACGATTTTTTTTAGTATTAATTTTTCTCTACCGTAAGGTTCCCCTCCCGTTTAAATAATTAAGTATATAGTATCACTTATTGAAAATCCTCAAAGAGTTTATTTTGTGGTAGTCCGTGATATTATTATGATTCCGATCTAGCCTTTTTGTGCTGAAACATAGTCCCACTGTTAAATAACATGTTGCGGGGTAAGCGCAATGAGGTACCGCGACCTCGGCACAGAGCAGGAGAAGGAACAGGGGGGTTTTTAGTCAGTAAGAGTCTGACACTCCCTCCTGGCCGGCCCTGGGCGGGAGAAGTCATTTGAAGATTTTCCCCTGACAAAAAAAAACTGTTAAATAACATTTTGAAATTCATCATTATTGGTTTTAACACCAAAAAAACAAAACCTTGAAAATAAAGACCGTGCTACGTGTGATAATATCTATTGCAGTCTGCGTCCTTTAATATACATAGCTGCTATGCTGTTCATTAGTCTCGCTAAAACTCGAGAACCACTTGTCAGTTTTGGATAATTTTGATCTTAAAATATTTGTTGAAGTCTAGGGAATTCGCATATTCTTAACATAACATTCTGTAGTAACATAAAGTCAGTATTTCATAAATCTACACAGTACCTTCTAGACTATTTCAAAAAGATCTCACAAATTAAATGTACGTTTTACTAATCATACTATGACATCCAATACTAAGAATACGGCTGGAACACTCCGTAACTCTTGTAAATGTGCAGCTAGTTCGCACTATTCATATGGTTACATACAAATACCTACTAAATTCTGTTATTTTCGAAAGAAAATTCTACTTTCACAAAAAACAGTTACTTAATCCGAGCTTGTGTAGCCACATGCCGCGGGCGTTGATACTGTCGCTGACGTGCACCGTTATTTGAGCTGTCTGTGCTGCTTGAGCTGTCGGTGCTGTCTGTGTTCTGCTCCTTCGCCAAGGCCGATGGTAGCAGGTTTCTGTACCAAATAAAATTTAGAACTAATAGAACACAAAAAATTCAGCCAGACACGTAAAAAAACCTTCAGCTAAAAATCCATATAGTTTGTTAAATATAGGGAACTTTAAGGACTATTCTAGAAACTATAGAAGTGGGCCTAGCCAATTCATTGCTTATTTCGAAAAATACCATTATTTCTTAGCCTGTAGTGAGGAAAAATTAGTGAGTCCTTTGTCGTCATGGCCTCATAATTGGAATGAGTGTTGTAGTACCTGTTCTTCCATGCCATATTCGAACCCAAATACCTATTAAAACCGACATAGCATTTCTTCTTCCCCCGATAATAATTAACGTTTAATGTATCAATTATGTAATGAATAGTATAATGTGCTCTGGATTATATAATGAGTTTGCGCACCTGTTGAAGCGGCGTATGCGTTTTGCTCCACGTGGTGTGGAGATTGGAGGTGTTTCGGGTGTCTTGGGCCACGTTGGTGATGCAGGCGATAGGGCTGGTGACGCCGGTGACATAGTGCGTGACGTTTGCGACACAGGGGACGTAGGAATCAATGGGGAAGTGGGTGCAGCGGGTGATGCGGGCGGTGACAGTGGCAGCGGGAGCGTCGACATCAGCCCGCAAAGTACACTGAGCACTGCATTTTTGCATCGCATCTGCATTATAGCAACTCCTTTGTTTTTAAGTAATTTTAATTACACACATTAAGTAATTATAAATAAATCAGTAACGCCAGTATCTAAAATTCTGTAGTAGTAGGAAATCTACATAATCCCTGTACCATTTTTAAGGCGGGCAAGTCATAAAATGACTTGTCCCACCCAGAGCCGGGCCGGGGAGATCGTCTCTCGGTCCCCGACGCCGTAGTATCGCCAAGTTTTAAAGTTGCACAAGATGTCTTCCCCAACGTGCTTGAAACAAAATGTTTAGATTGTTACTTATAGCCGTTTTCTACATTGAAAAAATCCAAACATTTGAGGTTTTCATATCCTTCTTAGAACGCGTTAGACTTCAGTGTTTCGGTGTTTTCTCGATTGTATCTTCTTCATAATTTCGCTCTACCTGGTAAAACTTAAAGTTGCAAGAATATTCGTAAGGAACCAATTCCACATACTTATTTATTTATAATTTATTATATACTTTATTGTACACAACATAGTTATAAAGGATAGCTTACAAACATTGAGCGTACAATGGGCGGTCTTATCGCACAAGGCGATCTCTTACAGATGAAGATCTCCCTTTGGATGAAGCTATAATAGGAGTCTGAAATATGGGTCGTCAAGTGTATAATTTTAGATAAATGCTTATTAAAATACTATACTTTTAAATGACTGACTTACATTCCATTCAACAGCTGGTTGCGGAGGTGGAGGGGTAGACAAGCGAGGCTGGAGTGTAGGATGCTTGGAAAGTGCAGACACAGGCACTAGATGCACTGGAACCGCCGGCGGGCACACTGAGAAGTAAGCTGACAAGCGTGCCAGTTTGACGCGCGCCAAACTTTCCTCTGTGGCCACGGGGACTCTGCAGACAGGACACCAGCATTGCATCACATTAGCAAAACAACGTCAAGAATTCTTCTTTCTTTCTTTTTTTGTTATTAATACTTAAAGTAATTATTTTTTTACCTATCTCGCGCCATAGAGCTGATTGATTCGCAGGACGGGAGTCGATCCAACACTACGGGAAAGGCGGGCACGGGCGCTGGCAAACGAGAGCGCAGGTGCAAGTATTCCTCCTCTGTACCTGTTCTGTTACATGGGATTTGCTTATTAATAGACCGTACATACCATCAATTCCACACATAAAACGGATCTTATATAGGTGCTTAGGTAGGTAAGTAAATTCTTAAATTGGTGCTAAGTTTGTGTACATATTTAAAATATATAAAATCTTAATGGGAAGATCAAAGTCCAAATAACAAGATGCAAGGTATAGGCAAACAAGTATCTCTAGTAGACCTTCACCTGATTTATCATCACACATAACTATGGGACCATTAGTGAGTCCTTTAAATAAAAAAGCCATGTTAGGTTTTTTTATATTATTATTTTCATTGTTAGGAGGAATACTATTTTATGCCCATTCACTTTATCATTCTACTGAATATCACGCAAATCGACTGAGACTCGCTGACTGAGACTGAGAGGTTAAGAGAGTTCCGGGAGCTTAATGCAATTTGTACCTCTTTATTCCCGTGGGATTCCATGGGGATGAAAATTATATTCTGTAATTTCTCGGATCTCCATATATTTTATATAGGTTGATGTTTTCAGTGATTTAGAAAATATATAATCCCGGGGTTTTAACCAGATAATTTCTCACTTGCTTTTATCATAGAGGTAAGACCTCTCTTTGAGGACGCGCCACGGTGTCCTTCGGACTGACACACGTTGATACACGGACTGACTGTTTCGAATTTATCGGGATGGAACCACCAGATATCGTCATTGCGAGGACCACCCAAAGGAAGCGGAGCATACGGACACCACCTTATCCTTAGAGAAACGATTTGTGGCGACAATTTCTTAAACCGTGCTTTCAAAGTATCTGTCTTCTGCGAAACAGTCATGGTCGCAAACAGGGAGCGTTACTCAGCACGTTGCGGAGGCAACTTTAATGATGTGCTAAGGCTTGGTTCCAGCAGGTGAAGATGTATGGTGGTTTTTAGTCAATAACAGATTGACATTCCCTCTCACGCCACTCAGGGCGAAGCTTTTCACACTGCCAACTATATGACACGTTATCATCATTGAGTTGCTTTTCTGCTATAAGATAAAAGCTAAATCGAAAACGAAAACTACGCGGGTGATACTCGTGATAGGTAGGTACTGCTGGACACAGCTAATTTTACGTCAAGAGCGCAAAAAGTATTTTTATCCTATGAACAAGTTACAAATCGAAACTTGTGCGGAAACTATCGGTAGATAGTAAAACAGACCCCTAGATATTTGCTAGATAATTATTATTATTTATTTATTTATTTATTATTGCTTAAAAGGTACATTTTACATTATAAAAAGTATAAAATGTCCAACAAAACTGTATACACAGTTTTTCTGCTGGATCAGATTTCAAAAACAATTAGAAAATACACAATACGAGAACTTACCCCCACCACGTCAAAATCTGGTCATCGTTCGAGCCGATAATTATGCGTATTTTACATGAGCGGAAGAAAATGAACTTGACCGAATCTTGCGTGCGTAGCGTGTACCAGTACTCACAGGACATCCATCATCGCGCTGTGCTGTGGACCTGATGAGTGCTCTCAACATTGAAATTACCTATTTCATACACTCGTACATTTGCACAATTCCTAACCTACAAACACGGTAAAATGAACATTAAATTTTTTGATCGATGACTGTTGGTTAGTTTTCCCTTGCTGGGGCGTCACTTCCCATAAACGAATCTCCTTGGTCCTTTTTCTGAATCTGTTCCAAAAAGTATAAACATACACTTATCATACTCGTTCATAAACTGTGATACAAATCAATACCCATCAGTATGTCAATTTTCCCATTGGGTACATACTCTTTGCTGCAATTAATAGTGTAGTACACTATTAATTAAACTCATTTATCAAAATGAATTGGCTTCATATCCACGAGTGTAATATGTATAAGGTAAACGTTTTAGATAAGTATCGTACTGATGAAGGATCTTCATATATATATATATATGTAAATATTAGTACTGGTCCGAGTGTATCTATGATCATTTTTATGAGTTGAAACTATCTAATAGTAGTATGCCCCTTAGATAAACATAATCATACGTTAGTATATAGCGACTGTTAAGTAAAACAATGTAGTTCACCAATTTTACCTAGATGTCGCTACTGAGCAACTTTATTGTGCTCATAAAATGTTTTTTTTTCATCATCTAATGACTTTCCCGCCCAGGGTAAGGCGAGAGAGAGTGTCACACTCTTACTGACTAAAAACCCCCCGTTCCTTCTCCTGCTCTGGGCCGAGGTCGCGGTCCCTTATTGCGCTTATCCCGCAACCCCGGCTGTCATAAAATGTCTACAACAACTACCTTTAGATAATAGATTTCTATCTCATCATAGACTACCTAATAGTCAACTTTAACACTTTAACTGTCCAAAACGATGGAAATCTTTATATAATGATGGATACTGTGAGAATTATTCTAGTTGCAAGTTATTGTCGTACGCTACGACTTTTCACTGGCTCTTAATATTTAAAAAAATATTTTAATTAGATTTAAAGTATGCCAAAACACTCAGTAAAAATTTGCGCAAAAAAGGTAACAAAAGCTACCTGACGTAAGGACGTAAGGGTACTTTCAAATTGCAAGGGAATCGAAACATTCTTTAAAAATATACGTCTAGGCGTCCAAATCACCTCAAAAATTTTCTGTCTATCTACAAAAAAGTGAAAACTTATAATGATCATCAATTCAAGGTAAAACCATAAGCCTTGAAGACGGCTATTTTAAAATCAGAACATTATACGACCTGCAGAGCCATCAGTTAAAGTTTTCATAAACATGGTTTCTTAAAAAAGAACACAGATGGCTCTAAGTGATATTGGTCGGCATTGTTGCCAGTATCAAATCTTAAAAAATAATTGTACTTTTTAAATTACTTTTGTGTCACTATAAATGGTGTGATTATGATTTTAGTAGTATTCGGTTTATAATAAACTAAACATAGAATCGTCGAGTTGAGCCTATTACAATCTACTGAAAAAAAACTATTATAAAAACCTTGTTCTAAAAGTATGGATTAGGATTTTATTTTCTTTTACTAATTCACAATCTCGTTGTAGACACGAGACGTCTACCTCTGAACAAAGGTCTTTCATATTGATTTACAGATTGAAATCAACAAATAGTTTTATTAGCACATAGTACGATACTAAATGGCGAAAAAGAGAGTTAATATGTTTCTTTATTTTACAATTGTACGAACTTATTTTTGAGTGAAAATAGAAATCCTAACTATTTTAATACTACTTTTAAGATGTACCCTAGATCATTACGTTATTTCTGTGTGATACTAGCGGTCGTCCGCGGCACCGCCTGCGTGAAAGTTCATTTTATACTTTTTCAAGATTTTTTTTATTTACTCTACGTACAAAACTTAACTTCCACCAATAATTCAAGACCAAAATTAGTTAAATCAATCAAAAATTAGATATATTATAATTATAGATTTCGGCAAAGGAGTATCCGGCTTACCAGACGGTAAGCAATCAGCGCTGCACAAGGACACCCGCAACAAGAGAGGAGTTACAAGTGCGTTGCTGACCTTTTGGGTGACAAGGCTTTGTAGATTTTGGCATTAGGAAGGGATCGGGGAAGAAAGGATTGGGCTTCCGGTAACCTCACTTACACGACGAAACACTACGCTGTGGTTGATTCACCCCGGTTTTCTGTGAGACTGTGGTATCACTAAGGTCGAGCCGATCGAGTCGTGCCGAAGTAAGGCTCTTCCACGTTAATTTAGGTTACAATAAAAATCTAAGTAATAAAAACGACTACAGATTGATAAACATTCTAGAAAAACCAATTAATAAAAGTATTCTTTACGGAGCATTTTTATCACACCAAATAGCCCAATTTTGACAAAAATTTACCTTTCACTAAACAAATGTTATTATAGTGTCAAAGAGTACTTACAGGACAAACATATACATATACAATTATACTAAGTAGTGTGACATGCAGTAATAACTTTATTGTTAACTTGACTTCTTTATTAATTAATTTAATTTATTGACCACGACATAATGACTCCCATAACCCTCTTGGCATGTTGTATTTCTTAATCCTTTGACATTTGTGTTCTGTGAGTGTAATGTTTTTAAGTAGGACAATTGTGTAATTTTAATATATTATTGTAGGAATTAAGTAATGTTATGAAAAAAATGCAGTTGCCGATATTGTACATCTCTCTATGTATATCAATTTGTAACATATTTTATACCTAGGGTAAACTTGCCTAATTCGTACCACTTAAGGAGAACCTCGAAAATTTTGGAAATGAACAATGATACACAGTTATTTATATTAAGTAGTTATAATTAAACTAATGTTCTATTAGTATTCCGATAAAAAATAACATAAATCTTATAAACTTCTGAGAAATAAACAATTTTCAAAAACTTAAAAAAAGTACGATTTAAGACCATTGATCTTAAATCGTACCAGTATATTCTTAAATCGGACTTTGAGATCCTATCATTGTTTTACAGTCTTAAAAATCACAATCTTAATAATCTTCTACTCTTTTTAATCTTAATGTACCTAGATTACCTAATTCTTATTAATACAGCGAATGATCTTTTCCGAATCTTGAAAGCCATCGCAGTAATAAAATTTAGTTCTATTAAATTCGTCTTGCACATAGCTCATGTACCCATACTTCACAATTACTGCATAAAATAATGTTTTTTTTTAGTTTTATTAAATAAAAACACAATCTAAAAAATAATCAAGTAAGTAATTAATATTTACTGTGATATAAAACATTGTTTTCCTAAATCGTAAGTTACGTACGTTTTAAGAAGTTGCTCCGAGTACGAATTAGGAACAAGTATCAAATGAATTTCAAATTAGCCGCAAAAAAAACTGTCAACGAACAAGCCGGCTTTACCATGTGAAATATATTCACAAATATACGTATAAATATATAATAAACAGTTAAACAACTTATGAACGGTATACTTGGAAGACAGTTCTTGTGAAGTATCCAAAAAAATTACTCAAGAAGTGAGAAAAAGTGAGAAAAAACTTACCCATTCAATATTTTTGTCGGGAGCAACGTAACAGGTGTTTATTTGTCATATGGCAATCTGGCCGACTATTATTGACATTTTATGCCATCAGAGGCGCTGGTAACTATTACCCATGCCGAGATATAGACGAGGTACGATTTAGGCGCAGGTACGAATTAAGCAAGTTTACCTTATATTCTACAAATTAATTAATTGTTTAAATTTGATAAATCTTGTTAGATTTTAGCGGTGATCTCAGTATGTCATCAATAATCAATACGTCAATCCGCCATCATAATAACAAAATACTAATAGTAATTATCCCCAAAAGTAAAAAATTACTTCGAAATAACACAAAATGTGTATGTTGGATACAACAAACTCACCTTTATAAGTTGCTTTCATTTTTTACGAGGTTTTATTATATTTGTTTAAGTAAAAAAAGGTATGATTCCAATTGTACCAAAATAAAAAAGGGGCAACATTCATTTTATTTAGTTCCCGCTTGCCTACTAGATGTCACTACTTTATACTAGGTATATGAAAAAGATAAAAAATAAGAAAAATGACGTCACTGTCAGTAATGCTTTTTATTTCGTACGTCCGTACGTCAATATAATATATTTATTATATATTCATTTATCATCAATTTGTTTGTTAAACTTTAATTTTAGTAAAACATGGTAGTTATGCAAGTTTAACCTAGGTGTCGCTACTGAGCACTGTCGAGGAGGCTCATAAAATTTTATTATAACGGGTGAATGAATTAGTGATTAACTCAGGAAGTTAATACTTCCTTTCGGGTTAACTAGAATTAATCAAATTGAGATAATAATGTATTCAAGTAAGTACAGAAAAATTGGCGGTTTATTTATATTTCTTAGTATTCATAGTAGGTAGTATGAGGAAATGATCAGTGCTTTAACATGTTTTAAATTTATATTTCTTAGTATTCATAGTAGGTAGTATGAGGAAATTATCAGTGCTTTAACATGTTTTAAATATATGAAAAATTTGTCATCAATGTTAGACATTCATAGGTCAGTGAAATTGTAATAAAAACATAATTTTATTCTAGTAACATTTTAAGCTATTAATTAACTTAATCAGGCAGTACTTTAAATAAAAACCGTTATTAGTAAAACGTCTGGGGATAAAAGTAAACACCATCTACAGTGTTTAGCAAAACAACAATGATACAGAACCTTGTTAATTCAAATTATGCTCTAACACCTGGCCAAGAACAATATTATCCCAATACCCCACGTAGAGGAACTCAAAAAGAATTAAGACTAAAAAATAATTACAGCTTAGTCAAAAGCAAATAATTAAAAGGAAGGCACCGAGTTGGAATTCATTGTAATTAATTCGTGTAAAATCGATATTCGCCGCAATGCGATGACCCACATGCCCCGAACAGAAATCACAAGGGTGGGTCGAGAACATTTCAGCTTAGATATTTATGAACAAAGAAAAAAATTATAAACGAAATCCACATATCCATAAAATTTAATACTTAATAAAATTTTACTAACGAATTTAATCTAAAAATAAGTGTTATAGTGAAAGCCCTACTGTAAGAAACTGGGCATGTACTTATGTACTTACTGTCAATCGGTATGGGTAATTAAATAGATTGAAACAATATTGGCATACCTTTTTAACTAAACGTTATTTAAAAAAAAGGTTTTTTATCTTAGCTAATTTAACTCATTTAAATTATCTTTGTATGTATTTTATACGACCTCTTTTATAGACATACCAAGATTGTTTACCCTGAGTGAACCACGTATGCCGATAGACCATAAAGAATAAAAAATTAATATTGGTACCTCGTATTAACCTCATTTGTTACAATAACTAAACTTTATCTAGGTGGTAATTAAAATAATAACTACTGAAAAATATTTTAAGGACAAAAAAAATAATAACGGCAGTTAAAGATTTATTTGGGTAATTTACAGATTATATTCCACAGTTTTAAATGTTGGGCAGATTACCATTAATTGCAATTAGGTAAAGGGCCGTCACTGACAAGGGATAAGCTACAAAATTTCTTCTCTCTGAATATTTAAAGAGAGTGAATATTAGTTTCTTAACCACCTACCCGCGGAGTTTTCGAATTATAGCAGGTCCAATGTCGTTGTTGCAAGGTGATAGAAATCAAAGTGTAAATACACAATGTCAACTCTAGTCATTAATCCCAAGGTGCATTCCTAAAATTGCTTCAGCTACTTACTTTTATGCTTTCAGATCTAGGTTTCTAGATAAACAATAACCATAATACCTTTATACGTCGATAAAAATATAGCTTACTGCAGGTGTAAGTACTTGCTTACTTTATGACAAGTATAGTTTTTAATGTCAGTAATTTTTTTTATAGTTTTGCACCGCAGATAAAATAGATCGTACATTTTTATTAATCTGCCGATATCACGAATTTCAGTTGGAAGAAACGAAACGTAGCCCTCTTGTCCCCCACCATAAAGTGCCCCGCCCAATCCACCCAACTCCCAATTCCTGCATTGGGACGTGGGTAAAATTTCTCCACACTCACCCCCTTTTTGGTGGGGTTGAAGCCTGGCCTGTACCAAAACGCCATCTATTGTGCTAGAAGGTAAACTTTTAGTTCGTATATTATCCGATAGATGTAACTAGAAGCACTGCTGCAAAAGTTTTTAATGAAGTTTAGTTTAGCGAGGAACATGTTTTGTTTAACTTTGTCCCCTTGCTGAACTATGCTAATTGCAATATTATAAACTGCAAACGGAGCGTACATATTGTTTGTAAGCTTTCTACACACGTAAACTGTTAATGTAAACTAGTCAAAACAAAATAAGGGCCACCACGTTTTTACAGTATTGTCATGAATTCTTGAGGTTCCAGGGTTGATTAATGATTAGATTGGATGAAATAATTAATTATCATTGTAAACAGCATAAAAAAATGA
This sequence comes from Spodoptera exigua, assembly GCA_902829305.4. Lineage (NCBI taxonomy): Eukaryota > Metazoa > Arthropoda > Insecta > Lepidoptera > Noctuidae > Spodoptera > Spodoptera exigua. Next base: position 15,286,035 of record LR824601.2, on the reverse strand, counting down.
TGGAAGCAAAATAAAAATAAAAAATGCACCACTTTTTCAAAAAAAATTTTTTTTCTGTAAAACTAACGGCGAGATAAAAAGTTAAGAAAAAAAAAACAAAAAGTGTTGGTTGATTTGTGGATTTCCTTAGTATCAGGTGTGCCCTCCTCGTTTTCTGATGCACTCTTGTAGCCTGGAAGGTACACTCTCCACCAGGTGTACTACTGTTTCTTGAGGAATTTGTTCCCAGCATGTTTTCAGAACGTTTATTAGCTGTCTTTCATTGTGCACGGGTTGGTTTGTGCTTCAAAGACTGCGTTTCAGTAAATCCCACATGTGTTCAATGGGATTGAGATCCGGACTGTTTGCAGGCCACGGCAGTACCTGTATACCAGCCTCCTCTAGGGCTTCTCTGGTAGCCCTAGCTGTATGAGCGCGAGCATTATCGTGCATCAGGTGGAATCTTGCTCCAATTCTCTTTGCATATGGGACCACATGGGGTCTGATGACCGTCTCGATATAACGTTGAGCTGTAATTGTGCCTTCGTTGAGAATTACCAACTCGGTTCTACCTGATATAGAGATTCCTCCCCACACCATAACATTGGGGCCCCCAAATCTGTCACTTTCATGGATACAAGCATCCGAAAATCGCTCACCTTCACGCCTCCAAACCGTAATGCGACGGTCATCACTAAAAAAATTAACTTTGCACTCATCCGTAAACAATACTGTGCTCCAATCACTCATATCCCATGCCAGATACTGCCTTGCGAACGATAATCGGTTTGCACGATGAACACTTGTTAATGGTATCCGTACTACGCGTCTCCTGGAGAATAGCTGGTCCTCGTGTAACCGATTTCTGATGGTTTGATCACTAACACGTGTACCCGTCGCCTGTCGCAAACGGTTTTGTAAGGAACGGTCGGTGATGCAGCGTTCTCTGCGCGCAGTCAGGCGCACGTAGCTGTCCTCCTGTGCGGTAGTTGCTCGAACTCTGCCAGATCCTCGTCTCCTGGTTAGTCTCCCAGTCTCTTGAAATCGATTCCAAGCATTCTGGATCGCTTGCCGGGAAAACCCAACTGCAACGCCACAGAACGCTGCGAATGGCCTTCTTGAAGCAATGTTATGGCCCTGGTTACAGTTGGTAAGTCCATATGTCGTCGAATTCTCGGCATTACTTTTTTAAAATGTTAATTCAGCCACTAGTTAAACAAAACTTAAACCGTTCTTGGCAGAATCGTCACTTTGACTGAGTTAAAATCCGTCTTAAGAATCGGGTAGAATCAAATGTTTACAATAATTTATCAAAAACTGGCCACTTGAAACAATTATGCAGCTGAAATACTCAAAAAAATGATTGTAAACAAATAAGGTAACACCACAATAAACAATCAGCTACTTGAGAACGAATAAAATATAAATTATCGCTACCGACGTAAGAAAATAACAAGTGGCCCTTATTTTGTTTTGATTAGTATATAATACCTACAGTTGTATGTTGGTAATAATTAAATTAAAAAAAATGTTAGTGACTAAAAACTTTTCTTATTATTACCATTCTATTTGTTCACGCATGATGTTATGGGAGAGCCATGCTTCGACGCGAATCCCCAATCCTTCCCAAATACCGAAATCTACAAATTCCTAACCACCAAAAAGCACTCGTTACTCCTTTGTTGTTGCGGGTGTCCATTGGCGGCGCTGTGCTTACCATCAATCATCCGTCTGCTCGCTAGCCATCCTATCACATAAAAAAAGCAAAGACAATATTAAATACATAGGCAAGAGTACGTATTACAATAAAATATAATAGTATCAAATAGTTTTTTTTTTATGTAATGAAGTTGATCCAACGGTTTCCCGTGGTATTTCGGTGCCTCTATCTGCTTTTATAGAAAAATGTGGCTAAGCTTATGGTCCATACAATTTAAGAAACAAAAACTTAATAGCTCTCCCTTAGCATCCATATAATGTTTACACTCATCATCCACATTATATATAAGTAAACATTGATTAGTAGATATTTTAAGTACTTGCCTTCGTGTTAGACAAACGTGGGAATCAACTTATTCAAGTAATCAAGGCTGGCAACAACGAACTGGTGTATAAGGGCATCGAGAACGAGCGTGCCAACCTTACATACCATTTATCAAATAAAAAAATCTATGTGAACAACAACATTGCAGTCGACGTAATTTATAACGTACCTCCAATCAATTAAAGTTCACATTTGTTTACGGCGTAAACAGGAACTTATTTCTAATAATAGAACGGTAGTACTTACCCTTGATAAAGTTTTAAAATATGGCATTAATTATTTGTAGTTCCTGCATGTTGGTACGAGTGTAATTTATAGTTAGAAACAGTTTTGTTTATAATAAAGTGTTATTTTTATGTTTACGTTAATTACAATTATTATCTTTAAAAAAATAAACGATGACCATGAAAATAAAAATACTTATTTTTACTTATGTTAAATACAGATAATTTAGACACATAATTTAGAAGAAATGTATTAATAAATAATTATATTTTAAATTAAGAACTAAGTTAAAAACATTATGCAGTCGGGGTTGCGAGTCAAAGCGCAATACTTAATGTACCGCAGCCAGTAGAAAAACGGAGTGAATTTAGTCAGTAAGAGTCTGATATTCCCTCTCCCTCACTCGGGGAAAGAAAAGTCATTTGATGACATACCGCCCTCTCCTTTTTAACGAAAATATAAATAATGTTTTTGTTAAAAAGTAGAAGTTGCCTTATTACCGTGCTTCGTTGCTTATCCATATTAATAACTATTATTTCGGACTTGTTGATAACAGCCAGTCAATAGTAAATGATCTTAAAAAAAGGTATGTTCCATTATTAAAAATGATACTACATGTGGCATTGTTTGTTTTCATTCGATGGTCTTTTAATGTGCAAGAGCAGGAGCTACGTCTTAATTTATTTAAACAGTAAATAGGTCAATTCTACCTTGAGACATGCAACTGGGTAATCAGTAGACCTTGGTCAAAGTCATCAAGCGGTTGCTGTCATTTCGATGTATGTGAATAGTGAATAAATAACGTATGGTCTCAGGGTCGTTGTGTACCTTAAGTAAACTGCAATTTGTTAGAAAAAAACATTGAACAACTTTGTATTTTGTATTGTTAACTATTGCCTTCCCTTAGATGTTATTATTTTTTAAATACAAACTATTTTTAAAAATGAATCGCTATAGCTTAGAAATTATTGAATTACCTTTATTCGAAATCGTGTGCTGTGACGTCTCGATTTTTGTAGCCAAATTTATAGTGTGTTTATATATTTGTTGATAATTAGTGTATAAAAATACGAAAAAGTATATCTTTAAATCAACACTGTACTGAAAGTTCATTAAAAATCGATATCAGTCAAACCGAACTCTTACATTGTGCAAGCAATCCTTTCTCAATATGTGTGGAGTTCCTGTAGATCTTGTCCATAAGGAGTTGCAGCGGTTTTGCGAGGTCGTAGTGGGTTTTCCCAAATCTAATATATAAAAATGAATCGCAAAATGTGTTGGTAAGCGCATAACTCAACAACGCCTGGACCAATTTTGCTGATTCTTTTTTTGTTGTGTTTCTTATTGTCAGGAGAAGATTCTTATTAAAGAAAAAATTAAAGAAGTAGAGGGGAAGATTTGGAAAAAGTGACCCTTAAATAGCGAGAAAGTTGGACCCGTGCAAAGCGGCGCCAGGCCGCTAGTTCAGTATATTTTTTTAATTCTCATTTTAAGGGTTTTATCGCTTTAAATTAAGTATATGTGGAGTTAGATTCTAGCACGGGCTACTTCTTTATATGGCTCATAAGTTATTAGTACATTGCTGTATCACATAAATTGTTTTTAATCCCACCCACAACAGCAGTAAGCCACACTATATTGTTTTAGAATTCATCACCTGCATACTTACAAATATTGTATAGGATGTAGTGATACAAAAAAATAATGGAAAATAGAAGGGAGCGCCCCAACCGCTCATGGCTCTCAAGTATGTCAAGTATGCTTGACTCGGCCGGTTCCTGGATGGGGTACCATTCTTAAGTTCTCGAGAAATCTTCGAGTTAAGGAATACGTATACAAGTTCATTAAAATTCTCTGTAGTTAAGAATTAATTAATTAGATAGAGGATCTACTACATAAAATAAAATAAAATTCAACATAAATAAAATAAAAATAAGAGCTATGTTTCGCTAAAGATAGGCCGCCGAGACCAAAGTCACAACACGGCCTCAAAGAATAACGTAGTAAAAAATGCTTGCGTTGTGTTTTGCAGTGTGACTAAAATGACAGGGCGCCCAATCCTCCCCATTCCAAACCATTGCCTTAAAATCCCTTACCCCAAACAGGCCGGCAAAGCACGTAACTCCTCAATGATGGTGTTGTCCTTAGGCAGCGCCGATTGATAACCATCAGGTGAGCTGTTAAAGGAGAAGAAAGAGAAAGAGATCGATTAGCCAAGCTCTATAGGTAATAATATCACATGGAGGACACTTAGAGCTCTATGTACGGAACAGTTTTCACATAACTCAGCAGTTAGCGTAGTATCTACGCCACCTCTACGCCGCAGCTACGGGAGCTCTACGCGACGACTACGCGGTTGCTACGCTAAGCTCTTATTTCACAAGTTTATTTATTTATGTAAGCTGTCACATCGGTTGACCAATTACAGTAACAGACATACATTGTGACAGTAATTACAGATCTATTCATGACAAAAATGTGTAATTAATAAGAATTAATAAGATTTAATAAAACAATCGTTTGAGTGTTTTTGCGAGTTCGTTAAAGTATTTCGTTTACATTAATAATGTTTCGTAGGAACCTTTGTGTTGTGGCTGCGAAGTATAAGTAATTCCACAAATAATTTCTATGTGCGAGGCTTGGCGATGTTGAAAACTGTAATCTCATTATGTACCATCGATATTTATGTACCGTATATGCTTTCAGCAGAGAAGTTTCCTTCGAATATGCATACAGGGATGCATTGTTTCCTCACGTAGAGTCACGTACTCGTTAAATTATCCAAACAATGCAACAACATAAGTCTTAGTTCGTCAACTTAAGTTCCGTCAGCAAGGCGTTAAGGCTCAAAGGCTTTCAGCAGAGCAAGCGAACTTTGCTCTTAAAACCTTTGTTTTAAAACGAATAACTGCCATGTAAAAGTACGTTCTTCACAAGTTCGAAATTAGCCTGCTAGTTGAGCTCTTATGTTTCGAGCCTCCTTTACAGTAAAATTTCAGTAATTTCGTCGCGATTTTTTTTTCATGTTTTTCTGAGGTACAATTTAGTTAGAAAAAAGCTGGTAAATCACTTTCATGTTACCGGGGTATACATAAACAGTGGTGATCACTTTTACAACCTGACTAGCATAGTCAGGTTGTAAAAGTGCCAGTTTTCTGGAAACCTTTGAAAACCTGATGAGACTGCTATTTTATTTTGAAGAGGGGAAAATGATCAAATTCCTTCAACCATCCTGGTTTAGGCACGAGAAGAACGAACCATCCCGTTCCTTCTCCTGCTCCATCTAAGCTAAGACAACGGTATATTATGGCGCTAGACCTCTGTAATGCTTAGTTCAGGTGTTTTGTTTTTTTGAATATAATACATATAATTTTAAAATATCATTTCATAAAAATAACTATTTGAATCACGAACTATTTAAATGTGAGTAAAGAGTTTATCTCTACTCACATTTTTTTGACACAATCTCATAGAGCCAGATTTTCAGTTAGCATATTATTTAGAAAGGAGAAGGTACAAATGATGAAAAGAGGAATTTAGTTATAGAAACTCAAAAGGAATTTATTTAATGTAATCGCGATTGAGATGAGATGTTTGTACATGACTCCTTTGATCTCAGTTCACGAATTGAATCATTCAACACTTTACTAGGAAAATCAAATGGCTTTTGAATTCTGTTTATCAATATTTTAAGAGCTGACTATTGACTGTTAGTTTGTAAATTATGAATACATACCTAAAAGGTTCATTTGAAATTTGAAAGTAATTTAAATTTTCAAAAATGGAATTAATATTTAGATCTGGTTGTAATTATACAGTGTTGCTAGTGTACACGAAATTTCTCTCTGTTTAAGTCTCAAAGGTTTGAAACCTCATTTCGCTTAAGCCCCCATATGACCACCTCGATGTTTTGCAATAAACTGAGGCGGTCATATAATTTTAAAATAGTATAGACTCTTTTGAAATTAAACGCGTTCCATTAAATTTTGTACACATTTACGTAATTTGTTTAGACCAAAGAGGATGGTTTATAACGCTGGTTTTTTTTATATCTTAAAGTAATTAATTTTGTTGAAATTTATATTATGAAACTTGTTATGTAGGTATAATATATGGCAATAAAAAGGCGATTTCTTAAGTTTGTCTATATATTTATTTAACTTTTAAGTTAACAAAAAATGTTTCTAGAAATATTTACCACAGACAATTAAAACAAGAAATAGGTATATATCTAACCCGGGTTTTTTGTATATCCGTTCATTCTCGCATCTTCAGATACGCTGGCAAGGGATCAATAAGCCTACCTACTTGCCGAAATTTTCTTCCATCTCACTCCTACCAGTGTTGCTTTCTCTTGTAGGACAAATGGTACCCCTATAAGGTGAAGGGAATAAATTCATGAGAATCGTTGCGTTGTAAGGAGATTATTGCTTTGTGTGAACGAATTATTTAACATTGGCACGTGGAATGTAAACGTCGACAGCAAGAATTTACCAACAGTATTTGAAAGTTGTCTATATTTGTGTATCATTGCATTGAAGACAATATTTTAATATCAGAACTGTCGATTTTTAAAAATCATTAGTTGTTTTTTCTTTCGTGACGGGTTCAAGAAAATGTATGATCGATGGTAAAGTGACACAATTTAAAATGCCATGTTCCGTCACGATTTAGTGCATTCACTACGAGCGATGACAATTCCATCCTAAACTTGAAATTACTTAAATAATTTTAACTAAATATTGTTTTCTAATAGGAAAAAAATATATTAATTATCTTTCACTTTTTTAGTCCTTTTTTTAAATAGTATTTTAAGAAAATTTTACTTAAGTACTACAACATTGGTCGTACTGCAAAATAGTAAGAAACACTAGCTTTTACGCGTACTCTCAACTACTAGATTGATTGAGTATTTATATCATGTAGGTAGTATGTAGCTGTCACAGCCGAATCTTTTAATCAGCACTTCAATCAACGGCCTAGCTATGTACATCAGTGCCGTTAAATTCCTACGCGAGTCACAATTCTAACCGAACCTTACCTACCATTCTGGTATCTGTTGAGTTTTAGTGCAAATCCAATTACCCTTCGACTCACGGCCTGGTTGAGAAATTATAGTCATCTAATCAAATTGAAACTTATTCAGGCTACTAATAAAACTAAAGATTGCGGGTAACGAAGAAACTGTTACATGAACACAGTTTTTATTTTATTTTCAGTCACTTTACAAACGATTTGTTCATTATAAGGTTCAAAATCTCAATCAAGATAATAACTAACGAAGTTATTCTTCAAATGTCATACTGGCTTGAAAGGTAAAAGTTATCTCGATTTAATTAAAGATGAATCTTAAATCGATTACGATTCATTGGGCACCATCGATTAAGAGATGACGTTGGTTGGTGTTAAGTCTTAGGGAAATATTTGAATAATCTTTAGGGTGGCTTAATATGGTGTGACGTGTGAACATTCGTGATTAATTCTCTTTACCGCGAGGGGAGGGTTTGACTTTTATTGTTTTAACGCTCTATAGATACGTAGCACTAGAATATCTATTATTGTAAGGAAATGATGGTTATTGTGTTGAGTTGTTGTCGGCTTATGCAATTTCATGAGGAGATATTTGTAATTCATTTGGTGTTTTCTTTTTATTCAAATCACGATTGGAAATTGTTTTCAAGAACGACACACGACGTTTGTTCTAACTTCAGAAACGTTACAAGAAACAAATTTATAGGGAAGGAAAAATCATTCAATACTGGTTCGCCCAATGTGATGCTCCTGCTTTAGGGTGAGGCTGCAGTAACTTAACTAACTGCGAAACTTGGACTTCTCATTTTAAATTGTACCTAAGTCTGTCTCTGTCTCGGTCTAACCAATCGCTTGGTTTTAAATGCGCATTTCTTATTTGTGAGAAGACGTCCTCAGTCAACAGTTCGATAAAGACAAAAAATATTACAATAATATACAATAAGTACATTAACAAATGATAAGTAGACTATTTTAATTAATCCTAATAAAACTTAAATCATAAAATACTTATTCGTACTACCAATATAATATACATGATTTATACTAGCTATTTGTCAAAATTTGTTGTAAGCTAAGCAAAATTATCTACATAACTATGCAAACAGTAAATTGTGTCTGTCAGATAGACAAAGGTAAGTTAATTAGAGGAAGCGCGAGCTCTCACGGTGTTAATATATGAGCGGTTGAATTTGAACAGAATCCGACGTGTTTGGTTCTAATTACGTGGGTGCAGGAATTGCAGCTCTGTTAATTTGACTTCGGTCTAATAACGTCGAACATACTAAGCGAGAAACATTTCAAAAACAAAATATTCTGGGAGAGCCATGCTTCTGCACGATAACCGGAGTTATACTAGCTATGGCCTCACAGAAAACCGGCATAAAGAAATTGCAGCGTTGTGTTTCGCCGTTTGAGTGAGGTTAGCGCAGGCACAATCCTACTGCTCTCCCCATCGCTCCCAAATCCCCCAATCTCTAAATACTAATCTCCAAAAGGCTGATAATGCACTCGTGGTGTTTTGGTGTAAATTGGCGGTGTCGATCGCTAACCATCAGGTCTGCTCGTTTGCCGATCTATAACATAAAAACAAACACAAAAAAGTAGTTCAAAATATATGTTAGTCATCCGCATAAACATTAGAAAACAATTGTATATACGAGTAAAATATTCGCTAGCAGCGAAAGGATTACGTTTAAGTGATTAACAATCAAAATAGGCTGCGACCACAGACTTTACAGATCAATCTGTTACGATTGAAAATGGAAACTTCGTTCAAAGAAAACAGAGTCGTGGAAAACTTTAAAGCGTTATCAAAATCGAACACAGATTGAAACATAAACTTGAAATCCAGATTAGTGGCAAGCGTTTATGCGTTTGTACGTAGCGCAACGTAGAGATTTTCCCAAAATTGGGGCACCAAGGCGTTATCACCATGGTAACCACGTCATGTTGTTGGTATCGATCCCCAAGTTGTCTCTGCTTCAAACGGACGGTGGCCCACATAGCTGTGCCTTTGTTTTCCCCAAAATTATTTGGGCGACACAGTACCAAAATATGTACAACAATTTGGAGTCTTGTTGAGAAACACGTTACGAACTACTAAACAGTTATAGAATAAAAATAGTTTTTATAGATTTGTCATTTTTATTTTACAAAAAAGTAGATATAGTATTCATTTAATTTGGGAAGAGGTTATTCAAATTTCGAAATAAGTCGAAAAGGCACGTAACAAAGTTACACATAAGTGTTTTCTTACACCAATACATGGTATAGGTTTTTATTTACAGATAGTAAGTTAATTTACTCGGGTAAATAAATATAACACTGGTCGGTAATGTGGTGTCGCAGTAAACAAAGTAAGCCCGTAAATGTCGAGTAAATAATATTTCACGTAATTTCGTTCGATAGGCGGATAAGGGATTTTTTTCAGTAAACCTTAGTTAATTTTGTGACCCGAATTCCCATCCAAGGGTTTCAAAGGTAAATAAGGTTTAGCGACAAAATGGTTGATGTTATTTTTTTCTGGAATTTGTATGGCGTTTATTTTTTACTCGTTAATACAAATAAAATATAAGGTATTCGTTGAATAGTATTTTTTTATAGACAGCTTAAATATTTTGTTGGTAGTATTCCTATCAAGTAAGTGAATTCAACTTGAAATACAAATAAAATTAAATACTATACTACTAATAGCAATGGTAAACATTTTTTTATAAGGAACGAAAAATTTCACATGTCAACAAAAAATCTTATTTTGGTCTGCATTCCATACTGTTTCACATAATTACCTTATTGACTAAGACAGCTTTAATTAAGTACTACATTTTATTAACTTATTACTACTACTTACTACTTACTTATTACTATTAATACTTATACACACCGTCTTTCCTTCGCATGGTTTAGACAAAAAGGTAATCTAGACCATTATCTAGCCTAACAACTATCTCCTTATACAAAAATTATAAAACAATGACTTTGTTGTGATATGAAAATGAGATAATCAAACAATTAAATAAGGAAATATGATATTGCGTAGGAATCTATCTAAGATACATTATTATATAAATACAATTTAGATTTTACAGCGCCTGAAGGCTTGTTTGTTAAAGTGCACATGCGGATATTTTAGGCAGGAAATCAGGGGGAAACCCACATGGATTTTCTCACCCGGAGAGTGGGCCCTCATTCTGAATAAAGCCTCCCCAAAATATTCCGTCTCTCACAACACGGGTCGCAGGAACTCGTGCTATGTACGGTACATAATCGATCTATTCAGAGGCGCTTTAACACAGCATTCTTAACATCAATTTATATATTTTAAAATTTAATTTTGCTCGTGAATAAAGTAGAGGATGTCTGTAAAATAGACATTTAAAATGTCTGTAAATAGACACAAAGATTTGAAGAGTAAAACTCTGAGAGATGAAAAGATTATCAAATCAGCTCAGTAAGCATCAATTATACCTTTATTTAGTAAGTACGAGCCTCCATTTTAGTAAAATCGTCTTCTATAATAAACTTTTCTTGACGTTAAAAAACACAGCAAAAATGTATAGACAAAATTATTCCAAGCATTGACACGTTTTACGCTTACCAACAAAACCAACTCATTTTTATATATGTAGATAGATATAGTTTATAGTGTAGTATATAAAAATCATCGAAAAATTTAAATCTTTCAGAAAGTTTGTTTATGTTTCCATAGATAATGTATTTTATCGATTAGACTCATGACACTGAAGAACTTCAGTTTCTATCGAGAACCACGTAAAAATTGAGACTGATTTTCTTTCGTTTTCGTTGAATTAGAAGTCGGCTAATAAAATCCCACTGGAGAAAATAGCACCACTCATGTTAAGAGTTTTTCACGAGCAAAGTAGCTTTAATAATTTTAAATAAGCTGTTTTGAGGAAAACGGCGAACAGTTTACCATTGTTTAAAAAGTAAAACATAATTATTTTCTACCAGACTTCACTCTTTGGTGAAGTTAAGCCTCCTTACATCCGTGGCAGTAATTACGCTCTTGAGCCACTTATGTTGTTTATAAGTGCCACTTCTAAGTGTGTATGTACAGAACAGGTCACCTTTAAATATTTAGCTTTAATAATAGTAGATAAGTATAAAAAAGGACTTTTCATTGTTTATCTATCTGCTTAGTAATTCCTGTCAGAGATTTTTTTTTTGGTTAATAGAAAAGCATCGAGTTATTTTTATAAAACATGTTAGTGGTTGTCAATCATCATCATCACTATCTGATCCTCGTGTCATTTTTCGACCATCATTGATATCACATGTCTAAAGTGTAACTCAATTACGTTGAAAAAAAAACATTAGACTGTCTTTCCTAGGCCGAGCTTTCAAGAGAATTCTTTAATCGATTTCAAATTGTACGTATTAAAATCTAAACGATTAACAACATGCAGGATATCACATTTAAATAATTTTCATAAATATTTACGCATAACAATAATTAAAAAACAAGTTTCATTTATGTTAAACAGTAATAAGAGTCGCTTCTGTATAATATATAATAGGAGTCCAATTGTTACGATCTCGGTATTAAGTACTTACCTAGGTTGCGGAGTTATTAAGATTGTATAATATTGGTCCCAGACCCAAGGTACGGCTTGAAATAATCATGTCTGAAGGCCATGTCCAGGTACATAAGTAATAACTTGGCAATTTTGCTGTTATTATTAATGTTATTAGGCTTGCTTCACAATGTTTGATTAGCCATTTAGAAATTTACTTAAACTACATACCACATCAGTGTTTAGGGTTCTTATGCGGATAGTGAAAGTGGCTTTTATATATTTTTATAACTATTTTGAGCCTCTTAAAGAGCCAATAAACCACCTCAGTTGGAGCCCAACACCCGAGCGTACGGCGCGTAGTGTTCCACGCGCGCCTCAACGAGCCAATAGACCACCACAGAAGGGCCTGATGTTCAGTCAGGGTTGCGGGTAAAGCGCGATGAGTCACCACGGCCTCAGCCCAGAGTAGGAGAAGGAACGGGGGCGTTTTTATTCATTAAGAGTCTGACACTCTCTCTCTTTACCCTGGCCGGGAGAAGCCATTTGATAATTTGCCCCAGACAAAAAAAAAATGTTGGAGCCCAACAGGACAGATGTTCTGCCGGGGTTGCGGTTCAAGCGCAATAATGCACCGCGCCCTATGTGTGAAGGAAGTGAAGGAACGGGTTGGTTTTAAGTCAGTCAGAGTCAGTGACACTCCCTCTGGGCCCACTCAAGATTTTCCGCCAAAACTTGAGAAAACTTACTTATAAGTCCATGTTGTGACCTACAAAAAGTTATGGTGTTTGCTAAAGATGTCATATGGAGCTCCTAATCCGACCCTATTTGCCTAACATCTTGACTCATATATGATTAAAAAGTGTGCACGAGTTTCACAGTGGAAAAGGTGCTCACAGAAAATTGGCTTGAAACAACCACAACGGTGTATTTCGCCGTTTAAGTGAGGCCGAATCCATTCTTTATTATGACACTTTTTTATATAATATTCCGAACACCTCTTACTTAGGAATTTATTACTTTACCACCAAAAACAAATTGGTCAACAACATATTTTTTAATGGTTAGAATACATTACTTAAAATTTAATTAGGAACTTTCGTAACTTAATACTTACATTCGCATCTACTGAAATATTTCATATATTTTGTTTTGCGACACAAAAACATTTCGTTACTCTCATTAGAGCTTGGCGCTGTCCTAGTTCAGACTCGAAACGAGTGTAGCATTATAAAAAAGTGAAATAAGAACTACGAAACAAAAGCATTCGAGATGGGAAGCAACGTAGCGACTTTTTATTCAAAAAAATAAAAATGGAATTTCATTTGTTTCACTTCGTAATACATGGTACGACACGAATATAAGGTACAATCGACAAACTTAAACATTGTCATTTACTAATTACTTACCAGTGTCGTTTGGAGATAGTAGTATGTAAAACACTGGTTTCCAGCGCCACTTCTTCTCTTTCAGCCGATATCGTAAGGGCTGACTATGAGTCTACATATAGGGCGAAATCCAGCATGAACATTATGGCATATCCCTTGCATGGAGAATAGTCCTACAACACTGAAGGAAAAAGTAAGTGTATTTTCTGAAAAATGTTGATTAATTTTTTTATTTGACGCATCTCGGTGTGAATTTGTCGATTGTACAAATGTAAAAATAAATGCAAACCCGTAGCCCGTAGCGTGATATCATTTCCAGCGAGCGAATTGTGAGTAATTTTATTTCAGCGACGCTTTATTTTATTACGGAGTAATTAAACATTTTGCAGATAAACAATATTATTTTGCATGTCTTGTTAGTGGTGAGTTTGCGTGGTAATTGTGGTATTTATACATATATGTTTTAATATTAAGTAATTCGTTTTGTTTAATATAAGTCTTTGAAATGACGAAATTATTCTGGTTAGGTGCTAAGTATTTTATGTAGGTACTTACGCGTTATAATGAAACTTCAAATCTAGTAAATGTTTAGTTTTTTTTAATAGACAGTATTACTTGTACTTCAGCACGCTACGGTTGTTTACTATTTCACCGAATTATTCCCTGTGGCGACCTCTAAGCTAAGACCCCCCGCCAGATATACCTATATGGTATTAGAATTTTCTCAATATCAATGAAATATAAAACACAGATGAGTATGTTTGCTTGCTTGTACTTTTAATTATGTGAAAATCTTATTCCTGAACTTCCTTTAAGGATATGTGAGTACTAAGAAAAAAAGGTACTTATCATAAGTAGTAATTGAGACACCGCGGCCTCGACCTAGAGCAGGAGAAGGAACGGGAGATTTTTTGTCAGTGGGAGCCTGACACTCGCCTACTGTCCGATCTTGGCCACTAACAAAATTTTTTTTATAATTTTCTCAGAATCACTACTTAAATAAAAGTGCTTGTGATTTGTGGCCATTGCCAATTACATTGTAATTCTCCCTTACTGCTTCGGCTTTAGAAAAGTTACGTGTGACCCTTACAAAGCGTTGTACTCTTCCCTCTTATAAACAAACTTCTAAGCGAGAAAAGGACAGAGAATAGGCTTTAACCGGAGCCTTGGTAATTTGGTGTCGATCAAAAACATTACTATTAACGTCCGAATTCCGTGACTTGAATAATATTTTTAGGTTATATTATGTTGTCAGATTTGACATTGTAAGAATTTTCGTTCACGCCCGCGGTTGGCCCGTGCCACCAAATTACCTATTTAGTATAGTTGAGCTGTTTTTAATATTAGATAAGTATTGTTAAATTACTCCTAGAAGGGATTGGCACTAGCTTGAATCCTCATTGGAGTAAATGTAATCAAGTATGAAACTGTAACGGTATTAAGACATAAGGTGGGGGTATGTGTAAATAAGTTGTTATATTATGTGCTCTGATTTTAAATTACATAAATATTAGTTTTAACTTATATTTTTTTTGGGAATTTTATTTAAATAAAGTCAGTGACTCTGTTTTAATTATATACTGTGTGGGAAACTATTTCCCTATGGTATAAACGAAGAATCATCACATAAACTAGCCGGTGACTTGTCACTTTCCAAAACTGTCAATATCTACAAGTGGTGCTAGCAGTTACATAAAAGGAGTATAAAGGTACAGGAATCAGGATGAATGCAATTGATGACCTTGCAGAGACTCATCGGTTGGCCATTGATTCATTAAAACAGCGTATGGCAGACTTTGAGGCACACTTGAAAGCTTCTTCACCTGGAGAAGACTTGAGCGGCTTGAGGAGAGATTATAGTGTCTTCAAGGAACATGTGTGGAGTGTCCTTACTATACTGCAGCAACAAATGCTTGAGGTCAGGAGGAGTTCCGACGTAATAGAGATGCGTCACAGGCAGAAGTTCCTTTTACTTGGCGGAGTGCCTGAGAAATCCGAGGAGATTGTGGTGGAGGTAGTGGCATCTATACTGACAAGGCAGCTGGAGCTCCCTG
Source organism: Spodoptera exigua (assembly GCA_902829305.4). NCBI lineage: Eukaryota > Metazoa > Arthropoda > Insecta > Lepidoptera > Noctuidae > Spodoptera > Spodoptera exigua. Next base: position 15,270,779 of record LR824601.2, on the reverse strand, counting down.
ACGTAACACCGGCCTCAATTAAAGTTTGTCACCGACTGGGCGCTGCCGCTGAGGGACGACCCCGGCCTATATTGTTCCGGTTTACTGATCTTGCTCTGAAGAAGAAAGTCTGGAGGGCCAAGACGAAGCTGAAGGGTACCTCCTATGTTCTCTCTGAGTTTCTGACCCGGCAGCGACAGTCAGCCTTCACTGTGGCTCGCAAGTTGTTTGGCGTGCGCAGCGTGTGGACTATGGACGGTAACATAAACATAAAGCTGCCGGACGGCAGGCGGCGTCGTGTTTTCGTGTACGAAGAAGTCGTGGAGTTGGGTACAGAGCATGGCAGATCGTTGGAGGTTCCTCAGCCATCGTTAAGTACCAAAGCCGGCTTGAAAATTATTACTGTGTCGTCGCCGGCGCAGGTTTCTTCTCGTTCAAGGCGTAATGGCCCCAAAAAGTAACGTATAAGCTAATTTTTTAAAAATTTGTATCTTTATGCTTCTAGAACTTTCCTTTATTAGAAATTAATTTTGTAGTTTTATCACCATACCGTCTAACTTCTAAAAATTTTTTCATAATTATTTGTTTTGATGTCAATGTCACTGCTGTAATAATGTCAAACTGTCAATGTGTCAACTGCGTGTTTCATTATGGTTTTATTTTATTATTTAGCCTCATGTCTTTTCAGATTGTCAATATCATTGTTTGTTGCCGACTTGCTTTCTGTACTTTTGAATTTGTGACAGTCAACCGGCAGGTTTCAAATTGTAGTATATAGTACTATAATTAATATAAACATAAATTTTGCATATAGTTTTAATATATTATATATTTACATTTTATCTATTTTCATATATTATTTAGTATGTCCGACGATGATTCATTTCGTTCAGCCTGTAGTTCCCTTGATTCTTTTTTTCTCTTAACGATGGTTTTTCCATAAACAATTTCATAATTAGTGAATTTCAGAGATTCCATAATTGCCTTAACATCTGCCACGTTAATGCTCAAAGTGTCCCTCAACACCACTCGGAGTTATTGGAAATGTTTTCCAACACATTAATCCACGCTATATTGATATCAGAAAGCTGGCTCAAACCCGAGCTTCTTTCTACCTCTTACAGCCTACCTGGGTTTATCTTAATCCGGAATGACCGAATAGGCAAGAGAGCTGGGGGTGTTGCTATTTTTCTTCGAAGTGACATTCCTTTCAAAATACTATCTTCCTCTCCATCCCTTTACAGCGGCACGCCGGAAAGTTTGGTCCTTGAGGTGGACGTCAAGGGGGTTAAGGCTGTTCTTGGAGTGGTTTACTGCCCACCTGCTATCAAATATTTTTCTCATTTAGAAACCCTCTTCGATACTTTTTCCTCAGAGTATAAGCATCACATAATCATGGGGGACTTTAACACTGATCTAACAAAGTCTACTCCTAGGTCTCGTGGATTGAGGTCGATCCTTGATTCGTCGAACCTTTCACTTCTCCCATTAAACCCAACCCATTGCAATGTTGGATCCGACGATTCTTGGCTCGACCTCATGCTCGTGTCCTCCCTGGATCTTGTCATTAACCATGGACAGGTCGCGGCGCCTGGTTTGTCAAGGCACGATTTGATCTACTTATCGTATAAAATCAAGCCTCCTAGGCGGCGACCGGCCTTCGTACATATTCGGAACTTTGCGAGGATAGACAAGGTTAAACTTAACAGCGATGCTCAATCCATTGACTGGACCGACGTGTATCAATCACCTTCCATTGATGACAAAGTTAAACTTTTAAACAAGTCTGTCTTTGATCTTTTGGACTCTCATGCGCCTTTGAGGGCTGTACGTGTCAGGCGTCCTCCGGCTCCTTGGATCACTCAGGGGGTTCGAATGGCTATGAGGCGTCGAAATAGGGCTTTCTGCAGGTATAAGAGGGATCGTAGTGAGGATAACTGGGGATTGTACAGGATGGCGAGAAATCGGTGTAATCAGATGGTAAGAGCTGCCAAACGCCGATACATTTTTGATAATGTTCAGAATTCTTCACAGGCTGACGTATGGAAGTTCTTGAAAACTTTGGGCGTTTGTAAGACTTCATGCAGTGTTTTGCCTCCGAACCTTTCACTAAATGACCTTAACTTGCATTTTGCTACATCGTCCGGTTTGGCAGACGCCATTAAACTCCAAACCATTTCCGAAATAACTTCCAAGCCTATATCACTCCCTGATACTTTCTCATTTAGTCCCGTGACTGAACTTGAGATCCGACGAGTTTTTGCATCGGTTAAGTCCAGGGCGGTGGGCTGCGACGGGGTGGGCCGAACCATGATTTCCCTAATCATCGACTACTTCCTCCCCATTTTTACTCATATAATTAACTTTTCATTATTTAACGGTGTATTCCCCTCAATCTGGCAAAAAGCACATATTATTCCACTTCCTAAAATCCCTAATCCCTATCAGGCCAAAGATTTCAGACCCATTTCGATCCTCCCCTACCAATCAAAGATCCTCGAAGCAGTTGTTCACAAACAAATCTCCTCCTACATCTCAAAACACAAACTTCTGTCTTCTTTCCAATCTGGTTTTCGGCCCGGCCATAGCACCTCTACCGCCTTGCTGAAAGTCACTGAGGATGCGAGGTATGGTATGGGGGACTCGAGGTTAACTGTGTTGGTTTTAATCGATTTCTCCAACGCTTTCAATACGGTCGACCACGATGTCCTCCTAGCCATGCTAACTCAGTCTGGATTTTCGTTATCGTCTCGGGAGTGGTTCTCAGCTTATCTTCGTGGTCGCCAGCAGGCGGTTCGCGTTGGTCAGGAACACTCTGACTGGTGCGGGCTGACGGCTGGGGTACCGCAAGGCGGTATATTATCTCCTCTGTTGTTTTCTTTATTTATTAATTCTATCACTAGTCGTCTCACATGCTCTTATCATCTGTATGCCGATGACTTACAACTGTATGCTCAGGCTGGTGCAGCTGACTTGCGGATCTGTATTGAGCACCTTAACGCCAACTTGGTTACTATTGAAGATTGGTCCAAGAAGTATGGAGTCACTGTGAATGCTGGTAAGTGTCAGGCCATTGTGTTGGGTAGTTCCTCTTATTTAAACCGTTTGAATATTAAACACCTTGAGCCAATAATATTCAATAAAGTTGTCATACCGTTGTCTCCTTACGTAAAGAATTTGGGCCTATACCTGGATAGTAGCCTCAGCTGGAACCAACACGTTGCGCAGGTTAGTAAGAAAGTCACTGCTACGTTGCGATCTCTCTATCGATTCAAAAACTTTCTGCTCTCAAATACAAAAGTGCTACTGGTCCGGTCCCTTGTGCTTCCTGTGATTGATTATGCTGATGTTTGTTACTCTGACCTATCCCAAGACCTTCTGAATAAGTTAGATCGAATGCTCAACAACTGTATTCGGTTTATCTTCGGTCTTCGTAAATACGATCACATTTCTTCCTTTCGCGCTCAACTTAAATGGCTTCCTATCCGTGAGAGGAGATCTCTCAGATCTCTTTGCATGCTCTTCTCTATTCTAAACGATCCTTGTGCTCCTGAATACCTAAAGTCTTGTTTCCAGTTTCTGGGGAGTTCTCACAGCCGTAATCTCCGTTCAGCCGAAAATCTGATTCTTGAGATTCCATCCCACCGAACATCCTTCATTTCTAACTCCTTCACAGTCTATGTTATTAAGTTGTGGAATGCACTACCGCTTAATATAAAAAAGGCTCCAAATAAAATAACTTTCAAACGCTATGTTTATGAATTCTACTTAAAGTCACTACAACGCTGAGTCTCGGTCTTTATCTATTATATATTAGTATGTTTATTGTATATGTATTGTTGCAGAAATTATTTATGTAGTATATATTACTTATATTAACATATATTTAGGTAGTATTTAGAAGTAAATATTTTGAGTATCTATGTTGTAAAGTCTATGTATGTTATTTATTCCTTATAATAATTACACATGCCTATTTTATCGCCGATTTCCTATTTAACCCTAAGGTTGACTGGGAGAGAATGCCATATGGCATTAATGTCCGCCTTATGTACCATCACTTGTTTTGTGTACATTAAAGTTTAAATAAATAAATAAATAAAAAAATAATTTCTTTGCTAAAAAATATCCAATATGAAATACATTCTTCCGGAGTTGCGCTTCAGCTTGGATCAGGAGACGGAATAGAACAGATTTAGTCAGTAAGAGTCGAACACACCCCCTTTCGCCTCGCCTCGGCCAGAGAAGTAATTCCATAATTTCCACTGTGAAAAAAATATCTTTAGTTTCCTATAACCGCTTTGCTATAATGTGTTGGATTCCCTTTACTAGTTAGATTAATGATACCGAAAGGTTGATCGATGTTTAATTAACGGTACTAACTGCGGAAATTAAGTAGACTACGGTAATTGTCTTCGAGAACATTATGAAAGCAGTTTAACACTGCATGATACCTCTCAACCTTTAGGTATGATTAGTTGGGTTGCGGGTTAAGCGCAATGAGACACCGTGGCCTCGGCCCAGAGCAGGAGAAGGAACGGGGGGAGGGGGGTAGTCAGTAAGAGTCTGACACTCAGAAGCCATATGATGATTTTGCCCTGACAAAAAAAAACATCACAACCTTCCCATCGTACCCAGCGAAGTTTCTTGGTGTCTTTTTTATTATAAAAATCGTTTATAAATGCACCTGGCCACAGGAGAAATACTAGTCTTACACTAGTGAATGCTTTCTTAAGCAACAGCAAAGGTTGACGAAATTTAAGGAAGCAACACAGATTATAGGCCTTTTCTAACAAAAACAAATCATAACCAATCTAGTTAGATTGTGATTCCAACATTAACATGATGCAGGTCTTAATTGCAGAGTTTGCCAGCGGCCTGGCCTGGTAACTGATCAGTAACTGAATTACCTCGGCAGCCCTGCAGGCTAATGATGTTACAAACTCAAATTGCGTCAATCATAACTAGCGAGGACCTAGTTTCGTAATATAATCACATGTCTGTATTATTTGGTTTGCTTTTAGAAACTACATGATTAGTCAGAATGATAACGGAGTAAGGGTACTGGTTCAGGATAATTACCGGTTGCTATAAATGTGAAAGATAACAGCATAAATAGAAAATGTTATAGATAATGAGCGCAATAATTAACAGCGGTGAAGGCTTGGGGTGGGTTTTAGTCAGTAAGAGTCTAACAGTCCCTCTGGCCTCTCTCGCAGTAAGACAGACAATTTGACGTTTTTTTCCCTCTGTAAAAAACAGAGAGATTAATTAGTGCTTAAGACGTAATAACTTTACAAGGAAACCCAAAAAAATCGGCTTCGAGTTATTCTTATATTTGCTGTTGCGAATGTGATTTGTTGCTCAAATGAATACGGTCCCTTCATGTGAGAAGTGCATTGGAATCTTGACTAAGCTACCTCTAAACTACCTAGATATATACATATTTCGATTAATAATTATATTGTACATACGAACAAACATACATTACATATAACACATAGTCAACGTTAAAGCAGCTCTGCTAGACATCCTCTTACTTAGTGCTAAGCAAGCAAAGTTCTCTCCACAGCTTGAACCCGAGCACACAGGCAATATGAAAACTGAATAATGTGTAGTATGGAAGTCGCCTCGTCGCTGCATTTCCAGTTGGAATGTAGAGCTTCTAAGAATGATAGTGCAATTAAATAATGTTAAAATAGGAGAATAAGTAATTTGTATTTTCTTTTCATTTATTTCATGTTTAGTTTAATATGTATTCATGTATGTATCGCTTAAATTACCATCATCATAAGACAGCTTATAAGGTCGACGTAGGTCTGGTATGGAAAATTCATAAAGTATGATGCTTAAAGTTCAAAACTTATAAATTTAAAAAAAAGGCTACATATATAGTATACATATATAATAATATCAATAAGATTTTTATATTAGCTTCTGATAATATGGTTCTTACCATTCTTTTACGCAAGAATGTGTACAGCCACTCCAGGGTACTTTGATTCATTTGATATGTCTATACGGCTGCATAAAAAAAAAATTCGTTTTAACAATAAATATAATGAAAAACAAACACATTCGTGTTTATCTAACTACTTTTTATCGATCAAAATCTACTTATTACTACACTACTATTTCTACCAATTTGTAGAAAGAGGAAATGTAAATTTCTTTTTATTAACTTTATATTAAAAAGGGGTAGATAGAGAGGGTAGATTTTATCGTGGTTTTCCTTTCCTGTTACTTTATAATTTATTGTTTACTTATTCTATTATTCCATGAAATGTTTTATACTATTTTGTAAAAGTTCCTAAGTACAGCTGACGTGTTTTTGACAATAAATGAAATATGCTTACATTTGAAAATCGGAAGTTAAAAGTCCTAACATGTATTATTGGCATCTTTTGTCCCTCACCCAATTTTGTGGTGTCGGACTTTAATATATATAGTCATATAGAATAGAATAAAACTTAATCAAAAATTAAATAGAATATCATGGAGCGTCATTATAAAATTATTTAGATATCACCCATACCGCGAATGCATTTTATATTTTCCAATATGATCAGAGTTTTATAATTATTTATATGTTGCATTTAACATACGAAAACTTGGATCTTCTAGATCCAAAAAATATAAGAAGGAAAGAAAATAGTAGAATAAACTTTTGTCTTTAATCTATAAAGCACGGAATATTAATCCTTAATAATGAAGAAGTAAGGATACAATTCAGTCAACAAAACATAAAACAAATGACACACGCGTTATCTAAAAAATTAAATGAACTATTTAATCGAATTTGTGCCTGATGAAAGCTAAGAGCAAAATGCCTTGAGGCGGCAGTGCCGGCAGCTGACGGTCAGGCCCATGCCATAAAGCACACTTCCCTTTTTTATAATTAAACCTGACCACACACCGTAAAACGACTATAATTATTATACTGAACTATAACTATATAAATTATTCTATAATTAGTTCCACCATTTTATTTGTAAATTATTATTTAAAATGGAAAACAAATATAAATATTGTACCTTTTTCATAATGCAGCATTTGCTTAAAAGTTATGTGCTAAATCTCGACAGTGAAATGCAATCTACATATATTAGTTAAGCTTTTAATAACACAATGACATAAAAATCGTAAAGTTAACATATTTTTGAAATGTGTCCGGGAAATTCCCTGCGTGGCTGTAGGTCCCAAATTCGCAGGGTAAAAAAATTTTATTCGTCGTCGTCCTCCCACGGATCTCAGGTTTATTTAAATCTGTTTTATCACTTTAAGTTTTTTTATGTAATAAGTCGGCAAACGAGCACACGGATTACCTGATGGTAAGCAATCAGCGCCGCCCATGGACACGGGAGGAGTTACGAGTGCGTTGCCGACCTTTTATGGATTAGGGTTTTGGAGATTACGAGATCGGGGGAGGGGAAAGATTGGGCCTCCGGTAACCTCACTCACACGACGAAACACAACGCTGTGGTTGTTTCACGCCGGTTTACTGTGAGGTCGTGGTATCACTCCAGTCGAGCCGACCCATTCGTGTCGAAAGATGGCTCTCCACTTAAAACACGTATAGGCAGAGTCGGGGTTTTACTCAATTTTTTAACAGTCTCTAAATTGGGGTCACACTTAGTGCTGTACCAAAGTTCATCCAAATCTTAAAAGATTCACAGTCCCAGCTATACCGCGTATAGTTCCCGTTCGCTCCTCATGTTCAAAATAAATCGATTTTATGTGATTTCCAGGAGTTTCAAAATACTGTTTTGCTTAAATTGCACACAGATATTCTCCATTGCTAAAAAGATACACTTTACTGGGGTTTTACCCGCATAGAGTTGTACTATCGTAGGGTTTCCGGGTCAAATGTATGATCCTTTGTTTCAGATGTATTTAGATATTTTTTTTATTTTGTAGTTAAAAGGCATTTAGCTTCTTTCACGCCTAATGGTAAGCGATGTTCGGGCCCTGAAGATCCATCGGAGAACAAAGACTTAAGCAAAGACTTCCACTCCACATATCAAATTACAGCGAAATCGATAAGCGCCATCTGCCGGGCTGATTAATGAATCTAAACCATCCACGGCGCCACTCAAGCGCATACAGAAAAACCATTTAAATCGGTGAAGCCGTTTAAGAGGAATTCAATGCCATATACACGTACACTGACCCGGCACACTTCGTTCCGTCCCATAATTAACTAATGCTTTGTAACCTTTTCAATCTTCCCTGGATTTCCACGAGTATTTCAAGACCATAATTAGGCAAATCGGACCAGTCGTTCTCGAGATTTAGTGAGACTAACGAATAGATAGCGATTATTATTCATTTTTATATAGGTATATAAGACCTCACAAATACATACGTACAAATACAGATTCCCACACTCTGATACGTCTCACTTCAAATATTTCGAACAGAACTGTTTAAATCCCAGTTCCGAAGGTTTCTACACAATATTTTCTATAGAAATCAAACACCTTTGAAACGTGAACAGTTTCAATTAAGGGTTCCATGAACATTGAGTCTTTAGCTATTCACTACCACCAATTTCTAATACACTTTATAGACGTATTCAACTCTATTTAACTAAGTTCAGTTTAATATTACCCACGTATGAACGCCATATTACTGTCTCTGATTAGGTTTGCTTGTTAATATTATTAAATAACGTATCGTCAAAGTAAATAAGTGAATGTTTCGTTGACAGCTGACCAAACTAATAGGGTTGTTGGGACAAAATTGCCATATCGGTATGGAAGTGACTACTGTATTGGTTAGTAATTTTAGTCCAATTTATCGGAACGAAGATATTGATTAACTTTGTAATGATCTTTCGGCGATGATATTTTTGAACCGAACGAGCGTACTCCTTTTTAAAAGGCGCCTGTGAATTCTCTGGTGCCGCAGGAGGTGTCTTTGACTGCACTTACCATCAAGTGATGCATAAGCCATAAAATGATAAGTTTCTGTAGTTTTAGGTGTGATCGTCATCATCACCTATGTGTCTATCTACTGCTTAGCGAAGGCCTCTTCTCATGCGCTTGCTCAAGACGGATTCATGATTACAAACTTATAATTAGAAATTATAAGTCCAGGTTTCCTCACGATGTTTTTCCTTCACCGTATATCAGTGATATCTAAATACGCTTAGAAAATACTACTAAACTAAGCAAAGCCACATTGCTACATCAGGCTTCGAACCCGCATCCCGCAGCCTCAATCATGAGAAGCTTTGCCTTAACCTCCGGGCCCCTACGACGTTCTAATTTGGCAATAATTCTGTTATTCCTACAATCTCATCCGTCGAGAATATTATTTTAATCATTTATCTACTAATACTAAGAATTTTTTTATTGAACATCTTATTACCCACAAAAAACAACCGTAATACAATATATGTGTTTGGCAAACAAATAATAACACTTGAGTACCTACATAATACAATAGAAATATGACGATTATTTGATTAAATCCTCAATAAACAAGTATCTACGTGATCCTATCAGAGTACTATCTGTTCAAATAAAAGACCCTAATTGGAGGCTGATTCTAAGTATCAGTATCAGCTATTTTCCTATGACAAGTGCCTAGTTAGTCTACTCATAGTATCAATATAATTGACCTCTCTACTTTATATGAGAAAATGTTGTTTGTGATCGTCTAGACTGGAAAAACATGATATCAAGGAGTCAACGAGGGTAGACATCGTTATGAAGCTATTGACTGCTGAAGTAGTTTTGTTTGCTGTTAATGTACTTTTTCAATGATGTTCAAGAGGAATTTTTGTATCGACGATTTTATTGGTTTCTTTTGCAGACAGTTCGTAGAATCCCATTGGTTAGATTTCTTTATCTATTACATCTGTACTTAGTAACTTATGCACATTTAATAAAAAGGGCGGTATATTAGTAGGTAATAGATTGTTTTAGGCAAAATTCATTTCTTAATACAAAAGTTACATTATTTGTTTTAGAAGCCGTTATCGAGATAAATGAGTGAATATCCTTTATTATTTGTCTTGAAAACATCCCTATTGAATACCTCGAGGGTGTAATATTCCATGAATGATGAAGTATTTTCTATCGTGTGGCTGACAGCAAATAAGTGAGATTGTCAGTAACCTCTACCATGAGTTTTAACAAAGTGGAAACTCGATAGCAACTTGTTCTTTTTTTGCACCGCAATTTTTACTACCCTAAATGACCGCAAGAGGTCCACTAAAATATGCTACACAAAAAATGTAATACGTTACTATCGAGATCCGAGTTTTGTTCTCGTGGTAGAGGTATAGATGTCACGTCATGTCGAACGCTTGCAGCAATTATTCGACGTCAGTGTACGGTGTGAATCGAGTGTCAATGATGAAGGCTCCATAATGGAGTGGTCGTGTTTATTAATTGCCAGAATTGATTGGTATTTTATTTGAATGCGAATTGTTATTGGAATATTTTTGTGCATTGTATGTATTTCTGTAGAAAGATATCTAGTTAAGACAATTAAACTTAAAGGAATAATGGTGTGTCCGTCATTTCCCTGACAGTTTGCGTGACATTTATTTTTATATATTCTATAACCGTGTTTGCCTTGTTTTTGTAAGGTAGTAGAATGAGGTAGCCGTAGCTAAGTTAAGGGTTTTCATGATGGATTTTTTCCGGGTATTTTTATTGGCAAAAGATGCCATTCCAGATAGACTTATACGCATTCAAAGACTTAAGTCCTGACAATATGGGCTTAAACCTTGATTACCTTGCCTTGAATCCAGTCTATGTCTGTTAATAAATCACCTTAAACTTGACCCTTAATATGTATTGCAATAGCCATTTTTTAAGAAAAGGGTGTCAAAGACCATGTGAATTTGCAGTTTGAAAACAATTTACGAAATAAAACGAAAAAGATATCTTCATCTCTCAAATGATTTTTAAACGCACCGTTACTGGATAGGTTTCTTTATTGTTTTTAGCGCAATGGCCATCGCGCATCGCCTGCAGCGGACATGGTTGCAAAAAGGCATGAAAAGGTAGAAAAGGGGAATGGGAGACATGAAAGCGCTGGACACGTGCCTCTACTTCACACGTGCCCGACTAACGTGCCAGATTAAGTAACTCTAAAAAGAACAACGAAGTTATTTTCATAAGAACAAAACTCTTTCGTTTTCCCAGAATTTTCATCTAAAGTTTAGCCAAATTTATATTTAGTATTAGAATTGCTTTAAGCAAACAATGCCCCTAATTTGTAGTTATTTCGAAATGTTGGTTTTGTTTTAGCTTAAAGGTAAAAATAAAAAAGGTTTTCTGTTCAACCGGGTTCATGTTACAAGGTGTTTGCCCTCCGGGCTTTAGAAGTAGGTAATAGTAAAATTACAAGGATATATTTTAGAGACATGTTTTTATTATCAAATAAAGGTCAGTTCGGTATTCATTCTTTCTTTTATACAAAACTTACTACACAATCACAAACACGTAACATTTTTTATTTTCTGATGGTAAGCAATCAGCGTCACCCATGGACACTCGCAACACCAAAAGTATTACAAGTACTTTACTGACTTTTTGTTAGTTAATTGTAAAGGATTTGGGCATTTGGGGATAGTCCTTCAAAAATGCGCAATTCTGCTTGGCATCTGTGGGTGATACAGTACACAGCGTGCAACCTATTTAAAATTCATGGATCCTTTAGACAATGATGACTCATTATTTTAGACCGTACCTAAGGTATATACGCATTATGTATTCGTTACACATGTCATAAACTTTGACTTTGCAGACTTAAAACATTCGAGTACACCTCATCACATGCCCAGCCCTACGTGTGTCGTGCAACATTAAACGATCCGTCTAAAATTGTCCTAAATTTGATGTTTGAAATATTTCATGTTTTGTTTTATTTCTTTTTCAATATTATATATACATATATTTTGTCATTTTCTCAATAAAGCACTTGAGCAGAAGATTAAAAGGTTGATGTTTTTTTTACAATTCTCGCTGTTTTGCTGTCATAAATAAAATATTAAAGTAAATTACTTTTGTGAAATTACAAAATGTTACGAACTTGCAGATGCACTACGGAGTGAAGCGACCAAAATTAATAAATAATATATTTTTAAATTAGCATGTTGCTCGACGGTTTGTTAAACTTATTCATTATAATAATACAAAACCATAAAATCAGTTTACAAGCACCTGTTTGTAGACACAAACCTTTAATTGCTTTCACATAATTATTGTATATCATTAATTGCGTAAGGTGTGCGTTCGCGCAGGTGGCTAAATATGTTGATTAAGTTCCAACGAACATACATCCAAAGATACTAATACAAATACATTTACAAAAATGAAAGCTTTTGACCAAAAACTATTTAAAATATTGTCCCAATAAACTTGGTAGTGAATTTTAATTGCTCATTAATTGATAAATTAATATTTAAAAAGCTGGAAATTAAGAAATTCCTCAGATACAGTTATTTTAATGGACTTATGTTATTTAGACTTCAATTGGCCCTTGTTTATTTCGAGGTAGAACCCTAGGCAGAAGGTAAATTATTTGTTCCTAACTAACTAATCTACAATAAAATACATATCATAATATGTATTTAGTACTAGTTCTTATCTATTTATTAATACAACACTTGATTCATATTAAATTAAAATTTGTTGTCAAATAAACGTTAGGTTTATTTCTAATAAATTATCTATATATCCATTTATATTAAAGCCATAGTATGATGTAAATGTCCATACGTTTATCTAATAGAAATAATATAAATGTATAGATATGCCATCAAACAATAACGCGCGACCGACGTTCAAAAATGTAGTGCAAGTTGTTACCTACAATGATTCTTATATTTAATCTGTGACAATAATTTAAACTAGTTCTAGAATAGAGTAAAATAGAAGACAAACTAAAATCCATCAATCCAAAAAAAGAAAATATACAAAGTCCATAATTAAGTGGAATAATACCAAGAATAGAAAAAGAGGACAATTTTCTTCATTAAAAACTATTTCTGAACAGGATAACGAACACCCTAGTCTTATCGTGTGTGCATCTCCAACATGTCCTATTTTAAGAAATCTAGTGACGTCATTCGATTATTCATAATACTGTTTTTAATTTTAATATTCCACATGTCGTCATGGAGTTAAGATGCAGGAAAAAGGGTAATAAATACAGATGACTATATTTAATGAAAATAGATTTGAGTATACTTTACGCATTTTTTTCGCCAGTTAAATGTTAAATATCATAAATATTTTTAAATTGGATTCAGTTCACTTTTTCACAAAGTTCAACATAAAGCGTCAATGTGCATGTTTTTAACATATATCATTATGTTTTAAAGAGTAACGAAGACATTTCTGCTTTGGAAAAAGCACCTAGCTTTCCCGTGGCACTGCCGAATAGACTGTCACACTATTGTTTGCCACTATACTTGGAATAAATGATTTGGCAGATATCGTTATCGGTAGCTAAAAAACTGACCAACTTGCGGTTTGCTGACGACATCGTTCTTTTCGCGTCTACATCAGCAGAGCTCCAACAAATGCTCCAAGATCAGGGAGCAGGGCGAACCTGGAGGTTGAGCTTCAAATGAACCTGAATGTGAGATACAAACAATGACCAACAGCACAGATAATAATGTCGAGGTAGTTGGGCAAGCTCTGCACTATGTAGAGGAGTACATCTACTTGGGCCAGAGTTTCTTTCGATAACAGGCAAGAGAAGGAAATAGATTGCCGTATCAAGAACGAGTGAAAAACCTACTGGTTCATGAAGCAATACATGAACGGGAACCTTCCCCTTTCATTCAAACAAAAGTTAGTCGAGATGTGTGTCTTGCCTGTCCTAACAACCTGGTCTCTTACCCAGCATCAGAAGTCCAGACTCAGGGTTTGCCGAAGTGCAATGAAACGTAACTCGTTAGGCATTAAAAGGACCGTTCGCATAAGGAATACCGTAATACGTTCTAGAACAGGAGTCGCAATTGTGGGCCAAAAGGCTGCAACATTAAAATGGAACTGGGCTGGACACGTCAGCAGGATGCATCCGCAGAGATGAGCCACTATTTTAACCCAATGGACACTATTTTAATCCTGTAGTTCAGGGTGGACGCTGCAGACGGATAAGGCCCCGGAAAAGATGACGAACTAGACGCCTATCGTCAATGAGAATGGTAGACACACTCAAAAGATCGGGAGGTACGGAAGTGAAATGGGAAGGTCTTTTGCCCAGCAGTGGGCGATTCTAGGCTAAAAAAAACAATGGTTTTGTATTTAATATGGTTTTTTCCTTGCCGTTTGCTTGGTCATATTCATATGTTAATTTCTCGGGCGAAACCACTATATCATAAATTGTTGTTCTGAGGTCCGGTATAAAGCATCTGGTACACTGTTCGTAAATACTCTTCGAATAGAAATAAAATCTTAGGTTGGTAATTAATTAGTAAGAAAAAGTGGAAAATAAATCTTGATCTGTACGAAGGTACGGCGATCTTTTTCACTGGAGTTCCTACTGAAATCTAATTAATTTACTTCAAAAGGATGTTTCGTCCTTAAAGAAAACTGTTTACTTAGGTCGAAAAGCTAAGTAGATAGTTTTCTTTAATAACTTTTTTTATTTTGTACAGGTAGGGTATGTATCTACGCTTTTCATCTCTAGTCTTTTTTGTTTATCTTCAGTCTACGTTTTGTATAAAAACAAGGATTATTCTCGAAAAATAACATCATAGTAAAGGTTTCCAGTAAGTAACCAGACGAAAGATAACTTACAAATGTATCTCTTTTTATACAAAACTCACCGTAAAAAAACATCTCGAGAGTTTCTTTTTCAAGAAAAACCTTTTCGTGTTACACGTCGTCAGTACTTTATAAAAACTGGAAAGTCGGTGGAGCGTTTGTAGGGTCTCGAAACGTGAATTAAGAGACCTATGAATCTACTAACTTTTTTTAACGCTTATGCCATTCCTGTTTATTAGTAAACATGCGTGATATGCAGAACTATGAATGTTCCTTAAAAAAAAATTATAATGTTAATGTTCCATCCTTAAACGGCTGTCCACCAGTCATTATTGTCATTGTAAGCCCTGGTTACAGATGCAAGCGTAATCATGTACTACATCTTGACCCGGAGCAGGGTTTGCGCGGTTGTGAGTCAATAAGAGACACTCCCTCGTACTCCACCCTCGACGGGGAAAGCCATTGGAAGAATTTGTATTAAAAAAGGAATTTCCATTTTTTTTCATGTGGAAATACTGATGAGATATACCTGGTATCCTTTCGCCTCTTAATTCTCTCTTCCTAAACAGTCGCTAAAAGCGTCAATTGTGTTACAAAAACGCAATAAGTATGTTTTATCTTTCATATAGTTTGATAACCATTAAAATCCATTTGGTAATATAAAGGATCTAAAGTACATTCTGTCTCACCGTAGTTGTTTTGAGAATTATCTCTCATACCATTTTATAAGATACAAAAACTAAAAAATAATTAAATCCACGCATACACAAACAGCTCGAATGCCCCATATTATTATGTAAAATTCTCACTATCAAATATTAGGGATTATTTATAATATAAAAATCAATCGCGAAATGTGTTGGTAAGCGCATTACACAATAACACCTGGACCAATTTTACATTTTTTTTTTTTTGTTATGTTCGTTATTTTTATGTTAAGATTCATACGAAAGAAAACTTAAGAAAAGTAAAGGGGAATATTGGGAATTAACAATCATTTCGGCGCTGTGGCAGTTTGCTAATAAAACAAATGTCTGACGTCAGGGTAGTCTGATACCTACCCGTGTGAAGCAGGGGCGGTCCGCTAGTCTATCTATAATAATGCCTGTGTCCCGTTGCCTGAAATAATGAAAGACATTTTTTTTTATAATAATCCGCCTGGCAAAGTTTCCACCATTTTATGATATCAAAGCTAACAACACTTTTTGATGGCATCGCTATGCAGTTTACTTCAGCACGCCATTCGCATATATCTTTAAATATCTCTTAACAGTATCCAGCAGGTATAGCTACACTTTCTTTCGAACTTCTTTATTAGAATTTCAATCCTATCGTTTTGGAATAAAGTGGAGATTCTACTGAAACAAATAATGGATTAGAGAAGTATGTTCTCAGTGTACTAAGGTGGAGGGTTTATTACACGATGTCGGTGCCATTTCGTGCCATCCCCGTCCCGTCTCTTACCCGTCAAGCAACGTACAAAAGTCCTCGTATAATTTGCAAATGTTTTATCCAACGGAATTAGGTTATCGACCTATATTCCCGGTACGCCTGTAAAATACAGCCAACCCACATCTATCATTCATTTGTAATTTTGTAGGCGTTCATCCTAACCCTTAGTGACCGTCAGTAATGTTTTTAAAATGTTAATGGCTTGTAAAATTTTAATTTTATTTTTTGTATATTTACCTACATGATTTTTTTTTCTTGTCTATATAAGTTACTTACTTCTGACAGTAACAGGACTAAATTGAATGGAAATTATCATAAATTATAAATAAACTCCATTGTTATGACATGAACGGCAAATCGATTAACTTAAGAATGCTTGTACAAAGGTAATCTATACTTTTCAGACAAAAAACTTACATTGAATATGTTTGCTGTTATTGTCAATTTAAAAAAAAAGAATAAGAATTTTCATTTTCATTCCTTGAATCGATAAAAGTTGAAATCACTAAAAGGTCTGAAGATTAAATGCATCCAAGAAAAGCTATTCGATTGAAGTAACAAACTACATAATAATATCTATGTAATAATAAAGACGCCAGCACCTCAACGTATCAATTTTATCAATTGGATTTTCAACTTTATATCAAAAGTGTAAAAGTTGAAAATTTAATAAAGGTATTTGGTAGAAAGGAGTAGGTTAATCTGCTGTCGTTTTGTGCACCGAACATTAGATCTAGTGAACCTATAGACAGGTCAAACATCCTCTCGTCGCAGGGAACTTTATTTCCTTGGATTCTTTTTGTACAATTGTACCCGGGTATCCGGGTCCTAACAACGTCCGGTACGTTGTACTGAAACTTTTCTACTCCATAGTTACTTTTTACTCTTTCAGTAGGGCTTTCATCTCGAGTAGTACGCCTGAAACTACCTGTAATTTATAGGAGATTCTAACTTGTATTTGAATAATAACAGTAGGTAGGTACGTAGGTAGATATTATACGTTTGCAAAGCAAGGGTAAGTTTGAGATGCGTTTTTTTTTTGCCTATATTGGAACCTTTTTTATCGTTGCTCCTCCTTACTTCTATCGGTAAAGTCGGTATTTTCATTTTAATTACTACAGCTACTTTGCTCGGCTGTTTAAATGTAAGCTAGTTGGTGATATAGAAACTATATTTATTTAGCAAAAGTACCACGAACATTGTTGATATTTTGGATAGCACCTTTTTCCTATTTTATTTACTAATCTTCAATCTGCTAGTTGGTATCATCTGTCATTGGTCATGTTCCCTATTCGTTAGCTAGCAAACAGAATATATATTCGGAATAAGATTGGCAGTATTATATTAATTTTAGAACATAGGTATTCACGAGGTTCGTACCTCTTGGCTCATTTGCAGCACTCTAATAAACATACTTGTAGTACTAGAGAGTAGTAATATCTTATCTCAAGTCTGAAATGAGGATAGAAACAAATGAAGATGCGGTCTCTTAATTAAAACTAGACGCCATTACGGATAGAGCAATGTTAATGAGTTTAGTATTTATATTTCAAGTAGTAATGATATTTTAAAACCGAAATAATGAACAGACAGCAACGCTATATTCCACTGATATCTGAATAGAGTGTGTTAATTATAAAAAGAGGACAAGCGGTGTCGCGGGCCTCTCTCGTAACTTGTAATGTTTAGCCAACCTTGGGCTTGTCGCCACAACACGCCGCTAGATTGCGCCACCCGTATGCAAGCAGCGTTTACCTAATGATCGGCAACAGTCACTAACACCAATTTTTGGTACGAAATACACGTAGAAAATACTTATTACAGTTCTGTTTATACATTTCCCATTAGCTTATGCATTATCTACACCTAAAATTTTCTGCTAACTGTAAATACCTATCTCCTATTTCTTGAATGAAAAATACGGATTGTTTCCACAACTATGAGTTCTCGTTTTTTTCTAATTGTGAATGTCAATTAAAGCGGAGGAAAATAAAGAAAAAGCGGAGCGAGATTTTCTTGTTGCTTTTGTGACAGTAAAAAAGGAAAGGTAGGTTTCCTGGCAGGACGCTGTCTGTCGCCTGGTGCGCCAGCCCAGTTTAATCGACAGTATTTCACTGTTTCTATTTTATACTGTTATAACACTGTTTATTAAACATTAAGTAGCCATATAATTAATATGAATGATAGAAAGAGACAAGAACAGTGTATTCAGTATTTATTGCGTAGGTACACTTCATTCTTGTAGCATTATTCAATTAAGACTATATTATTATAATATTAATTTCGAATGTTACATCCACTTACTACAACATCATATTTTTATCATGTTTATTAACATTTCCAGGCAATCGAGCCATAGGTAGATACGGTATTTGTCCAAAATATGAGAAACTTATGTGTCCGTTTGTCCGGCGAAGACAAAGAATACTCGTACCTTATTGCCTACTAACTAGAATAAATATTATTTTATAGTTACAATATAAAATAGTATTTATTCTAGTTGTCTTCAGCAGAATACTTATCAATAAAAGTTCGATGATTGACAGAATCTTCAAATGTAGAAACTATTGAAATGATACCTATTTGCTTCTGAATTTAATTGGTGACGCGCCAATAAGGTTTTCTTTTGGCTTGTAAATGCGGTTTAGTCATATCGTTCGTTTGATGTGTTTTCCTGTATCCGCACAGATCTTCACTTTAACTTGTTTTAAATACATTATATGGTTTGGTATTATTTTGGTGTCAAGAAACTAATATAACAGGTAGAACAAAATTAAATATACTCAAAAGAATACGAATGCCCACGTTGTACAGGAAGTAACAATGTATAAAGATAAATAATTTTAATGGAATTAATCTGTACCCATTATTAGATTACCGCCATTAACCGTTATCAGACAATGTTATTCGATACTCCGATATACCATAACTATTTATAATAAAGAGTGAACAAGAACGTATTATGTATATCAAACAGATTTTCCATAAACTTTTCCAGTGCTTGCGTAAGCAACGTGACGTGGTTTCGTAACAGCTCTACAGCGTATTCATTGCGCCTCCGAATACAGTTATCAGGTTCCAATAGAGCGAAGTACTTACACACAATTCAACATTAAAATATAGCAGGAAGTAAAGTTTACGAACGTCACACAAAGACCTTCATTCTAGCGTCGTGTTCTCCATAATTTATCCGAGTATAACCCTGTAGTTAATTATACTATGAAGTCGCTAGCTGTGCGCTGTGAGCACATGTGCGCGGTGACGTAATGCGGCTGATGTCAGAGGGCCGGGCCCGCGCATTCTATCAGAACGCCGAACTAGCACGCTGCAGTTTAGGGTTATGTTGCTGTTTTAACGCGATTAAAAAATCTCGTAAAATGTTAAAAGAAAGACAAGAGCCTCTTTAAACCTCTAGGCTATATAGTTTTTAAAACACTATTAAACCTCAATGCTCTTAGGAGGTTGTGGGTTCTAACGGAACACTAATACACACATTCGATATTTTTTTTTAATTTACACCTAATTTTCCACTACTTGTTTTCCTACTCACGTATCTAATTCATAAGAAAATCTACTTCAAAAAGGTGCTAATAGGTACATATGACGAAAGGTATTCTTTCAACATATTCAGTAAACATAATATCCATATTCGCCACTATTCTAAGGGTGGGTCTATGAAAACGTAATCCTCTTAAATTTATTTGAATAGGTATGTGATTCATATTAAAAGCAACCACCGTATTACGTACAAGCACACACATAAAACAGATCTGGTTTCAATTGAATACAGTTCCTCGGTACTCGAGCGACCTGAGTACCACAACTTCAACGACTTAATTCTTTTTTTCACTTTTTGCGGTGAATAAATCCCGTGCTCTGAATGATGTAAGCATAAAATGTTCCTTTATTTAGTGAACTGTCAGTTCCTTTCAACGTGCCATATTTAAAATATAAATGAGGATTTTATCCTCTAAAGTGTAAACTGCTTTTAATTAAAGTATTTAAAACATGGAGTTTATTTCAGTTTGTATATTTTATGTTTTCTTTAACCATGCCTCGAGTTTTAATGAAGCCGTTTGTACGGAACTCTGTACGTGTGTTACCGCGTGCTTGTCGGATTTTTTAAGTTCTTTTTTGTTGCGTTGATTCCACACTCCACATTTGGGATCCCCTCTTAGCAGCATTTCATAGATGATTATAGATTCGTGAGCAACTTGCTTCGGATTGCGAAACGTGTTGCTACGTACGAACCGGTTCTTGCTTTAAATAGAAGATACCAAATATTAATTGTTGTTACACTTATGTAGTTATTAATATACACTAGAAGCATCTGCAGTTACAACTGTGCTATACAAACGTTGTCTAAACTTATGAAATATATTTTTTAGCAATTCGTCACGCTTCTAGCGCGAATTTTATATTTGTTGTATTTAATCATGACTCACAAACAAGAAGACGAATTTGAATGGCCATCAATGAGTAGTTTTTTAAATATAGTTTCTTTAACGGACTAGGTTATAAAGTAAATTGAAACAAAGTACAAGATAATGTTAGAACACTTGTGTACACAGATTAGGTGACCCTCATTGAGTAGGTCGCGAAGCGGTTATCAGTGTGATAAGAAGTGAATGTGAAACCAAATCTATATAGGAAGCAGAATATACGCGATCGATGCGAACTTACTTTTTTGTATGTAGTTAAAACATATTAATATGTTTAGTACTTGTCTACTCCTGTTTGAAGACTTAGTTTTCTGGCAACGTGTTCCAAGCGTGTACAACGCCACCTTTAGTATTTATTCTAAAATCATCTTGACCCACTTACACGGCTCGTACCTCCATATCTACTTAGATACGACATGACGATACCATCATTCGTTAACTACATTTGATAAAACAACGATTGCTATCTAAATTGCTTTTATTTTTTCCGTCAGTCAGCCCATACACAATTTGTTTACCTATAACTATATAATAAATTATATTTATTATTGAAGAAACAGTTACTACATTTTTAGTTACCTATGTATAATTTTGTCTTTATTGTCATAAAATACGTAATAATATGAAGATTATTGTCATGTCTCAATTATTTTCATGATTATATTAAAAGTTAAATATACGCATTAAAGAATAACGTTAATAAAATATTTCTAATAGGCAAATTTGTATGGTACCACCATTTAATATCACCCATCTTAATATCACCGAAATGAATTTTCGTCTTATATAAAATTCATATTGCCGACTAATTAGATATTTTCTTAGTAGCCAGATGATTTTCTTTACTTGGAAATGGTTTCCGTTAACAAATACTTACTGTTTAAGGAAGAGCAGATTAAATATTGAGGAAACATTCGACGCCTTACAATTTATATTATTAAATTTGTTCTTAACTTACACGTGGCGTTCCATCATCAATGTCCTTGGGAAAGTAAGTGCTGATAATTTTAATAGGTACATAAGAAATTTCTTTGTTCGGTTTGGTGCTTGACGTTTGAAGGGGAAGTTGGCCTGAATGTATCACGCCATATTATAGCTAGGCCGTCTGGGCGCCTGCAGTCCACGTGACTCCAACCTTCTAATCAACGGGACGCACGAAACAGATTGTTCTAGACAGCACGATATGCGACACATGTACCCGATTCCCGCACCTACCTAGCGTTGAAATCTGGAGCGATTCAATCAGCTCCAATTTACTACCCAATCGTCACTAAATAGACAATTCTTGTTCCATTGAAGGGATTTTATACCTTATCACCTGGTGAGAGAGACTATTTGAATGCATGACCCCTTTGTTTTTCAACAGAGCACGACCGGAATGAAGAGGTTAGCAATCTACTACATGGAGTTCTAATTGTACCTGCTACTGCAATTATTGATGAATGACGACAATTGTCAATCAAATTTTATTTTCATGACAACTAATTTGTTCAAACGAATTTGGTCGTAATTGACAAAACATTTTGGAAAATATTTAAATGAAGAATATAAAGATTTGTTATTCAGTGTTGGACACAGGTTTTTTTAAGGCCCTTTTTAGTTTACTAGGCATAGATAAAACCTAGGAACCACCACATAGTAGAAATAAAGAATCATAATACTTTTTCTGTATTCTTTTCAACTGAATAACCAACACAAGTAGGAACAATAATTAGTAAAACAGTATATGTATGTTAGATGGTGGTAATTTACATGTGTTACGCTACGACCTTCGAAGAAAATTACGAAGGTAGTTTCACAACTTCTTTGGAAGCCTTACATTTATTGATTTATTGAAGGTCACTCTCAAGGAGTTTGTCGAGTTCCCTGTCAGACACGTGGTACGCCATGGTTTCTAAATATTTTAGTACAAACGAATTTGAAATTGGAAAACTTGACAATATATCACGATATTTTATTTAAAATTAAAAAATAATCCCATACTTACCTACTATTTTGTGTGCCATCAATATCTGACACTTATTAATAAACTTAAAGAGTATTATTATTATATAATAATGCTTAATAGTTTTATGAGAAAAGCCTGATTATGTACAGATTTATTTTTCAATACAAATAGAAAAAACTAAATCAAATTTCATTATTCTTACAAACATAACCTCAAAAAATGGGCCGGGTAGCAACTCATTCAGTACAACGTTCAAATTTAGGGCGCAGAAGTGTCGACAGTTTAGTGGCAATACTATGTACTTCTAATCGCTAGTTAAATAAATGTAACTCAATGCTTATCGCCGCTAGCCTTGGCCTGCTTAGGCCACAAATTACGAATTTGACGTTTTAGTGGCGGCCATTACTGAGTAGTCTGGCGTTTGGCCGACGGCTTTGAGTGTTGAGTATCCAGTACATGTGTATGACTGTACCTTGTATATGAAGCCGAGTATACATTGTCTCGTGACTACGACAGGCTGGAGACGGATTTTATCTTTCAAAATATACGATCTCATGATTAAACCAGCTTCTTTGTCTATCATGTGCCTACATTGGTTAAGTACTATTTTAAAACACGATTAGCTAATAAAAAAAGTGGGACTAAAACTATATAGGTACTGGTAGTATCAAATATGATCCTCGCACATTTCTTTACTTTCCACCGCATTTTTCCATAAAGAACGATTCTTCGAGCGATTTTTAGGATCCCAAATCTTCGTCAACTTCAAAAAACTTCAAAACTTCTTTGTGAAAAATAACGACAACGATAAGAATCACATTGTATATTCCAAGCTAGAGGACAAGTCATACTACTGTGTAGTACCAATGATCATATTATCAAAAGAATATGACGGTCACTATTAATCCTATATATTGACTAACAATACAAAACGCAAACGCAGCGCAAAATGTATTATCTCTACATTTACTGTGGTACTATGTTTTGTTAAATATTAACGTTTATTAATTTCGATAATTTTCTTCTATGTAATAAATTAATTGCGTGTATTTAGCTACGAATAGGTCGTCTCGTCAACTCAATCAGTTTCAGACAGCATCTTGGGACCCAGACAATGCCATTCAAGGCAACAATACATGCTATCACAGGTCCTATGCGAACCCCGTACTAATGAAGACCCTTGTCTATAAGTACATATATATCCAAACATGTGTCTAGAGTGAAATTTGATTATAGTAAATTACATAGTTTTCACTATAAGCTTGAGTTTCAGAAAATTTTGGTCCCTAAGTAATTTTCTTAAAGTCGTCCTTATACGATGATTCTGTTCAAAATATAATAATTCTATTTTTAAAGCCTGTTATAAAACTGTCGTAGGTTGAGGTTTTACGTAACTATACTAAAATAAAATAAGCAGCCAGAAATAAAGAAAATCCCAAACACTTGCCACACTTTGACAACTTATAAAAATAAATCTACAATTTTCTACAAAACTTTAACAACTCGATTGTAAGTTAATAACAATAAAAAACTTTCTTTTTGTTAAAATTATAAAAAGACCAACAACTGCGAAATACCTTAGGTACTACTTTTATATAATGTCACAGTGAAAGAACTCGGAGAGTTTGTTTAGATATTTTTAGTTCTGAGAAATGGAATTTATTTGGAATGTGGCTATGAAATCATTTCAATACAATTATAATTTATTGATAAAGCAATAATACAGGAATGGCGTGTATATCTCACGCGGTCGATCAGTTACGTCTCTTGTTGGCACCATTCCAAGCGCACTAAACCGCTGGAGTTGATCTGAAAACTCGGTTCGTGACACATTTCTAATTGATCCCAGCGCTATTTTTATGGTGTGCTGCGTTTTGCTTCTACTTTTTGGACGAAGTTGATGAGGCTAAATACGGGTTTAGCCTGTGGTGACTTTTATTCGTTAACTCTTTCAACTGATTTCGTTGTTTTGTTTATGCATTCGCTGTCTGTAAATGCCAAAAGTAGGGCTAAAATTAACCCTGTACATGTATATACACAGAGCTATTTGATGTTTTTCTTTTCGCGATTTAAGTAAGTATTTTTTATTTGTAGTACAACTGGTCTGCATATAATGTTCTTAAAAACCAACATTAATACGTAAAGACGAGGGTGCGGGCGGCTGGAATAGTTATAAGGTCATTGCACTCGCGCTTACCAATCAGCTGATTTTATACGCGAGGGGTTAAATTTCGAGCAAGTTAAAACACTACCCAAAAATGTATCATGATAGTACAACCGTGACCAATCATTTCGCTGCGGGAAATGGCCAATTGAAACTGTTTACTAGATATACGACACGACTTAAAAATACTATTACCAAAGGAATATTCAATATCCAAGTTCAAAAACGACTGTATATCGGAATCGTACCAAAACAATGTTCAGAGTGGTCCTTAACAACGATGAACAATGGGTGTTTACAGTGTCAATATTTATAACATTTGCATCAGCGATGAAGGTCCACAATTTTCTTTCCCCACGAGTCCTGATCGTTTTCACACCTGATGTGGTTCACGCGGTGCGTGTCATGAAGCTCCGTTTGGCAGGAAAATAACGTATTACGTAGTTCCACCCTCACATAGTTACGTCAGTTGTCATGTGACGAACGAGGACGTTGAATAAATCCCTAGTGGGGCTACCCACGCTGTGTCGTAAACTATTTGTTAACTACATAATATATGTAAGTACATGTGGCAGTTTGACAACACCTTGCCGCGCCGGTGGGTTATACTTTGTTAATTTTATGACAAGTCGCATGACTTTTATGCTAATGTCGCTGTCTGGTAGCGCTACGTATGAGAGGACCAAGCCAGGACGGTTCCTAAAACCAGACATGTTATATACTTAAGAGCTTTATTTTACTTCTTATAACAAACGAATGACACTAACAAATACGTATCAAATTTTTGACGAAAACATTTTTGATCATAATTTTTACAACAAATTAGTTTATTTTGCGTTGCAACGCTATATCAGATGATTCTATTCGATTTTAAACGTCTAAATAATAGCAACGTGGACGATACAACGAATGAAAATATTCATGTAACATACACTGTTTATTTTGTAGTCTGTACCTGGTTGAATGTACCACGTAGTACACATCTATTTTGTCTATAGAGCTTAGAGAGTATGTGCGCTGGATTATATGAGGGTGTGAACGCAATTTTAGAACGACAATATTAAATTCTTGCCACCATGGCAGGGCGGGAAATATTCTGCAAATATTACGTCATATTATGTAAAGAATTTTATGATGCTTCGAATCAAGTGCTAGACGCCTATGGGGTGTTATGTGCAGGTAAAAATGCGAAATTAGAAATTGTGTATTGGAATATTTAACAGGAGTCTTGGGTGGAAGCGCTATGATGTACCGTGGCTCCGGATCGGAGCCGAAGAAGAGACGGTGTAATTTTCAGTTAGTAAGAGTTTTTTTGGTCAGGGGAAAATCATCAAATGACTTCTCCCGCCCAGGGTACGGCGAGAGACAGTGTCAGACTCTTACTGACTACAAACTCCCCGTTCCTTCTCCTACTTTAGACCGTGGACGCGGTGCCTCATTGCGCTTGCCCCGTTACCCTGACTGAACATCAGCTACCTAGTCAGTAAAAGTCTGAATTTTTTACTGGACGTAGCAACGGAATAATAAATATTTTGTATGAATTTTTAGGATTAGGTACCTACTACAGAATGACTATGTACTCATAATCCCGTTCATTCAAGTTGAATGAATAGGTACTCATAATCCCATTCATTCAAGTTTTGCATTACATAGCTTTCTGAAGGCACTGTATCGATTCGAAGAATTTAAATTACCTATAATTTGTCCAATTGCCGGTAATTCTAAGGATTGCTCATAATTATGTCTAATATGTGTACACCGTTTAAATCAATTGTTTTAATGTTGTTGTTGTTTTGTTGTTGGTACACGTGCCACTTACTTACACGTATTTTCATAAAAGCGACGATTTTTCTTTAGTTACTACTTTTATGATAAGTATGCCAGCCTGAATTATGCTGCAATTTAGATAACAAAGAATAAATGACATCAATATATCATTTCTTTACAATTACAATATTCATATAATTTCACACGCATGAATAAATATGGCTTATTTGGTAGCCATATGACTCTCAGAATCTTAGTGTTAACGATTTAATAACCATTTTAGTAAATTACTATTAGCCCATCGCTCATCAAAGAAATACTTAAAGATCACACAAAGCAATTGAACAAAACACTTATGACTATTTAAATTCGACGTAATACGCTTGTAATAAAGCATAATTTCGTGTATCGTCTTTATTGTATGAAGTACCACGATGCTTAGTTCGTGAATGCGTTCAAGGTTTCTGAGCTCCAAAAGCGAACCAACGCCACCCTCCACTGCCCAATTTCGGAGCATAGTGGGGGGGCAGGGAAGATTAATAATTCGCTGGTTACGTTAAACAAAGGCAAAATATTGTAGTAGGACCGAAACATGGCATCCTAGAGCTTAGCCCATTGGCATTAGACCTATATTATATTTGTCATTAAATTCGCGTTGGAAGCGACACAGCTGTTGCCAAGGCATTTTATATTGAAACAGTTTTTTTAGAAAGTCAACTAGACGTGGCATTTTTAAATAGAAGCTAAATTAAATATTAAGTACGTACCGTTATTTTTATTACTTTAAATTCTTCGCCACGTTGAGGAGGACAATGTTGGAGATATTTCAATTTCAGCGAAGAGGGCATTTTGTTCAACACAGCGCCTGAAATTGAATTGAATTTCCGAGTGCATTATAAAATATGAAAAGCTCTATTGCACGTGTAAGCTATAAAGTGAAGTCTAACTGTTGAGCGCAGCCGTGCATTTATAACGAGCGCTTTAGAGCACGGTGCATTTATGATTTCGAGTACCGCCAGTACGGCACCGCCTTGAGGAAAATCTTTTGCATAACACGTCACAGGAATTTCGACTTGAGCTGCGGGAAAAGCGGCTTATACTTGAGCATGTTTTATTTGGTCTTACTTACGCTACGACTGTCAACATTTTCTCCCCGAAATGAGACGTAAACAAATTGTGTGTGTTTTCGTTCCAAAAACTTCCTTAAATATAAAATATTATCTTTTGCCTTTTACCAGACTTTTGATTAAATTATAATGTTACAATTTATTCTTTGTGTACAAATATAGCTTAGTATATACTTAGCAAATCGAACTCAGAATCTCCTACAAGTTCAAACAATCTATCTGTAAATTAACATTTATAGTGAAGATTTTGATTAAGTTATTTTTGCCTATGTCAAATTTTTGACCGGTATATAATGTTCTTTTTCGCTGTTTTTAATTTATATATTATAAGATTTTTGAATAATAAATAAAAAATACCAACCCTCTTTGTTCGTGCATCACTGTTCATGCATCTACTACTGATACTTCAATAGGTAAACATTGTTAGCAGCGTATTTGTAGTGCGCCTGTGAAAACGCTGAAACTGACAGAACGGTTAGCTTTAAATGGAGCAACAGAGCCAGGTAACAATATTTGATCCTGTTTGCTCAACAAGGCAGTTACAATCATCAGTCTTTTGAACACTACTGAGCGCCAAAAATTTTATTCTGGAATAATGGCAGAATTTGACGAAACATACCAAATGTAGTTCTGACTAAATTAGTATACAAAAGGAAGAGTGAATTTTTCTAATTCTCCTAGAAACAAATAAATCTACTCTATCTATGAATAGGAAAGGCTGAGAGCGTGGTCTTGAAGCCTAACGATCAAGAATTTTGAGTAGCCACTAGACAGCTATTAAGGTCAGATCAGAGTGATATGACCTTCATATCTCTCCAGTGGCTCCTAAATACTTCTTCTGATCTTAAGAACTGCTGATATCATCGATTTCTGTTGTGACTTGAACTTTACGCTAAGGTGGAATAAGATCAAAGAAGAGTCAAAGAACTCTTGAAAATAACAAAATATTATAACTTATTTTTTTATCTAAAACGATCACCTGGTGGAAAACAGTTTCCGAAGCCTGTACATAATTCGAGGTGTTGCCAGACCGTTTAAATTCAATCTAAATTTTTTACTCCTTTTTTGGAAAACCCCATATTGTAGCGTATCCTGTTTCGAACATGTTCTACCTCACGTTTAAAATTCCTCGGGGCATATTAGCAAATTTGGACATGAAATTGAAAATTCGGGGGTGCGTGCATTTAAGAGCATATTTGAAGAGGCCTATTGGTACCTATAGGTTTAAGTCATAAACAATGTAGTCAATTTTGTATCAGTTGCCAAAAATCTTGTGGTATCTGCAATCAGAGCTATTCAGACACCCTAAAACCTTCCAATCTATCCTAACCAATGAAATTGTACGCTATTCATAGCATTTGCCAATGCATCAAAGGCCGATGTTCTATAGAGAGATCTGTGTTGGACACTGGCAAATTGACTGGCCTTGATTAATCCTAGACTGGATGACCAATTCAAATTAACGGGACTGTAGACCGTGAGATTCATTTTAGATCCCCGTGTAAAGCTTTTTGGGTTAGCTCAACAAATATGAATTTTATGACGAATTTTTCGCTTCCCGTATTTTATGGAATTATTTTAATAAGGGCTTTTATATTTTTATTAATCCCGTGGCTTTAAAATGGCTATCCAATAATCTCATACTAGTTCCCTTGTTTGATTTTCATTTTTATGAATATTAACTACTATTCCGCTATTCTCTGCTTCATTGTTGAGGTCTAGACAGAAAAATAGAGTGGTCTGTGTGAAATATGTTGTCTCGTATTTAATGAACTATTTAGGTATTGTAGATATCCAAATTAACCTAACTGATACAACTGGCGTGGTGGCCCGGAGGTTAAGGAGCCCGCTTCTCATGCATGAGGGTGTGGGTTCGAAACCTGGCAAGTACCAATGTGACTTTTTCCGAGTCATATGTACTTTCTATGATTAAATAGACACCACTGACATACGGTGAAGGTAAACATCGTGAGGAAACCTGGACTTATAATTTCTAATTATAAGTTTGTAATCGCCAACCCGCATTGAGCAAGCGTGGTGATTAATGCTCTAACCTTCTCCGTTTGAGAAGAGGCCTTTGCTCAGCAGTGGGCACTTATAGGCTGATGATGATACAACTGGCGAAACCAAAGATATGTGAGTATTTTCTGAATAATAAACAGGAGCTTTACTTTTTGTCAGTCAGTTCTAATATAAGACCAACTAGAGTTTTTGATTTTGGTGACGAAAATATCAACTGTAGCGTGAAGTTTGGAATTGGCAATCGGGTTACCCCTTTAATGCCTAACACGTACCCCAGCAGGGTGGCACTAACGCCCGGTTCCTATAATTAGGAAACGATCCGTTTTAATTACGAATAGTAGTTTTTTATACGACTCGTAAGCTAAAACCGTTCCTATAATAAACGTCTCGTCGTGCAACTTACTGACGGTTTGCAACTAACGGATATCGGTAAGCGAATTGTATGGAGATCTATGGTGTCTGTGTGTTCCTATAAATATTTTAACCGTCAGTAGACGGTCAAGATAACCATTCGTAATGTCATTTGGTCGTATTGCGTGTACAACGACGATTCGTTAAATATAGGAACCGGGCATTAGAGCGCTGTTGCTTAGTTTGTGATTATAATGTACGCCCTAAGTGGAGACCCTAACTAAAAAAAACAATCTATAAAACAAGTACCGTAAACTAGTAACAAGCTATAGTCAAGTCTGTACAAATTTCCATTTTCACTTCGTCTACAGTCCAAACGAGGCGAAACGAAAAGGTGCCTAAAAAAGTTAGATAATTAAATATTTTCGTCTTCAAATTATTACAATAGTCATACTACGAATTTTACTCTCAAAAGATAGAGAAGAATCAAAAACCGCGGTTTGGGTTAGGCGTGTCACTTATGAATCTCCTTGTGCTACATCAATCCAATTTAAGCCAGCTGTCCATTAGGGTCGTCTTCCCATCTGGTTGTATTATTTTATCCCTTGGCATCTCTTACTGGTTGGGTCTTTCAACAATTCTACTTTTGCTGACCATTTCTGATCTAAAAGTCTGGCCCATTTCCATTTTTGTTGAAAGGGCTTTTGTTCTGTTTACTTTTTTATGTTGAGCATATTGCTTTCTTTCTTATATATTATTATTTTATTCGAGTTTTCAACGGCTCTTCAATCACTCTGATTGGTTGATTGACTTGTACCAGGCCAATCAAAGTACCGAACGTCATAACATGTAACGGTAACTGATTTTCTAATGATGATTTGATACAGTTATAGTTATATGTGATATTTAATTACTCTATAAATATTTAAGTTTGCTTATGTTCAAAAAAAATAAATAGGTATATTAATTAGATTCAACAAGAGACCTCCTACGTTCGTGTTATACCAATTAATTTCCATAATTGCAGTGTCTATCAATTTGTAGTTTAATTAAACTACTTTGCGGCTTCTAAGAACAATACAAAGATATTATGACTAAGGACAATAAGAAGAAATGGACGGTTTTTTTAAGTCTTTGTTTGTCAAACAATCTGTCGAAGGATGATTTATTCTTTTGCCAGTAGGCTATTTCAATATTTGTTTTGTTTGGGGAAAAAACAATGATATTTTTATTTGTTTGAAAATCTACAGATAAGTGAATTATATTATAAATATAAACTAATGATTGGAAATTATCCAAGTAATGTGTGGTTGGTAGACATTTATTTCTATGGAGCACTTATCATAAGCTACTACTGACAATTGGTTCGAAAATCAGTCAAGATTAGTTTGAATCGTACAACACTCTTTCTATTTTAGTGTCAATATACTATAACTTATTTAATTAGAGACTTTTAGTACCTATTATATAGCACAAGTTGTATTTATTTTGATGGCATTACTGTTTAGCTATACCAATTAGTGAAGTCATATTGTAGCGTATTACTACTTGTTTTGGGCTTTGTAAATTATTAATTATGATATTACAAAAAAAACTCTAGTCAGCTGAAGTCGAAGCTGCAGTTTACCCTTTCTGAGAGTGTCTTTACTCGTCTCTTAAAAGCCATAACTAAAAGATTTTTGGAAGGATTTTTTTTATTAGATAACATATCATGTTCCTACATACATTTGTGTGTTATATATAGGTACGTACATAGCAATAATATGTGGTAACCGTCGCATGTTAATTGACACTAGAAACATTGACCCAAAACACATTTTTTTCAACGCAGTAAATAAATTACTTTCTCTTTTTTAATTAGCATATTGTTGTGGTACGTTTCGCCTTCAATTTTACCTTACCTACGCTTAGAATAAAGACTTGAATAAAACTATGGGAATTAAAATTGTTTTCGTGCCTTTCATCTCATGTTTCGCTTTGAGCTCGGTAACGAATAAAAGGTAAATGTTTTGTTCTTGTAATACCTAAGTTAAATTAATTAAATGTGATCTCTTTTCTGATAAAACATTTGTTCTGTTTTTTTATTTCGTGTATTTGAAAAAGGTCTTTCTACTTTTGTAATAAGTAAGTTATTAGATCGTCGCGATTTTGGGGTGTTTAATTATTCTATGTAGGAACTGTTTTGTTTTAATTATCATTTGCTTTAGAGTAGAAAAAAAGAGAGAAGAGGTAGAATTTTTAGGTTTTAAAGGTAAACTTTGGTGTCGCTGGTCGGATTTTCAAAATTCTGTCACTATGTATGTCACGCTACGACAGAGCAGCGAGTAGGTAAAACAGCGCGAGAGTAGCTAGTTCTAAATAAAAATAAAAATAATTAACGATATTTCATCTAAAAATTCATCAATATCATTGTCAACAGGTAATCTTCAAATAGTATACTTGTCCATATTTATTTAGATATACTTATACATATGTACTGTATACAACTGTATATATATGAAACTCTATGTAGGTACTGTATAACTGATAGTGTGGTACCTTGTACTTGTATCTAAATGATTTAATAGAAACAGTTGTATTAAATGATAGTGAATTGATACAAGTGAGCCTAGTTGACTTGACAGCGTTTAGCTATGCGCGAGTGTATACGAGGTCGTTTGAACGACCACCAACAGTGTGGACTCAGGAACAATATGATATAAAATGCCTATAAATGTGGCTGTAGGCAAAGTGTATAGGTATAATACGTGCTCATAATTTTATAAGTCAATAATTGTATTCACGTATCCAACGAAATGTTTAGGTTTTGTTTGGACTATGTAGTAGATTATGTGAAGTTTGTAGAAAATCGATCCAGACGTTCGTCATTTATTACATTGCAAAGCACAAACCTTACCGTACATAAATTGATAGTTGTACTTATTTTTATAGAAATGATTACGTTACTGTCCTGTCCTATATTTTCATATTAAAAACAAATTTAATTACGTGGCGGTTGGTATACCTACATGCCAATGCCAATGTTATCATTTCTTAAATAGCTTCCACGCGACGTATTTATGATATCAACTTTCTATATAAGTACCAAAATTTAAACGAAATCGATAAAGCCGTTTTATCGTGAAAGAATAGCTAACATACATACATGCATACATTCACACAAACTTCCACATTCATGATATTAGATTAGATATGTAGCATTTCATTAGTCCTAGGATGCTCAACATTACTTACAAAAGTATAATCGTTAAAAATTAAACAATTGTAATATACTGTTCTCTACTTGTTATTTATTACGTGTGGAGGATTAATTATTGTGAGGGGGTGGCGTAGTGATCGATGTCATACACAATATAATAACTGAACACTTGTTAATATGCATGGGATTACTCACGGTTTAAGAACATATGTTTTAAAAACTTTAAAATACATTTATTGTATTTTTTTGTATTAGGGCCGTCTCTTTTCTCGATCTTTCTACTTATTACTTGTAGGATGTTAAAATGCATTAACAAAAATGTTAAAAAATATTATCTTTTTTGTTAATTCTACTCTATTTATAACAATTAAAAAAAATGTGGAAAGCAATGAAAAATGTATAAAATACTTCGTAACAGTGTTAATGAATAAAATGATGTTTTATTATGAATCAGTAACATGTGGTCGATCACAATCGGAACATGAGTCACATTTAAAATTTAAATATATTGAAAACTGACCCACGGAATCCGGAATTGTCAAACTTTCTTGAATGAAATCGTGATTTAAATGATATTTGCTTCAATTTCCATATTTTACACGTTTTTACATTGCGAAATTTGGGCCATAAGAATTGCTCTACTTCTTTTCTATACAAAGCGCTAACCGTCTAAACAAAATATTTCTTTTAAAATGTAAACTGATTATTTTACAGACTACATTATTATGCTATCAATACGTTCAAATTGTTACTGTTGCGACATAAATTTCTAAGGTTTGTAACTCCATTTATATTTTCAGGCGACGCAATTTCTTTAAACATTGCCAAAGATGTTATCTCGTACAAAGTTTGTAATACGAAAATATTCTTATGTGGTGGTATTTAGGAATCAAACAGTTGTTACAAAAGATAAGAACAAAGCAATCTATGAAATAAGTTTAGAAAATGTTTAGAAAAATAAATAGTTATAAGAAAAATCATTTCATCAATGCTCAAAAAAAGCATTTCATGCATACTCGATTTTTCTTAAAGTTTTTTACTTTTGTTTAACAACCCCTAAACAGACACACACGTAGTAAACACTAATAATACATATTGAATATTCTACCAAGGCGCCATAATTGTCAATATCAGACCGTTCGCATTACGTAAAGCAAGAACAATTATCACTAAGTAATTAGTTTGGCGTACAGACGCTTGTAATTACTATTCATAACCATCGAAGGATCTGCTAATGAGGATTGTACGCACTAACTACGTAAGAAAACAATGCGTGTTTCTGATTAGTACCAAGTATTATTACTCTAATAGCTTAATTTAAGTAGATTCTATGAATTAATTTTGCTTAGATACTCGAAATAGTATTCTGAATGTATTTACGGTATAATAGACATAGTCTGTTAAGAGAGATTACGTTATTGTCCCTTGAACATATGGGTTTAGACAAAGGGGACGTATTGTCAGGTATACCTACATCTTACCTTACTAAGTATTAGTGATAGATAATGAGCTCTACGATCAGGTTGACGATCCAGAAAACACAAAACTAAGTTACTTCAGTACAGAAAAACAAGGATTAAAAGTAGTAGTTATTTTCCAAATATTTAAGGGATGTCGGTGAAAACCGTTCGTTTTAAATATGACCTTGGAAAATGTTGGCAAGTTCATAGTGTAAGCGGTCGTTACGTGTACAGCGCAGGCTAGGTCGCCAACCGCCAGCGAATGGTCCTCTAAACATTTATGAGTATTATGTTATATGTACTTGCGTCGTAACTGGCACACGATGCCTGTCCGGCCCACCGTCGCATGTACCTCAATCATACAATCAATGCCATTATTCCTCCTCACTACACTCGCCAAAATATAGCAACACATTTACACATAGAACGAATAACATAACTTCTTCTACTCCCCAACCAATCCCCAAAAACTTTACAACCAATCCAAACCATATTCCCAAATCCCCAGGGTTCCATTTCGATTGTAAAACTTTTTCAACTAAAGTACTTTTCGGTGAAAAATTGTTCAATTCCAAGATTGGGGTCAAAAACCTTTGATTACGATTAAATTATTTGATAACGGCACTAGCACTATCGCTATCTAAAGAAGTGAAGATACGTAAAAACTGGGTCTGATAAATTATGATATTTCAAAGGTACCTAGTTCGTATATTCTTAGAGAATGGTACTTTAGGAGTGGCTATCTGGATCCGTTGCCTTTGTAGTCGCTGAACTCAGTTTTTTCTTAAAAATAGAGTAAAAAAAGTAGCTATGACGTAATACTTGTCTATTCATCGAATCTCTCGTCACTCGTATCATTATAAAGGTTCGATTAATATTCCAGAACAGCTACCTACACAATCATATAACATTTTAATATCAGAAATTATGTCACAAAGAGTAGGTAGTGTGTATGAACCTTGAGAATGTGCTCATGAATGAAATACTTCATAAAATACGTCACCGATTTATATGTCACGCAAGTACATAAACGGAAAATCTTAAAAGTCTGATTTAAGAGCGAACATGCTCGTTCATATGTACTCTGTACAGCTCAACTGTGAATATACATTTGCTATGCCACTATTTCATAGCATCTCTCAAATATACACACTACTTCTGTAGAAATAAGGTCTTTAATTCCTTGCTGGTTTAAGTCTGTAGGTACGCACCTACGAACAATGTTGGTTCGTTGATAAGTAGTTAGAAGTTGCTCAAGGCTGTCGACTTGTGGAGGAGTAAAAACTTGGTCAAGGCCTATTCTTAGTCAAACGGTTGTAATATGTCTGGTTTTGGCACTCTCTAGCGCATATTTAGAAATTCATCACAACTGAAACTTGGCTTCGAACAATGGAGAGGAAACGATGAGTTTATCTTTAAGGAAATCGAGAGAATAAACTGCAGAGTTGCCTATTTATAATTGTAAATGTGTGTACATACGAACGTAGTTTATGTTTGCCAGTAGCAATGTTTGTTTTCTATATAAAGCTTTTAGAATGATCGCTGCAGCTGTTTCTCGATTTCACGCTAGCCCTTCATATAGATATCTGTTCTACTAAAATTGAGGCCACATTTTTAATGGATTCTCAGCGAATAAAACAATGTGTCTGACACGCAATGGCGCACAAATTCGGCTAAACTGACGGGTGCTATTGTAACCGTTCTCCTTATTGACATAATGATCATAGTCGCGCGCATCTTTCGGCCATAAGTAGTTTTGGTACTCATTGTGGGTATTGATCGCTAAAGTAACGTGCAGCATTCAAGATGTGGAACCGAAAAAGGGCAAGCAGCTGTACAGTTAGCTATGTGGTTTGGGAGATAGGTACTGGCATCTACAATTTTTTCCAAAGTGAAGCTTAAAATCATTGAGATTAACTGCATTTTTGCTTGACACGACAGTTTGAAATAGCCGAATACTTTTGTCTACGAATTTCGTCTGGTTTGCCTGTTACTGTACATGTTTTTTGTCCAAATACGGAACTTCGTAGATAGAAACCTGAGAGGTGAAACTTTGTTAAGATGTTGTCGTTTCTCGGTCTATTACATTTACAGAGCTGGATTCAAAATAGAGGTCCCATGCGCGATGAAAAAAAGGTTACAGTATTTAGTACATATTTTGAATCATTTGATCTCTGATACCATCTAAGTATTGAAAAAGTGAGTTCTCACACGGAAGTACTGGACAACTTTCTATTATTTGGAATTATCCAATTGAAAGGCGAAAGCCAACGGTTGATATTATTTTCGAATGACCTTTTGCGATGTAACCGATCAGGAAAAGTACTCGTGTGGAAATGTAGGCACTCACTCGCATATACGCAAAGGAGATATCAAATTGTTATGAAATGAACTGGAATTCTGTCTTACGCTTAAGTGCTTAAGTATTCACAAGTTTATTACTTTGTGAAATCGTCAACAGGTGCATATAATGGACTAGCTTAAAAAAATATGGAGATGTTATGTCTTATTTAATTGTGATTAGCAGTAAATATTTTGTAAGTTCTTAGTCAGGATATGAAAATTAACACTAGAACACTATTTCATAAGTCATAAAGGTCATTTTTGCATTTTCAGTGGCGCCATTAGCTACAAAAAAAGAGTTTTAAGTAGAAATTCGTCCGCATCACTGTCAACGGGCTTCGAGTTCAAATGGTTGACCGCATTGCTATGGCACGTGGCAATCCTCCTAAGCTAACAAATTGATAAAAAAAATTACAGCAAAAAATATCACAGACACACGTGATAATGTCGTAGCTAATGTTCTTATAATTGTTAGAACAAAAGCAGAGAAAAGTGCGTTACGAGATAAATCTTACTTGGAATGAAAAATCTTTAAACTTCGAAGAACTAGAAAGTAATTTATGGTAACGTTATTAAAGGTAGCCGAGGTAAGGAAACGATGTTCTCAAGCATAGACAAAAAAAAATGGTAAAGAAAAAACCATTGCTAAATATTTTTTTGAAGATCCGAGTTACATACATATGCTTTTTAACCTTTTATTTCGGACCAAAGGACTGTTTCACATACTCGGTCTTAAAAATCAAACCAACATACGTACTACAAACACTAATATTTGTGTATGTAGGACGCAGCACAGCGTATGAAAATATTTGAAGAGGAAATTAGGACAAAGTCATTTACAAAACGTTATTTGAAATTCGGAGTACGCTTGCACGTGTATGATAGGCCAAATTATAGTATCGATCTACCTGTAGCGGTTTGTTCCGACATAAAGGGACCAATCTTCACTGTAATAGCCGTTTAAAGCCTCTTGCCAGTACACTATCAATTCAGTATTGATCCTGCTCTGCTTGGAGTATAAAATCAACCACCAACTTCTAAGCAATACTTAAAAAAATATCTTTTTCATCATCATTATTAGATCGCTTACATCCATTGCCTAATACAGGCATTTTTATCTAGATAAAGTAGTAAGAACTAACTGATATATAAACTAGAACTCCGTTTGAAAAAATAAAGTCGATGACTCCGGTCAAAACTTGTTATGTAAAATATAGAATATTTAGATAGACATAGCCACTCCGCATGCTTAGAATATTTTGACTGACTTCTGCGAAAGATTACCTTCATACTGGTTTACGGAGATATGGACTAACAGACAAAACTAACTCTAGCTGTTTTATAATTTCTATTGAAGAATTTCTCAAAATTACAATCATAGTTGCCGTTGTATAGGTACAGTTTTTTTCATACACTTACCGAACTCATTCAAGAATTAGGAATGATTTAGAGAATCATCCCCCATAGATTTTCTGAATAACTTTGTTTGGCAACTTTTTATTCTAAATATATTTATTATACTAGTAATAAGCTCATCACATTCTGTCCAAGCATTTCGTCCCATAC
This sequence comes from Spodoptera exigua, assembly GCA_902829305.4. Lineage (NCBI taxonomy): Eukaryota > Metazoa > Arthropoda > Insecta > Lepidoptera > Noctuidae > Spodoptera > Spodoptera exigua. The sequence continues at coordinate 15,232,221 of LR824601.2, read as the reverse complement.
AGGGCGTGACTAATTCTTTCTTTATCCTGTTTCGTGAACTCAATTTGTATGCATCGCACATACGCAATACCGTCCACTGCGAGATTCCATGATTACTGAGCCGTCTACATTCTGTTAATATACGTATGTACAAACCTTTCACATGACAAGCAGGTCAGCAGCTGCAGCAAGTTCACATCTTGGCTGATGACCCGCCTCGTCGGCTGTCTTGGTTTTAGCTGTAACAATGATTAGTACCTACCTACGCAAATGGTAACTTTCCAATGTAATACATATTATCAAACAGTCTAAAATTGAATAGTAGAACAGTTTCCGTTGTCAAACACGAGCATGTAACCATGTGGCATTGTGTTGGATGTACCATTGTTTCGACACCGTATTGGATCGTTGACGGCGGCGCGGCATCACGGAGCTGTGGCGTTGTGAGCGTTATCGCTCGGCTAGGAGTAGTGCGCCAGCGCATCGCTTGCGTCGAAATTCGTCGGTGTCATCGCACTGGAGTAGCCTAGTTACGACGATATTTCGATAGAAGTGGCCACCAACGTTTCCTCCCACTGCCAACGCAAATTTGGACAGTTATTACGAATACGTTTTATAAATTTAAAAATAAATGGAATCTGGTGCCGTTTCGTCGTCAACTCGTTCCTGTGAGCAATATTAGTTGTTAGTCGGTTTTCTATTTTATACTCATGTTAAAATATTGTTATTTGAATGATAATCTCGTTGGGATAAAGTTACTTTGAAAGGCAACTCAACAACAATGGTCCCCGAAATTCTCAAGTGACTATGAATAGTATTTCTAAAGAGCTCATATTTTGATCTTGCTTTGTTATCTCAGGTCGAGGCTGTCGGTTTTGTTCCCGTACTTAGTCTGACATCATTTGCCAGATAACCTTATTCACCTAAGGTTATTTTAGTTATTGAATATAGACTCTGTGTATTAACTTTTCTAATCTAGAGGCTCTTTTTAAAATATCTGGGTTACGGCTGCGGACTGTGTCCCTCGTAACATCAAAGGCACAAATAACTGAGGTAAAAACTCTCTATGTTTAGTTCTGTGACATGACTTTTCCATTTCCTCCGCTGCAGCGCTGGAAGTTATTGGAAAATTATTAAAAGGAAAACTGGTGGAAAGTTTTCTTCCAATTTTAAACGCCCTACTTTGTGGCGACTTTTACTTTTATATCGATGTCTCACTAGATCAACGATGAGGGTGTTTTTTTCTAATTTTTCAGTGTTTATATCTTCTGTCGTAATAAATTCTCATTACAATCAACAAGATAAACATAAATGCTAGTTTTTCTGTCACCAACTAATTACGATCTTTGTATTCTGTTTATATTTTCCAACTGTTCATGAATATTTCTCTGACTAGTAATTTTAACGTTACACGTGTTCAGAGGTACTTCAAACAGAAACACTGTTTCTTCGAAGAAAAGGGACAGGTAGTACAAGATGACATTTGAATGTTATGCTCAAAAAGCTTTCTTGGAAACGCTCACAAAACGCTGCCAACAATGGCAAAATTAATTGAAAATAAGTTTCATTGAAACCTTTTTAGACAACTTATTGTGATAAATAGGGTAATGATGGCAACATGAATCTATTATTGATTGCCTACATTGTAACGTGAGGTTAATTGGAATTGATTGTATCGATACGTGCAAAGTGAAGCGACAAATTCATAGCACTATTAGTGTATGAAACAGCAATCTGTTTGAACGATCCATCACTTCACTGTCCTTTCAAAATTAGCCCGTATTCCCTGTTCCTTTGGGTAGACCTATTTTCATCTTAGTCCAGTCCATCTAAACAGCTCTGGTTGCACAATAGATGTCCCGTTTCAAACCTATGAACTATGACAAACACTTTATTGTTCAGCTGCAATTAAAAACAATGAGAGCTGATTTTAGACTTTGGACCTCTATATGACAATTATTTGCTCGTTACTGGAACGTGCAAATTTATTTGTGTTTTTTACTTAAATATAGTAACGTTGATTTTTCCCATTCATTTTAGACATACTACTTTGATAGCATCTAGCATTACTGACGGGTTTAGTTTGACTGAATTCCACTGTGACTGTTCAAAAGTGCCTTTTTATGATTTTGTAAAATAAAAACTTTAACTTTCTCTTATCTTTGTCTTCCGCGTTTTTAGGAATGATTTGTTTTAGTTTACAAAATTCAATATTTACTTTTAATAAGCTTCTATTTTAGTCTTTGATTCCGATATTAGTCTAATAGGAGTAATGTCTAGATTCTCTTTTTTAACCTAGCTGAATATCTATAATATATAATTTTATTTATATCATTGCAATGTGTGTATTCATTTTATTACTCAACAGGTGTAACTTTGATCTATGATAGGTACAGGTGCTCCTTGACCTACCATACCTGCCTGACGTTAAAGTACTTGTACTGATGATCAACATTCTCACTGATCATTTCGTTTGCTAGAGTACCTATAATGAACGATCCAGATGCTGTTGCGGTGTAAGGGAGAAAGAACGTCGTGGTTTTTAGTCAGTAAGAGTCTGACTCTTTCTGACCTTAAGCGACACACAGGACGAGAGAAGTTATATAATAATGACAGATTTTGGAAGGCATCTAGCTTTTGGGAGAATAATGAGGAGATATAAAATTCTCGCCTTATGCATTAGACATCATCCGTACCGATAATCTGTGAGCTGTGATTTTCAAAAATAGCATACCTGTATCTAGATTTGCTTAGATTGTTGACTCATTTTGTAGTCTTATTCCACTTGGCTTACCAGAAAGTTTAGCTTGTGAGTATGGGCCGTTTAGTTATTTTGCCCTGTCCTTTACTACACGTGATCAACGCTACATGCACGGGCGTGTCTAAAAGTATAATAACATCCATAAAATAAGTAGTGGAGAAATTTAGTGTCAGCATTGCACCCGTGCTAAGCCGGGGCGGGTCGCTAGTCTATACTAATAATATATTATAAAGCTGTAGAGTTTGTTTGTTTGTTTGAACGCTCTAATCTCTGGAACTACTGGTCCGATTTGGATGATTCTTTCAGTGTCGTGTAGTGTAGTATACTTATATATATGTGTTTCTAATACTTTCCGGCAGTTAAGTTTTCAGTATTAGTTTACCTTTATCTTCTTTAGTTCTTCCTTAGTCCATTAGAGTCCCTCGCCCGTCAAACGTCGTCGATTTGTCAACCCTCGTTAGGGGTACAAAGATAAAAAGATGTCCCAAACGACAATCTTTGTTATGTTTCAATTTTCAAAGGAATTTAACGTGACCCTGCCATTTTAACCTCATTACCCAATCCGCCTTTAGAGTTTCACTTAAAGTATGCCTCTTAAAATATTTTGTTTTTCTATCAATAATGTGATGTATTTTGACTTTCTCGTGGTTCCAAAAAAATTTCTAGAGCCCGATTCGGAAACAAATTCTTCCATCCACAAGAGAGAATTAATGTGAGTGTTCAAAAGTTAGAAAATATTTTGCATTTGGATGTTCTTGTAACTATCTACGGATTCACCTACATCTTCTTTATCATCACAAAAAAACTATAAAGAATAAAACAACACAATAATTTCCATCAATACTATCGGAATTGGGACAGTAATTCGATAGAAAGGTTCAGACAAACGGAACTGCTTCCGTGTGAAAATATTTGTTTATCTAAAAACTGCTGTCGTTTGGGTCCAAATTCTTGCGGCTTTTTTCGACCGCGTGGGCCTGTCGTAACTTTCACATAAGTTATTTGAAGTTGGACATAGAAATCGCCTTACTGGTTGAGTGGAGGCGAGGACAAATATGGACCTTGAGTTCATGGGTTCAGTACGAGGTTACTGGTGAGCGAACAGAAACTATGAACGTGTACGGACAACAAAAGAGATCAATTGCAATGAATAATGTTTTATACGTAGGTACATTATTAAATGAAAATATTTCGATATAAAGAACGATCGTTTGGTTTCTTTAATTCAAGGTTCTAATCTCAAAAGAAGTCAATAGAAATTTTTGTCGAAAAAAAAGCTCACAGCTTAATCGTGATTAGACTCATTTATAGAATAGGAGGTAAACGAGCAGACGGATCACCTGATGGAAGCAATCGGCGCCGCCCATGGAAAACTGCAACACCAGAGGAGTCACAGGTGCGTTGCCAGCCTTTTAACAAGGAGTAAGGCAATGTAATATCCCACTACAGATGAACAAGCGATGTCTCAATAGGAAAAGGGTTTATTATATCGTTAATTATGAATTGTTAGCTGAACGTAATAGAGTTTAAATTCGTTTGTCTAGAGTATTCTTGATGACCCTTTTAAAATGCTTGCTTTTCCAATAAAATACGTACAAACGAAAAGCCTTACCTCATTTCCAAGAAGAACATAAATCGGAGATATTGTTTCAAACAAAGGTTCTACGGTTTGAAACATTATATTTTATTACCGGTCTTTGAAAAACGAAGCTAATTCATTTTGCTGAAGTAATTTCGGATGGCACGGTTTTTGAGGACGCTCTTATGAACGTAGAGGTGATATGTTTTCAGAATTAAATAATAGCCCAAATCAAATACATGATTTATGTTATAATAACATTCCTTTGATTCATGAAGACCCCTTTGTTTCTTCAGGTATTTGTTGTAAATTGCACATACAAAATACAATAAACCCTGGTCACCGATTTTTTTAAGCCTATTTTCAACGTCTATCATTGTATATCTTATAAAAATCTGAAGAACCAAATTCTCTCGAACAGAATAAAAGATTTACACTACAAATCTGTCTAAAATTTACCTACATACATAATCTTACTTCCGACCTCCCAAATCAAATTATACCAGCGGGAACGAACTTTACAAGCCATACCCATAGCTTTTAGCCACATTTAGGTTAAAAAACAACAGTCCATATTACTAGGAAACAAGAGCGATTTTCCAGTTGAATTACGCTAGGTACCGATATTTCTCATTACACTAATTCGGTTCCGAGCTAATTAAACACACGGGTGGTTTTACATTTATCAGGCATTCAATTGCCTGCAGCTACAAACATTTTTCGGTTTTGAATTTGCACGTAGGTAAGCAGCGAGTGGCTGTGAGATAAAATTACTGAAAGTTTAGGTTCGGTCTAGAATATTTACTCCATAATTATATGGAGTTATTTTGAATCTGCCAAAAAGCATCCTAAGCGTTTCATAGTATCAGTTTTCAGATATATTTACACTCCGAGCTTCGTGGTTAATACGGGTCATGTCGAACTAACACTTTCCGGTTCAGCTAATGATACCCACCTGTCTCTTCTTGCTATCCTCTACCACGAATGACCCCGCTAAGAGAGCATCCCCACAGATGGTGCAGTCGATAGCTGTGAGCGGCCTTCATTTAAAGGTACCAACAGACGTTCTTGGAGTGCTGAACCGTGATGGTCATACGTCACAAAGTATCTACCTTTTTCTATATAGCCTGATACCAAAATTGATACTAAAGTAATTAAAACAAATATTTATAACAATATCCTTCCTTATTATCCTTTTAGGAACGGAAAATCTTCAAATTACTTCTCTCGACCATAGTGTCAGACTCTTACTGGCTAAGAACCCCCCATTCCTTCTCCTGCTCTGAGCCGAGGTCGCGGTGCCTCAGTGATTTAAATGGATAAAGTTATGATAGGTACCCAGTCGGCCATCTTGAAATTTTCTGTAAACGCTTTGCCGACCCTAATTATTATCTGTACTTGTACATGTTATACAGCAAAATATTGTATGTTTTTGTATGCAAACGCGAGTGCTTTAAAGTTATTATGCTAATATAAATTAGAGGGTGGAAGAGGTTTTCTGTAAACCTCTTTGTTGATGTTTTCAAAATATCTTTTGGTATAGAAAACAAACAGCGTGCGTTTCTTACTGTCCATGTTTACATAATCCATCAAATAAATATATACTTAAGTAGCTTCAATGATTTAATTTTACTGTCCACTCAATAACGCGTCTTTCATGTGATAACTAATAAACATAGATTTAAAGCTGGATAAAGTTGCATTTGTAATATTTATCTATTTATTAGCTGACCTCCGTAAATATTCCTATAAATGTTCTGGCCTTTTAAACTTTCCCTCGACTTCAGCGAACAATTTAAGATCCAATCATTATCATCCAAAATGGACCTGCTGTTCTCGATTTTTAGCGAGAGTAGCGAACTAATAAATCAGATTTACAATGACCACATATGCAACAATCGTGCCAGCATATCCTAATCCATGATACAGATAAAAAGTTGAAAAAATTACAAATTAATTTGCCCAATCTCCGTACAAAACTCACAAAATTGATGACATAAACTTAAGCAATATCTTATACCTACCTAATATATAATTAACTATAAAAACATTGTCTCATAATAAATTACGCAGATCACGTAGGACGAATTCCCAGACGTCAAACGAACCTTATTGACGCAAATATTTGACATAGTAATCTCGAAGCCCGTCCCCATATTGTTTAGATAATATAATTATATATAGCGGGTGAATTTGATTCCCACATCCTCACGCCTACGTTCAGGTCAGAATACTGAAGTGGGTTTATTGAGTAAAAGTCTGACAGCCCCCTTTCCATCGTCGGCGTTGTTTTCTCACGATAGTTACTATTCAAAATTAGGCCTCTTTCTCCTCAAGGGGGTGCCAAGACTAAAGAATGGCCAACTAGCCATTGATCTCCGAAGAGCAACGGAGCAAAAGGTATATTAATTAACTATATTTGACGGTGGTTTGTATGCCTCAATATAGGAAAAACAGTACTTCTCCAGCTTTCTAATTCTCAATCATAATTATAGGTAGTAGTCAAGTAAAAAAAGAGAAATACTCAAACAAACTTTACACCTACTTATTTCGATACTAGTTTCCAATTTAGCCACCGATTGCGAATATTCAGGATAATAATAAAAATTATAAAAATAAATAAGACAGTTTGAAATCTGTCCTACACAACCGTTACACCATTTTACTACAAGCCGAGTAGTCTCGTTCCCACCGTTTTTTTTACTTTGATGGGAGGCCGATAACCAGACTTTGAATTTAGAAGGAAAGCGTGCATCATGGAAGTAGCGTATGTACAACAAATCTATAACATTCGTCTACAAACGTAGTGTAAAATTTGAAATTGTCAATCAACTTTAAACCATTTTTTGTCTTACTTTGAACAAGGAACGTCAATGAGAAATAGATCTTCCGCCTTACGTAGAATAGATACTACAATGGCATGGTTGTACAAACCAAAACGACGCGGTTAACCAAAATCGACATTACGAGCTTCCAACACGTCATTGTTATCAGTCACTATTGTCTTCACAGCTAAAGAGTCTATCTCACCAAGGTACAAATACCAGCAGATCAAGCTACACATTGCCATTTTTACATAGGATTATCTACTTAGTTTCAAAACAATAACGTTCAGTATCAAATAAATTAATCTGACTAAAAGGAGTACCCTGAGTTGCTATTGGCGTCTAAACGACGTCTGATAGATACACCTATGTATGTATGTATATACGATTCTAGTAATACATATAAAGCCTTAGTTTTGATTGTACATTGAATTTAACACCTAATTGATATTACAAACGTTATTAGTTTCTCTAATAGATGTTTATGAATTGTATTAATGTCTAATAGTTGTAGTGCGCAGTCATTTAGAATTGTCTGAGTTTGTAGTTAGTAAGATAAGTAAACACTTAACATACTTAATGTAAATATATCAATTAATTATCATTAGAATACACAGTGTTAAATTAAAAAAACCTTTTTTACGTGGGAAATTAATGAGGCACAGAAAATGGGCGTATTGTGGAATAATAATAGGTATTCATTGCGTTGTGTTTTATACGAGCTAAACAATCGAAGGTTTCCTCTGGAACTAGAGTCTCCTAACTTAACTAATATTGCAATGTCAATAGCAGTCATAAATAAACTCTAGACTGACAGACAGATCTCTAAGGGTGCCTTACAGTGTACATACGTAGTTCCAGACACCATAAGTACTATTCCTGTGCATTATATGAAAACGAAGAAAAGCAAATATCTTCAGATTCTCAGAAGGCCACTCGACCTACAACACTCCTTTCATGTCTAACTTTGGTAATCATCCCAAACTTTCACAGTCTGTGGTTTCCATATTCATGTTGTCTAAGCGCCCTGCAACTAAGACCTATACTGAACCCATTGTTACTCATATTCGTGTTGCTATTGTTACGACGCAGCAGACGGACCCATTATAAATTTAAATGAAAATTAGAATTCGAATGTAGTCCGGATTTTTGAAATTAACGGCTGGAGTTTTCTGCATTCTATTTTCGACGTCGTGGAGTCTATTTATCATGGATTTTGGTTTATTGTTCTTCATTTGCGGCTAGGTTGTTATAAGATTTTTTATGAATTTTATTTTGGGTCCCTTTTTCTTCATTGTATTGAGGCGTAAACGTGCGTATATAGAAGATTGATAAAACAAATGACATATGACATCACTCGGCGGCCCAGCTCGGAGCAGGAGAAGGAATGGGGTGAGTTTTTAGTCAGTTAGAGTCTGACACTCTCTCCCGCCCTACCTTACGACCATTTTCCCCATGAAGAAAAACCCTGTACAAAATGATAAGCCAAATAGCAATATTTGCGAACACCAAGATAATTTAATAGATATGCAAAACACTTGGAGTAAACTTATTATATGAAAAGCGAATCGCCGTACTTGTTCATTAAATTAAATTACAATTTCGAAACCAAATCGTTACTAACTAAAAGTTAAGTTAAATTAAGTTTATTGTGTAATTGCTTAAACCTACGAAAATAATAAAAGAGTGATAGCTTGTTATGTAATTATTTAATATGTGTGCACTATTTTAGATCACTTTGGGCTTGCATGTAGCTGTCAAAGTGTCATTATAAAAACCTTGCTGTATTATGTATGCGAAAGTCTGTTGTGCATAGTAACAGATAAATCTAGATCTATCATTTCGATAGTATAAATTACGTGAGTGCGTAAATAAGTAAATTTTCATAACTTCTGTTCTTCCCGTCTGCTTATTTTTTTGTGACCACAGTTTTCTACTATTGAAATTTTTCCTGCATAAACAGATCATTCCAATCATTTTCCCACCTTATACAACATAAATGAAAGATACCATCACAAGCATATTTTACCTATTGGTGGTACGCACTCAAAACATAACTAGTATCAAAATTGCATAAATAAATATTTACATGTATTTGCCCCCTTTGAAGCCCCCTTTGACTATGTATGTACATTATGTTGAAGTTTACCTGGTTACTTTACAAAAGTAGCGTAAAAAAATACACTTGGCAAAATTTTATAGATACGTAACCCCCTTTAAGACTAAGGAGACTAAGCATCATAATTTAGTACCCTTATTTGTCGTTCATTTATTTGCTTTAATAATAAAATGGGTCTCAAAACGTTCAATTAAAGTTTCCTAAGTCCGGGGTACTATACTCACAAAAGACCAAAACTTTTACATCAAAATGTCCCCGACGTTCAGAGTACGTCTGAAGTATTTATTTGCTTTTATGAATTCGCTGGAAAGGGCGCGAAAGGGGATTTAAGTAGGTCTTTTTAAGCCTTAAGTGGTTTGCTGAGTACACAGGTGATATAAATGAAAGTACTGACAAAAATACTTTTGTGTATCTTTATTGTTACAGACGTCCGCGAGCGCTGATGTTAAAATCATTCGTATTTTAAATTTGACTATAAAATGAAAGAAATTCGATATAAGTATGTCATCATCATCATCAGATTATAGGTGTTCGTTACTGAGCCCTTTAATCACTCCACTAGTTAATAATTAGAAATTAAAAGTTTAGGTTCCCGCAAGATGTTTTCCTTTACCATTTGTCTTCCACTTTTGTACTTTACTACTTTGTTAAAGTTCAAAAGCAAGCAAAAACACATGCATGAGAAACGGACGCCTTAACCTCAGGGCTAACACGACAATATCCTTATAATAATGCCAGAAAAACATTACCCTCATAGTTATATGATCCTGAAAATCCAAATAACGTGGGTTGGCCACTGTTGTCAATTATATGTAACATATTTTTTATAAATAAAGTTCTGCCTACACGTGCCTAAAATAGTTCAGAAAGAACAGATTTAGCCTCGTCTTCTCCGTGATAATATGTCGTCTGACCTTTGCCTAAAGCCTTTGTTTGTGGGAGACTTCTGACGACTTGTGGGCTTTCTCTACGTCAATGTCCCCCATATTGTTATTTCAAGGCAGGGTAAGTCACGTGGCCTATTTAAACTACCTTGTAGTTTCATTGCGGAAGGGATATCTAGTTATTCGGGTGCTTTCATGTGAGTGAAGCCTCGTAAGGGTTTATATACAGCTTTGTCTTATTTAAACCCTTGGCTAAGTAAATAGTTCTAAATGAGGTTCCATCCCTTGGAAGGCCTCTATTAATCTGACTATTTTAACACTTTAACAATAAATTTTGCGTTTTCATTCCTAGAAACAACAGCGTTTGTTTTTCAAAGGATTCTTTAGTTATTGAGTATTGCTTTTTATTTGAAAACTCGACCAAGTTCTTCATTCATAGCTTCTTCAAGACCATATACGTATACTACGAATAGTTAATTCTGAAAATAGAAAACCTCTTCTCGTGAAATGAAGACCGGATTACGGACATAATTATAATGAATCTGTACATAATATATTATGCGACCAAAAGCTAACGAGGCAGGTTACAAATTTACATAATTTCAATAACAAAATTACTTACTCTACTTAACGCATACTTAAAGCGTAATAATTTATGTGAAGATAAACTGGAGGGGTGTGTGGGTGGATTTACCTTCATACTGCCAACCTCGGTTTTATATTAAACCCTCGTGGGAGGACACCCTTACATCGTAGGAGTGAAGTAACATGAATAAATTGAAAAATTTTCCTTCGACGTAACATGGAGTGACGTCATTAATGGTAATGATCAATTGCAGTGAGTCGATCAATAACGTTTAAGACATCAGACGTGAAGTGTTCGACATTTTACTATTCCTGGTCTATTCTCGGGTGTTATCATTTTCCTATTAAACCTTTTGGCTCAGCTTTTATAGGAAACTCCTCCAGGCCAGATCAGTCGTGATCTGTACCGTCTGGGATAAACGTTACTATCTACGTAACAAATTGAAATGTTAGCCCAATCAGTCAATTGGTTTCATGTTTTAATGTAATCGACGTTTCAAAGAAAATGAAAGCATAAAGACATGAAAGAAGAATTGTGGGAGATCCGACCTTCGCCATGAATGGGTCAGCTCGAGCAGTGTGATTACAATGGATTTACAGAAATCAGGTGTGAAACAATTACAGTTTTGTGTTTGACTGAGGTTACCGAAGGCCCAATCCTTCTTTCCCACTCCCAATCCCGAAATCACAGAAATTCTAATGCGTAAAAGACCTACTAAGCACTCGTAACTGTTCTGGTGTTGCGCCTGGCCGTGAGCGGTGCCGATTGCTTACCATCAGGTTATCCATCTTTTCGTTTGCCGTCCAGTCACATACAAAATGGTGACTTCCAAGTCGCCTGTCCAACCTGGAGATTGTGTGAAATATTATGGCTTATTTCAAAGGTAATTTTTAGCAGGCAGCGGTTATATTTCAGCTGAAGATTACTGGTAACAACTATTTAAATATTTGGTAAAACTTACTCGAGGCTTAATACTAACTTGTTTCACTTAACATTTGTAGTAGACCTCTAGTCATCTTAACCTTTTTAAAAAATACTTAAGTAGGTAAGGTAAGTACCAACATAATAATATGTGAGAATATTGAGTTCCATTGAACCGTATACTTTCTTTGAAGTGTATCAATTAAAATGCTTGTTAGTACTTAATAATATAATGATGGCTGGAATTTCTTTCATAAGAGAAAAATATGTGTTTGCTATAATAAAATACTTCATACAACTTACTTGCTCATTATTTGAAAAGATGCTTGAAGAAATTGTTGCTGGAATTTAATATTAAGTTATTATATCGTACTTATAAAGAATCGAGGTATTTCTCATTAAAATTGTACAATTTTATATGTTTTTTTTTTCATTTTGACTGCTGGTGGAGATCCAATTAGTTTTCTCCAACAGAGAATGAAACGTAGTTTTTTTTTTATAATTACGTAAATAATATTTGTCGTCTAAGTTATTTTGGAGTTACATCAAACATACGAGTACGTATATGTATTGATTTTTTTATGTAATAGTTCGGCAAACGAGCAGACGGATTACCTGATGGTAAGCAATCAGCGCCGCCCATGGACACCCGCAACGGAGGAGTTACGAGTGCGTTGCCGACCTTTTAGGGATTTGGAGATTTACGGATTGAGGAGGGATTGGGGAGGGGAAGGATTGGGCCTGCGGTAACCGCACGCACACGGCGAAACACAACGCTGTGGTTGTTTCACGCCGGTTTTCTGTGAGGCCGTGGTATCACTCCGGTCGAGCCGACCCATTCTTGCCTAAGCATGGCTCTCCCACACTTGATTGCAAGCAATAAGCTTCTTTTAATGGAATCACTAGCTAGAAGTAGAAGATCTTCTCCGCTCGGCAATCCTTTTTTGTGAGAAGAAAATAACCAAATGATTTGTTTCACCAAAGGTGAGGTGAGAAGGAGTATCAAACTCTTACTGACTAAAAACACCCCCGTTCCTTATCCAGACCAAATCTGTGGTACCTTGTCGAAGAAAGAGAATGGTTATTGCTTTTGTCTATCGATCTCACCGAGGATTAAAAAGTGTAACATTGTTTTAAACTTTAATTTAAAAGTACTAAGACCACAAAGTCATCCTCACGTATAAAATAAAAAAATATTTCTTTTGTTTAAAAATATTATTTATACTACTTTGTGCAATTATTTATTACTACCTACTATCAGTATTAAACATGAACTTCCGAAGAACTATGTGACATAGTTGTGTTTTATAGGGACAATGATTAGTTGAACACAAGAATGGCGTATGTATAACGACCGCCATGTTGCATATTCAATGATAATGAATAATGTTGCCAGTATTCCAAACTGTTAATAAATGACTCAAAAAAGAAAAAACCTATTATTTATTATGGATATTATAAATTCTACCTTCTATGAAACAGTTTCAGACATCCTTAATTAAATCTTATCTAATAAGGGCTGATTTTTCAATGGTTAGATAAAAGTTATCTGGGTAATTATTATGATCCTGTCGCATCAGAATTTTTGAATAAGACAGTGACAGCAACAATTTTATTCTTCAGATAACATTTATCTATCTATTGAAAAATCAGCCCTAAGTATGTACACCTAAGTGTTACCTAACTAATATACAGAATCATACTTAAAATGCTTACGTTTGCCCTTTACAGGGGTGTGATTCTGTAAGACTTCATTCTAAACTTCGAATCTGAATCCGCCGTGAGTAGTAGTACACTAGCGCTACACTTGCGAGTTGAACTAAATTGACAGCATCATTTTGATAGATAAAGTATGAAATGACGTTAAAAGTGGCATTCTAAAATTTAATTTACCCGTCATTTCGACGCTCACTTCGCACTCGAACACGATTCAAAATCAAACAATTTTTATAGAATCGACGTGCAGGGTGCAAATTCTTACATAAGATTCAAGGCGACACCACAATCGTCATATTAACTGTGGAACTGGCTAGAAGGTAACGTCTCATGGGTTCAATTCCAACATACAATAACACTTTGTGTGATTCACAGGCCACTATTTACCCCGAGGAATGTACCAATGCTCTTCATAAGTTCCTCGGGTGGGTAATAGCTTTTATTACATTATTTTCAAATAAAGAATCCATATTAAAACCTCCTTGATTATCAAAACCAAATTATTTGTTAGAAAAGTTATTTATTCAAACAATTTTCCGAGGTCTAAAATGTTAGGAAAACTTAGCTTCAGTCCCGTTTTGTTCGCGCATCAAAAGAGAAAACCGGTTATTGTAATTAACTTTTTGACCTTAGAATACTTTACTAAGGTACCAAGATTCCTTAAAATCATTCGTTTTCATAGGTTTTGGAAAACGCTGACAGTTCCGAAGAATACGTTCTTAAGAATTCCCAATAGCATCTCTTGCAGCTTGCAACTATTACCAAAATTTACCAAAGGATTAGGAACCCTAGGCCTTAGGTATAATCAAGCGATATTGTAAATAGTTTACTAAAACATTTTTCCTTGATGGCGTGTACCGGGAAAACGTCAGACTTCTATTGACTGTAAATAAGTGGAAACTTAATGAAAGATACGAGTAACTAACAGGATAAATGTGTTCCTGTTTCTCTGTTAGCATGCACATAACTAATGTAAACGGTACTTCGAGGATCACGTTTATTAAATCCAACTGTACCATTATTTTTTCCATTGCCTGCTAAAATTGCTAAAACAAATAAAAGTTTTCCACGTAAACTTTTATTTGTTTTAGGGCTCATTTTTCAATAGTCAGATTCATTCAATAGTCAGTCGTGGTGGCCCGGAGGTTAAGGAGCCCGCTTCTCATGCATGAGGGTGTGGGTTCGAAACCTGGCAAGTACCAATGTGACTTTTTCCGAGTTATATGTACTTTCTATGATTATTTAGACACCACTGACATACGGTGAAGGTAAACATCGTGAGGAAACCTGGACTTATAATTTCTTATTATAAGTTTGAAATCGCCAACCCGCATTGAGCAAGCGTGGTGATTAATGCTCTAACCTTCTCCGTATGAGAAGAGGCCTTTGCTCAGCAGTGGGCACTTAAAGGCTGATGATGATGATGATGATGATGAACCATTGAAAAACCAACCGTTGAAAAAATTGAACAAATTTACCAGCCACCAATTTTATTTGAAGCTACAACGTTTTTAAAACGAAGTGTAATCTGTGAAATTGGGGGTAGGGGAATTTTCTATGACATACTTTATTTACCTATAGTGGCACAGTGGCTCCAGGGCTAGCCCCGGGCTTGCTTTATGTATGGACCGGAACGCATAGGCCCGGCATACGATACTCTATAGATACACAATTTTAATAAAATTTTCCCCTTAGGCCAGTGAAATTACATCGGCGATATCCAGAGGCTATTGAAATAAACTTGTCCATGATTTTCAGTTGGAAAAAGACTAAACTAACAGTATTTGATTAAAAACACGTGCTTTTAATTATTCGCACGTACGTTTTTCTATTTGGATGTTTGCCATAAAAATAGCTTCAAATTTACATCCGTTGTGTATAATAAATAATATGTAGTAGGCAATTAGATTGATTAGTTATTCAGTTAACAACCTAGCCTGATTCAATGAATGTATACCCATAAACTCACATCCTGAAATTGATAGGTTATGAGGAATTTCGCCTGTCAATCAAATGGCTTATCGTGTAGACCGTTTCTTAAATGGTTAAGAATGTTGGCTGAAACATATTGTACACTTACATTTCTTTGTGTCACAGATATGTGATCTCTTACACAGTTATTACTACATTAGCAGCTATAACGTGTAACTATGTAGAAAGAAGTACAGCAATTCTCGTTTCCTGCATCATTCTAGGATGCCTGTCTCGTTAGTTCCAGCGTCACAATGAGATAATATGGAAGTTCCTAGATAAGACGATCATTGTTACTACACGCCTCTAATATTTAAACTTCATTCCCGAGTTAATAAGAACAAAAATACATGGCGGGCTTTAATTAGCAAAAACTTCTTTTGACATGAAGAATTGGTAATGAACAAAAAATCTGTAATAAATGCTTAATAATAAAAGTTTTAGGTTTTTGACTTTAATAAAAGCAAAACAAAAGATTTTTGGAACAAATATTTTGGCAATAAATCTTTTTGATGCACTTTTTTTATACACGATCTTTAGGTCTTGTATTTTCAACAGCACAATAGTAAAGGCGCCAGCGTGGGCTGTTAGTGCTTCACACATACAGGTCTCAGTTCATTAATGACGCATTTACTGATTCATTCTCCAAGGTCGAGTACGTGTTCTCTCTTCCTACTGCATGTTTAACTATGTTTAATTTACATGGACTGTAATGTCGAGAGTGTTACAACTCATAGACGTCCTCGTACTAAGTACAAGTAGCCATTGTGATGCGAATATGTGCGAGGATCACAATGATGCGTAAGTGGTGACCAATTACCGCGGATGCACGCGAGCCTCACATTACTGGGAGCACTATTATTGTGGCTTCCTTGTCCTTTCACATAGACGGGACCAAGTACTGACTGAGTACCTTTTGTTTTGAAAACTTTAGAATAATATGTGTATATTTTCCACGTCTATTTCTCTATTACATGATTTAGATGGTTAGTCAGGATTGTAATTGGCACTTGATATACGGACAAGTACCCACTGCTCAATAACTCGGCGCCGGCCAGGGATATGAAGGGTCATGTTTGAAACTTCGACGAGCTAGTTTATTTACTTCATCCGCCTGCCGGCAATCATCCTTTCAGTCACATTTCAATTACGCAGTCAATTCAACTGCACGCAGTCCACTTCAAATAGACTCAATCTACGGTTATTTTTCAAACGAATGAAAAGAGTAATTATTGGGATGGGATCGATCGGTTCACGATTATCTCAATCTCCGGGTTGTATTGCGACGGAGTATTACGTATTGCAGCATAATGATACCATAGCCGAATTGAGTAAGACGGTAAATATAAATTTCCTAATTATAATTTTCACGGGAACAGGGACGTGTCGCGTGCGCTCCGCTGGTTGGCTAAACTCCAGTTTTATATTTAAACGAACTAGTAGCCACTGACATTTTATGAAGGAGATTTTGAAACATTTCGAATTGTGGCATAGCGAGTAGTCATAATGGATTAGTGGCATGTCGAGTAGGTGTGCATCTGGTGGGTTTACTTAGGCGATGTTATAACTTAAACCTTTTTAAAAAACCAGGATATTTAACTCAATGGTTATTTAAATCATTTGTTATAAGATATACAGTGAGTTACAAAATATTTTACTTGACGATTTCACATTAAAATTAAAAATGGGATTAAGAAATAAAGAATTTTTAAGCAGAGTAATTATCGAAATCTTCGTTTTATGAAGTTTTTTCAACATCGATATCAACTTTATTCAGAAACTCTATAAATCACCAGATAGACTTTAATCACCAGATTTTTAATCGGCTGTTGGTCGTTATCTTAAACACATCTGTATCAGAATTGGTGTGCATATAATCTGTGTCATTATTCTGCGAATGCTTTATATAAATATTAATGTAATAATTATACTACTGGAGATAAGAGCCACTTATAAATAAACAATGTACATTATGTGTCGTCACTGCACATGTCGTACAGTCGTTACATTTTGATAACTCGTAATGAGAGTGACTGACAACCGCTTACAGGCGGATTTGTATCCTGAATACAAAAATCTCTAACTTGTTTCATTTTAGAGCTAGCTTTTTTTTTTGTGAGGGGAAAATCATCAAATGACTTCTCCCGGCCAGGGCCGGGCAGGAGGGAGTGTCAGACTCTTACTGACTAAAAACCCCTCTGTTCCTTCTCCTGCTCTGTGCCGAGGTCGCGGTACCTCATTGCGCTTACCCTGCAACCCCAGCTATTTTAGTGCTAGCTACACCTGTAATTGTAGAGATTAGGGTGTTCAAACTAACAAATAAATAAAGTCTTTAGCTTAAAAATAAAAACAAGTACGTACAGCATTACCAGCAACAACCTTTGAAGAGTCAATGCTGGACTATCTCCAAGCTGGGTTGTGGATATCGCAGTTTAAAAAAGTTTCTTTTTTGTGGAAGGAAAATCATTCATATTACTTCACCTTCACGTCACCCTGGGTGGGGTGAGAGATAGTGCTAGAGTATTACTGACTAAAAACTACCCTGTTTATTTTCATGCTCCAGGCCTAGCCCGCGCTTACACCCCGGCTTAACATCAGCTCTATTTGGTGCCATTTGAGATAGACTATCGGCTCTTTGAGCTACGCGCCGTACACGGCAAAAGTTGTGTTTCGTCCCAAATGTTTAAAAAGATATTGTTATTATTCCAATTAAAAAATATTAATGTACATTGTATTCTTATGTACATTGTTATAGGGACTCTTTATCACTTTGTTATATTGATGTCATATTTATAAGTTCGAGTAGATAACTTGAAAGCTCATTGCCACAAAACCACACAAATATGCCTAGGTGCCTACAAATGTATTCTAACTTCAGGTAATTGTTGTGTGTAGCTGGATGCTTGCTACTGTAGAAACTTTGGGTGGACACGGACTTATGATGATGATAAATTTAAAGGAATAATTTTGCATCAAATAATAATTATCATATAGTGTTAATACTTTCAGCTAATTTGACAAAGCTAACTTGCAATATATATTTGCATGCATTAAGCTCGTAAAGCAGAATATTGCAACTATATCTTGATGTCGATATCTGCAACCGATTGAGCTGAAATTCTGTGAACAGATTAGTTTGCATAACCATAAATGCTTAGCTTTATGACTTTACTCTAATACACCTACAATATGTCTTTAATGTGCAAAGTCCCGAGTCTTATAGACCCACTCGACTTTACATACTCATTTCTCTTTTCCAATGATTTCTCTTTTACATTTAGTCCACTTAACTCGGAATTAAGACATGATTATTTGATAACGTTTTGTTTAAATAAATAATAGTTTCGCAATCACTCTGCTTATCAACAATCCTTAGGCGCACAGGAAGTTGTGCGATTATTTACAATGTACTTATGATAAAATATTTTATTCATATTACGAGAGTAACTAGTGCCAGCCGTCATTGCGATGACTAACTACAGTGCTTGTACGAGTACTTCTTAAAGCACAAACTATTCTGAGGGCACAAGTGGTTCCTTAAAGAAAAACAAGTTATTTTGATTTAAATACTACAAAAATAGTTTGTTTTTCGTCGACAAATGAGGCCTTTTGGGGATAAATGGTAAATCCACAAAGATTTAGAGAATGGAAGGAGTAACACTGGGCCTCCGGTAGCCTCATTCACATGGTGAAACAGAATGCTGTAGTTGTTTCACGCCGGTTGTCAATGAGTCCGTTTTATCGTTCCAATCGAGCATGTACTTAGGTACTAATGGATCTGCTCGACGGCTTTCCCAAACTTGATATAACACCTGATAAACAAATATAAAATTCATAAAAATCTAAAAAACTGAAATATACGAAGGTCAAGTAAATTACAACTATTATCAGTGCTGGCAGGCCTTAGACAAAATGGATCCTGACTAAGACAAACAATATCTTACTGGCCAGTGGCACCACCCAGAAATATAGCTTAGTCATAGCAGTCAGAAACTTTACTCCCATAAGGATGAGTGATTTGTGATAATACCTATAATTTTCTTTATTTAACTTTGAATGTTTAAAAAAAACCCAATTCAATTCCTCTATCAATAAAATTTCAGTTGTAATAACATCAATAATAGAGAATAGTAGACTTCAAAAACAATATTAAAACAATATCGGCCTTATTACAAAACAAGGTTTTACTTTAGTCTAGGACTAAACCATTGAGCCAGTTTCCGCATTTCGAATTGAAGGTAGATGACAATAAGATTCAATATCAAAATCCGACTCAATGGTTTAAACCTGGACTAAAGATAAACCTTGTTTTGTAATAAGGGGGTATAGCAATAAAATGATAAATATTTAAATAGGCGTACCTTTAGTTAAACGCTTTGTGAGACTTTGGCCGTATAGTTAATTATTTAAATACAAGGTATGTACCTAAAATATTTAAATACGATGACAAAGCCTCGGGAGGTCAAACAGTTCCATAAGACTAGGTCTTTATACTAGATATAAAATCAAGCTAAAAACTGAATCTACATTGGCTGCCAATATAGAATTTAACTCAATCTTACATGTCTCTTATCTACTTTCTCTTGCTCTGAATGACTTGGAGCTTGTGCTACGAGACTGGGATGAAAAAAAATATAATACGAACAGATTAATTGTTATGGATCCTAATATTTTTTTTATGAATAGAAAAAGTAACGATGAATTTCTATTCAAAATAGACCATGGTACTAAAAATCTAGAATAACGATACCTTAAATATTCACTTCTGTTTTAATCTGACACCCGAAGCGGACACCGGTATCCTCCAACTCTTACATTAGTATAGACCATAGGTAATTACTTAATACCAAAAACCTTCGAGATAAAATTTCGAGAGCAACAAAAGAAAACGAATTTATTAACTTCTTTACAAAAATACTGCTTTTTCACGATTTATTAAGGTTACTTTGTAATTGTGCTAGAAATGCTAAAGTATAATTTTATCTATTTGTTTTACAAATTGTCAAGTTTTTTTTTTTAATTACCTATCAATGTAGTTTGTCAGCGGCGACGTGATTAGCAGAATAGAATCGTGCCAATAGAAACGGTGAATCTCGACCTTAATGACCCGCTTTTCAAACCATCATTAATGGTACCATCTCAAATCCGTGGGAAAAGGTAAGAGAACGTAATCTCTATAGTAATCTATATCTATACTAGTATTATAAATGCGAAAGTAACTCTGTCTATCTGTCTGTCTTTTCTTCACGCCAAAACTACTGAACCGATTGCTGTGAAATCTGATACAGACATAGTTTGGAACTCGAGAAAGAACATAGGATAGTTAGATTTTTATACCAAAAATCTGCAGAAAGTCACTCTTCCACGCAAACGTAGTCGCCAAAGTTAGTTACGCATTCAATTTAGGAGCTTTAAAAACTTTATTTAAGATTTTTCAGGGTCAGGTCGACTGGCATGATAGAAAATACAGAATCACCGAAAACCGGCGTGAAATAAACATAGCGTCGTGTTTCGCTGTGTAAGTGAAATTTACTGGTGCACAATCCTTGCCCTCCCCCGTCCGTCAACGATCCCCATATCTCCGAAACCCTAATCCTCAAAATCCTGCAACACACTCTTAACTCCAATAGTGGGCCATAAGTCATCAAGTAATCCTCCAGCACGTTTGCCGACCTATCACATAAAAGTCTGCTAAAAATGGAAATTAATTTTTCTTCATGAAGTTATCAATAAAATTATATTTATCTACATGAAAAATATAGTCAATTACGCTTCCGGTGGATACGCCTTGACACACGCGAAAATAATAATAATAATAATTGATGAAGAGGTTTATTTCGCTCATCGATCACTGTTCTTAAGTTAAGACCTGTCGAAAATGCGTCGAACCACCTCATCAACCTGTTTCTCACGATGCATGACTTTGTACATAAATAAATTATACAATGAAAACACATTAAAACTCGATCGCTTTACGCTTTTAAGCTTCGTGTACACAAATTTGTTAGAAAATTGTGTTTTCCCTTTAATTTGCTTCGAAATTGCTTTCGTTGTTTATGAGCACGTATTTTGAGAAAATGTAAACATTATCTGTGTCTAATATAACGAGTTTAGAGCGTGTCTCTTCAATGCTGTTAGTGTTATTGTATTTTCTTTCAATTAATTTTCAAATTTTTTGGAACAATTGCCAAGGTTAAGAGCGTAAGCGTCACCCAAGTTTTTGTACACATTTTCAATTCAAATATCACAGAAAATATTGAACCAATTGTAATGAAACTTTGTTCTTATTTGCAGTACCTACACTAAAACCTACCTGACCTACATTTTCAAAACATTCACTAATCGAGTATTCGTGGTTATAAGAGTACGTGGAAACTTCGAATTGTCTATTCCTGTCTTTAAATTTCAATTTTTTCCAGGTCATATTTAAGTAAAGTTTTTCAACCAACACATATTAGATACGAATAAGTCCTAAGTTACATAAAAATCGATTCAGTAGTTTTTATGATTTTGGACTTAAGGTCAAAACAAGGTTGTGGAATAAATCAGAAATCTTTTATAAAATATACTTACATCAATAAACTTATGTAAAGCGATGTATTTATTATTTTTTACAGTTTTAAGTTCATCTCAAAATCTTTTCTTTTCTTAGTTTACTGTTGAAATTTAAATATAAAAAATGCGTAAAAGGTCAGTTTTATATGTGATAAAATTAAATTCTGCTTGGTAATTAAAGATAGCAAAGTCAGTTGATTGGTGAAAGCCGAATGCCATAGACATCAGCGGAACTTTTGAAAGCCACAAATCATTAGCAACTTAAATAAAAGAAAGATTTCAAAAATCTAATGACAAAGACAAAACACTAAAGATGGTCGTCGAACACAAAAACTTAGCGGAACAAATTAAAACTTTTCCCGCGACACGAGGTGACGTAACAGTTCGGAACAAGAAACTTATAACGATCTCCGTACTCGGGCTCCTTATAAAACAGTTTGAGAAACTAAATTGGTTCAATAGATGTCTGGCGTCTGACGATAACTCCCACATAAAGCGACTGCCATCAAAGTCCACAAACTATCTATGGAAACATCTCCAGTTCTGACGTAATTGGCACATGGATATTCTGTCGGATAATTCCTATTGAGGTTCAACCTAACCAAGCAGCGATAGAATTTGTATTTGATTCGCAACTCAGTCTGTCATTTGCTATTGTGTCTCTTCAATAAGGATTAAATTAATTCAAGCTGTTTGATCCCTACTCCATAGTCATTTCCATTGTTTCATTAAATAGATTGCTCTCTAATTAATTGATTGGTGTGTCAAAATGAAGAATATATTCTTCATTTACTATAATTTGATGAAATTATAGGAATGTTGGATATATTAATTGAATTAAGACAAAATTTCGCATAAAGTTGTGCCATTTGTTATACCTATAAGCAGTGTTTTAAATTGAGAACATAATATTTAAATATTTTTTTCTGATATCATTCTTTCAACCAAATCAATTTCAATCTCTCATATCACGATCTTCTTCAAATTAAACAATATCCACATGAATACCAGACCACAGAGCGCATAAAACTCGTAGCTAAATCTTTTTTAACCATTCATAATAAATAAATCACAGTGTAAACAAAGTACCCATACAACACTGTCCTCAATGACATATGACGTACCAAGTACCAGGCAAGTATGTAGTACAAGAGATGGTTACCTTCGGGCCTTAACGACCCGTTATTCGTAGGCTGCGGAACCGCCGCGCGTCATTAGAAACCCGCTTGTGTTGCGCTTGTGAGTCTTGCGACACAATACTCGCACAGCACAGATACGCATAGACTATAAATGTTTATACGAAAGATGTGACACTCGATTGATATTTTTATTCTAAACAGCTCGCTCTAGGATTTGCTCCTGTATCGTGATAATACAATTTCACATACACATGACACTCAGATCCAGAACATCACAGAGTTGTTCCATGAAGGAGGACCACCGATGCCTTCCATTGTTGCATTGTGCCCATTCCATTGCCTAGTTCTAGGTGGTTATGAAATTAATATACTGTGCGTCACTTAAAACATTTGATTGGTTAAAGAATATAGTACCTATGTACGGTAGTTGGTTTGTAAGCTAGACCCGTAGAGGAAATCACAAGAGAAACAAGGTTTACGTAACAGTCTCTCAGGTCTATCGATAAGTACCAACTGTAAAAAATCTTTATATTTATATTTATGTGAATTAAAATTCTGTCTAACTAACTTATATAGACTCGATGATTTTCTATTATCACAAATCTCACAGCTATGCTATAGCTATAAAATTTATTAAATGACACCAATTTAATGAAGCTGGATTTCCCCGTAAAGAGTATCGGATCATAGGATCGTATGTGGTCAAATCGTCACGTTCCTTTAACATAGGGAATGTACGCAATGCTTTTTAAATACTATTTGTTTTAGGTCCAATATCGTTCTGGTATAAGTGAGTACAGATCGCTAAATGAAATCGGTTTCTTAACAGCTACTGCCAGCGGCTTTGCCCACGTAACCTAGATATAAATCTATCTCTTGCCAATATTTATCAAACCCAAAACTAATGTGAAAGAATAACAAAAAATCAAACTTGATTTTATACATCACTAGCTTCCGCAAGCGACTAACCCGCGGTGTGTGTTGAAAAAAATCAGCCTAGCAAAATAAGTATAAATAAAGTCATACTCTATACATCCATACATTCTCACTAACTTGCACATCTATAATATTAATAGGACAATCATATAATCAAGGATTAAATACGTTGAATGACTTCTCTCGTGTGTGATTTTTCTTACTTGGCTGATAATTTTGTAATTCTTTCGCAAATCTAAAATTTGAATTTACTTATTTTTCATACACAACAAAACATTAGTAAAAAATAGAAAAATAAAATAACATAAATATCACAAACCGAATAATCATATTTTTATTTCATGAGTTTTAAATAATTTCTTATGTCTGGTCCAGTTTATGTCCTGGCTATCTATAGATTTGCCTCTAAATTGGCAAAATATAATGTAATCATCATATCCCATTGGCGATCAATGCGAATGCCATAGTGACTGTTCATTCAAATGGTTCTTGGGATATTCCACAGTTCTGGCTAACCAAGTATGTGTTATTTATTCTATTGCAGATATAGTTTTGTTACTGGAAATATAAGACGTTTGATGTATGAATAAAACCTTATCCCATTTTTGTTACTGATTTCTATTCAATGTAACTACGTAGAATCGTCCAAAATCTGTTTTTCTAGAATCTCCTAAATTTGGTAAGGCTGAAAATATTTTTTGCGCAATAGGTGCTTCCATTGGGCAGTTGTTGCAAACATGATATTATCTGATTACAAATTTCGATCAATCTTCCACGAAGGCAGGCATCAAAGAACATGCGTGTCTACGCAGTGGCGTGATCTATAGCCTCCGTCAGTAGAAAGGTCGGCACATTTTTTCACAAGTGGCTATGGAGTGAAAGTTAGTGAGCCGGCCTTTTTCGGCGTTGCCAAATAACATAGTTTAGAACGGAGCCCGTCGCTTGGTAACAATCGCCGACTATGTTCTTACCGTTTCTTTTTCCCAGTATCTTATTACCATCAGCGTGAATGATTTCGATTTAATTAATGTAGGCTTGTGTGTCTTATTTTGTTACCGTTGTGTTAAGCTTGTTAAATTTCTTGATATGCTAACTATATTTGAGTTCTACGACCTACCTACATCTGAACCTGTGCAGTTACAAGTCACATTTATACAGTTGAAAGTATGCAGAGTTTTATTTAACCTGCTCCGTGTCATACTAATGACCAAATTACACAAATTTTGCTGTACTATTGCGTAGTAATGTTGATACAAAAAAAAAATGATGTAGGTATCGCGTGCTCAGACATTTTTTCATCGGCTGTGGTTTGCAAACGGCTGCCCATGATCACGTCTTGGTATAAAGATGCGGATGACGTAGAGCATCAATAGTTCGTTATTGGGTAACTGGTAGGTTTCGGCTCGCGCGGGTGCCACACCGGGCTGCGGTGAATATAAGCACGAAAGAATTTCGCGGATCTCCCGTCCTATTTCTGCTTATTAAAAAAGTGCGGTCATCTCGTTCTGTCACGTTTCACCTCTAAAATGCTATTCGGCTCCAGACAGGGCCGAACTTGTCCGACAGGTTTCTAAAAATAGCGGAAATGGTCGATTTTTTGAGAATAGCCTAAGGTCCATGGCGGGCGTGTCTAAGTTAATTGTTGGACCGCACTATCTGCTTGTGTGCCTGCTATCAAGCATGTTGCGTGTGATGTATTTACGCTTTGGACAATGTGTTTTCAACTAAGTCCAGTGCAGTATTTTTTTGTAATTTCCTGTTAGCAACAACTTGGTATCGTAACGGTTTTGTTCGTTCAACCATTGTTTGGTCATTCCATTCAAGAGGTAAAACTCATATATTAATATTAAGGTACCTACATATTTGTATGCTTGATGCTCACGCGTTGTAACGTTACCGTGTGAATTGTAAAAAAATACTTCTGATGTGAAGTTTCAATATATTGATGAAGGAATTGTTCTAAATAAAATAATGTGGGATATTAGTCGACAGCTTAACATTATGTATGCAGCAACAGAAACATCAACTTATTTATGGTCGTCAATCAAGATTTATAGACAATTAAATAAATATGGTTACCTAAGTAGGTATATAAAAAGGTTCAACGTGAGTACTTGCAGTCACTTTCTGACCCAAGCCGTCATTAAAATTTATAACTACACACTGGTAGGTACCTCTATAAGAAACTGCAATTATAACGCATCAAAACTACGTAATAAATTTTATATTACATTACTATACCTGCCTTTTATTACCTATACTAGAATTATAATTATTTTTAATTCATATTTTAATGTATTTTTATACCTTTAAGTCAGAACTGATAATTTACCGTGTGATTAGATATATAATTTAGTACATATATCTCAATATAAAATTCATCATTGATCATTAGTTTTAAAACTCGAAACCATCGACGAATATGCTATTATTTAGTCGTCAAGAACCTATTGTTCAAATAATTTTGTAATACGAATAATAATTTGAATGTTTCCTTATAAATAATGGCCACAATAACGGTTGGTTTTCCCCGAATTCCTACGTAAAATCCATGTTACAATCCCGAGTTCTCGAAACGAGGCAGATTTTGGTTTGGTTGGTCGATAGATTGTAGATAGATGATGTTTTATTTTCCCTGTACTTCATAAAATAATTTCAAAAGCTAAAACAACGTTTCAATTATACCTATTATTGTATATACAGACTAGAACAGATTAATGAAATCATATTCATCAAATGAAATTCTGGTTTGAAATTAAGTAATTACAGCGACTACTTTCGTAGTATCAGGCTGAAAGTAGCCTATACGTTTATCCAGACTACAATCTATTTCTATGCTAATTTTCATTCAGATCAGTTCTACAGTTTTAACTTAAAAGAATAAAAAATATCCATCCATTCAAACTAGAAGGATCAAAGTTAGCAAACGAGAAGCATGAAGAACTTCAAAAAACTGGAAACTCATTCAGTACATTTTACAAAGTAACTAGTCAAATCATGGCTTGATAAGAAATCAAATAAAACATAAACTCTCCATTACAGTCACTTTGAGAGATCACACAGACGCCTAAGAATCCAAGAACATAGAGAATATGCGTTAATATAGTAACGGGAAATCCCTAGCGAATTCCAATATGGCCCAACATCACCTATAAATGTGTACGTACCTAGTATGCAACACACATAATGTTACATATCGGTACATATATGTATCGGTATGTCAAAATAATTTAGTATCAGGTATTTGGTTTCATCGTCGGCAACGATCTGAATTTACAAATTTGTATAGTTTATAGAATTTTATGTGGCATTAGGTATATTATGTGTAGCGTTTTAAAAAAACATTATTTTAAATCTTTTTAACACGTAATTTAGAAGACATTCTTAAACTTTTTTGCACCTCAAGAAATGTTGGTACCTATGCACATCTAGGTAGATATTAACCCAAGCTGTCTCCCTTGCAATATGCCCTCCATATAGAATAAGTCTTATTAAAAGTGTGAGAGAGCCATGCTTCGGCACAAATTGGTCGGCTCGACCGGAGTGAGACAACTGCCTCACAGATAACAGGCGTGAAGCAACACTTACATTGTGTTTAATTAGCCGCATGAGTGAAGTTACCGGAATCCCAGCCTCAATCCTCAAAACCTCTATCCTTAAAACCCCAATAACCAGCAGAGGCCGGCAATGCTCTTGTAGTGAGTCCTTTAGTACTACGAGTGTCTATGGGCGGCGCTGATTGCTTACCGTCCGACAATACGAGTATGTCTCCTCGTTTATCGACCATAAAAAACCACATAATACGTTGTCGTTTGAGCATATTAGTTTTTGATTAATGCAGGGCAGTTCTTTGCAATCTATTCGTCTCTGACATTCTAATATAGCCTACTCATCCCTTGTTCCAAACCACTGGTTTGATTACCCATGCTGTTCATTTGCTGTGAATAGATATCCTCTTCGTTTGCAATCCCATTGCGATTTAATTTTTGAACTTGTTTATAATAAGTATAAAGAAGATTTGAGAAGAGTGAATCGAGCGTTGAAATTTCACCTGAGGTTTTTGTTTTTATTCAGAGAGAAACCACATTCTGTTTCTTTTTTAGTAATGTCGATGTTCGATTTATTTCAGGCCACAACCAACGTTCATAATTTTGAATCACATTAAATTCGAACTTAAACTATGAAATAAAATATTAGTTTTATAGGATTCTGAACTTCGTTTTCTATCGATTTCATTTCTTATTTATTGTACAACCGGTACTTCGATATCTCCTTTCCTTCGATCTTCGATTGTCTTATTTTTCTCTATAATGGAGCATCAAACCTCTGTTATAACTGTCATTTCTCTTAAGTTATTAAAATAACTAGTTTTAATTCCGTAGCGAAATTTTGAAACTAGGTTCTGTATGATCTGCCGACTTGAAAAAGAAGATTTCAAGTGCGTTTTTATCGCTTTCTAGATAGATAACACAAACTTTAGCGTTGTAATCCTTTCCGGGGGTTTTAAAATATGTGGTGAAAATGGTTCCGGTAAAAGTTGAATCTCGCAGGCAAATTCCTTGATAAAATAAAATATTAAATTCTCGGTCCTTCTTATGATAAAAACCGGGGCATACATACTTACGTCCTCATTATCAGGGACTTATCGGATAGGCACAAACTTGATTTGTTTTCCAAATCAATTATTCTGAGTCATTTTCTGTCATTAAATCAGCAAGATGGTGCCTTACATTGCATGGTTATCTAATCTATAAATAATTGCCAAGTTTAGCGATGATACAAGAATTAGATGCGTATTTAATTTGGATTCTTACATTTTATAACATGCATGTTAAAAGAAAGTATCCTAGATTTTTTAATAAAAGAGACGATCAGTTTCAGAGAAATAGTATCCCTGGTTTTTCTAAGATATACCTTAATATTAATGGCATAACTGACAAAATCTCCTAGCAGAAATGATTACTACAACATGCCCCTTGTATCGTGCAACATCATGAAAAATGTTACAAAATCAGAAGAGCAAAAACATCAAAAGTTTAACTGTTATTTATTGAACAAATATAAACAAGACTGTGGCTCGCTTTAAAATTCTATGACGTTGGCGCAAATTGTACAGGGTACGTTTATAAACGTCAATTTGCTACGTCAGAAGTAAACCCGTTCGTTGCGGTTGGGTCGTTTTGCTACCGCGGCCAGTCAATCGCTTCTAGGGTTGACGATGACAATGCTCATTCAATTTGATGGTGGTTTTAGTTTGAACCGCGGAGTATTAATAATTAATTGTTGTCATTATATTTACTTCGCTTCTTGTTGTTGTCTCCTATTTCAAGGGAAGAACATCATTTAATGAAATTGTGGTGCGAGATTAAGTGTCAGATTCTTACCGATTTATTAACTACATTGTTCCTTCTCTTGATCCGAGCTTTAGCCTCAGCACATTATTACGTATGCACTCACCAACTATGCTTCCGTGCAGCAGTAACATTTTTTAGGATTGATTTTGAAAAAAATGTTATGACTAAGGATAGATTGAAGCTTGTCTAATGAATTTCTTTAATCATGATTATTGCATTTAGATATTTCGATCTAGTTGCAACGGCATATTGTCAACATTTTAGTAATAGTCACATCAGTCTTTAAATTTAGTTCACAGTATAAATTCTTAGGTGTTAACTTAATTTTCAGGTAGGTATATTTAATCAAATTCTGGGCACTGCAGATATTGTGTGACTTACTAGTGACACACACACACATACGTCACATACAGTAAGTGTGTGAATATATGTATGTTAGATCGCTGTGGCACACAAGGATTAGGTAGTTAGCAAGTAGTTTGCGCGCCTAACAATTTGGACGGCGCACGGCGGTCAGCCCGAGGGAGAAAGCCACAATCCTAGTTTACATTGCCCATTTAAATCAAATTAATTGGCAATTCGGCAAAAATTTACAACGGACCGAATAAACATGGCCGCCGACAGAAATACTCGTCGATCTGTCGATACAGAATGCCAATTAATCACCGCGCTTTTCACCAAGTTAAGTTTTAATTGAAAAGTTAATGCTACCTATATTATTGTTGTTCTTTATACTGGTTTGGTTGGGACGATTTTCTTCGTGCCATTTATCTCTGTTTTAATATTTCCCTTATCGGAGAAATACTTGGGCATTTTTGTGATGATGTTGTTTGACTGATGTTTTGGTTGTTCTTTTAATAATATGAATTAGTATGTGATTACTCTAAACTACAAACTATTACCAAATAGAAAAACTAGCAGTACATTTATTATGATTTTATTTTTGCCAGGGGCAAATCATCAAATGGCCTCTTCCGCCCAAGGTAAGGCGAGAGAGAGTGTCAGACTCTAACTGACTAAAAATACCCCCGCTCCCTTTCCTACTCTGGCCCAAGACCCATGGTGCCTCATTGCGCTTACCCCACAACCTCGACTGAACATCATACTTGTTATGATGACATTTTTTCTTTGTATTTATTTAAATTATATATAAAATAATATTATTATTAATTACAATTTTCTAATTTCTCATAACATTACGACAAAAGCGTGCAAACAAAACCTAAACAGTCCTCCTGTGCTTATTATCTATACTAAATTTTCAAACAATAGACGATCAAACGCTCTGATTTCCTGACCGCAACAGACATGCATGCTGCCCATCAAATCTGTCGCTGTGTGAGTGGAAATCCTTAGTTCCATTGCAGCACAGCTCCAAAAGTGACGCATCTCTACATAGCTACGAACCTACTTGAAACCTATCAGTTCTGGATTGATTAAAGCTGTCTCGTGCCTATGCCTACATAGCAATTTCGTGACCTGTTATATAACCACGTAAGGTCAACAACAAAATCGAATAATATATTTAATTATTTAAACAATTATGTACAAAATAGCTTCCGCCCGCGGCATCACCCGCATATGTTGATAAAAAGTAGCCTATGTCCTATTCCGAAGTGTATCCTATGCATGTGCCAAATTTTATCCAGATCATTCCAGCGGTTTTGGCGTGATTGAGTTACAAACATCGAAACATCGTAACTTTCGCATTTATAATATACGTACGATAAATAAGGACTGACTTGGCATTAAGTCATATGGCATTAGGAATTTTAGACTCAGGTGACCGTTTTTTAATTTTGATGTGTAGGCAACGTGGTAAGTTATGTAAGATATATTTTAGGTAGATGACAATCGAGTATCACAATCGACAAAGAGCAGCAAAAATGTTCTGATTATCAAAAAATACCGACTATTTCTAAAATCATTTTAATTATGGCCTGTTCTTTTTTTTAGATAGGAAAATCATCAAACTTCTTTCGCTCTTTCAGAGGTGAAATGGAGTGTCCTGCTCTAGGCCGAGGCCGCAGTAAATTATTGCTCTTCGCTTGCAACTCCGGGTGAACATCAGACCTGTTGGGAACCATCTGTGGTGTTCTGTTGGCTGCTTGAGGTGGAACGCCGAGCAGCTCAGGCTTTTAGAAATATATTCTTGACAAACGGACAGAGGAGACATGCGCATTGCTCATTTTGATATCTTGGTAGACTTTTGTGTCGTGGTGGCC
This sequence comes from Spodoptera exigua, assembly GCA_902829305.4. Lineage (NCBI taxonomy): Eukaryota > Metazoa > Arthropoda > Insecta > Lepidoptera > Noctuidae > Spodoptera > Spodoptera exigua. The sequence goes on along the minus strand of LR824601.2, from coordinate 15,200,671 downwards.
CGGAGGTTAAGGAGCCCGCTTCTCATGCATGAGGGTGTGAGTTCAAAACCTGGCAAGTACCAATGTGACTTTTTTCGAGTTATATGTACTTTCTATGATTATTTAGACACCACTGACATACGGTGAAGGTAAACATCGTGAGGAAACCTGGACTTATAATTTCTAATTATAAGTTTGAAATCGCCAACCCGCATTGAGCAAGCGAGGTGATTAATGCTCTAACCTTCTCCTTATGAGAAGAGGCCTTTGCTCAGCAGTGACATATTGATGATGATGATGGTAGACTTTTAAAGTGTTTCGCATTAATTTCTTAATAATTGCACTACTATCAAAGTCTTTGCTGACTGTATTTCTCGAGTGGCTTACTACCTTCATGCTACGTGGCCTGTAATACAATTTCGGACACAAGTGTACTTGATGGACGCTGGATCGTCTCTGTAAAGCATTACATAATATATGTATACTGCAAGATGCAGGACGAATTTAATACATTAATATAAACTACTACATTAATATAAACTAATTATTGTTTACTTTAAAAGATCACCCTCGCATTCATCTAGTGCAGATTGAATAATAAGTTAGAGAAATAAAAATTTCAGGGTTGAGAAAAAGGGTATTCTTATTTTCATTCTTCGAGGGCCGTTCAGCTCTTAGCTTATTCAGTCGTAAGCAATGATGCGGCTAACATTGGAACACGCTTGCCTATAGAAAACCTATATTCGTTGAATCTACGTACAATATTTTTAACTTGAATAACAAAGTTTATAAGTCCGCTCTTAGTTCACGTAAAACCAAGTCGTCATAGAAACGATCGCAATAAGAGTTAGTTTCGATTACTTAGTCATTAGAAAGTGTGACGTCACGTCTAGACAAAAATGACGTGTCGAACCTAAGCGGTAATCCAGACAGACATCAACTAATCCACGGATATTCAGTAAAAATTTACGTAAATATGAAAATGAACATCACCTAAAGAGGTGTGAGTTACTTTTACCTTAAATATCATAAGTCTTTAAAAGTTTGAAGTATATATATACATAGGTACTCATATAGATAAAAAAATGGTAGACAGGCTAAAACTATACATTGAAATTCGTAATTTTTTCCAAGCACTGCTCACTAGCTTTGTTTAGAGTTATGAAACCTATTTGCTTGATAGGGATCAGTCTATTTTTGCCACGCATCCGTCACATATTTTGGCTGTGCAAGTACTTTCAATGTAGCATGATCAAAATAAATTCCAATCAAAAACGTCCAGCCTAAACGTTAAATCGGATTACATAATCAAGTACGTGAGTAAAAATAATAAATTACTTTCTCTGCGATATCGAATGTATTGGAGTTAGCAAGACGAATCCGCTCAGTACTACGCTGCTACCAATGCAATAGTTAGTCTTGCTTCACGGTGTTACTCGATAACGCAATATTTCAACCTACTCAATTAACTTACTCATGTACTTGTAGTAAATTCATTTAAAATATGATTTATTGCTAAAATCGAATTAATACATTAAAATCATTTTTGTTTGGAAATTTCTCATTGGAAAATTTAATGTCGAATCCTTAATCACTTGACTGCACGGTTGGTGCGGTGGCTGGGCAACTGGCTGGCGCGCAACGTGTCGCGGGTTCGATTCCCGCACGGAACAACTCTTTGTGTGATCCACAGACTGTTGTTCCGGGTCTGGGTGTGATGTGCATGTGAAATTGTATGTTTGTAAACGCACCCACGACACAGGACTAAATTCTAGTGTGGGGCAACGTTTTAATAAAAGAAAAAAAGAAAGAAAGAATCCCCAAAATGCTGGCACCACACTCATTCGGTGTAACTCAACACAGTAACGCCAGAAGAGTGATGTTATGGGATTCTATAAGATTGCTTACCATCAGGAAATGTATTACTCGTTTGACGTCAAATCACAAAAAAGTATATCCAATTTTTTCTCCATAAATGAAAGTAGATGCTAGCTAATACAAAATACCTACACGTGTTACCAAGATTAATGATAAAGGAAAACGTTTGGCCAAAGTTGTCTAAGTAATAAATAAATACACCGAACGAAATCCGAAGCCTGTGGTATTAAGAAATCAATGTTGATTAATTACTCGGATGCTGTCATAAGCTGGGGTAAAGGAAGCCACGAAATATCAGATATATGGATTACGTGGAAACGAGGAAAGAAAAGAAATCAAAGAAAATATTAGTTACTCGTGTAAGTATGGGATTAGGTATGTTTCGTAATCGCTTTTCACCTAGGTGTTATATAAGTGTATCGGTTGCCAGCTCGATTATGCTCGGTTCAAAATATTCGTTTTACTTTTATTTTAGTTTTAGGTACTTTTTTATGAAACAGGATGGTAACTAGCATGTGTCACCACGTGTTAAGGCTTCGGAGCCGTTTGTGAACACCCGCATTGCACGACGTAATTCCACAAGAATGACACAAACGTCGGCGTTATTTCTGAAGAAACAGAAGAATCTAATACTATAACCAAAATCTGCATAATGCCTCACTGACAGATATGAAGGAGATATTTTAGTGCACAAATGTGTGTGCAAACACAGGTGCACTCATTGTTCCTATTCTCTCTGAATCCGATGGGACGGCAGACCGACAAAACCGGAACGAGATCAGGTGCAGGACTAATGGCTTTAAGTGCTTTCCGATGCACATTTTCCTGACTCCGGATTAAGGTCATTAGAAATATCTGATAGCACAATTTGCCCGATGCGGCAACCGTCAACCGTGCAGTCGAAAACTATATAAAATACTGTGTACTTTACTTCAATATTAGACAGCAAGTAATACTATTATAATTATATGTTTACCATCTTCAGAAACATAAATATCTCAAAATCCAAATGTATCTCCAACGCCGTCTACCTTTCTACTGACAGAAAAGCAATACATTCACCTGCATACACAAATAAAAATCACGACCCCATATGGAATCAGTGTAGTGTGATTGCTGGCGGAAAATCCCCAGATTGAATCCAAAGGCCGGACAATAGGGCTTTCCAATTTGAAAATCCTCTTTCGCGACCTGCAGCTTTGTGTGCGTTCAATAGCAATACGTTCGAAACTTACACATGAGTGACTCACAATACTGTGAGCAAGGCACTTACAAAAAGACATCTAGGTACCTAAGGTAAGTTAAAATGTTTTGCGATTAATAGACTGAAAAATTTCTAACATAGTCGTGACTTCGTCCATGTGAATAAATCCTACGAAAACTATGTTTAAGAGATAAGCGGTAACCTGGTTAAGTTAAAGATCAACATGGCATCTCCGCCCAAATACAGAAAGATCCATTCCGTACTTTTCCTCGTGAATAAGTACCAAACGTTTATCAACTCTTACACACTAAATAATATTTTTAATATTTATGTTTTAAGATAGGAAGGTAAAAAAGCAAGGTAGTGACAATAGTATAGTATGGGAGCCATATTCTTTTTATTAATTGATCGATTAAGCGTTAGGAGACGTCTCGTTGTCGCGTCTCTCTGGCGTCAGGAGTGACGTCATTGCACGCGTAGGCTCACTACCATGTATCTGCGTTGCTAAGGATTAAAAGAAACCTTACTGAATTGTTTGTGCGTATATCCTATTAAAGTTGAAATAATAGTGACGTGGTTTTCGGCTAATTTCTGTGTATTTTTGTCCATTGTTATACAAATCTTACGGAACTGAGTCTGTGTTGTGAATAACTGTGGGAGAGCCATGATTCGGCACGAATGGGTTGAATTGACCAAAAGCACACCACGGCCTCGCAGAAAACCGGCGTGAAACAATTACAACATTGTATTTCGCCGTGTGATTGAGGTTATCGGAGGCCCCATCATTCTCCTCGCCCAAACCCCTTTCCAATCCCTAAATCCCCAAAACCTTAATACCCAAAGAGATGTCAACTTACTTGTAATTCCTCTGTTGCGGGTGTCCATGGGCGGCACTGATTGCAAACCATCAGACAATCCAACTGCTCATTTGCTGTCCTATCACATAAAAAAATATTCTTTTAATGTTGATCATTAAAACACTAAGCTACTTTTTGAATCACTTAAGAATAGTATCCATTTTTATTTCCTAATTACGGTTGGTTTGTATTTACATTTCGATTAAAATATCTTCTGCTTTTTGCCGTCAATGTCATTTTGAATCAAACATAAAAAAGGGCTGCTCGACAGCGGACTGAAAATTTAATCGGAAAGGGGTTGAAGCTGAAAATTAAATAAAAAATTACAAAACGTTGAGTTTTGCATTTGCATATTTTTTTCGATAAATGTCCGCCGATGAAGAGGATTGGCTAACGGCCATTGACGGTTGATGGGAAAAAATCAACGTTCATTTATTTCACAATTTTGAATTTTCACTCCAGTTGAATTTCGAATACGAAATATATCCGTAGACGTGGATCTCTCAGCAGTTTCTGAATTTAAAAATCGAATTTGAGTCATATTCTTTTTTGTAATTCGATAATTTCCTAGGTAAATAAATAAAATGAATCTACGTTCCAAAACAATTAAATATTAAAAAATAACTATACTTTTTACTTTCATCTGTCGATCGGTCAGTAACAGAAATTTCGATATTTTTTTAAAAATATGTATGCCATTTGGCGTAATATAATGTGAGGTCATAATTTGAAGTTTCATAAATATTTCAAAGAAAAGGATTGTTTTGACATTTGGATAAAAGTGTTTAATTTTACTTTTTTATGTGATAGGTTGGTAAACGAGCAGACGGATTACCTGATGGTAAGCAATCAGCACCGCCCATGGACACGAGTTACGAGTTAGGAGTGCGTTGCCGACCTTTTGGGGATAAGGGAAGATTTAGGGATTGGGGGAGGGGAAGGATTGGGTCTGCGGTATCTCACTCACACGGCGTAATACAACAAACTGACTAGTTGGAAACTATCGTATTGTGAAAAAAATAGTTTAGGTATTACTTAAATCGTAATCGTCATCATAATATCAGCCACAAAACTACCATTGCTGAACATAAGCCTTGCCCTAATGATTTATAGCTAGGCCGATCGGAAGCCGACAACAAACTGACTGTTCTTGCAGCTACGTCGTCTCCATTTGAGAACCTTCCTATCCCTGCGGCCGTCAGCTCTAAGAGCGGCACATTGCTGCTTTGCTAAATCCATTTTCTTATCAACTGCGTTATAGTTGATTAAATGCTACCTGTAAATAAAGTCGTCTAAAGAAGATCCTAATCCTTCTTTATGAACGTATTTATAACACATATTGTATTGTTTAACGAGCTTCAATAGATGAATACGACTATTTTCATATACTTACGTTAATTAAAATAAGTGTTTCAAAACTGATGCATCGACTTAGATAGTAAAAGTACTTAACTAATGAATATGGATCCAAGTACTTATATCTACCTCTTTTCCATGTTTATGCAAAGTTTAATTAAGTCGACACATTCCATACAAAATTGCTATATTGCATGCTAAACTACACGAGTGTACTTCATTTGATAGACCATTGGTACTTTATCATAGGAATGTAATAGAATTCGTCGAATATCCATCGATTTGAACAAGAGCTGCTATTTTGGCGCTATGACAAATTGGGTATATAGTTTGATAGGTCAAATAATAAATGTTTTTGACTCTTCAATACAACGATTTGTTAAAATATAATTATAAATATAATCATTTCACTCATTGATTTGAAGGTATACATAAGATTTTAAAATATTTTCTAGTAAATGTTTTAAATGCTGTTTGACGTTAGAACATTACATCTGGTTGCGGTCTTATACAAAATTTTCTACGAAAATTATAGTTTTTGATGTTTCAATTTAATTTATGAAATAATTAAATATCGTGTTGTAACATCAATTGTGGAAAAGTCGACAACTATTGTGGCGGCATTATTGCTGTAATACCAGTAAAATGTCGCCGACACTCTGACAGCTTACTACTCCGGGCTTCCTAATCCATTAGTACGAAGTCCCGCTATCAATAAATAATTACTTCGAACTGTTTGTTTGTTGTAGCACCACTATTTCGAAATAGTTCAATAACTATCAATGACACGCACTTACAATATTGTGAAACTGAGCATTCGAGATATTGTAATTCAGAAAAACAGATTCGCATTTCAGATGTAAATATTCAAAATACATGGTAAAGTATTCAATATTGAATAAAAGAAATATTATTCGTGTCGGTCGTTGACGCCCTCAAGGCGACAGGTAGATGGTAGATGCGCACATACGAATTAATGCATAATCCATCGATTATTCTGATCAAAAATACCACCGACCCACAAATTTACCTTTCAGTTTCATGCTGAAGTATGTGTAATCTTGTTTGACGCGTGTCAAACGTTATTTGAATACGTTTCAACGAATGATTTAATGTGCGTTTGTTATTTAAGTGGTTTATATTTAGCGCTTTATGTAAGTATGGGCCTACAATAGACGCCTGTCGCTAGTCGTCTCTTCAAAATATTCATCTGGGGAGCTACTCTTTGTTACCAAGCAGATCCTTGTTGATAATTACACATACACAATTAAATGTACACAAATCATATTTCAATAGATACACAGTACAGTAGAGCTTATCTTCACAATTAGATAATCGTTATAGTAATAAGGTTGATTTTGCCAAGCACCAGGGATGATCTGAACTTAATAACATAATTATTATCTAACACCTACTAACCAGTCAAACACTTTAGAGTACCACTAATCTCATTACGACAGACAACGTAATATCGTAGTAATATCACACTATTCTAATCAAAGTTTAGTAATTTGGAAATTAAATGGAACAGACATTTGATAACGAAACAACGCCAAGTGTTTCGACTGTAAATTACACACAGACTAATTAAAAATGTCAATTGGTCAATTCAGTAAAAAAGAAATGTAAAATTTTGGTTAACTGCTGGTACGCCAACCTCATCTGCGTTATAGAAACAACCTGGAGAATGTAACTCTTGGATCTGTATCCAGAATATTGGAGAAACTGTAAAAGAAGGTAGAACTGTAAATAATTCATACTTCATTCGGTAAAGAACGCGAACTTATTGAAACTTACGTGCCCTTTTTTATGGTTGGAAAATCATCGAATAACTTCTCCGGCCCTCAGTGCGGCGCGATGAAGTGTCAGACTCTTACTGACTAAAAACTAACCCTGCCCAGTTTCTGGCCGAGATAAGTAAAAACCAGGTTCCGGGTTTCACAGTTTCGTCATTATTCCAGGAAACTACGTGCCTGCTTTTCATATGGAGTATAAATTAAAAAAAGATAAACAATAAATTCCATTTACCCTTCTTGGTGGTTTTTCAAACGTTACATTTGAAAAGACCTCAATTTATATACTTATTATTAGCAATCGATCAATCAATTACATGTACCGCTGAACTCAATTTAAAGTATCAATCATTTAGGCCCTATTTTGAATAACAGAGAGCGGCCGAACATTCTCGTATTCGGCTCTCATTCGACATAGTCTCGTGTCTAATTAAGAATTCGGTGTAACTCAGCTGCGCCCAGAGAGGCGGCGGTCCCAAATACCGTCATCTAATATGTAGGAGCTCTGCTTCAGGTAAAATGACCTAGTTACATTTCAGAAAGTTGAATTCAAAATGACCAAGTACTTTTTAAATTCAAAATGACGTATGAACAGTTTGTTTTTAACTTTTCGACGTTATTGAGAAAGTATAGGCACGTGTAACCTAGAACATTCGACAAAGAACAATTTTGTTGAGAGTATTTAGATTGTAATTTAGTCAATCCGTCTATGCGTTGAGGGTGGTTCAGAGAAAAGGTAGAAATATATGGGTACCACTATTAAATTGAAAATGGTATAGGTAAAAATGTGGACATAACATTTACGCTGGTTCTTATACCTAATGCTTACAAAAGGCAAGGCAAAAAATTAACCCTGTTATTTTGTGAGGGGAAAATCATCAAATGACTTCTTCCGCCCAGGGCCGGGCGGTAGGGAGTGTCAGACTCTTACTGACTAAAAACCCCCTGTTCCTTCTCCTGCTCAGGGCTGAGGTCGCGGTGAACCCTTGTAATACTAAATTAAACAATATAGACGAAATAAAATTGCTTCAACCGACTTTAAATTTAACAAAAACATAACCAACATTATTTCAGAAGCCTTAATAGTTGTAGCTGTGGCTAAATGTGAATAATTCAGTCGTTTCCAATACCCGTATCTTTGTCAATGAACAGGAAACCAATACAGTGGATATTTGCCACTCCAAACCGGAGTCCAACCCTTGCTATTCATAACTACTCGCTACTAATACAACAATACGAAAGGTTATCTGTAAGTCGATTTTAATTAAATTTTTTTTTGTAAAAGACCAAGTACTTTTTAGATTTATAAAATATCGAGTAATGTATTCGTAGATTTAGGTGACGGGAGACGCCGTTTGTTTTGGGAGATAGAAAATTAACCCTTATAATAAGTATGAACACGACACAATTTCTATAAAATTCCTCACCTTTGACTAGTCAAGGTAATTTACAAACAATTTCAAAAATATATTCGTTACTTAACTAAGTACTTTTGAAAAAAATCAGCACGTAAAGTCGCAGACAGAAGCTAGTATAGAAATATGAAGTTTTATTGGTGGTGGGAATGTGGACAATAACTGTCTGCGGCTACGCTGCCATCGAATAATTAATTTTCCCTTAATTTCGGTAAACTGCATACCTTTCATAATTACTCTGTAACCGTTTTGGTAATAACCTGCGTAATTTTATTATTAAAGCATTTTATTCTGGTTAAAGTTTTACACTTTTTTTGTAGGTTTAGTGGGTGTGGTTACAATGTTATAATGTACTGCAAGTCTCCAAACAACGAAAAAAATGTATAACAGATACATAAAGCCTTAGATATTTTGACCATTTCGCTGAAGACTGGCTTACTGCGCAGCCAGATCGGGTAGCGGTAACAAAAAAATAAACACCAGATACATTCTGTGAAGCGGGGTGAATAGAATTTTTAGAATTTAGAAAAGGTGTAAATAGATGTTGGCGAATTTCCCTAATATTTATTTTTACCCCTCTTCTGCGTCTATTCACCCCTCGAATTCTATTCACCCCGTTTCACCGTATTTAAATTTCAGTCAGATTTTTCCTAACATGTGACAATTGCCTTAGAAAAACAAACATACTCAAAATAAAAATTCTCTTCGCTAACTATGCAGCAAACATTGGTACCTACCAAATCCCTTTAATTTCTATATGTAAAAGACCACAATTTTCCACTGGAATAGTTCTGAATTTCACTGCTTATTTCAGGTGGAGATTGCTCACGTAGAAACTGCAGCTAAAGCCTCAAAGAGCTTTAAAACGGATTACTGTACGCCGCATTCGCTCCAGAGGCCACCTGACCATCTCAATCGCATTCCAGCCTAGGAATTATAAAGTGAAGTGTACCAAACGGATTAAGTACTACATATTTGGTAGTATTTTGCGTATAATTTCAAATTAAATATTTTACAATTGTTTTTTTTTCTATTTCTTGAAGTGATGTTTGTTTTATGTACATGTTGTATCTATTCAATTAGATACCATGAAAGTCATAAAAATAAAGTTATTTTTATGGTTAAATCATCATATGCGGGAAAGCTATGCTTAGCTAACAACAGCGTTGTGTTTCGCAGTGTGAGTGAGGTTATTGGAGGCCCAATCTTTCCCCTCCCCCGATCCCTCCCCAATTCCTTAATCTCCAAGACCCTAAGTTAAGTAAAGACTTCTTTTCAATTCAGTACTAGCTAGAGCGGTAAATAAGCCAACTCAAAACAAACACTGAAAAGTGAAAATATGTAAACGTTTCAAAACAACACAGGTCCTGTAAAATAGATGAAGCCGCACCTATTAGAACGTGCAAAGCTCATATATAATTCATTGAATGTTCAACGTACAGGTGATAAGAGAGTATTTCGACACGACGAAGAAAACTATGTTAATTTGATGGTCTTAGAGGCAAACGCTTCATATTAATGGAGGTTTGCAATACTCATAACATTTACTATTATACAACGAGGACAGGATAAACGGATCAACGATACACATACTCTTATAGAATATTCAATTCGTATGACAAACACATCCAGTGTTTTTAGAAATTACTTAACTTTTTTTTTTTTTTTGGACAAAGGAAAATGACCAGTTTGGTCACCTCATGGGAGTCAATCGGCGCCGCGCTACCTTGAGAGTGAGGAGTTGCATATACATTGACGAGCTTATTGTGGTTAGGACTTTGAAGATTCCAGGATTTAGGGACTGGAGATGGTAGACGATGATGATTGGATTTTCAGGTTCTTTCACGCGGCACAAGAATGCTGTGATCGTTTCATGCCGGTTTTCTATTAGGCGGAAGAATCACTTCGGTCAAGCCATCCGCAATCCGCAAACCATCTTTCGTGCAAAAGAATGGCTCTCCCATCGTTTTAAATTGAAGTATAATGTTATATGGCTATGCACTTTGAAAGAAATGTTGTATTTTCAACAACTTTTTTTAAGTTGTATAATGGCAAACGAGCAGGCAGATTACCTGATGGTAAGCAATCAACAGAGGAGTTACCGAGTGCGTGGATGGCCTTTTGGGGATTAGGGGTTCAGATATTTAGGTATTGGAGGAGGTGAAGGATTGGGCCTCTTGTAACTTCATTCATTCCCACATCGAAACACAAAGCTATGGTTGTTTCACGCCGGTTTTCTGTGAGGCGTAGTATCACTCTTGTCTAGCCAATCCATTCGTGACTAAACAAGGCTCTCCGACAGTTACTTTAACGAAATAAGCTTGTGACGTACCATGATACCATGGCTAATAAAAAGGGATAAACCGAGGGAGGCACAGACGAAAAGAAATGAAAAAACAAAACTTTGATTGGGTACATACGGAACCCTAATCCAATTGCAACACCATTCAAATCACCGAGCTGTTTTCCCTTTGTAGCAATTGAGGATCGCTGTGCGTTTTTTTTTTATAGATTAGGTTCGAATCGTGGTCTAAATTTTAAATGTTGTTCGAATTAGCTTGCACCCTTTTTAGGGTTACATAGTCAAATGGCAAAAAATACCCCTAATAAAAATGTCCGTCTGTCGCGGGTACAATTTCGCAATGTGTTCTACAGACTATAATACTGTTGAAATTGGTTAAATAAGCTTATTCTGTGATATGTTAATATTTTAATTAACATATCAACGATTCAGAAACGATTTTTTAGGTTTGTAACATATTATAATTTTCTTATAAATTGTTTTTTTTGCGCGAGATTGACTACATATATGTACCCCTTCAACAACAAAATAATAAACCCGAAAATAAAACACTATTTTCGAAATTTCAAGACTATTATCTAAAATAAAAAGAATAAATCAAGGTCTTTAGCGTTTTTATGTAGGTATATATATCATAAATCATAAAATCATGTTACATGCTGTTACAATCACTTCGTGGGCTAGTGCCACTGGAAGTTGGTCGCTTTCCTTCAGGTTAGCAAAAGTAAGGAGGATCCATTACATTATTTTGTCAGTTTTTCAAACCACTTCTAAATAACTATAGTTATAGACTATAACTATATATAGTTTCTATAGATTGAAACGTTACATTATCTGTATCCGATATCAAACCTAAAACAGACTAAGATAAGTACACCGACAATACTAGTACCAAATGTTGATAGGTTACACAAATACTCCTTTAAATAATCTACCTTTTCTTACGAAAACTACGATATGTAGTACTCATATAGGCACGCACTTATCACTCGTGATAATACTAAGTATTAGTTACAATGATAAGGAACGTACAACGGTATCAGTGTTACGATTACTGGAGCTGTCGTCACACCACTTTAATAATATCGTTACAATTATACCACCTTCGAATACATTACAAAATTGACTTTTTCTATTATTGTAAACCAAAAAATTTTAAAGTATGGATAGATGGGTGGATGTATGAATATTTTTTACACTTTCACGTAAAAACTACTGAATTAATCTCAATGTAATTTGTCCCAGGGATAGACTATAGTCTGGAATAACACACACTTTTTACCTTGGTAGGAAACTAGACTGATTCTAATTTTTTTCACTGCTGGGTAGATACACTATCCCCGGTGGGCAGTGCACATAGACTACAAACTACGTCGATGAAACCACAGGACACCGCTACTATGTAATACTTTCATAGTTATAAAACCAAAAACACGCTTCTACTCATATTCCTTCTTATATGGACAAATTTAAGAAACCCAAACTCGGTATGTTTACTAGTAGTGACTCAACATTTTATTAAGAATGTTCCAATTCTATCATTAGATCAACTCATAATATTTTACGATATAGATGATGATAGAACAAAAAAGAGGGTGTGTAAATCCGATTCTTAAATTTTATTAAGTACATAATCATTTACAGGTTATTACCAAATAATATAAAAAAAACTAATTACGACAGCCTACCAACATGAATTTAAAAGATTTTCCACAGACAAGAAGCCAGCCTTATTCGCTGAAAAGCGAGCTTTTCAATGATGGAAGAATTAAATCGATCCAGTAGCTCAGGACAATCTATTCAATGCATACAATGAGTTGATAGTACAGGGCCTGCCTTAGTTGGATTCTTAATTCAAATAGTTCTTGGTTGAGAATTTTATTCTATTAGACTGAAATGTGATCGATATGAAGTCGCTAACAGAGAGAGCCCTCGCTGCCTCTCATTAATGGACTAGGGACTAATACCTACTTGTTGGTTCATAGTAGGAACATTAATATAGTGTTGTAAAAAAAATATTAATACTCGACATGACCAGTATGTTCTGCCGCATCATTCTCTATATCCTGAAGAGGCACAAAATAGATTCATATAACCACACTGTGGGTCATAACTCCTAACAGCTATTCTACCAAATCAATGGGACGACTAATTAACTTGATCACAAAAAAAATGTGTTCAATTGTCACGCTATGTAGCGCCTGGCCAACATAAAGATATTTACAACCTTCACTCCAATTTTTATAGCTAAATACCCTGATTTATAACGATGACTGATCTATGGATTCTTTCGTCTACATATGAGGGGTTTTAAAATGGATCCTATAGTTCTTTAAAAGTGTTTATTTCCCTAGGGACACAAGCCTTGACGAAGAAGCACTGGACGCTATATGGATTACAGAGCTCTACCCATACGGGCTGCATTGAACACGGTGCTCACACACACCTACAAAATATACGAGAAATCCCGACACAGTGTCACTTTGTGTCGGTAGCTGGAAAGCATTAGCTCGCTCTGGAAAATTCCCCCTGCAACTTTTATTTCGTTTCCAACACGACAAATTCATTAAATTCCATTATGAATCATGGATGAGTTTGAATTCAATTTACCCAGTTCTTAGCTAACTGTATTGCAGGATGGGTAATGTATTTGTTATCATATTCATAGATTATGCAGATACTTAACATCTGCCTACTTTATATGATTGTTTTCTAAACGTACTCAATAGATTCAAGCACTCGATGTTTATGAAACTGGCTTAATGCGATTGTGAATATATCCATGTTATAAAAACACTATTACAATTTATAATAAGTTTTTAGATGGTGTTATTGCATCTGAAATGCTTGTGCAACGTATTATAATAACTTTGATCTGTTAATAAAATAGGAATAGGTGCAAGTACCCGTGATGTGAAACACTTACGAAATGAAATTGGCATATTGTTATTTCGCAACTTGCTTTGAAAATAGAATGCTATTTTCCTCGAATATTGAAATTTGAATTGGAAGTTGAATTAGTTTGGTTAGAAAGCTAGCGCTCTTTAAGCCAGATTCTGTCTGAATTTAACCGATTACTATAAAGTAAGTTTTTATTTCAATATTGCTAATCTAAGAAAGATTTTCGGTTGTCAAATTATATACTAGACAATATTCAATGACTTAAACAGGTCACCAGATTTTAAATAGAGGCGATGGCTGCAGTAACTCGAATCGAAAATGACCTCCATCATCAATTCAGAGGGAAAAGGGCGAGATTAGAAATAACTCCACTTTGATTGGACTAGATTTCCGATAACCCAGATAGAGATATTCTAGGAGTAATCATTAAAAACAATTAGTTAGTCAGAAATGGAAACAATGGAGAAGCTATAGATATCAATGTTCCTAATAGCTCCCGATCGATCGACGGTGGGTAAGCTATCCAACTAGACTATTGCTGCGAACATTCGCACACATTCGCATTTCTCACACATGTGAGAAAAAACATGTTCTTTCTCTGTACCTTGAATCTCGTGAATTGATGGAACCACAGTTTTAAAGAGTGGTCAGTCGCAGAGCCATCTTTCCGAGTCACGGTGTGAAATTTGGCTATTTTGGCTCTAGTTTCAATAAGGAAACCGTGACTCTTTGCTTAGTAGAACCGAGTCAAAAACAACATAAACAAATTATCAGTTTGTAATAAAGTAAAAAATCTACATATATAGGAGAAAATATAGCTAAATAATCGATTGAGATCTATATTTTATTAAAAGATAGACACAATATAAAATAAAAGGAAAGCCTAGTACTGAAACATAATATTTAACATTATTTCAAGCAGGCAGGTAAAGTGCGGCTTTGTTTTCACCGGGAGGATCCGATAATTAAATTTTATTCATTAAAAGGGGCATTTTCAGTGCAACGGTAAACAGCTTACGGCTGACTCTGTAAATGAATTATAAATATAAATATATTTTTGACCTGTCTGTTTATTTCGAACTGTTTAAATATTTACATTATGTCAGAGCGTTATTGAAATAACGTAAATATAGTGATTAAATTAATATTACTATTCTGATGCATCTACTTATAGACAAATTATGGACGGGTATAATAGATAGTATTTTGTTAGTATTTCTCTCTTTGCTCCGCAATAAATTCATGGGAATCATAACTGGTGAAAGTTATTCCAGGTGCGCTTTTGCTTGCCCTTAAGTAATTCTGAAGAGCGATGCGTCACGAAATTTCTTTACACACAAACACAACTAAAACAAGATCAAGTTTTATTACTACAAAACGAAACATTCTCCCTTCTCCTGGGGGCACAGAGGAAATGTCTGATCTCTACTGACTAAGAACTGCAATAGTCACCAGTTAGCATTTTCAACTTTAAAATTTAGTAAGTAAAATAAAATATTCAGTGCAGTATTAATTTAGGTATGTGGTCTTCGAAAACCACAAAGGGTGTAAACCTGACATTATACCTATACAAACAACTGATATAAATAATTTAAAAAAATATATTTCTTGGAAAATAGGGTCATGGAAAACCTTTCCTTTTATGTCATGGCTACGAACTAATAGCATGTCATTAGATAGTTTCTAGCAAAACAAAAGGTATACGATCGATATGGAAAACTGTTATAAAATATTAACGACGCCAATGTGAATACCAACACTTTGAAAGAACCTGGTTCCAAGAAAATTAATAAAGTATAAAGTTCTCCAATATGATCTATTAGAGTCACGTTTTAATAAAGAATAGACATTAAACATGTCTTGTTTTCCTACACTCTGTATAAACATAGCAAATCGTGGCAGTTACAACCTGAATGCGTAGTTTTTTTTTTTTGGAATTAGAACATTAAAGTTTGTCTGGAAGAAATCGCCCTGTGTGATAAGACCGCCTATTGTACACTCTGTAGTTTAGCCTGTTCTTTGTAGATTTTTTAATGATGTGTACAATAAAGTATGTACAAATTAATAAAACATTACGCATTTATTATACTTTTTTTCATTGATAGATTCAAATCAATACAAAGTTTGAGAACAGAGACACAGGTAGAGAGCTGTACCTAATTTGATGTAATAACAAGACTTATGTCAGGTAGGTAGGGTTGATGATAACTCCACCCCCAAAAAAATTAAAAGGCGGGGCGAAGCCTCTATAGCTACACGTCTCTGTTTGTTCTAGTCAATTGCACAGGTAAACTTCCTTTTAAAAGTTCGTTAATCAATTTAATCTTCATTTCTGTTGGCTTGACAGCAAATACAGCAGTTTCGAATATATGGGACATCCATATTTGATACCGTATTATAATGACGCTTAATTAGAATAATTTGTCACCACATTTGACAAATACCGGGTAACATCGCTCTCTGATAGCAACAGACTAATCTATACTAATATTATAAAGAGGTAAAATTTGTAAGTTTGTCTGTAGGGGATAATCTTTGGAACCGCTGGTCGGACGTCCAAAATTCTTTCACTGATAGATATCTAGAATCTTCCTAAGTGCTATAGGCTATAAAACATCACGCTACAATTAAATGGAGGCGAGCAGCGGGTGAAACCGCGCGAGAGCAGCTAGTATTGGATATAATGGCCCATGGAGGATTTACCCAACTGGCAGGAGTTAACATTGAACTCTTTCTTAATTTCAGCCCTTTCGTTGAGGAGGGAAAAGATGAAATTCAAATGACTTATCTCATATAGGGTATGGCGAGGAGTATCTGACTCTTACTGACTAAAAACCTGGAGCGGGAGAAAGAATGGGGGCATTCCTTCTCCCACTCCAGGCCGAAGCCGCGGTACCATATTGCGCTTGACACACAACCCCGGGTTTCAGTTCCCTGCTTTTTAATTCTACGGCTGGAATGTGGATCTCTTACACAAAAGAGTCCTTTGCTATAACACAAAATCCAAAACTACAACAACGTTTCTTCAACCGGATTTCGAACACAGTATCCTTTTGCCTAGTTACCAATCAACCAATTAAGTAGTCGTTAGTAGATAATTGACCGGAACCAGCAGAGAAAGCATTTATATTACCCCACTTTTTGACCTATGACCTAATCGTTCTAAATGGTCTATGGTATTAACGAATCCATTCAATAAAAACAACATTATTTTTATTTGGTTTAAAGTCATTTACTTTCAAAATTAATAAAAGCATTTAAATTTATTCCATAAAGTATGGGAATATCCTAAAGATCTAGATGACCAAGAAAAATATATGTTTATTAATATATAACTTAACCTAACCTCACCTCACCAAGAGAGGTCTACATTTTGGGTCCTAAAAAAATGTATCCTCTATCATTGGAAATTTTTGTGTGAGAACGAGTATACTCTAACTTATTTGGTCCTTTCCTTACAACAGCATCATAAAATAGACTCGCCCTTGGTAATCCCATTTTACCGTATCAACACTGGAACTTTTAAAATTGTTTCCACGACAACATGTTCCTTAGAGACAAGTAATTTAGCCTCCTTATTCAATGTGTGTATAATTTATAATAGGAGTGTGTATAAAAATAGTGTTCTACTAACAAGCTGAGGCCGACTGACGATATAAGTGCTGGTTAGTTACAATGGACGACAGGATGGGCGCGAACAAATTGAAAGATTACTGGAAGCAATGATGACGCTTGTGCACGGCAGACAAAAGGTAGCTTTATCCTCTTTGAAGCCACTCTTTGTATCTGTGTCACTGTTGAATGAATGTACAATCATAAATGTGCCCTTTGGACTTTAAATGTGGTTTCCTTCTATAACTTTCCTATTATCTACACTTTTGTAATTGAGAGTTTAGAAAGCAGGGCTAATTATTTGAAAACAAGATAGTTACCTATTTACTTTTTCTTCTTGTTTTCAGGTACTGCAAATTAACGTAACTTTATGGTCTACAGTTCAGACTTCTAAAGAAATAGCCAACAGCATAGGACATTACTATTAATTATAAGCATTGACTCTATACGAATGAAATTGAAATCGTCGTGGTTGATAGATCTAAGAGAAATATCAAGAAATTCTTACCTTACCTCCCACGGATTTTGGAATCAAGAAAGAACTCCAAGAAGAACTTTACCAGAAGAGAAGGTGCTGTTAGAAGTGACCATACTCACAGAAGGGTTAAGGAATACAATTACAATTCCATAGAATGACTTTAAATATAAAAATTCAACCTACGCTATTGTTTTTAAAATTTCTTCAACAGAGATTCGACTCAGAGAGCCAAAAAACCTACAACTACTAGCGACGATGTATGTTGATCGCTTACTTTCAATAACAATCAATTATGAACAGTTAACACTTAATTGAGTTGGGAAGTCAATCACAAATTGAAAACATCCATGCCACGAGGAACAGATTATCGAGGGGTTTGTGGTCATTCAGAGTCACCTGATTGTGTTAAACTTGTACGAAAATATTTTACCAAACTAATTTTTCTTTTTATGATTTCATCAACACTGGATCGTTTGAATCAGATTTATCATAACATTGCTATTTATGTATATATTACAAAATAACTGCACCGGTAAGGGTTTCTTTATTACCTTATTGTAGTCGTAACGTTAAACTCTAGAGGCACTCTTCAAGCTTGGATGGTTTTTATACTTACTTTACGAAAGGGTTGAATGTCGCCTCAACTGGAGTGATACCACAGCCTCTCAGAAAAACAACCAGAGCGTCGTTTTTCATCGTGTTAGTGAGGTTACCAGAGGTCCAATCCTTCCCTCTCCCTGTCGCTCCCTAATATTTGGGATTCTCCAAAGACTAATCCTCGAAAAGGCTGGAAACGTACTCGTAACTCGTACTCGCTGGTATTCTGAGTTATTTGCTCACCGTCAGGTACGGCCTGCTCGTGTACCGACCTATCAAATAAAAGAACCGTATAAGAAAGAAAAAGTAGACTCCCTTTTGTTTTAATTTTTTGCTCTGTACATCCAACCACTGCCAACCACGTTATAATCAATGCTACTCCATCAATCTAGCAAATCACTTGTATTTGTCAAAACGTAATCACTATTTCAGAATTAGAATTACCTAGTTGATTCCAATTATCCCCGGTCCTGATAGAAAGTCAGTTAATTGCCACTTTTTCAAAATATTTGATCATCAAGAAAATATAGAATGCTCTTTGATTTCATATCAGTTTATTTTTATGACAAAGATTTTTTCCTCATTCCATTTTAAATGTGGTTCATTATATAATTATGTCGTAAAACTTATAATTTCTATTCTCAGAGCTGGCCTACTCTTAAACATCCACTTGTTATTGACAAGGGTATGTTGCTTAAGTTATTTGGATTTTATTTTATAAAGCCGCTTGACGCTTATCCTAAAATGTCTTTCTAATAATTATGAAGTTGTTTTGAGTACCTAAATCATTATTTTCCGAGAGAAATCGACGCTTCCAGCAACTAGCTTGACTCAAGCAAATGGCTGAATGACGAACAACATTTTAAAGTTTTGACCGACTTTCATCGTCTTGGACAGAATGTAGATGATGAGCTACACTTTTTAAACTTCAATGACCTATTTTAGTTTTCTGATAAGATATATCAGCTAGATAATTTCATAACTGAGTAAGTGTATCCAATTTTAAAGTGATATTCTTAACAATATTTGGATGAATTAGCTCCTTTAATCGGTTCGATATACCCATTTGGCAGACGAAACATACGCGAAGACAATATTGAAGATGAGTCCATACAGATAATTTTGAAGTACAGACAATATTGAATATACAATTCTCGTGTCACAATGTTAGAATTACCTTATTCCTCCGAAACGACTTTACTGATTTTTACCAAATTTTATATGCATATTTATTAGGTCCCAGAATCGGCTACTAGCCATCTTTCATGCCTCTAATTAATAAATAATGTATATAGCATAACAACGGCAGCCGGGTCAGCTACTTTTATTTATAAATTTTCGAAAGATGATTCTTTAAAATTAACGATAAAGAGATCATACTTAGAGTACTTACACTTAAATGATGGCTTCTTCAGATATAAAATTTAGACACGAATTGCCATAATATTAATGTTAATTAATATTCCATTGCTATCAAATCGGCTTGTACCCACACCCTGATGTTGCTAAGATTTTATTATTTTGTGCGTGGTTGCATGTTATTATTTTATAATTATTGAATTTATCGTTTATTTACTGAAGTGATTTCCTCATTGTTGTTTCAATTTTTAGTTGCCCAGTTTTTTATTACCATTGAAGTACCATACCAATTTACGATGATGTGATATCCCTATGATCAAAATAATTATTAAAATATCAACTTCGCAGTATTTAAATAAAATGATTATTTTTTATGATAAATTATCTATTGTGTGAAACTAAAGCCTTTGAAGCTGGAATGGCTACTTCAAAAGTAATTAGAAAGTGCTTGTAAAGCAACGAATCGAAGTTCAAAATCGAAAAAATGTTGTCTTTTGTCCAAATTGGTGAATACTGGCACAAGTAGGTTTGTTCTTATTTATTAGTTAGCATATGTACAGTTAGTTGTTTAGTCTAATTAAAATATTTTATCTTAGTTTATAAAACCTATCGGGTCATCGACCGCTGGTCTAAAATATTTTAGTGTCAATTTTAATATTTCCTGAACTAAGTAGCAACAATATTTCATCTAATTCGGTGCAGCAGTTTCTGATCAACAACACACGTGTTTGTTTATGTTCATACTTTCTTGTATTATTTATCCTTTTGTGACATTACTGCATTGTATATGTATGTATACCTGACTGAATGTAAGTTTCAGCCATTTCAAAAAGCCAATTTTATTAGTATTTTTATCACTTATTTTGCGCTCTAGGAATTGGTAACATTTTATACTTATGGGCAGATTTTTAATAACATCAGTGTACTTCGTAAATACTTTCTTAGAACTGTTTATACTGCGTACATTTCCAATGAATATTATATGCCTTTTACGTTCATCCTGTTTTATGAATACTCCCATTTGCGTTGATGCAATCCTATTACATTTCAAATTCGTTTCGGTTCTATTTATATTATTTTGTATTTCTTTCTTTCTACCAACCCTAAATGTATAAACTTAGTTCATTTGATTAATCACGTGTCTCTAACTTCCATAAAATTCCTCCGACGTTATGTTTGAAATATTTTAGTAAATAACTGACAGTTTGGTTTGTTCTGTTATCAATGTGGTCATTATTATTATTATTATATATTAAAATTACTCTAAAATTACATTTTTAAATATTACTATAAAATAAAATAAAATAATATTTAAAAATATAAAAGTAGGAGCCAGCCGGCAGCGGGAGCAAGGTCCAAGCTACCGGTAGTTAGGGCTCCAGAGACAGGAACCTCCTCACAATACGTGCCGTTTCAAGGAGGACTGCCTTCTGTATGAGGCCCTTGATCCATCCGCCTAACGTCAGCCTCTTAAGGTGGTTGTCGAGGCTTTTGGGGACTAACCCATTTGCCGACACAACTATCGGCACAACGATAGCCGAGTCCACACTCCACATGTCAACAACCTCGTGAGCTAAGTCAAGATATTTCAATTGTTTATCTTTCTCAGCTTTCACGAGGTTCTCGTCATGAGGAATGGCAACATCGATTATCGTCGTGCGACGCGCTAGTCGGTCTACCACCACTATGTCAGGCTTATTGGCTACAATAGTCCTGTCTGTGATGATAGACCGATCCCAGTACAATGTGATATGGTCTTTTTCGAGAACTGGGTCGGGCACATACTTGTAGTACGGAACCTCAGACTCAACAAGCCGGTATTTCAAAGCAAGTTGCTGATGAATAATCTTGGCCACCTGATTATGTCTGTGCAAGTATTCGCCATTAGCCAAACGACCACAGCCGGAAATAATATGTCTGATGGATTCACCGGGGTTATGACATGCCCGACATATGTCAACCGTCCCATCCTTCATAATAAATTTCCGGTAGTTATTCGTGAGGATAACTTCGTCCATAATTGCACATACAAATCCTTCAGTTTCTCCGAAGAGGTTACTGAATCGTAGCCAAGCTACGGACGCTAGAAAATCTACATCGGGCCCGTGGAGAGCCCGGAAAAAGCGTCCGTGAAGCTCCTTGCTACTCCATACCGCCTTGCGGTCATTGACGCTCAGTACTACGGGTTTGCACCAGTTCTCTTTAGCCAAGGATAGTGGTGTGAATCCCTTGTCCACTGTGACTACTTCTCGATGCATATCCTCGTCCACTTTCAGGAAATGTTCTCTGAGATTGCACACCTCACGGTTGTGAAGGGTCTTAGCGTTTAGAAAGCCTCGACCCCCACGCTTCCGCGGGATGTACAACCTCATGACTGATGAACGAGGGTGATGCATTCGATTTGCAGTCAGCAGCGTCCGGACTCGTCTATCCAGGGTGTCAAGTTCAGTCTGAGTCCATTTGAGTATGCCAAAAGAATACATCAGGACCGGCATGACCCAACCGTTAAAGGCTCGCACTTTGTTGCCGCCTGATAACGAACTTTTCAGTACCTTATTCAGGCGGCCAAAGAAGCGCTCCTGTAAGGATTGTTTCATGTGCGGCCCATTAATACCCAATCCTTCCGACATACCCAAATACTTGTAGGTATCATTTGCGGAGAGTGATCTCAGTTTTGTGAAATCTGACAGCTCTAGGCTTTCAGATTCCACTATACCGCCTCGCTTTACATGCATGACCGCACACTTATCAACACCAAACTCCATTCTGATGGAACTACTAAAATTTTTTGTTATTTTTAGTAGTTCCATCAGCTCCTCCTTGTTTGGTGCAAACAACTTGAGGTCATCCATGTAAAGTAAGTGGGAAATAACGTGACCTTTTCTCCGCAAATGATAGCCCAGCCCTGAAGCCTCAAGTAAAGTACTGAGAGGATTCAAGGCCAAGCAGAACCACAGTGGGCTCAGACTATCACCCTGGAATATTCCTCGCACTATTCTTACAGGTTCTTCACTCCTTTGGATTTGCTTACATCCTGGGTAGGAAAGCACCGTGCTCCACTGCCTCATACATGACTGTAAGAAGGTGCGCAGAGTTGTATTAATTTTATACAACTCCAGCACCCTCATAAGCCATGTATGTGGTACGGAGTCATAAGCCTTTTTATAATCTATCCAGCATGTAGACAAATCCTTTCGAGATCGACGAACCTGCTGGCTAATGACCATATCAATGAGGAGTAGCTCCTTAGTTCCACGTGAACCCTTTCTACATCCATTCTGAGAGACAGACATGATGGAATTTTTTTCTATATGTTTTGTTATTTTTGCTCTCAAAATGGATGTAAAAAGTTTATAGACCGTTGGTAAACACGTAATCGGTCTATAATTTTTGGGTTCAGTGTAACTACCTGATTTATGGAGCAGGTGGGTAATTCCTGTAGTCAGAAACTGAGGCAACGATCCAGCTTCTAAGGCCATCTGAAACTGCGACGCTAAGCGATCGTGTGAACTGGTGAACGATTTCAGCCAAAAGTTATGCACTCCGTCCGGCCCCGGTGATTTCCAATTGGGGACCGAACAGGCTGCATTGGCTACATCAGAGGAGGTAATGACTACCTTCTCCATCTCTGGTAAAGTTTCACACTCCCGCTTAACATCGCACATCCAGTCAGCCTCCGTGTGGTTAACAGGCACCGACCAGATGTTGCGCCAAAACGAGTTAGTAGTTTCATCGTCCGGACGCTGTCCGTTAACCACATCTTGGCTGGACCGTTCCCAGTCTCTGTACACCCACCTCTGATCGCTTTGGAACATACGATTTTGAGTATAGCGCTCTACCCTTTTATTATATACATCATTATCCGTATAAGGTGTACGCCTAATAACATATGCTTTTCTGACTATCTGACTACGGTTCAATTTCCTGTCTTATTCACGAATTTAGGTTATCAAGGTAGGTATAAAAAATGGTATTACCGTTATCATCGACCCGTGTCTTGGTTCAATGATCGATTTTGTTATTAAACTTAAGATTGTTTAAAATCAATTTAATATTAATTACTGTATTAATTTTATTGCATACTTTGATCTGGTTTTTTATCATCGATGTGACTTTATGTAGCGTTACTTCGTCATAATAATCTCACATACATTACGTTAGCCGTACATTAGTATCCGTGAGTTCTGTGAGTAGAGATGTAAATTTTTGGTCACCAATTTCGATTTACTTGATTCAATTTTCACAATTTGGGAACGTAAGTATGGCAGATCAAATTCGCTTTTAGCATTTTACCAATAACGGTCATTTATATTGTTCCTTGCTGATAGTAGCGGCATAATTCATAAGACTATTATTCATTCGCTTAGCTGTTGTGTTTTTTTTCTAAGCTGTCTGACAGTGAGGTTTTACGGAACCCTTAAAGGTTATCAAGGACAAGGATACGGCTCGCTATTGGGCCGCATCCATTGAGGGCGGTCCCAGGTGGAGCCACCCACAAACTTTGTAACTGTTTTGTGTAAATTTAAAGAGTTCTGTGTGTTCGTGTATATTCTATCTATTTATTAAATTATTTTCTATACCATGTTCAGTGTATGGGGTCAAAAAGAATAATTTCAACAAAGTAAGTAACAGTAAAAACAAGTAAATGTTCAATATAAACAGTTTATTAAATCGCAATGCATAGTACATAGAGAGCATAGTGACAAATAGCTAAACATCAATCGCAATTGGCGAGTAGGTTATAGAAATAGAGGCCACCGCTCGACGTCGCGGACGCCTCGCAGTGATGCAGTTACTGTAACAAAAAGGAAAATTTAACATGTTTAAAATTTATCAGAGACCGTTAAGTTGCGTCTTCGAGCAAGTTTAAATTTTAGGCAGCGGGGCCGGTGCGGAGTGCGCCCTGCGGGGCAAGACATCCGTTCGCTCGCAGATTGCCCAATTCCCGCCACGAGCGTGCCGCGCCGACGATTATTTCGATTTCGTCATTCGGTGCAATGACTCAAACCGAACTGTTACGACATAGATACCTAAAGCAAAAGACATAGATATATGTTGTACAAAATAAAAAATACAGTTAAAGTCATAAAGATCTTCTAAAAACGGCCTTGTCTCAAGCAGAAAATTCAGTGATTTCGCAGCCGATTCAAATAACAGCTTGCGTAATCCCTGACGTCACTGCGGACATTGCCAAGCTTGGAGCGAGCGACGATGTACTCAGGCGCAGCATGTAGATGATACTGATGACTGTACGCCAGTCATATAGGAGAGAGAAAAAGACTGACTTGTATTTAAAAAGTCGAGTCAATTCCTCCCCCCGACACAACTGGCATATTATTTTTCCGTCTTCAAGTCTTCATTTTCAGCAATGTTCAGCACCAACTGTAATTAAAATATTAAACGTAAACGCGACACGTGCGCGAACTGCTACTGCGAGACGCGAGTCACATGACAAAGCAAAAGAAAAACTATTAGTAATTGTTCTATAAAAGCGCACTGCCGAACGCGGACCGAATTTTCTAATCTTGTAACTTTTTAAACGATTGAGAAAAAACGCGAAGTTGAAACTCGACTATACGGAAGTTGCAAAAGTAGGTCGCGGACATCTCACAAAATTTTAAAACCGAGATAAAATATTTTTATTCACTTTAAAGTTGATTTACGATCACTACAAGTCCCTATTTCCAGTTAATGTTACCGCGCCTCACATTGCACGAACAAAAACTAAGTTTGAAAATGTTGAACTAAAGTTAAACTTCCACTGTGGTATAGAGAGTTCCAAGAGCACGACCGATGTCGACGACGACCACAGTCCGAATGGCGGCACGTAGCGGAGAGCCATGGCGTTTGCTGCGAGAGGGACGAGGCTCGGGGGCCGGGGAGGGGGGCACGGGGCGTGCTGCGCGCGCAGAGAAAGGACGCGGGTGGTGATGTAATCGCGATCGATGCACTCCGGGCTGCCGTGCGCCACCTTTTATCAACTGTGGGCAACTGCCTACCTTAGGGGGGCACGCACATTTGTATGAGTACTCTTCTAGTACTGCACCGTTGAGCACTAAGTCTGTGCCTACGGAGCAGCTAGTGACGTATTAAATAGTGATAAAGTGGAAAATTGGTGAACCGCGGTCGTGGGAGGATGGATTCGGTGGCTCCTATGCAAATAAATTACGAGGTCAGTGACCGTAGTATAGACACGTGTTGTAATTCACGTGCAGTAACAAAGAAAGTACGCTGGTTGGGTTTGAGATGGCGACTGGCGTAGCGTTAAAGCGGACAGTGAGAAAAACGCTACAGTCTTAGAGCGGCTTAGAGTAAATATGTGGTCGTGATAGTGTCGATATTGATCAGTTGGCTCGGCACTTGGTGACGGGCCGCGCGCTCGTCGTGCTCCGTCGTGCGTTTCCGTAGCCCCTCGGCGTCTATGTAGGTCACACGTGTAAGCGTTATCCCCACCAGACCGGCCTTGGCTTACTTTGGACTAAATGGCATATCACCTCCCCTTCTCCTTGGGCTCCGCGGGCCCAAACCTCGAGGCCGGCGCGCGGCTCGCTGCGTGCTACCAGCTCTAGCTACTATACTATACTGCTCTACCTCGGGATGTGCGTCTACAATAACTTCCTAATAAATAAAAATATGACCTGGAATATACATTTTGTTAGCAGGCCACACATTCCTAAAAAGGTTTACCAAATTACCATATACATAATAATATTTCCCTTGTTAAAAATAAAAAACACGCGAAACAATATTAAAATATTTGGGATTTTTTTTAAATAATAATTCAAAAGTTAATTATTTTAGTTATAAAAATAAAATATTAACAATAATTTATTATGAAAATAATATTGTAAATGAAGTTACTAAGTTGCATGATAGGAATAAAAGGGACAAAGAGCGCGACGTATAGACACACCTCCATCTATCACAATAGGATATGAACATAATATTAGGTTAACTAATAAAATGTAGATCCCATTTTTCGGTAGTAAAGGATAAAAGGGAGACCGCCGCCATTTTTCGATCGATATAATTTTCAGCGAGGGAAGTGCTGAGATTGGTCCGGCAAACGCTGCAAAGCGCATGTCACGAGCGGCTGCGCGGCGGACGTGACGCGGTGTTAACGATCCAAGTCAGTATTTGCGACGCCGGGTAGCCCATCGCGGCCCCATCGAATAAAACACGCTGCTTATTATGAAAACAGTATTTCGGCCTCGTTGTATCTAGGACGGCACCCGAAATAACTAGGGCACCGTAATGCGCAGCTACTAACGCAACTCATAGCTGGCGTTACAAGGTGGCCAAAACATTAAGAACCGCGAGAAGCAGCGTCGCGCGATGCTTTGGACCCATCTTAAACAGCGATCGGCGCGCGCACAGGGGCAACGGGGATCAACTTAAACTGGTGAGTTCAGTCTTCGTAATCGACCTCACCGCGTTACTTTCGTGCACTCTCTCTAATAATGCCAAAATTTATGGCAACGAGCTGTTTTCATTCGGAACGCTAGGTATTCTCATCTAAACGCGATTCCGTATGTATTTGTTTCGTGAACTTACTCATCGCACAGGATACAAAGAAAATTAGTTAATTCAATAAAAATGGGTTTCGTTTTGTACCTAGGTGGAAGCGGATACACCAAATCTTGGCCCAAACCCTTAGGCCATAGTCTTGCTGAGGTACCTTCCTACTTGTTGCCAAGATGGCCGCCCGAAACCCTGAACAGAATCAGCCTAGCACATTGGGCACGAGGAGACCACTCAACCCTGATGATGATTTTTACGAGGTAAGCATTTAGTTATTGGTGTTTTTAGGGTAATTTATTATTCAAGTTTCAGTGAACTGGCTCACTATTTATACTTGGATAGGGCAGACAGTTCTTAACTTATTGTAACCATAGTACTGGGCATTGGGCATGTACTGAGTAGGCAGATATCTTCATCATACCAGTATTACAGCACAATACTAGCTCCACCGCTGGAGCTACCTATCAACATACTAAGCCAACCATCTCCTGTCTAAAGAGTCCCCTCTCTTTAAGTTCTTATTACAAAAATGTATGTGTATTTTATTAACATTTAATTTATTTAATAATCCGTAAATAATAAATGCATATTTGTTTTATAATTTTATTTTATTTTTGTTTTTTTTTTTTTGCTGTTTTGGGATGTCAATCAAACAAGACTGGTGGCTGACCAGTTCTGCTCCTGTGAGCAAGCCTACAGTGGGGATCAACTAAAAAGTATTTACAACAACTGACTATGGCTGACAAATAATTTAAATCCCTTCAGAATTAGTAGAAGAGAGAATGAGACTGAAATGGCTTTGACTTTTAGAGGAGACTGTAATCCATAATAATCATAACATAATTTAAAAATAATCCATAATTTAACAAACTCTTTCATGAATAGGAACTAAGTGTGTTGAATAACCTTTGTATAGAAACATTTCTTGAAATGTTTACCATTCTCTAGAGACTGCAGTTTTGTATGTATTTTGCAGTCTCTAAAAATATCAAAGTCTTAACATATAGGTTTATAAATGATATTTTAAGTAGGTTCATCAAACATCTGTCTCAAAGTACCTACTACTTGTACTTATCATCTTCTTATAATTCTCAAAATAATGTTTAAAGGACTCCAATTTGCACATGTCAAAGACAATGGCTGTTTTTCTATTTATGATGTAGTTTCAAAAAGTATTTTTATAGTGGGGATGAAAATTGCAAAAGAAATAAAAAATACTTTTAAAAATATAAGGCTTGTTGGAATTTAGGCAAAAAATAATTGATGTTGTTACTTTTTATTTTTATTGAATAAATTTTATTATTAATATTTTTTTTTTATTATTTTGTTTTACTTTGGAAAATTAAACATATATGTTGTATTATTTGTTTTGTTTCATTTATTTCTATTGTGATTCTTTTTTACTTTTAGTTCTTTTTGGTAAGTACATAGTAAGTACATTTGGGACCAAATATATAAGTAAGTATGTATGTACCTATGTATGACTGAATGTGTTTATAATGTTTGTGATTTCGAGCATTGAATGACAAATAAGATTAGTTTAGTATTTACCAACTCAATACTTTTTCTTCAATCAATGCCAGTTATGACATTCAGAAATAAAACATAATACAATTTACTACCAAATGCTTGTGCAAATAAGATTTAAAATCGCAATTCTGCTGTAGCAAGCATTGTGGATCTGGAAGCCATAGCCAGACAAGACAATTTAGTACTTGCAGACTAATATTAGACTACCCGGTCACTTAGAACCATTTTAGATACTCATTGTGTATCATTTTTATGCAACATGAAATACATAAATATTGTTGATTTCAACCTAGGACATTTTCGTGAAAAGAAAAAGTAAAGCATAGCAAAAAGAGCCGTTATGTTCAAATTCATATTTCTGCAATAATTGTGTTTATACCTGCGTACCTAATAACGAGTTTACGTAGTAGGTAGATAGTTACAGCTCCAACTACTTGACAAATTGAAGTCAATAGACACAAAGCAACGCTTCGTGCTAATGATAGACAAACGAACGTCAATTTATGTTCAGCGTGTTGAGCATACATTGAACATTATTTATAATTGTGGAGCATTGAGATCCATACTAACACGCGGCCCATTCATATTATTATCAAACAATGCATTCCGTACTGGTTCGTGTTACATGTCATGCGTTACACAATGTCTCGGAATTATTTTGTTTTCTTTGTTCTACCTTTGACTACTTTCCGTTGCGCTCAAGTCGCAAACCAAAATTTGTGTACGCTGGTACGCTCAACAAGATTGGTGGGCGCCGCGTAAATCGTGTTAAACAAATATTGGATAGGCGACAACGTAGGTACTGAAAATGCCTTGAACACGCCACCACGAGCCGCCAGTGATAACGGTGTAACGATATGCGGAACACAATGATAAGCGCGCACTCGGATAGAGCGGCACATGACGCGGCGCGCGGTGAGCAACTCGCTGGCCGCCCGCCGACCGCCGCGGCGCCATAATAAACAGAACGTGTCTTCTGCGTACATAAATACTGCCCTACTATCTACGACACGTTAACGCTACAAAACTCAGCTCACCAACCGTTACTCACGCGAAAACAAATTTAAAATTACCAATAAAAAAAGTTTAAGAAAAGTAAATTAAAGAAATTTAAAAACTCGAGTATACACGCGGCATTTGATAAGAACAAACGATAACAACGATTCAATAACACGAATAGAAGTTACTGTGAAATTTCGCTAGCAAAGAAATACGCCAAAATTAAAAAGAAAATCGCCGATAAAAGTAAAGGGAAGTTGATGTGGACGCGAAGCGGCACTCACCTGGGGACGGCGTCTCGTGCTTCGGTCGGCTGTGTTATGCCAGCACCGACTGCCATGTTAAGTATATTTATGACAGCCGCGGCGGCTACTACGCTGGCGCGCAGACCACGTCGACGCAGAGCGATGCCGCATTGTGTTCTATACTCTATACTCTATACGTATGCGCGTCTAAGGCCCCCCTCGCCCCGCGCACTTGGCACTTCTCCGCCTCTTCGTTCTTTAAAGTCAAAACGTCGTAACCGAAAGTGGCACGCGAGTCATGGGAAAAAGACCCTTAGAGTCCCAATGGGCCCGAAAGAAATGGTATCTCTATGGCAACGCTGCAATGGTTTATGCGGCATTTGTCCGCTATGTTAGCAGAAGTCGTCGATAATTCGGCTCGCACCGAAAACGGTTAACGCACAGAATTGGTTCGGCCTAGCGCGAGTCAGTGGGGTCACGTTATCATGCGACATACTTTATAGAACACAAAGCGGACCTAATTAATACGATATAGCTGCTTTATCGAATTAGTATTCCTCCATGCTAATTGCTTATAAACAACCCATAGTTATAAAACGGCAATTAGTACTGTTACAACACGAACTCTGCTGTAGTTAGAATTAAATAAGCACCCGCGAGTGCAAAAGTAAAAGTTTGTTGACGTTACTTGAAACCAAGTTAATGCAGTCTGCGCAATGCACATGCTACGCTAACAGTACATTACAGAGCGCATTCTATGAACAAGTTGTTCGAACGCTCGACCGAAGAGTCTCCGGTTCGATACCAGAGTCTCACGATCCCCTAATAGGGATTTATGAAAATGCCCGGTATGCACATAATAATCATGATATAACTGTAACTAATACAATGTACTCGTATACTTATTACTACTGATTATGAAAATTATAATATTCATTGAGATATTACTGAAATTTTTAGACCTTGTAGCTTAAAAGTCAGTCGGGACTCCGTGTGGGTTCAAATCCTACGATTGCTCTTTACATAAAATATGTATCTGTATGTAGGTAGTACCTACACATTAATAAAAATGGTATAATAGTTATTAGGTACACTAGAAGTATCGTGGTTTTCTTTGTTACAGCTGAGCATTTGTCCCTGCGAAGAAGAAAGTATACAACCCCCTATTGTGACGTATAATATTCCAGGCGATAAGGTAAGTTGAATGTCTAATAGATAAACAATAGCTAAAATGCTAATATAATAAACTAGCGGCCCGTCCCGGCTTCGCACGGGCATTAAACATTACATTTAGATTTGTTAATTTTAACACATTTATAATAATAATAATATGACACATAATATTCATCCCTTTTTGCGTCGAGCTCCTAAAAAAGAGTAAATAAAAAAAAAATAAGAATAATTAAATTCAGATATTATTTAATGTTTTTTTTTTGTATTTATGTGTATTTTTTTGTGATCTTAACCCCGTACCCCTCCCGTACCCCTGCCCGAGTGACGCCTACAACGCATAGCTAGCCGAATACAGTTTATTTTTAATTTTTTTTAACTCGTGATATCTTTTGAATGGATTGTCAGAATCAAATGATTCAAAAAGTAATATAAAGATATTGAAGCAGTCTTAAATAATACATCATTTATTTTGATAAAGGTTAATACCAAGGTATAAATTAAAGAGCTTTTTGTAGCGGTGGTATTTTAATTTCTTTTTTTCAATTAAAAACGCTTATTGTGACATGACTATAATAGTCAGAGATATGCTGCCGCTGATTTTTTGTAGATATTGGTGTGTTCTAAAAAAATGTAGTATATCATTTTGTTCTATCATCAATAGTTTTCGCAGCGCACGCGATGTAAGGTAGTTTTTTGATATTTTTTTCACACCTTGGATTACGTTATCGTAATTTTAGTAAGAATGCCTAATTTTTTTGAAAATGAAATATAGCCTATGCCACTCGGGAATGATATAGCTTGCCAACAGTGAAAGAATTTTTCAAATCTGCCAAGTAGTTTCGGAGCCTATTCAATTCATACAAACAAACAAACAAACAAAAAATCAAACCTTTCCTCTTTATAATATTTGTATAGATAAATACTACTACAACTATGAAGATCTTAAATCTACTGAAAATTCCTAAGTCGAATAGATATTTCTAACTTGACTCATAACTTGTTAAAAAGTTTGTACTTATTATTACTGTATGTAATATAATTAAAACATAACTGCTTTTATAAACAGACTAGTTAGTACATATCACTAGAAAATGTTTATAACATTCCCTTCTTTGGTGGAAAATAGTTGATTGCAGAATGATAATTTGGACAGTAATTTGAAAAATCGAAAATGAAATTAGTTCACTAAAAACTAAATAATGCTCATTTCATATTAGAATGTTTCATAAATTCTACCTAACCTGAACCTATAATAAATGCTATTATAATTATTATTGCAATAATTGCAATGGTGATTAACTATAATAATTGCAATGGTGATTAATCTACAGAAAGGATAAAAAAATAAAAAGTTAAAAGTAGAAAGACGTATAGATTAAGTACTTAGAAGAAATATAGGTCAGGCTGATTGAATTTTCTTCCAACGAATGCAGCGCCGTACGACTCCACAATTGATTCATTAAAATTCTATACCATTTGAATATAGGACGCTGAGAAATTTTCTATTTAAAAATGAATCTTAATATACTTGGTATAGATAGTGTTGTTCCTTGCACCGATAGCAAATAAGAAGACACAAAATATTAATGTATTTTCATCGTAGGAGCCATTGGTTCAGCAAATACGTATCTACTGTGTACGTAATCTTGAATATGTTAGTAGTACCTAGTACTTACTAAGTTTGAATTATTTATTATTGTCAATAAACAAAGGATAATATAAATATATTCATTTTCATCTGAGCCAGTGGTCTCGAGTAGTCCTATTTTACAGAATTTTTCAGTTTTAATTTTTTCCACTAGTATCAGGTAAACGATTAGGTACCTATAGAGTTGACCAACAAACTCGCATAATATATAATTTTAGTTCTAATCGAAACCTTAGAAGAAAATGACCCTAACTTTGAAAACATTGACGCCACAGCTACTAAATGTTAGAAAAAATTAAATCATTCAACTGGGTTCCGTATTTACTAAGCGTCAAATTAAGTATCGAACGAACAGCTCGAAGCTTTTACGATACTTAACTAATATGAGTTCAGTGTGAAAGTGAATTTTCCAACCGATTGACTACACACGGCTATCGAGATTGAAAATTCAATACGCTCGGTCTTAGCTACCCCATAGTCAATTTGTTCAAATCAATTTTTATTTCGATGAACATACACTTATCATACTTTAATACTTTCGCTTAGTGAACGTCAACCATGTTGTCATTTTCATCCTTATTTATTTATTTATTGTTTGGACTTGTTAGAATATAAAATTTTCTCATTAGTCCGGTCAAAATGTTCAGGGTTGAGACAATTAGTAAAACTATAATGTAGCAGTGGAGGAAAGCCATGCTATAACACCAATGATGTTACCAAGACCTTATAAAAATTCAGCGTTAAACAACGATTCTGGGGTTTCGCCGTGTACCTGAGGATAACCGCGATCTAATCTAGCAAACAATATGCACTTTTATGTACATATTAGAGCACCCTACTTTCTTATATCATCAAAAAACCAAATGGTAAGAGTTATAAGTACTAACTTTATTAATGGTTAAACGGGGTGAATAGAATTCGAGGGATGAGTAGACACAGAAGGGGGTTGAATAGATACTAGGAAAATTTGCCAATACACCCCTTTCGTGTATTTATTCACCCCTCAAATTCTATTCAACCCGTTTTACGGAAGCAAACGTTTTTTTTATGTGTGGGAGAGCCATGCTTCGGCACGAATGGGTCGGCTCGACCGCAGTGATACCACGGCCTCACAGAAAACGGGCGTGAAACAACCACAGCGTTGTGTTTCGCCGTGAGAGTGAGGTTACCGGAGGCCCAATCCTTCCCCTCCCTCAATCCCTAAATCTCCAAATCCCTAATCCCTAAAAGATCGGCAACGTACTCGTAACACCTCCGTTGCGGGTGTCCATGGGCGGCGCTGATTGCTTACCATCAGGTAATCCGTCGGCTCGTTTGCCGAGCTATTAGATTAAAAAAAAAAGCAGTCCCGTACCTTAGACTTCCTGGTAGAATAATAGTAGAGAAATAATATACAGCACTATTAACTCAGCCTTTTCACCTGAATTAAAGTAATTGGCGATTGTTCGTTTTTGGCCTGGGTTGCGGTTTATTCGGCATCTGGTAACCGCCTGGACACGTAGACAACGTTTGCTTTCTTTTAGTCCTGTTTTCTGAGAAGCTGTGCTATCACTTTAGTTCATCTGATCAACGGAAGCATGGCTCTCTAACGGATCAGATTCGTTAAGTCAAGCTCTCTAAATGCATCTCTAATTGTTCAACATACTTAGATATAATTATTTGATACAGGTTCAATATGAAGGAGCGTTTAACCCAGACGTCTTCGTAGATGCTGCTAAAAGTGCGGACAAATTGGTCCAACAAGATATTGAGCGCGCCGAACAGCAAACTAGCGACGATGACTTTTCGGATACTGAACCTGAGGTAATTCAGAAACATAATGTCACTTGGTCATTCCATAATGATGTTACCATACAAACCAATGACTAAGCAATCAGAATATCTCTGAAGATAATTGAGGGAGGGAAGGGAAGGGACTGCCAGACCATTGGTGATAGTTTGTCAGATGTGAAAGGCTTGAAAAGTAATGTTTGTCTACGACATTATTCTATGCAAGAAATCTTACATCGTTGAAATAATTTGTTGTTCAATATTTTTTATAATTTAGACAGCTGAAATCGAGATAGCTAGAGTCAACATAGCTGAAGTGAAAACGGCTGAAGTAGAGACGGCAGAAATCGAAGCGGCTGAAGCCAAAACAGCTGAAGTCGAAACGGCGGAACACGAAACGTCTCAAGTCGATGACAGTGTTGCAGGGGTAGGTACATTTATCCATCTGTAGCAAGCAATGTAAAATCAGAAGTTTTGTAAAAACGTTAATTGATTATATTTTCTTATTTAGCCAAGCCGCCTCAAGCAGAAAGATGCAGCGAGCAAAGCACCTGATGCAATAACCGACTTAAAATACGTAAGTATTTAGCTTTCATATTGCGTGACAGCCATACAAACAGAATACAAATTTATAGGTTAAGATATTCACAATATTTGTTTATTTACTTCAGAGTGACGAGCCCCTGGATGAGGAACCACAGATTTTGCTCGAAAAACTTATCGAATCAACGGCAAGTCAAGAATCGAAAGGAAATGTGGACTTAGTATTAAACGAGGAAGATGAAAAAAATACCAAAGAGGTAGGTTTTACACAATACATTGTAATACATTATACTTATATTTAAAAAATCTTATTCAAAATAATCACTTGTGAGTGAACTGATTTCCAACTTTGGCCCACATAGAGCAAATCAAACATAACATATATAGAATTATTGATGGACCTAAACCTTTTTTTGGTTAAGTCCTTGTTATAAATTATCCGTATATCAAATAGTAACTTCTTATTTGTGATCATCGTTTTTGAAATAACGAAATGAAAATACGAAGAGAACTTCATTCTCCTATGACACAGTGTCAGCCAACCAAATATAGGTATATCAGAGTCTTATATAAGAAATTCACAAGTAAAGTACGAACAGAAGTTAAATAAATAACAACGAATTATTTAATAAACCTTTTACAAATCGATATGGATGCTTAGTTAATATTATCATTACACATTACATCCAATGAATTAGTTGGACAAGTGCGCGAGCCGTGTGTACCATGGTGAGTTTTATGAGGTCCGTACAAGTTGCAATTTGCGACAAAATTACAATACTATTTCCACTTCAATGGAATTTGTAATGAACTTGGAGGTGCAGTTAGTAAGCACTAAAGTATTTAGCTTTGACAACAGGTTCATAGGCTGCAGAGCGATCCATTGTTCACGGCAAGGAGGTCAATAGTTATATCAAAGTTGTAATCTCTAGTGAACACATGAAGGAGAAAGTTTCTGTTTCTATTGCGGACGAAATTCCAACGTTTATCTATTTTACTTTCCCTTCTCGATACTTTGAACCACAAGCATACATGATATTTTGACGACCACTGTAGATTTTTTAGATCGCAAAACATATGTACAAAGAATATAGAAGCAGTGCCTAATTAGACAGCTACTTGGGAGGTTTTTGTCTATATACAAAATGTACTAAATTTACAATTGAAGAATTTCTAAGAATCCAATAATTCGCTCAAGATGCGGCTCACAAAGGATGGGCTCGAACGCCTCACGTAAAGCAGGAAATAAATAGGTCGCGGGGGCACGGGATGCCTTGGGGTGGGCTACGTGCTGCTCCGAAGGGGGCAGGGTTGGGGCCAGTAGGGAGGGGCTGCCAAACTAGGTGGCCTACATGCTCACGGAGCCCGCTCCGCTGCACAGCGCTTTTTCATCAGGGGCACACTGCTGTAAATGA
Source organism: Spodoptera exigua (assembly GCA_902829305.4). Lineage (NCBI taxonomy): Eukaryota > Metazoa > Arthropoda > Insecta > Lepidoptera > Noctuidae > Spodoptera > Spodoptera exigua. Next base: position 15,164,096 of record LR824601.2, on the reverse strand, counting down.
ATTATTTGAAGAACCCGCCCGTGCGGTTATGGCGCGGGAACGGCCCGACTCTATCGTTTTATTGTTGTGTATAATATATGTAAAGACTTCAACAATTTCAGTTACGTTAGCTGCTATACCGTATAAAATAAAATTCTTGTCACGATATATTTAAATATTATATATATTTAGATTTACTGAGTAAATGAGTGTAAGCGTAATTATTAATTAATTAAAAACTGTTATCTGCTCAATTCTTAAAAGTTAGTCAATGGCCTGATATCAGGCTTTTGTCGCTAGAAGCTCAGACTATCTGACTTTGCCATTGGGTCGGTTCACACGCCGCGTGTTATGATTTGCGCATTCCTGTCTCGCGCGTCACGGCTTATGCCGCAGCCGCAATTACAGACCCAATTACGATAAGATAGCCTATGACTTTCGGTTTAATAGGAGCTAGCTACATCTTATTATCATATTCACAAGTCCATCCCGTAAGACATTTGACATACCTAAATAGATATAGGTAGGTACATAAAGATTACACATTCAACATCAACGCGATACTTTCCATTAACTTTTTATACAACTTTCTTTATATACTTTACTATGTATGTATATTTGGAATATGCAATAAAAATTCAGTTACAATTATGATAAAAAGGTCTTTGGATTAAAAATAGGTGAGTCGCACACGTGTTCGTAAAGGTAGATAAGTGTCTGGCGCGAGCACAATGGGCCCCTTGACACGTTTGCGAATCTAGTGCGCTATGAATGGGAGTCATTTCGCCTTCTGCGCAAACATGTATGCGCCTTTTCTGTCAATACAGGAATTACTGGATAAAGTCGTGACGACTGAAAAGGTCCAAATTTCTGGTTGAACTGGTAGTTCAATATTGTAACTATGGAGTGTCGCTTTAGGTTAAACGGAGGTACGGTTTAATATTGATTGACTATTTGGATCACATGAAAATAACATTTTTTGTTTTAGGTTCAATTTTGTTCCCATTTTTTATATGAGAATTTTATTACTTAATGCTATATAAAATAAAATACGTGAGTAGGTTGCCTATAGGTAATGAGTTAGGAATAGTCAAAAGTATTACGGTTTTGACAAAGTGAATGAAATAATAAATAATAAAATAAAGGTGTTAAAGAAGGACAAATAAAAATAATATGTTTGTTACACAATGCTTGTATCAATAAATACGTCAATAAGATAGGACAAATTAGTGCAGGATTCGCTAAAAATGTATACTCACTTCGATCATAATGAAAGTTCATCAACAACCTTGTGTTACCGCCGAATATTTTTTTAGGCAAATCTAAGGAGTTCTCTCATCAGAGTTCTGCAGTTGCGGGATGGTGCAGAGCGTTGCATATAGGCAGCTTAGAGCCAGAGAAGAAACAGAACATACATATACCACAGTAAATATACCGACCCTGGGGTTCGCGATTCTGGGAAAGTTCTACTGTCAATGTAGAATAACATTTGCCTTCAAGCCGGGGCTGCAGTGTAGGCTGAAGTCACTTGAGGGTCTTGCCAGCGACAGTAAGAAGCCCTCATGAGCAGAACCGTTCTTTATGAACAGGTACTCAGTAGCTATAGTGAAGCTGGCGATTATTGCCCACGCAGTTTCATAGCAAGCACAATGCGAATTTGATCCTGCAATGCATTATTTTGTAAAGTTTTCCACGCACTTCTTAAACCGAAGTTAACGTCATCGTCACTAATTTTCATTCATTCATTGGCAATGCTAATGTAGGTACTATTTTGTACGTGTAACAAGTATCGGAGAGCTTCCAACCCTGCCCCTGCCACTTCATCATCGTGGGAGTATTTCTGGGATCCTGCTATATTTATTACTAAGTAGTTACAGGTAACAAAATATCGATGTTTGTATTTGCGCACCTACATACTTTCATGGAAAACAGAAATCACTTTTCTTACTTATTTTTCTTAATTTAATTTTCTCATATTTCCGATGTCATGTTGTTTCAACATTATTGAATATTATTTGGGTACATCTGAAAATCTATTTTACTTGGCTATAGATTATTTCTCTAACTTAACTTACGAACGTACGGTACGTTACTTTGATCTGATTAAGAACTGAAACATTATTTTTTTTGTGATTTTTTACCATATTTTTTTTGTGAGAAATCCTCAAAATTATTAGATATTTTTCATCCTTGAAATATTTGAAACAATACACTTTATGTAAGGACATCATAATTAAATTAATATACACCTTATCCAATTAATATAATAAAGTATCGTTTAATTTTAATCATTCAGATTATACATAAAACAAACTAAAATATCCATGTTTGAATAAAAATCAAAATGTCTACAAGTACGATTTAGTGCCTACTTGAAAACAAAAAGCAAAATAGTTGTAGGTACACTAAATAATGCTATTTTTTATTTATTTATTGTTAACTGTTTTATGTTACTCTTGGCCTGAGGAACTTTACCTTTTCAATACAAAAATATACTAATACTGAAAAAAATTATTAATCTAAAACACAACATAGATATATACTTACTACACTGAATTAATAAAATGCTTTTAAATTACAACAAGGTTGTTCAATTAGTGGTCCATTTAGTTATTTTATAACTTCAATTTAATTTTATTTTGAAAGCAATTAATCAATATAATATATAGTGAGATGTACCTGTCCAAAGATATAAATGAAAATAATTACTAAATACACTTACGTATAAGTAATTAAATATGTAGTAACCTGTTTATCTTCCAACATACTCTAGCAACATTACAATGTAAATACATTTGTTTTAAGCTAAGCTTGAATTTTGCGTACGCCATAACATCTTTAAATATTCTCGTTATAAGGGCCAGTTTTGCAAAATATGACTGACACATAAATTGTGTGTCGTATCAACGGCGAAGCTTCTATCATTGCACATTGCGTTCTCGGAATCTCACAGTAACATTAACCTACACTAGGTACACGTAGTGTACAAGAAAGTTTTTCAAACTGCAAGATCTACAAACTAAATATATTTTTCATACTTTAATCTGCGTAATAGTAGGTTTAATGCCCGTAAAACTTAGTATCGGTAGTAGAATCTAAAAACTTCGACAATTATTGCTCACGAATTCCATAACATCCTGTGTATCAAACGATTTTTATTTTGTGTAATTATGTAAATATATAAAAACCAAAAACCTTTTTCTTTCTTTTTATTGAATTAACTGGATTTTTTGTTTCAAGATGGCGGGCGACTACTACCAACAACTAATATCGGCTCCTGGCTCTCCAGCTGTCCCTAACGAAAAATTCGCTGAAATGATAAACTGGACAAACTCTAGAGTAAATCGACCATTACCGAAATGTCAATGGGGGCCCCAAATAAAACCAATAGAATTAAATAATGATACCTACTTAGAACTTGTGGCGTCAATGGAGAATATTCTCCGCAGACTATTAATTAGTCTAAGTTATGATTCCATAAGCAACTTCTTGGAATTTCATAATTTTTCACAAAACACCAATACAAATAGCTCATTGTATGAGGTGTATCAGAGTTTCACGCCAGTTATTTACCGGTCCAGTAGTACTTGTGTCGGCTTGACTCTTGAACTCCTTCGCCGGTGGCGATGTTTATCATTTACGTTTCCTGAATTGGTTTGGGCAATGGCACCACTATCCTGTGAGGAGTCTGCACCCGGTGTTCTCGCTGATGCTGAGGGAACAACCGGACCACATCAACTCTTAGTCCCGGATAAAGAGCACTTAATGGCCGGTGTTCAGATTACAATTCACAAAAGGCCGGGACTTTTATTAGGAGATCCCGGGTATCACGTAGCTCGTATCATCACTGTGATGGTAGATGAACAGCATCCGCATACAGGACGGTTCAATCAAGTCACTGAACAAGGAGTTCAAAAAGTCTATGAGTACACTTTTAGCAAATCAAATAAAAACTATGTTGTTTGGCATGAAGAAGAAACTAAGCAAAGTATTATAAAAATAATGAACGCACTGATATATGTAGATAGGCCTTATTGCAATGGCATTACATTCTCTGAAAAGAGAAATATAATTTATAAATTTAAAAGTCTGGTACGTCGCTCTCATACCGGCTTAACTTTGGCTGGCATAAACTTTTGTTTAAATCCAATTTTTAGAAAATCTAAGTTCACCATTTTTTACTATGATCAGAAAAATGATATCATCAAGAAAATACGAAAAAAAATTCTGTTTAAACGATTTTTAGATTCATTTAAGATAAATGGTCAAATAAAAAAATGCATAGATATTTGTAATAGACAATTAAATTTCCCAGAAGGTAAACTATTTGCCATAATCCGTCAACTAGCCAAAGTATTGTCTGATGAGGGTTTTGTAAAGTCATGCTTACAATTAAATTATTACATTCAAGAATGTAGTATTTGACAAAGAGCTGAGTACTTCATAAACCGCTACAGTGTCAATATAGAATCGCAATTAACTCGACAATCAGATTCTTCACAAGACTCTATTTCTGAAACTTTTGAAGAATCATTAGAATATAGGGGCAGTGCAGCCAATTTCTTTGATAGTTCAGTCTGTGTTTCTAAACTTGATATCTCGGTACCGCAGCCCGGGACCTCACGAGGACAACCGGGCGTTGCCATGCGAGAAGAAATTCAAGAATATGTATCCATCACAGACTCCGAGAGCTCAATTGATTCTGAAACACCAAATCCAGGCAGTGTGTGTGACGCAGTAACGAAAGCCAGAGTTGAACGATGGCTGGATCAGTGTGAAGCTGCACTTGCTAAACAAAACAGAAGATGGTGCTGGTGCTGTCAATGGGTTTCCGATAAAGACTGTCGACAACTAAAGCATTCTTAAGAAATTTACGTATACAATTGGATAAACCTACATAATATTAAGTGGATAACATTTAGATAGATATTAAATATTATGCACTTTTTAGTAGTGTTTAAATTCCATGAGATATTTTATTTTGGAGATAAATTTTAAAAACAACTATATAAATATTTAAACTTCTGTGTTCTTATTAGGTTTATTTTTTAAGATAGAAGATTTATTGATGTAAATAAACTTTTGAATAGTGAGAAATTTAAGAATGAGTCAAGTGCCGTGCTGCCTGTATTCAGCAGTGGACGTACATGGGCTGCTAAAAGTAAGTCCGTACATTCACATTACAAAACAAGTAGGTACTGAATCGATTTTAAGGATTTTGACCGAAACCGTGGGATAGAGCTGAAAAAAAGTAAAAAATACCTCATATAACTATTAGTTATATACCTCATATAACTATTAGTTTATGTCGTGGTGGCCTGGAGGTTAAGGAGCCCGCTTCTCATGCATGAGAGTGTGGGTTCGAAACCTGGCAAGTACCAATGTGACTTTTTCCGAGTTATATGTACTTTCTATGATTATTTAGACACCACTGACATACGGTGAAGGTAAACATCGTGAGGAAACCTGGACTTATAATTTCTTATTGTAAGTTTGAAATCGCCAACCCGCATTGAGCAAGCGTGGTGATTAATGCTCAAACCTTCTCCGTGTGAGAAGAGGCCTTTGCTCAGCAGTGGGCACTTATAGGCTGATGATGATGATGATGATGAACTATTAGTTTATGTATAGTGTAAGACTTGAACATTCCAGCGTTTCCGAGATCGAGGGCAAGAAATATTGTATCGAACCTACAATACAAAAAAATATTAATAACATTAACTAAAACTACACACATTCCCTAACAATAAATCCGCAAGGCAGTCTGTGGCGAGCTGTTGGGTAGTGGCGACCCCACGGACCTGAATCCAGGGAGGTTTTGTTCTTCACCTCCTTACCATTCGGAGTGTACACTGCAGAGGAACAGACCTCCTCATTCTTGTTGCATGTTAAGTGGAGAATCGCAAGAGTGGTAGAAGGAGACTCGGGGGATGGACATATTTCAAATATATGCTAAGAGCCAGGAACGTGATTGGCCTGATAGCCTTGAAATACTTGTTCATCCTCAAGCAGCTTAAAGTATGTTGTTTCTGGGTCGCTACGTTTTAGCGGCAGTAACTTTACGAAGGCACATATGTTGAGTTTGCCAGTCACCGTTTAGCAGGGGCCGGAATATTCCCATGATTAACCTCTTAACTATTCCATCAAGACACTTGTGCACCTAACCGTTGTTTATATCTGTGATATTATCACCAGGTATTAACCATGGGATACCCTGATATTGGATACAAGTTGGTAGTTGTTGTCAACGGGTGCCAGTTGGTTTCGTGTTTCATTTAAATTCACCACGGGTCTCTGTTCAGATGATGTGCGCTTGCGCATATTAAAAACATCTTGCCTTTTAAACAATCCCAAAATTTTGCAACTATGCAGTATTCTCATAGTTACTTAAACAAGTAGTAAAATACTTGTGAGATGAACGCTACGAGAGACGAGAATAGAGGACGAGATAGTCCCTTCACGCTGCACAAATTAAGGTTATGTGGAATGTGGGACACGTCCAACGAAATAATACTATGTAGTTGACCATTCGGGATGTCGGTGTGTCCGGTACTACTAACGTGATCTAGGTCGCGCTGCGCGTCCTACTGCCAAACGCACACAGGCACAGGCTCACCGGCACGCACACCACGACATCGTGCACGGCCACAGTATAAATCGTGTCGGCCTCGTCACTAACTAGGCCGAAAAACTCGCGCATGCGCCCACAACCTCACTAACTATTCGGGTAACATTTCACACACATACATCAAAGATTATGGTACATTCCACACATTGTACCTACTCCCATCCTCGTTTAAAGCAAGATCCTTATACTATTCTTTCTATATTATATATTTCAATGCGTATTAAAGTACTTCAACTTTTTAGTAACTGTACCAAACAGCCAACCAAAAACCACTTCTAAAGTATCCAAAATACTTAGAATTTATTTTTTATTCATGACTTTGGAAATTAATTTGTCGTGTCTCTTAGTAAGGGATCTACCTGATTGTCTTTGAGGTCATCAGGATAAGATCTGAACTCAATTTTGAAATTTGAAATATTATTTCTTTCTTTCTTCACTAATTCTAGAAAGATCCGCTCTGCCTGAAAACACCAACAGAGGAGACCATTGTGTCATAACATTGCTCTAGTGAGGTAGATGGGAAAAGGTCCTTAAAATCGATTACAGCGCCACCTACTTACGAACTTTACATACAAATACAACACATTGTAGCGGTTTGTATTTTTTTATAAATAAATGAACAAAGTTATGGGAAGACATGCCATGTAAATGGGTATTTTGTAAGACTGTAGGAATAGTGAGACTGAGACTATTTATATCTCACAAAGTGTGAAAAGTCTGTAAACAAATATGTGTTATCAAATATTTTAAACAAAATTATGACTTATGTGTATTAATTATTCAAACTGAACAGTTAACTGAATGCATAAAAAAGCTGTGATCATTAAAAGTGAAGAATGTACTTATTTACCATTGATTTATAATCGTGGTTGTTGCTAGTTATGTTATATTTGTTAATTATTGCGATAATTAAGCTCTTTTAATATGTAATTATAATCCATATATATGTATTATCAAGTATATCCTATTACCAGCATTAAATGTGTTTATATTAATATTAAATTACAGATTTAATCTAACCAAAGTTTGACGTATTTTTGAAAACTATTTCTCTATTTCACAATTATCTATAATATAGATTCTGGAATAATATATTCAGTAATGTTAATATAATCATATGTTAATATGACTATTATTGAGACGAATCTGTATACCTACTATTATATAAAATACATGTGTTATATATAATAACGACAAACTAATATAATCCTTGTGGACTGTAGTGTGATAAGCAAAAAAACTAAGTGATTACTAGTAGATAGATGGTCTTTTAGGACTGGAATAAAAAACTATTGAGCAGAATGGCCCAAAGAAGTGATTTCACGTGTAAAATAAGCACAAATTATTAAGTATATAATGTTATATGTACCTTTTATAAGTGGTATTCTATATGTTACTTTTGTCTTTGAATCCTGGATATTTATTATGTTACTCATAATACTGAAGATTAAACCTGGCCTAATTTTATGAAATTACTTTTAGAACACAAAACGAATTTTCTTGGGATAAAAACTATTTTCTAGGTACGGTAAAAGACTAAGCTGCGTAAACGTGAGCTTTTTGACGAAAAATTTATTTTAACTTAAAACGTATTAAAATTAAATATAAATGCTTGAGACTTATTTGTGATTTGTAAAATTTAGAACGGTTTAAATCAATCTCAAAACACAATCAAAGAAAAAAAATAATGTACTTTAGGTTAGAGGCAAAAGAATGAAGATTTTAATTTTGAATTAAATTCATATAGTCTAAAAACTAGCCGCTAACTATATATAAACCAAAGATTGAAACATGTGATATCGATCCATCCACAATGGGTTGGTGGAAGTGCCAAAGATTTATCGTTAGGAGAACTCCCTCCTCTAGCCCAGTAACTTAAACAAGGGCAGAACTGAACCGTGTAAAACCCAGTTATTTTGTGACTTAAACCTTTGAAAACAAACGATTCTTCGAACTGAAAACGGCTGATTGGCATGTCTAATATAAATTAATGTAAAAACGGATACGACTGCTCTCTTCACGAATACCCTATTAACTTTATTTATAATCTCTCTTTTAAATACCAATAAGGTTTTATTTTTCTATCTTGTTATTTTTATTATTTGAGATTAACTTTCGACATATTTTCCATAATAATACTGTAATAAATTAAAAAAAAATATAATACCTAATCTGTATCGTAGGGTCGTATTACTTATTATAATAGATACTTATAATATCAAATTTTATAGGATTAAGTAGTTCTTTCAATAAATTAATATCTATTGACTTATAATGAAAAGCATAGCAATTAAAATTTATCGGCAATATATAGTAAATGTTTTAATCGTGATGGAATTGACATTAGCATTAGCAAACATTACGCTACTGGGAGCTGTCTCTTGACTGTTTCATTTTAAAATTTAACGTCTTGACTTATTACTATCATAAATATATATTAATTTCAATTAATATAGAGTACGTTTAGCTATGGTTCTCTTGACAAACAAATATCTACGAACGGTCATTATATAATAAAAAGTATCATAGATATGTCTAAGATGTTATTAAGGGTATATTGTAATACGCACAGAAATAGTACACACAATTTCTCTTCACAAGATCTTGGTGTAACAGATTTTGAACTGTAATGTACGTTGTTATATATTTAAATATATATTTAAAATTGGTGTCAGAGCACCCAGTAATGTCTTGAGTGAGAGTAAAATAATAAAAATATTATAACAAAGTTATACATAGTTCGTAACTTCTATTGATTGCAACACTGTAATGTAAATGTGTAAGATTTTTTTTATTGTTAGCAAAAATGATCACTCCGTCACTTTTTGACAGCAAACATTTTGTAAAGGTTCTAGTATGCAATGTTTTTCTAAATGTATACATGTATAAATTCATATCAAATATTATAATGAATAAGATCAACGACTATCCGCACAATTTTGCTCATATTTTTATGCAATGTACTCGCAGAAATAATCTCTTATGCTTGAATATACATCGATATAATGTTACTCTATAAATGGCTTGTATTTATGTAATACGTATACATACTCACATATTATACATTATTATACTCTAGTGAAGTAATTTTCCGAATACTCTAGTTATAGTAATGAGAAAATATATACTGAAAAAGTAGATTTTTGTGAACTCTATAAAACGTTTACAATATGTATTATTAATATGTAGAAGAGATTAAGAAGTGTTCCAATTGTCCAAGGGATTATTATAATATTACCATTATATAACTATCAGGTTAGATATTAATATTCTAGGGATAACGTCAAATGAAAGAAAGGTGTAATATAAACTTTAGGTGCGTTCGCGTTCATAGCAATATTTATAACGCAATATTATGATGGAAGGGTAAAAACTGTAGTGTACTGGATTGTAACACTGGATTGTTAATTGTATTCTTAAGTGTGTCTTATAATGCTGGTAGCTATGATATTAGTAAACTGCAATTATTGCAATGAAAAATGTTTACTGAATAAAGTATGTATATGCATTTATGTATTATTATGGTCATAATTATTACTGTCATGTACTTGGGGGTAAAAATTGTTATACTTACATTGTAATTAATCTAATTAGACATGTGATTGTAAAAGTAATACCCACTTGTTCAATATCCAAAAGATAAAGACAACAATACAAGGAAAGCATAGTACTTTTTAAATTATCATAATTGTTTGTGCGTTTAAAACAATTGTTGTGACGTATAATGTAGGGGTAAAATTGGTAATTTTATAGTCTATCCATTTGGATATGGGATTATTATATTCTTAAATGTTTTGTGTATTACTAGCCTGCTTTGATATGAATATTCCAAGGATATAATACGTCAAATAAGAAGAGATAATGGTTTCCTACTTTGTAATCGTGATTAATACGTAGGGGTAAATATTAATAATCCTTATAACCAGTAATCATTATAGATATGTGAATATTATATTCTAGGAAATATCTTAAACTATTAACCACCTTTGATATTATAATTCTGATGGTAACGTTTTTAATAAGTATATGTATAATTTGGTAAACAATGTGGTTTTAATAAAACTATTATTCAATAGTCACGTATATAAAATATTTACGAGAATAAAGTATTATGTACCCGCTTCTTATGTGTGCTAATAAAACGGTCTAATCTATGATGAAGTACTTAATGTATAATCAATGTGTGTGTCTAGTCAAGTAATTATAATTATAATTATAATACTCGTAAATGTATCTAACATTGCCACTACAATTTTATCTTGCGTTTGATGTAAACGCCGGCGCAGAGGTAGGGCATTGCCCTGGTATGTACCATTTTTAAAGGATATTGTTTAATTAGTGTGTTTAAATGTTTGAATATAAATTCACAGCTAAACGAGCTTACATTTCGAGCTTGTATGAATCAAATTCACGACCGTCATTTGCAATGGCGTATCCATAAATGGTCATGGTACACTACTCTGTAGTGTTTGTATTGTATTTCAAATTGAATTCAATTATTCTACGGATAAAACATTGAGATTACTAAATAAATAAGTATACAGTTCAATAAATCTTGTTGTTTTAATAATCTTTGCTCTGTCGTTTTTTTGACCAATTCTCCAATCCTATTTGTTTCCTATGGCTTCCTGTTTTATTTAAACACTTTGATCGAAGAACCCTGTTTATACCCATGCATTGGGTGCTGTCAAAAGTCCAAAGGGAAATGTGATGGGATATCTAGAAAAAGCCGGGTATTTTATGAGATATGTCTAGGTGCCTAGGCAGGCGTATCACCTGATGGTAAGAAATCGACGTTACCCTTGGACTCGCAACACAAAAAAAACCACAAGTGTGTTGCCAGTTTTTACGGATTGTTAAGGGTTTAGGAATTTGATAATTTGGGAATACGATGTGAAGCCATGGATGTTTCACGGCGAGTTTCTGCGAGACCGTGGTGTAGGTAGTAGCTGTCACTCCGGTCGAGACAACTCATTCATGTCCAAGTAAATATTGCTATCCGAAAACTGAAATAAACAAATCAAGTCTAAGTGTAATTTGTATAAAATTATCTGGGAATTTTCAAGGACAAATACATGAAACTTATTCCCCATCAGACACGGACTAGGATGAGACTAGCTGATGAAAGGGTAAAACTTTAAATGTGGAACCAAATCAGTGCCAACAATATTACAATAGGAAATATAGAGGCGACAATAAGAGTCTTCCTTAGCTCAGTCAATGAGGAACGTGCCTAAAAGGCCGGCAGCATTCGTTTCACAGCAATGCGACAATCCTTTGTTCCATAAGTAGGGCGACTTGATCACTTGAAAAAAGGAAACGAGTATTTCAATGACCCCTGACCCTAGTGTATGAACGGCATATCAAGCTCCCCTATCTAACAAACCTAATACTATGAACTTAAAGTTTAAAATCTATTAATTCGACATGGATAGTTCGATATGCACGCAAACAACCCTACCGCAGTTTTAGCTCGCCAACGGTTGATCTTTCGTTTAGTTTTTTGATTATTTGAATAGAGTTTCTGGGGGTCTTCGTCTGCACTATTGTCGTTAATCCCTTAATTATAACGGTTTTTTCATTCATTGAGTTTAATAGGAATTTCATTATGATAGTACAATTACCTACTTTTAAACTGAGGGTAGTCGTATTTCATACGTGTGTACTATATTAAAGTTATTCTGACTTGTTATTGAAATATTTTTATCAAGGTCGAATTGTAACTTTTAACCTTTTGGATAAATTTGCTAAGCTTGTTGTAAAGAGGGTTAAGTTTGACCGTACCTATAACTGGCATAGGAACTACGTTAAAGTGGTATATGTTTTAATACTAAGATTAGGTAAGGAGGCTAGAAGACACATTATGTGGACACCAAATGACTTGGGATAAATCTAGGATATAGTAAATCTTAGCATAGGAATTACACCTATGCTAATCCAAGACTATCTTCATCTTAAGAGCAATCTTCTCCATATAGGCACGTACTTAAACGTTGAATGTTTTCTTTATTATCTATACCTAATAGCATAGTAAACTAGAATTGACATACAGTGAAGCATATGAAGTAAGGGTGGCTCTTACTTTTCCCCAGTAAATTCAGTTTGCATCACCTGTAATGAAGGGTGTATGTGTTGGGACCAGCCTGTCTCCTCTTTCCATTTTCCCGCTTAACAAATTCCTCTGATACTTAATTATTTTGCAATTGATTCTCATTAATGTTATAGGTATATTGATAAATGTTAAGGCGCCCGCTTCTCGTGTCTGAGGGCGCGTAGTTCAAAACCTGGCAAGTACCAATGTGACTTCTGTACTTTGTGTACTTTATATGATTATTTAGACAACACTGACATACGGTGAAGAAAAACACCGTGAAGTAACCTGGGTTTTATAATTTCCAATTATAAGTTTGACACCGCCAATACGCCTTTAGCAAGGGTTGTGATAAATACTCAAACCTTCTTCGTGTGCGAAGAGGCCTTTGCTCAACTGATGTGATATGAGATATATCCTAGTATCGATTATGTAACTTTTCTAACTAACTGGTTTCCTATATTTACGTTATGACATTAGATAGATGGTCTGCAGTAATGACTAATCATGCAGGTCCCTTCTCATTGTTTATTCTGTAGAAAGGTGACAAGGGAATTGATGGCAATGACGTCATAAACTGAAGCCAACTCCCATAGAACGTATTACATTTTTCATAATGAATAAGACTTCTTTTCTACATAATATATGGTTTAATGGCTGCCATTATATTTCGAAAATCTCATCATTACCATAGATATCATAGTCCAATCTCCTAACTTAAAACTTTAACTTTAATTTTGTGACAAAGTATTGTATTGAGTTTTGTGAACCAATAAGCAAAAAAAACAATAGTTATACAATATAATTATATAATTATTATGTTCCTACTTATCTGGAACTACATGAAAGAAACGCAGACACACTATCGCATTCATATTATTCATAAGGAAAGTTGTAAGATCTAATATTATTAGTTCATTGTTCAAATACATAGGTACAGGTTACCAACTAGCCCAGACGATTTTTGATACTTTTCGTTTAAAGATACGAAAAAAAAGTACCTACATACATATTGCTTACAAATCGGTCTAGGTCTTCAACGAACGTGACATGACAACATCATATTACCTACATTGTCAAAATAAAAAATAAATCATCCAACCACGCGTTCTAATGCAATTTTGGACTTTGTTTGTTTTCTAATTAGATTTAAGTACGTACCCACTACACTTTCTACGCTCGCATTCTTTACAAATACCTACTAAAGGTTCGTTTTGATTAGCAACGCAACACTTTCCATGTTACGAAACACCATGGGCCGGACTTATATCACTACTGACGTACTTGCGTGCCATGAGGTCGTAGTTTAACACCATCTATGCTGATGTAGAAATAATAATATTAAGTTATACTAAATACTCCCGCGCGGTTTCACCAGCTGCTCAGCTCCACTTAATCTTAGCGTGATGTTTTATAGCCTATAGCACTCAGGAACATTGTAGCTATCAATAAGTGAAAGAATTTTGGGAATCCGACTAGTGGTTCCAAAGATTGCCCCTATATACAATGTTTAAAATTTTACCTCTTTATAATATTAGAATATACTTGTTTTTTACTTATTTAAAACCAGGTTGCATAAAGGAAATGGGTGGAAAATTGTTAGTTATTAAATTTTTTATAAGGGTGAGATTCAAGCATTGCATTGGTATAAAAAACCATATATCAATATATTCATGGATTCAAGGCAAAATTTGGTTTTTAAATACGTATTTAAGCCTTATTAGTTTTGATCAGGTATTAAATTCTAGGATATTGATGGATTCCGGGGTTGGTCTATTGAGGCGACCTGGTCTCCTATGGTACTGATACTTGCGACTGGGTATTCAGGATCATCCTGAAACACCTAGGTGCCTTTTGATGGTATTTCGTGCCAACAAAAAAGGTAGAAAATGCATGCAGAAAGATGGATGGAATTCTGACAAACATTGGGCAATTAAGTTCGTGCCTTTACATCATTTATGGTGAGTAGGTGTTAAGATAGGCTAAGCCTACGCAGTTTACGTTGACTATTAGGACAAAAATTATAATGTTTCACACAATGTCTTCCTTTTCTTAGTTTCTTAGAAGCGTACATTTCTTCCATTGCTACATAGAAGGTTTCAGGGTGTGTAGCGAAGATCGATTTTGAGAAATAAACCTCGAATAAAAAAAACTAACTGATGGGAAAAAAGAGTATGATACATATTACTTCTGATTCTCCTATAGTAGGTACCTACATATTAGGTACTTTATCGATACACGTGTTAAAATTCAATTGCATCATGTATGACTAGAACAATAATTTAAATACAGTTCGGACTATTGCGTTGTCCTGAATCTGTTATTGTAATCATATTAAAGGCGCTTTCTCTGGAAAATTCCTCAGAAACATTTTATTCCAAAGCGTAAAACTGTTCTGTGTCACACAAAGGCAATATTTTATGTATTATTTACAAACTATGTATTTATTTTTATATTATACGACTTTTATTAGGTAAAAAGAAGCAACGTTTCAGAAAGCAATGGCAAAACATATTAAAATAAAAATGCGATCCCGTAGAATTTCCAGCTAACACGTATAATAGTCTGTATTTAAAACAAAGGGCCGAAATATAAGTACAGATATAGCGGAACCACTTAAATGGATTGGGTTGAGGATTTTCTGCGGTGACCCAGTTTGGTTAAACCGTGGCAATGGCGGCTTATCCCTAAGGCAAACTACGGCACACGAGGCAACCGATACAATGGGGTGGATGTTTTTGAAGAAAAAAATATTAAATAAATATAAGTAGACCAAATATTAGATACACACATTTTGTCGTTTTAACGGATATTTGAGGACTACCTACGTCTAAATGGATAGAAATTCAGACTTTAAAATTCGAATTAAAATAAAAGATTTCAATTAAAAAATCTAATACATTTTTCGCTCTAATGCCTACATTACTTTTATACGTGTAGGCATATAGTTATCGCCAGAAAACATATTATATGAAATTGTTTTCTGGAGTGAAGCGCCATGAATACCTTACAACTTACTTCCTTATTATTTTCTCAACACTATTTAGATAGGTATTGTATTCGCACCCGTGGGTAGATACACGTGGCCCAGTCTATGTAACATTTATTACATAAATAGTTATGATATTTATAGTCGCTGGGGGGCACCAATTAGCTGCTACCCCGAGGCGACTCGACATTTAATCTGCTTTTGAGGCGTAATTTCATAACATGAGCTATTGTTTTACAGAATTATGTTTGTTATCTTTCTTTCATAAATATCGAATATATTTTAACAGAAACTTGGATATTTATGGCATACACGTGTCAACTAAATATAAGTAGAAAGATAAATATAAACTTATTGTTACCATGTAAGAAGCTACGTAAAAACCAACACTACGCCTACTGCCCCTTCATTTCGCTTGCTGCCTTACAGGCCGCCTGTATTTGAATCCATCCGTACCTTTTGTGAGAATTTTAAAACCTATCAAGTATGAAACCCAAATCAAAAAGTATTTTTGTGTTCTGTACAATCTAACCAAGCTATGTTTAACAATGTATAAGTACCTCATGGTATTTAAAATTTATTTAGATCGATTTACGGAAGGAGGTACGGTTTTTGTTTAACATTGTGTTAAACAAAACTTATTAGCGTCAGATATCTAGATATTCTTTTTATGGGATAGGTTGGCAAACAAGCATTTTGATTACCTGATGGTAAGCAATCGACACCGCCCATGGAGACCCGCAACACCAGAGGAGGTTACGAACGCATAACCGGCCTTTTGGGGCTTAGGGTTTGAGAAGGGATGGGAGAGGAAAAGGATTGGGCTTACGGTAACCTACATGTCGAAATACCACGCTGTAGTTGTTTTACGCCGGTTTTCTGTTTGGTATAACTCCGATCGAGGCGATCCATTTGTGCCAAAGCATGGATCTGCCACATTAAGCATTGAGTCCCCGTTACTTCAATGAAAGTAGATATGTAATTGACATATCATTTTTGTCACTAAAAACAAAGTAAGATGATGTTTGATGTACTAGTCAAAGACAAACCAACAAAGTCAAATGCAATCAGTTATATACAGAAGGAACTTATTAATTAATAACAAGATTAACTTATTCATTAAAGAAGATTGCAGTAGGTCCTCTATTCAAAGGTAAGTATTATATGAAGCCAAACCAGTAATATCTCCTACTTCAACTTCAATATGAGACCTTCCTTTGTGCTCTCAATAGATACGTGAAGGATTTACCAAGAAGCAATTTCATTCTTTACAAGACATTTTATTAGACATTACAGGTAGGTATGAACTTAGACTTTTCGTAAGAATTACCTACCTATTATAAGTCGAACGGAAAAAGGAAAATTAATGTCTACACTTATTAAGGAATCCTGAGAACTTCTGGCTTGACTGTGTACCTGATCGATAATCCTTAACCGTAAAACAGCTTTACCATAAAGGAGGTTAAAGACCACATGTAGTAAAGGTCTTGAAAGTACTTTTTGTTTCCGCACGTATTTATAGGTATATAAGTATCTTAATCCTCTACATTAAAAATGTAATATCGACCATTATTGATTAGACAATATAACAGGTATTCTCGTCAAATAACAAATGTCTGAAGGTTCGAAATTCCAACCAACATACGAACGTGTGAAACCTAATAAATAATGATCATGATCACATGCCGCTAAGAGTACTTAGTACCTCAGAACGTGGCCCCAGCGATGTGAGGAGTGAGGGAGCCGCCCTCTCGGCGCCCCAGCCTACGAGGCACTTCTATTGACCCAATTCTTACTCGTATGCTCCAAATTACTGACCCCGAGTTGTTTTGAACGTGCTACGAAATTGCTATGCTTCCATATAGTCTTATGTATCAGCCGAATAAGTCGTACCTAGTCGACATACACAGCAATATATAAAGCCCCTTGTTCCAAGTTTCAAACTAAGTTTTGGAGTTGTAATATTAAATCGATGGAACTGAATTTTGTAGGTATTCCTCGAACTACATTTAGGAGCACATGTAAGTAGGTCTGTAAGTTCGTCACAAGTTCACAACTATACCTTAAGCTACCTTGTTCAGTTCCACATGAGAATTTAATAAGAATTTTAATCAGATTCTTTTTAACCGACTTCCAAAAAAAGGAGGAGGTTCTCAATTCGATCTTATATATGCTTTTTTTTATGTTTGTTCGTCGATATCTCCGTTATTTATGAACCGATTTTGATAATTATTTTTTTATTGGAAAGGAGATAGTCCCAGAATGGTCCCATGATAAGGAAATCAGGATCTGATGATGGAAGACCAGAGAAATCGAGGGGATCTTTCAAAAATTGTAGGAGCGAGTGGTGCTTTTGCGTATGGTTTTAGTAGGCTTTTGACAAATTTACAACTTGCCGATGTTCGAACCCGACCTGATGATGGAGCCGGAAGACAGTCGAGGGATCTCCTTGACTATTTGGAGTAGTTGCCTAGTGTTTGGGCTTGAATGATTCGTATTGGTGAGTACTTTGCACCAAGATTGGTCGTGATTGTCATTAGGGGCTGATGATGAGAACGATGGACAGCTCAGGGAACTCCTGAACGGTTTACAATAACTACCTCGTGTTTGGACTTCATTTATTTATATCAATGAAAACTTTGCACCTCTATGGATTACAATGAAGTTATGCAGTAAATTGTGATGATGGAGCCGGGAGGCAGTCGAGGAATCTCCTTGATTATTTGGAATAGTTGCCTTGTGTTTAGGCTTGAATGATTCGTATTGGTGAGCACTTTGCACCAAGATTGGTCTGACTGTCATTAAGGGTCTGATGTTGAGAACGATGGACAGCTCAGGGAACTCGTGAACGGTTTACAGTAACTACCTCGTGTTTGGACTTAATTTATATTGATGAGAACTTTGCACCTATATGGATTAGGTATGTATAATGAAGGTCTGCAGTATACCTGATAATGGAGGTCATAGACATTCGCGGGAATTCCTCAACGATTTACGGCACTGAAAGCTGACTAACTCAAGACTGCCATTACTGTGATTTTCGGTCTCAAGTACCCGTCGTCTTCTCTTTTAAGAAGCATCCTAGCTTTCTCTGCCTACCACTTAAAATGGTGAAATAAAATAATTTTTAACAAAAAAAACCGACTTCAAAAATAAACTAAAAAGTAAAAAATAAATTTATTTTGTTCAAAGTAATAGGTACACACTTTCATTTAGTTAAATAGAAAATAATATTTAGTAACTATTTTATAATTTTGAAGTCGGTGCCAAGTAGGTAAATGCTACATACCAAACAACAACAGTATTAGAAAAATATATGGATCGGTACCTACTAATCATCAAATTAGCAAGAGGTATGTAAGTAATATCTTTACACTGTTACAGTTTTACTTGGCACCGACTTTAAGATTATAAAATAGTTACTAAATATTATTATCTATTTACCTAAATGAAAGTGTGTATTACTTTGAACAAAATAAATTTATTTTTTACTTTTTAGTTTACTTTTGAAGTCGGTTTTTTTTTTGTTAAATATATTTTATTTAGAATTTCGGGCGTGAACTTCAAAAGGCGTTTAGCTTTTGGGGAACTAACTAGGACCAGGAAGTATAAAATTCCCACCCCATTAAACCCACTCCAGTGGCTACCATCAGCACATCACCTATATGGAGCACCAATATGGCTTAATGCATATACAAACTCAGGAACACAAAGTCTTTAACGCATGTTAAGCATACCTATGCTTGGTTGGCTTGCTTTCAGACCTCAAGTAGGTCAACTACTAGAGTTAGTACCTACCTGTTATTTCTTTCTTTCTTTTTACCCTTAAAACTAATACCTACACAAGTGACAGGCCGGATACAATAAACAATTCCAATACAACATTTTAGGATTAGATAAGATCAATTTTGGACTTCATGTAAGAGTTAAATAGAGATTCTGTCAAATAATATCATTATCCACATTATACCTATATTTCAGATTATGGTCAGTGTTGGATTTGGACTCTAATAAATATCTAAATTGTTTAAGTTTACCTACGTACCTAACACTTTATGATTTTATTTTAAAAGACCAAATGAATTGGTAGTGTACCGCTTCTCGCAACTAGTTCTAACATTAATTTTATACTAGATCGACAATAATATAACCCTCTGAATCATGATATAGGTATGTAAAGTCCCAGTTGCAAGTGTGGACTAGAAACGAGGTCCCAGCACCGCTCAGCAACTAGGTCAATGGTTATCAGGCGGCGGATGATCCGCGCAAGTGGAAGCGCAGCGTCGGCTTCGAATGGGAAAAAGGATGTTCTAAAGAACCGTAACTAAAACCGAAATAAGTCTCCAAATAAAAGGAATAACCATTCTACAAATGTATAAGGAGAACAAATGAAAATCAAAATATGTATGTTAAAACGAATTTGAATTCGGATATATGAAAATGTCTTTTTTGAGGCCCAAAGAAAAGATGACTAGTTTAAATTGTTGGACGATATGAAAATGTCATTAAAAGAGTGTGATATAAGATGATATATCTAGTCATCCCGTTAAACAGGACCCGGAGTGGTGGCGCGCGTTATGTGCCTTAAGGCGAGGCAGGGGTAAATCCACACCTCGTTTCCCAGTACACCTTGAGGTGAGGCCTATTGGGATAGGCCGTCACAAGTGGGAGTTGCGAAAGAATTTTGTTTATATACCCTCACATTTCGCCCACATGGGACAGGACACCAAGATCGGTTTTTAGTCAGTGAAAGTTTGACAGTTCATCTGGAGAGACAAAATGGCTCCATGAGGATGTTCTACCATGAGGCAAAAAATGATAGGTACCTGTTAGCGGGAATTAAATTAGAAGACATATTGAGCATTAAATATAATTTAAGGATGGAAGCACAAAAAGGCGTAAAATTACATCATTGTCTCGATTTTCGGGCGCGTTGCACGTGTAAGGAAGGACGTAGTAAGTGAGTTAGTAGTCTGATTGTAAATTGAAGGAATTTATTTTGGAAGTTCATAGTAATAATATTATTAGCAACACCCAAACTTATCTACCTATAATATTATTTTCTTTCTTTGAAATACCACTAAGTACAGAATAACCTGACGCATTGTTCTATTACCTATTTCAGCTTACCTGAAAGGTAAATGAAGTCGGTGATTACTACTCGACAACTATTCAATCAAAAAAAAATTGTACGAAACTCCAATTATCTATAGGTATCTACTTATAATAAATCTGCAGAGGTCAATTCTGTACATTAAATTTATTTTCAAATTAACTATCAGGGGGTGATAAGTGATCGATACTGATTCCAAAAATGCAATCAGTAAAATTTTTGTCTGTCTGTATGTTCCATTATAGAAACAAAAACTACTTGACAGATTTTAATGAAACTTGGTACAATTATTCTTTATATTCCTAGGGAGGTTATAGGATACTTTTCATCGCGCTACAATTAATAGGAGCAGAACAGTGAAGGGAAATGTTGGGAAAACGGGAGAAGTTACTCAATTTTTTTTTTTGCTTCCATCGCGTGTGGTACCTTAATGGTTAAAGTTACATAGAAATCATGTGTAACGAGAATGTTCAACATAAAATTATCTACAAAATATTCTACAACAGAATATGTCTATCTTTTATGGTTGACTCACAATAACACATATAACTCCTGATAGCTCAGCAGTTCGGAGCATTCTGATCACATTCGTTTACTCTTTACGTTTTTAACACTCTCACTTAACCCTAATTAAAAAAGTTTACATTATTATCTATTCAATAAAAAATGAATGATAGAAATCAGTACATATGAGTGCACCTGCTAAAAGTTTTCCTCAAAATTTAGTGTTTATTTTATTTTAATCAGCTCTGTCTATCTGTCTGTCTCTCCTTCACACCTAAACTACTTGACCATTTGGATAAAATTTAGTACAGACATAGTTTGAAACTTAGGAAAGGACATAGGATAGTTTTTATACCGGGAATTCAAAAGGAGAACTTACCGGTAATCCTACGAGATCGGGAACTAAGTGGGTATCTAAAACCAAAAATCTGCCAGAAAGTCGCTGGCAGAAGCTAGTTGTGAATATTACTTAAAATTCTATTTTCGGATCCGTATCCATATCCGAAACGTTTCACAGCCCTGGAATGGAGTCATTACTGTCGCCTCTACCGCCACTCAGCCCCGCGCCTCGATAGCGCTGACCTATATCTTTTTATTCGAAATGTAGGCAACAGGGTCGCTCTCTATACGTTTTACATAATGAAGGCGCGGCCTAGTTTAGCCATGGAACTGTTTGGCGACTACTTTGGTACTCGTGTGTTATACATGTGTAGGTACCTACCTGCTTACATCCACATAGACGTTGATAAATCGCTTACTTTACCCGGACCTCTTGAGCATGTTCTAAAACTTTCATAGAACTACTTTGAGTTCAAAAACTTTCATAGAGTTCCTTTGAGTTCTATGAAAGTTCCCGGCTGCTTCCTCAAGAATTTCGGTAACTTTATTGAGATGAGGTAGGTGTCTCAAACCGAGACCTGCTGTATGACGAAGATCTTCTTTGCAGAGTTAGAGGAGGCCATAATACAGTGGATGTATTGACGAATCGGACGATGAAAAAGCCATCGTTTCCATTAAGAGGTTTTTTACTACAAGTACCTGTATCTAAAACAACATTTTTGTCCACTGATTATGGCCTTAATAAGGTACCTATAGGCAGACATAAGGATTGTATCTGCTTGTACCATACTTTTTGAACGTGTTTGAACCAAGTCTGGGTGCGGATTCGAAACCTAGCAAGTTTGAGTAGGTATGTCTTTTCCGAGTTACATGTAATTCTAAATAGTCTACGTTAATTCGAAAACTTCTGAGAACACCTGTCCCAGAAAACTTAGACTTACCTAAGTAGACACATCAATGCAAGAAATGTCATGTTGTTCATAGGTACTGATATTCTGTGGTGGTGGTGGTATCGGTATCACTTCGGCTGAACCGAAGAATGGCTCCCCACACTTTCGATTTCATATTTTCAAAAAGATTTAATTAAACAACATGACATTTCTTGCATTGTGTTTTGCAGTATGAGTGAAGTTACCGGAAAAAATATCGCCAGTCAGACTTTAGCAATGTCCTTACCAAATAGATCTTAGCTCAGCAGCAGGCGGTCTTATCATGCAGGGTGATTCTTATAGACAACCTTTGGATGGAAATTTAAAAGAAATGGTGCATTTACAAATGTACAGTATCTCATACACATCACACCCAGACCTGAAACAACAACTTATGAATCACAAAAAGAGTTATTCCGTGAGGGAATCAAACGCGCGAAACCACTCGGCAGCCACTGCGTCATTTGTGCAATTCCAGATATCTAATAGATAATGTTCCCATTCCAAGAAAAGCTGGTGCTAACACCTGGTTAGTTTTTTTTTTTGTTATAAGTCAGCAAACGAGCTTAAGCATTATCTGATGGTAAGTAATCAGCGCTGCCCATGGAAACCCTCAACAAGAGAGGAGCTATGAGTGCGTTGCCGATCAGGAATTTTGAGAATTAGGGAGAATTAAGGATTGGACCTACCGTAATCTCATTAATGTGAATTAGTTATAATATCTCGCGTAAAAACTACTGAACGAATCAAAGGTAACATTGGCTGGGAGACAGATTATCGTCTTGAATAACAAACAAAGCTAGCAAGAAGTAGCCACTTCGTAACCCGATAACACGAACAAAATCTCTGACAAGAGCGATAGTATCTATAAAATTTTGAAAGTCATAAGATATTTTTATTGTTTGGATATACCTAGCTCAAAATGTTCAGTAGAATAATAACGTGTATTCAATTATACAGTATTTAGGCGACAGATGCGGAAATATTCCAATTTTTAAAAGTAGGTACTTAGGTACACCTGTTTTATTGCCAGGTGGCGCTTGTTTGTACAGATGGACAAAATTGCATGTCGCTTCGAAGATTTTTTAACTTGTAGGTGAAAATAATTTTGTCAAGGACTGTATAAATATTATTGTAGACTGTTAATACCATTCGGCCGCTTAAGTCCGTTACGAGTACCTACCTAATAGTTGTAGATGTAGGATAAATAGAAAAGAAAACACAAACAAACCACATTGAACATTTTACTTCACATACAAATACACATACATACTGTTCAATAGATTGACAGTTAGTACATTGAACATCTACATTA
Source organism: Spodoptera exigua (assembly GCA_902829305.4). Taxonomy (NCBI): domain Eukaryota; kingdom Metazoa; phylum Arthropoda; class Insecta; order Lepidoptera; family Noctuidae; genus Spodoptera; species Spodoptera exigua. The sequence goes on along the minus strand of LR824601.2, from coordinate 15,140,209 downwards.
ATTATTATCATTGACTAACATACAAGTATTATCTACTGAATTCGCAAATAAAGAAGCAACTTCGCTTTTCTTCGCTACGATTTCTAAGAATCGTTCTGTTTCAAGCTTAAATATTTACAAATTTAACTAAATTGAGATCAATTTTTATCTCGTATGTAGATTTAATGTTATAACTATTTGAACACATTGGCCAGTCTAAAGCTGCAACCAACGACAAGATACAGGGCGATCTTTCCTTCGGTCTCCTAATGAGTAATGAAGTGATCAAGCGCCTGTCTTATTTCACAAGTTTCCAAAACGTGGGGGTTAAACACCGCCATTTTTAAACTTCTAACTACTAATGGAAAGTTGTAGAAAAACCATAAGCACATATGGTCCAATGGGAATTGAACCCGAGGCCACGTGGCCATAAGCTAAGGAGAGCTAGACTGTCCGCAGCAGTCACTAAGACGTTGCATACGGACTTTTGTCATAAAACATGATAAAAGCTCAATATATCTTCAAGATAAGATAGAATTATGTACAGTGCACATTTAGGCAAATACTTACATCTACTTACATTTTTTTTGAGAATTTTCTTTTTTTTTCTTCATTTCTACATTGATTAATTTCAAATTTAAAGCATTACTAGGTACTACAATCAGAAGGTGGTAACACCTTGTACAAACACGTATACAATAGAATTAGTGAAGACAAGATATCAACTTATTGTCTTGATTTAAGTAAATGGACAAAGACAACACTGTCCTACAGTGTCAAGCATAATATAATATATTCGGTATGTGACTACATGTATATTTTTATACGTCTTTGAAAGCTCCTATCAAGATCAGTCTGTGATCTCCGCGTTCAGTCCGCTCTTGGAGCTGTCAGACTCAATCCTATATATAAACATATAGTAATTAGAAAATACATATACATTTTATAATAAAATACATAGATTTACAACACATCAAATGCGTTCACTCCTTCACAGCTATCACACAACCCTGTCAAAGATTTTACTTGGAATTTTGGGATTAATAGCAAATGATTTAAGGGTAGACCTTTGTGCAAGGTAACCCCATAAAAAAGCACTCAAAACGGTTTGGTAGAATGTTACAGCCAAAGTAAATAAACCTAACTATATACAATTTATAAATTCACTACACTTATAATAATTTTCCTAGTCATTCTAGGTAAGGAGATGCGTTGCAAGGGGTTCAACACCGTCACAAAGTTTCTCCAGCAAAATATGAAAAAGCGACACAAATTTTGCGTCGTGACATCTTAATAAAATGATCTGATACTAATAAGAGAGGACAAGACATTGAACACATCAAAAGGGAGCAGTCGCTTTAAAACTAGAGTTTCTTACCTTCGTAACAATATGCTTTCATTTGAAGCTCCTACGGATAAATTTATGTACTAATAAAACATTACAGATCTCAGGGCCACACCTCACAAAGAGTTGTCAGAGATAAGCGAAGTTGATACCGTGGTGGTTTTGGAAGTCTCCCAAAAAGGTTAGAATTACGACGGAGCTCCTGAACGCAGGCAGAAAACCGGTCGACAGACTCCGACATCTCTTTGATTCCGTCCTCTTCTCGAGGAGAACTCCAAGGACACAGAGTCGGAGTGGTGTGGTGGTGTTTTCCAAAAGAAAAACAAAACTTAGATTAAGAACTCGACAAGAAATATGAATTTCCCTTTTGAACCATGTTCACAACTTGTTTTTCAGAATCATCACCGATATGTGATGATTCTGAAAGTCTTCTCGGGACCAGAACCTGAACAGCCCGGGTTCCGAGGAGTATAGTATAGGGCCATCATAGAACATTACATATATACACACAATGAAGCAAATCTAGATAAGGGATACATTCTTAAAATGGAGTAGACTATACAGAGAACCGATGTAAAGTAATATAATAAATGAAAATGTCAAGTATTTCTCATATTTGAGATATAAAAATGATGTCATCGTGTTGACTGAAACCTTATAAGACTTCTGTATATGGTAAAACGCAGAACGGCTGGCTGAGTTTTTTTGCACGCACAGTCGTTTTGCAGTAGGTACATCTACCAAAGGAAGCCCTGCAGTTTTGTAGAAACAACCTCAAGAGATACAGCTTGGCTGGAAAGCGTATAGAAAACTTGATCGAGTAGTTTCGACAAGTATTCCTCAAAACCTGAAGATAGTCTTCACCAAAAGCGTTCAACCAATAATGACATAGGGTGGACACGGACAGTGCGACTAATCCACCAATTTCAGGTTTCGCAACGAGCTAACCAGCAACCTATTACCTATCATAGAAAACTCTGAAAGATCGAATTCAAAACGAGAACTAACACATAGCTTAATCAATTAGTAAGCTGAAGTGGCAATGGGAAGGCCACATTTATCGAAAATATTCGTCGGGGTATATGTTTTGGAGTATACCGAGCCTTCCAGCCGGGGGCCTGATGAAGCCAAGTGGCTGACAGTGATAGACTGGCACTGAGGGTCGAGCTCAGTGACGTGCTATTAGAAAGACCTATTTTCAGCAGTGGTAAAATGTTATGAAACGACTGTATTGTATGTTTTGGACCACAATTTCAAAAGGAACATTCTTTTCGTTAATCTTTTTTAAATGTAGAAAGATCACCAATGCTAGTGGCGGATTTACCATCAACAATTTTTGTCGTATGCCAATATGAAAAATATAATGTAAGAACAGTAGTTTGCAGGGACGATAGATAGGCACTCACAATAGGTCCTTCTGATAATTCGAAAGAGTAGAAAATAGCTCAAGTCAGGCCAATTTACTTCAGAACAGAAGAGATGAGGAACCATTTCATTTACAATTTTTTTAAACATTGTATAATTTGAGCATTTTTATCACAATGTTTAATTGACATACATAAATATACAATAAAAATACAAATGCTCATAAATAACTTTGGCTGTAACAGCTAATAATATATAAACTTTGTGAATTTTGATTGGGAGAAATGTAATTTAGACATATGTACCGTCATTACCGGGAAACTAACAACATTATATAATTAACTAACATCTAATACATAGAGGGTCTATGTCTACACAAACAAACAATACAATATTAAGACATCGTAGAAGAAACATATTTACAAAAAGTACTGCTTGATATCATCATTAAGTGTTGACATGGGCTTAACCCGTCATAAATTTGTCGTCGTCAGAAGTATTATAATATTGATAATTTGATGACGTCGTAGAATCGAATCAACGTCATCTTTCTTGATACATTAAATCTTGACATAGATACTGATATGATTTTAAAATATACTTTAGTATGAAGGTATTAAAGCGGAATTAGGTTTGAATTATATACGTGGAAAGCAGTGTCCTACCTAAAAATTACACCTACCACATACAAAAAATAAATAACATTTTAAACTTCTCCATAATCTATTGTGGTAAAAAATATGCATTCTTTACCACAATATATATAGAAAGTATCTACTAGATTCTATAAAGCGATCGTGGATTTCAGTATATTGAAACGCAGTGATCACATAAGGATAATAAACTGTTTCCTATTTCAAACTCACCAATAACATGCGGACAACTGATGGTATTGACTACTATATTTGCTAATTGCTACTATAGGTACTATTGTAGTTTAAAACATTAAATAACAATAATCGTTGTTAAAAAATTGTAACTTCTATTTGATATGAAATAATTAAAACTAACTGATTCTATTAACTTAATTCGATGTATATTTGTTAGGCAATAGAATATGGTTTAAAGAAAAGCCTTTTCTATTTATCATCAGAGCTTTGTAAATATTTCTTAAAATCGTATATAATAAATAATTCCAAACATATTCTGTAATCTATATTAGTTATTCGGTTTCATACATATATCTACGATAAACAGTTGATGTTTTCCACCTCATTATATTGGGAAGGGTTTTACATTCCTTGCTACATAGTAATACAGACTTTTAGTCTGATTTCGGCTATGACCACCAGATAATTATATTATCGAACTAGTCTTGAAAAACTTTGCATTCAATATGAGAGATGACTCTTTGAGTATATTAACCTATATAATATTACTATACTTACCTTTGTTCCATATCACGAGTTGGGCCTTGAAGGGCTATGGTGTTGAATGATCTTTCTGATTTTATTTCCAGACATTGCTCTCTCTATCTCATGCATTTTCAAGACTAAGTTGGGATCAGCTTTAAGCTCTAACCGAATTTGACCGCAGCTAATACCGCCTGCCTTCCCCAATTCTACAATAAGGGCCTTATCATATAAGCGAAATGCGAGGGGCTTCAAACCGGAGCGATATGCAAAGAATACATTACTGGCGCACAACAAATACTCCACGTCTGCATAGCAAATGACTCGCGTAGATGCTCAGCGAATTCGTTGTGGACGTGCAACTAGGTTTGCTACGCGCAGGACAACGTTTTCGTTGCGTACGCTCCGATTTGGTAGACGTTCGTCACCCGCTGGTGTAATAAGGTCCGAAGTGCTAACATTCATGACAAGCTCTATATGCTGTTGTTGGAACTTTCGGCTGTCGGTAACGATTTATCGCCGTTATATGTATATCAACCGAAAACAACGCTAAGTGATGTTTAAAATAAGAAGTGACGAGTCGTGAGGTATTGAGAACCCTCCAAGCAACTCTCAGTTGATCTGTTTTAATCTGAACTGTTATTAGGCCAAGTCTTCAATCCTGAAAAAATACATTTACTGTACTAGATGTAGGCAATACAAAGTTTTAAGAAATATTTACAAAACTCGTTTTATAACTATTAAACCAGTTTTTTTATATGATTGATGTATGTATTTAATATAACGATGATAGGATACAGTCACGATCCCTGTACGTGTACATTATTGGTTGATTGAACCAATTTTATAATTATTATTGTTAAGTAACAAAAATCTAGTCTTTGCCTTGTATTGTGTTCATATTAATTAAGTTTAGTAAAAAATAAATATATTACAACATTTAATTGATCGTGACTGTATAAAAAACTTATGTATTATAATATTGTCTGTTAAAATAAACCTAAGTTACAAAGCGAATATAGAAAGAGTTCAAAGATGCGTTCTAATCTGACGAATGAAGAGATATGGAAACACTGCGATATGTATAATAACTATGCTACTCTTTAAAATAAAAATTGTAGGACACCGTCCTAAGACCGGTGGACAAATAAGTCCGCCATCCATTAGACAAAAATATAGTATATCTCTAAAAATTGGATATAATATTAATATACAATCAAATTATTTATTCCATGACATTAGCAACGAGATATTGTCTCACAGAAAGCAATTTCTGCAGTTTCAATATTATATATATGTAAATATCATATAAATATGATGTTTACATATATGTAAGCAACCAAAGAGGAATCGCTCATCTAATACTATACATACCACACCTATAGCTAAAACAATAATTAACTAGATAAAATGAAGGATTCCTCTGCAGTATTTTTTAGCCATTAGCTAATATTATAAAGAAACGAGAACGAACGAAATATTTTTATTAAATTTGTAGCAAAATAACCCGGTTTTTAAATTACAAAAGCTTGTATAAAAATAGCTTAATTATTTGTCCACCGGTGTACAATAGAATACAATATATTATGAGATACAATACAATACATATTTTTAATATATTTGTCATATTTTCACATTTTAAAGCGCGTTAATTTACAACCTAGTTGTATTCCATATTATGTAAATAATTTATTTGTCATCATTCATAATGTTTAATCGTCAATATAGGGAAGTCAGTACAATGTTTTAGACAGAGCATTGATGTTAGTTGCTCATGTCACAAATGTACTGACTGCAGTACTGTGTTTACAGTACTGTTGTCAAAACCGTGATTTAACGACGCTAAGGTTACCCAAAGCGAAGTTAAAAAGTCATAATAGAGTGTAATGTCCAAGTCCAGTGGCATGTCATATCGTATCGTATGCGCGAAGGCAAGTAGAAGGAGCCCGCTGAGCGGACCCTTAAATTCATTTAGGGTTGTTTTTCAATGGTTAGATAAAAGTTACCTGCGGAATAATTGTGATGCTGTCGCGTCAGAATGTGTGTATAAGACAGTGACAGCAACAATTTTATTCCTGCGATAACATTTATCAGACTATTGTAAAATCAGCATTTAAAGACGGCAAATAACCGACTGAAAGATGGAGGGACTGCATCGGACTTTCAGCTCAGATCATTTGCGTGCTGCATCACTAGCCTACTTATCCGTATTCCAGTTACCCCATCTGACCAAGAGTGCTGGCCCCACGATACTCCCTGGACGGCCAATCAAGGCAAGCCAAAGGTGGGAGTCCAATCCCTCGTCATTGTTCAGATCAGACAGCCAATCAAGGCAATCTGGAGATGAAGAACAGTGGCGGACGGAAGGGGAACACTCTTTTTTCAAATATATTATATTTGGGAAGAGGAGCTTTTATTTGAAAAATGAAACGCAAACCTTTTATCTCAGCTATGTAAGAATCATCACAGAACAGAAAATTAAGTAGAAGTGCCCCTACACTCTCTCAAAAGGAGAGCCAGTGTCACCAAACTGACATATTCGCAAATTGAATTGTCTAAATACACACATAAAAACAGCTATATAATTGAGTAGAAAGTTGAAACACAACTTTAACAAATGTTGTAAAAATTGAGTCTTATAACAATGAGCGAAAGTTCTTATCATTTCACATGTCAAAATCAAAACGCGTCTATCGTGTAAAAATCTTAAATAAAACAATTAACAACGGGTTCAGCTACTCAATGCTAGATGGTGCCGTAATAAATTTGTTCTATTCAAAACGCTAACTACTTTGAAATAGATGTAGATGGGCGGTCTTATCCCGCAAACCGATTTCTTCCAGACCACCTTTAGATGGAAATATATAAAAGAAACTAGGTCATGGCTAGTGAAGACAATCAAATCAAATATTACATAAAGAAGATATGAATTAACTACCATAAAAAGTTTAACAACAAAAAAAATATCGAAGTCGGTTTATAAATAACGGAGATAATGGCGAACAAACAATTAAAAACATATACATATACCCTCCTTTTTGGAAGTCTGTTAAAAATCATTGGCAACATTATAAAATAATTAATATAAAATAAAAATGGTGATTAGTAACCCGCACCTACTACAGACGGATGCACGCTGCGGGTGGTTAAAACGTTGACGTTTCTATGACATCTTAGTTAAACATTTATTATTGATACACAAAAATCGTCCTAAATCAATTTTCTGAAAAATGATGATAAAAAATTATCCATACGAACCTAATTTACGAATGTGTCCCATTCCTAAACGAGTAGCGTCAAAGTTATTGGAATTTATCGTCTATAACGTCAGATAACGAACAAGAAATTTAAACTTAATTTAAATGAAGATAAGGCCGTTTATAGTTTGCATTGAAGTAATAAAATAATGAAATTAACAACAAGACATATTTTTTGCTTACGTTTTGCAGGTCAAACCCGCACATAAAGGCATAATTTCCAATATATTTTGTGTACCTAAGAGACAACCATGACAACGGAACGAACGAATCTGACAGCTAATAACCAAAATGTTGTTCATCTAACCATAACGATGGTCGCGCATATCTGAGCGGCACTTCCACTGTATTTTCTATCCCGTGAGAAAAATATTTGCAAAGTACGAGTATTTATTTTAAAACTGCAGGCACCGTAAACAAATACTTAAATTACAGATTGGGAGGTGTATAATGAGTAGTAGAAGAGGAAAATTATAATATCGGTTATAAGGAACAGTCTTTTTGTTTATTATTATTATGGATTATTTAATTGTTTAAGTAATTTAAAACTATTAAACTTAAGACTTTTTCAGCTCATGTATTGCTATAGTTTCGTAAACGACGCCCTTTTAAAATGGCGTGATCTTAGGTGACGGGATGAAGATAAGATGAAAGTGGAATAAACAAAATTAATAATGGTTAAAAGTCCTCTTACCCAAATTATTATATTTTCTTTAAGACTTACGTTACCTCAGACTTTCGTTGGAGTTTTCACAGCCTTGCTTACGATATGACTAATGCCTATGCCAAAATATTTTTTTTATCGTTCTAAAACGATTACGAGAAACATGTCTGTTAGAGGTCATTTTGGTCTTCATCAGCTTGAAAGCGTCTGAGACATCCCAGCCACACAACTCGAGTGCTAGAAGGCATTGCGATGCGCAGACCTGAAAATTATAGTACGGTCATGTTAGCGTGACATGGTAAATGGCTATAATGAGATATAAAAAACTTGCTTTCGCTTCTAAGTCGTATGTGCGTTAAGAAATACATAATAACACACCCAGACCCAAAACAATAATTTTTGTTTCACTCAAAGAACCCGCGAAATTGCAAGGGAGCCGGTCGCCCAATCACTACAAAAAATCTGGGAAGATGAAATTACCGAAGATGAAATTACCGGTTGCACAAGATATAAATATTTATATAAAAGGGATATTGCAATGTTAGTCACTTAATAACACCGCCCTTAAATCATGGCCTCATTACATATTATGCTTCCTTAGGCAGAAGTAAGGACAGCAGGCTAAAAAGCGTATCCTTTGTGGATGTCTCAGGATTTAGATAAGTTATTTTAAACTTATCAGTGATAGACTTTTATGAGGGGCTGAAAATTATAAAATTACTTTTCCAACCTTGTGTGGAGCGACAGAGGTGTCAGACTTTTACCCCGTTCCTTATCCTAATCCTCTGAACCGGGTTTTAGTGCATTATTGCACTCGCAACTGCGCGCGGCTGGATCAGTAATATGTTGTCTGGAGTTTATATGTAATTATATTTTACCCATTATAAGGCAAACGGCTATTTCTCCATTACTTGGGTATCAGTAACATCATATTGCCCATTGCGAGATTGTATTACGATAACGCGATCCAAACATTACCACGCTTACCCCACTGACTGGATACTTAACTTGAAGCAGGCCAATCAAAGCAACGAACGATTATAAATGAACCGATCGCTTTAACATGAACTCAACTTGCACTACCTCTTAGAAACCTTTACCCTCGAAGGAAACAGATTACAATCCTTAACTTATACAGATTATAATTATGAAAAAACCTATACTAACCTTATGTTCTAGCAGGTCGTAGAGGGTGCGAACTTTGGTGGCGTGGTTTTGATTATAAACTGAAATTATAAGCAATCAATTATCAGTTACACAAAACTAAATTAATTCGACGTTTAATTACAATAAAATACTGATATCTGAGTGTGTCAAAGGCCCGAGGTTGAAAACCATCTCAGCTACAAGATCTCTACTAATGCACACAGAGGCCTCCCCCAGTGACTGCCGCATAGGCCGGCCAAAGTGATCTGAACATTTTTATAAAGGTACCTACTTATAACTAATTCATCTCAATAAAAAAGCTACCTCCTAAAATGTTGTTTTGATCGTGGCAGTCCGCATCGGGCTCCTCGAAGTAAACCATAGAAAAGATCTCGTCTTCTTCCTCATCGGGTAGTTCATCAGGGTAGAGCTGGTAGCCCGAGGGTCCAGCTACAGCAGTATCCGAGGGGTTTTCTTTAGCTTTTGGGAGATGTTCATCTGCCCCAGGCAACCGAGGCTTCGGTTGCAACGGGCGTTCTGGTTTTTTCTCTGTCAAATGTGCATTGCGTGGTGGTAATGGAATTTCATTGACCTGCAGCAGAATGTAAATATGTAGTTAAAATATTTGCTATTAATTAGAAACGAGTAGGTAGGTACATCATTTCGGTATCGCTGAACATACGGTACTACAGAACCGGTAAAGTGATTTTTAAAATTTATAGGTGACAAAATGGCTGTGAAATTTATTTTTATTATCTCCCTTAGTGATACCACAGCCTTACAGAAAACTAGTGAGAATTATATAAACAACAAACAACAATTGTAACAACAACACGTTACAGGCCCGTACTTAACAATAATTAAATGATTACACAAATATAAGCTCCGAGAATCGATCTCGCAACATGTTGAAAAGCGACCGGCTGCAGAGCCACTGCGCTAACTGCGCAGTCCTCAAAGTGATAGACTACTTATTACAACTTAAAGTTAGTAACCTGTTCAGCAATTTGCAAGCAAATCTGTGTTATTTCCGCTGGCTTAGTTCCCGGGTGGCACTTAAGCATCAGCGCTGGAGTATCCTCCTTGTCAGCCTTGACAAATATCATCGGTCCTGAAATTATACAATAAAAAATTAAGCATCCTTGTGGTCAAAAATATTAATAAAAATGGCCTGATGGAATTAATGGAAATATAGGAACACCATTCACAGACGTACATTTGTTGCAAATATTTAGAGAAGAACTGAATATATATGTGTTTGCATAGGAAAACAAAGAGAGCATTCGAACGAGTGCACATATGTCCTAGAAATCATTTATACACTTACCCGGTTCTTTTGTTCCTTCCTCAACAATGTTAGGCTTGGATTTTTTTCCTTTAGACCCTTTTCCTTTGGGTGGCTTTGGCGGTGGGTCGAGATGAACACGCTCTAGGATGTCTTGAGCGGGCTTGGGGAAAAATGGACGATCCGGCTTCTCAGACTTTCGCCTCGGGGCGCGGGGCGGCAGTAGTGGCGCAAGATCGGATTGCTTTGATGGTTTAACACACAAAGGGACAAAAACATTACATTGAATCAAACTAAAACTTATACAAGGAGTAGTTAGACATCATTAAAATTTAAAACAGCCATCGAAACTGCTATACTTTGTGCAATTCAGCCATCAGTCAATATTTTTGTAAAGTGAAAAAAAAACGAAATCTTACCAATACAATCAATCAATTAAAATTTGAGTATTTTTAAATGATATCTTCATTATGTTGGTTAATTTTCTGGGAAGCTGGAAACCTGGGAACTCGTGGATGTGTACAAATTGAAGTATAATACATACTAATTACCTAAGAGAATTTTTCAGTTTCAGCTACGGCGCTCCAGACGGTCAATGTACAACAAACCCTAAATCCATGATTATAGAGCAAAACTACTTCATAGTAGTCCATAATGAACAAGAATTTTAGGTCGTTTTATTACATCAGTTACGTTACATTGCATATGATGGCAAAAATATATATTAGATATATTTTAAGTAGCTACAAAAAAAGCATTTTCTTTTGTGTCTGCAAATAAAAAGGGTTTGCAAGCTATCACAAATATGACGAAGAAAATTACTAAACCTATTATTTATCTCTTTACTAAATTATTTAACAACTTAATAAACTCAACTTGATTAAACCTGGAAGTAAAAAAATAATGATATAAACATCCAGCTGCTTACCAACCATGTTGACAAGAAAAAGGCCAAAATAAAAGAAAAGACAAATTTCTCTCGATTTACTTTTAATTAATTTAATATTTCCACGATTTCATATGTTGAAAACCCTTTAATGTTAAGTGGGTTATTTGAGGGAGACCATCATGGACACTGCTTTCACGATATCTCCATTTGTCTTCTGTAGTTGTTCGTGACACTTGTCGAAGGAGACATCGGTGCCGACTGACACCTTGACACGAACTAGTTTGATTGCATTGTGAACGTTCCAGCCGCTCAGTTCCAGTGCCTCCAAACACTGCTCCTGACTAGCCTAAGAGCAAGAACAGTTTATATTACACTCATTCCACATCGACTAACATGCCGAACATGTAAGGCAGAAGCTTACTACTTCGCATAACAGGGAAGGGACATATAATTTAACTACTAACATAAACTTTGGATTAAATAATAGGGGTCTTACATTCTTTAACAAATAATTTTGGTCAAATATAAAAAGATACAGTAAAATTAAAGTACTAAAAAGTTTTTTTTTTATTTATTATTATCGATGTACAATTTATTTACTTAATGAAAAATACATATATCTGTTTCGTGCCCAAATAATGGACGAACTTAAAACTTATAGATATTGTGTTTGTTCGTATTCAATGTATAAGCACCCTCAATAAGCGATTAAGGGCGCTTGGATATTTTTATTTCTAATTAATACGAAATTTATTGTTTCTACTTGAGTTATTGCAAAGAAGCTAGATTTATCTCGACATTTTTTTTTGAGAATGGTAAGATACAGGAAAATAATATAAACTAAAAATTCGATTAAACTTTGTATCTAATCAAAAATTCAGTTAACATTCAACGCATGCAATCACAAATTGAGAAGTAAAAAAAATCTATAGTATCAATCATTAAAATTAAAAATTAGTTGCAGTTAGTAATTAGGAGACACATGCATAACACGTACTGCTACACTAAAAAAATCTACTAACAAAAATAAAATACCAAAGTCATCTCAATCTAACCACTCTGAATCGTCGAAAACCGAAGTTTCGTTATAAAATTTGCAGACTTCCTACCATGGTCGAATTTATTACAAAGTTTCGTGCATCACAAAAAGTATAAGAAATCTGAAATTTACTAAACTTACTGTAAGTGCACTTAAATTAAAAAGGAAGAGAAATTGTCTGGTACAGAATCCAAACTATTATTATAAATGCGAAAATAACTCTGTCTGTGTGTCTTTTCTTCACGCCTTAACCTGAACCGATTTCTGTGAAATTTGGTACAGTCATAGTTTGAAGAAAGACAAGAATAGTTTTTATACTAAAAATCTGCAGGAAGCCACTATTCCACGCTAACGGAGTTGTGGAAAAAAGCTGGTTATCGATAAAAAAACATTTAGACGAAGTAAATGATTTCACTCGCCATGTTGCACTTAAATAATCATGCTGAAAAAAACATTTGTAGAAAAAAAGAGTTAAAATTTCTTGAAATACCCACTATCGTGATATTAGTATTTTTAAACTGACTGTACATTATACTATAGATATATTTTCTCAGAGTGGTCAGCCGGCTACATACCGGCTTCATATAGTTCCATACATCTAGTTTTGACTGAAACTGGCGTTTTATAGCTTATTTATAAAAATAAATTCATTGTTTTACGAAATTTATTTAAGGAACATTGTATATCTTAGTCGTCTGCAACTAAAAATGAAACGAAACTTCGCATTCGAGATTCGTAGTAGACCCTTACATAACGTCTAATAATTTAAAAGGTACGGTCAACCAGTTATTTGGTAGGCAAGCATAAAAATATAGATCGTTTCAGAGTACAGAGACAGAAACTATCGGTTAGCTACTGAGCTGACCAATAGTTACATAGAATGGTGAGAGGTTTTGAAAAATCTATTAATTCTTCAGTAATGTTGATAAAAAATCATTAGAAACATATTTTTTCATTTAGTCGCATAAAACAACAACACGAAATAGAATAAATTTTTTTGAAGTCGCTTCATCTGTGTCCAGAATAAAATGTAACGAGTCGTGACGTCACACAATACTTAAATCAATGTAAGAACTAGGAATACACTACAGAAAAAGAACGTGTCTAAAACAAATCGCATGTAAATTATATAACAATAGCTACTGTCTCTGTACAAGAACAAATCTTCATTTTATTACGTGCATACTAAATAACTTGGCAAATAGTACATACTACAACGACATACATCTACCTAAACGCCGATAATTCAAAACAATAAAGGCAATACATTTAGTATAGCAACTATCTTAATTTTTCACTTACGATTTAGATGACAATGAATATTATTAAGTTATATAACTAGATGGCGCTGTCTAGGTAAAAAGTTTTATTTTTATTTTAATCGTTACATTATTTGTCTTTGAAACAAAAAAAAATACCTTAAAATATTTAAATTGTATTGTTACTACAATGTCACCGTAAACATCAGTGTTTCCGTAATTCCATGTGATAATTTCGTCAATTGTATCCATAAGAAGTTCTTTAGAAAATTTGTCGGGATAGGTTTAGTATGGTATCATTATTTTGAATTAGTTGGAGTCCTGTTACTGCTGATGCAGTAAAATAAAATGTATTTATTATTGTAACACTGAAAAAAATCGCGTCTGCTACGTGCCTCCTTTTTTCATTATTTGCACAAACTCAAAAAGTCAAAACTATCCTATTTCAAAAAAATACTTTAAATTTTTTAAATGGAATATGTAGGTATTCACGTCCTTATTTTTTTCGTTAAAGTTTGACTAAACTGATTTGGTTTCTAAATTGTGGGAATGTTAGCAGAAGCATAATAGGAACATAGAATTGTCTACACCTATTAAAAATATTTTTATCCGAAAAGGGATCTAAAATGTGTCTAAAAATTTACGGATATCGCAATTTTCCCTTTAACTCTGCTATGAGTTTCTTAGAAACAAATTTTAAGAATCTGAGTTTTTGAAAGTTAAAGCTTATGTTGGCTTGGAAGTTTGATTTTAGCTACAAAGAACAGTGGACTCGAGAGGTTGATATAAAATGTAGCCTTAAAAAATAAACGCATTCCTAAGATAAACGGTCATGACGGACGAACGTAGGAAAAATTTAAAAAACCTGGTTAAGTTAAATATTATTTCGTAGTTTATTATTTACTATTGCGTTAAGACCTTCACTGTGTATGTTAACAGCTACTAGTTAGTTTTTATTTGGTATAAATATTAGAACAATATAAAATTTGTGTGTGTATTCTTATTATTTGCTTTTAAACTACCTACATGCAAAATTCTAGTACGCTAAATAGAAAACTTGGACTAAAGTGAGTATAAAGCGCCAACCGTGTGTTCTACAGATAATAAAATGTAAAAAATCAATTTTAACTAAATTGCAAAAAAACTCGATGAATATAAATTTTCATTTCGTAAGCACAAAGTCGCTAGCAGAAGCTAGTACATTTATTTTTTTATACGCCGAATTATTCGATATACATAGGTTTTTAGAAGACATTTTCAAAATATGAATTTCGCTTAGACAGATTTTTTTAACAAAATAAAGAAAAAAAAGTTTATTTTTTCTGTAGCGCAAGTTTTTGTAGAATCTCTAAAGCTTTTGGTCTAATAGTCAGAACAATGCTCATACGAAACAAAACAATTGAATTTTTCCGGGAATATTTGAACCCATGCGAAACGGGTGCGGGCTGCTGGAAATTTAGTATTTTATAACAGTTTTGTTTAAAAACGAATTTCATCTCAACAAACACTTTCTATTCAGGCTGCAATTCAAACACATAAAAATTTTGTTCACACATTTTTCTATATGAGGAAAAGATAATATTACCGTTATCGGTTTTCGATACATTAGCAATTTATCCATGTACGTGAGTATATATCACATAGCTGTTAATGTTAGTGAATAATTAGTATGTCATTCTATGACAGCAGTAATTAATAAAAGAAACATGCAAATTCAGTAAAGCGTATAATAATTACCTCGTCTTTGAGTACTTTGCTCATAATCCGAACTTCATCAGACTCTACACCGCGTTGTCGGCCGCACGGCTTCTGATCAGCAAATTCCAGTAAATCCTCGACGGAAACGTGGTCTTTACTTTCTGAAAGTGTACCTGAATTTGAGTTGTACATTAGATCAGAGAAAACAGGATAATTCATTGTCATTACTTGAACAATGTGCAGTAAAATCATTTTACATAGTATCTACTGACTATCGTGAGGAAAGGATGTCTCGGTAACAGAGCACCGACATGGTCCCTTTGACCTGCGTTTCAGGTCATGCCAGCGCTCTGTCGCCTTCTTTTTCGAAAAAAAGATTACAGATAAAGATATTTTCGGTGGTAGCAAAGGATCCATATTAGCAAGGTGTATATTTAAGCTGACACCCTAATACAGGGGTCTTATAAATTAGCTAGACTGAAAAAGTTGATGCTTTACAGAGGCATAACATGAGAAATGTTAAAAAAATAAGATGTTACCCTTAGCTAACTTAGTATGGGTCTCCTCCTCACTATCCGTGTCGCTTTCCACATTAAGTTCCAATTCTATATCGTCATCATCGTGATCGTTATCTAAGAATGTTCCAAATGGATTTGCATTGCTCGGACCAGGAGCACTTAAAAACGGGTTTGTATCCTTTGCAGTATCAACGACATCTTCTGACTTTGGTTGTACTTCGGAAGGTTTCACGGTGTCTTTTGAAGGTGATTTCGTGTTCTGATAAATGTTTATTGTCATTGTTGGGGGGACAGTCGGAGGCTGCTTCGGTTCGTCAACTAATTTTAGCGGATATTTGCGAACGTGCCTTGGTTTATCCACTAGCTTAGGCTTTGTCGTGCGTGGAGGAAGGGGTAATATGTTCTGTGTAAAGAAAAATTGACATTATAATTAATTCACACACTTTAAACAACCAATCGAAATCTTTTCATAATTTTCGAACTTACATATGTGTTCTCTACAACGGGCCGTTCAGCAACTATAGGGCTGCAAATAGGTGATCTGAAATAATTTAGTCACGTTAGTCCTTCGGTGTTCTTCATGATAAGTATTGGAATTTTTAATTTGTATAATCATTGTGGACCTATTGCACATACGAAATATTTGTGTTCAGGAAAGGTTTAAACTGTAAAAATGTTACAATGTTGTTGTGTGTTGTAACAAAGAAAAGAAGACAACATAACTTGTTCATTATAGAGATAATCAGTATCATGTATGTGTCACTAATAACCTTTTGATGTTACAATTTGATCCGATATCTTAAACTGATTAAATTATATAAAAGTATATATGTATATTTATATTCCAAGCTATAATGACTTGCTTTTCAAACAAAATTTACATTTGTAGATGTAGTGATAAACATTAAGTTACAATCATTATTGATTTTACTAAGCATCTGAAGATACAAATGCTTATTTTCCGTTCCAATAATATAAAAAACAGAGGAAGCCAATGTAAAGTTCTTGAAAATAACTAATTACCTTGTATTATGTGGAGAACCAACTGTTCTATTATTGTATTGCACCATAGCAGTGCGGGTTGGCTTCGGGATTGTCGCGGATTTGAGAATCCCTCCGGTCTCTTTAGCTATCTGAGTCATCAATGAAGTGGAAGGTGTAGGCTCTTCGATTAAGCTTGCGTACGCCAGCTTTGATTCTGCGGTGATGGTGGACTGCAAAATAATGTGGTTAAATATAAAATGTGAATACAACAAAATTAATTATCTCAATGATTGTTTAACAAGAAAATGCTAATAGCCTCGATGTTGAAGTGGTTGCAATTGTAGCAAGATGTTCTCGATTCCAAGGATAATATTAAGTTAATATTGAGGATTTGCTCTCTTAATTTCGAAAATCTCTTATCATAATCTGCTATTCAGAAAAGACCGAGACTATAGCAAAGGACTACGTAAATTATCAGATTACCTCTGCCTAGTCATTTTGTTATTAAGATTCGTGACTTGCTTATTTCTCAAAACGAAGTGTAAGTAGTAAAAAAATATTATATAAAAAATAGTTTACGCACCGCCAAGTCGGGAACGCTCTTGGCCTCGTCGCTAAAATTGCGACGAGGGCCGTATCCTATAAAAAAAAAAATATTTAGATTATTACATGTAAAGATAACCGGTAACCGTTTAGTTAGTGGAGTCTATTCAAAGAGCATGATCCAAAACAATTTTGATTAATTGTTTCATATATTTCAAGACGACGGACACGTCTTGTTTGTCTCGATGCAACATGCAACATCAAGTGTTGTCGATTGGAAACGTTTCTTTGTGAGGGAATGTCAGACTCTTACTGACTAAAAACCTCCCCTGATCCTTCCCTTGCTCCGGAGCCGGGGTACATCATTGCGCACCCACAACCCTGGTTACATATTAATAACTTGTTACTGAAATCAATATTTAAATAAAGGGGGCAACTTTTGTGCAGCATAATGCGAGGCATATTTCGTCACCACTAGTAGTTATAAAAAGTTGTTCGAATTAAAATACAATAAAACGGAGCTGTTTTGTATATGTACAGGGTCCCTGCTCAAATCGAAAAAAATTCGTGACCAATTAATTTTGTTTACATTAGTGATTTCCCATTGTGAATATTATGAGTTCATTTATTTTTAGAAAGTTTTCAAGCGTCAAAATGGCATTCATAAACGCTCCTATGAAAAAAAACCCACTGTTTGATAATAGCCCAAATTCTATGGACATATTATTAAAGACGATAGTTACAAATTTTAAACAAATCATTTGTATGCTTCAACTTAAACTTTCAAATACATAACAAACTCCGTGTTTTATGTTACCATGTCGCTTTGATTTCCCATTTCGGTATATTTTCTTTTTTCTATCAAACCACATCTTTACACTGTCAGTCATGTTTTCCTTAAACTAGTTACTTACCCCATTTCCTTGATGGAGAATACTGTAAGACCTAAAGTAGCCGCTATACCACATACAACAATTACTATAATGATAGTTTAATCTACTTGGGAGCATACTACACTCACATTAGGCGCTTAACAATACAACACCGCTAGCCATCAAACCAGGTCGACACAGAAATTATGACAAGTCATTCCTTTTTTAAATAACTAGAACACGTGAATTGTAATACTTAAGCAGAAAATGTCCTGCCTCTCGAGAAAAGGTTTGATTTACGTCATAGTAACTGTTCTTCGATATAGCAATATTGGTTTGATGGGTACAAAAAGCCTCAAAAATCTGTAAGGAGCATTTCAATGTGTGCCTAAAACAATACACTAATTAGAAACAGCGCAAAAACATAGTGTAACTATGTAAATACCTATGAATGTGGAAACAATAGGTTGATTATCCACATTCAGAGCTGACAGACAAAATCCATGCCTAATTACTACTACATAGGATTCAACTTCTCCAACACAAGATATACTAAAGTTTATTTTCTGACATAAGAAACATCTATTGATCGAAAAAAGGATCGGAACTAATCGTAAAAGAAAACATTTCTGAAACTCACCATGATCGAATTAAAATAACAGCAGCGGTAATAAATAAATATAGAAAAGTCGTTTATAGAATTTTGCAAAATAATTTAACGAGGTAATTTTGAAATTAATAACAATAATATTATAATATGCCGATTGTAGAAAGCTACGATGAGTATTTCGACGAAGAAATGTTATAAACACGAACAACTTTAGATCTAGATCCTTCAAGTCTTTCATACTTCTCTTCCAAACTACCGTTTGTATTTCGCCTGCACAAAATGTAAATTATAATTATAATACAAATACGATATTACGATATAATATTCAGTACCTTTAGTCGAAATACAGGAAATATTTATATAATCAAAGTGTATATACGTTACTATTTAAACCCCTACTACTTCTTTGAGGCATATGAGGCGTGCTCTTCTCTCGTAAAGATAAAATCAATAACGCTATAATCAAAATCTCTAAACTGGCTTATTGAATTGGTAAAAATTAAAAATGTATTGGAAAGTTGTTCATGTTGTATTGTCACTGAGTCGTTTCTTGGTACGATAGCAAAAGCCAACATCGATCATTTTCTACGGACACATTCATCTAATAGGAATGGTGAGCGAACATACATACTATGGCGAATATTATATATATGATGATCATAAGAATTTTGACTTCAACTCAGGAATAAATAAGTTTAAGATGTTAAGGGCAAGCATTAAGGTAGCCCGCGAAATTTTCTTGCGTTATTTAAGTACCAATATCAGCTGAGTAAGCGTACGAAAATTCAGATTTCGCGCTATACCTTAAGGCATCCATCTTAACCATTTTACCAGATCAATGACAAATAAACAATATGAGAATGTTCTGTTTCTTTAACAAATCGAAATATTCATTTCCTTGGAAAACTAAAAATATTATTGTATATGCCAATTCGAAATAATTATAATGCATTTCCGATGAAATGATTCAGCCAGCTCACGAGAAACGACAAAAAACAGACTTCTAAGTTTTTAACGACTTACCGCAGAATAAAGCTTTTACGCTGTCCTTTAACCTCTGGACTGCAAGTTATAAAGTAAGAAAAGGACATGATTATGATACCATAATATCTTTAAGTAGGCTTCTTTATAATATTTCCTATACTAGACTAAATAACAAACAAATTGGAAAAACAAAAACTAACTAACCAAAGTTTATCTTGCACAACTCCAAGTTTAAGAAAGACAGTGGTCTAATCACTAATTTTATAAAAAAAACTGTGTCCTGTCCTGAAGTAATACAAGTCAAATACAAAAGTGCCATCTCAAACGCTTGTGATACATTTCAGTGTACGTTTTTACATCATTTTAAAATTATATATAACTTAAGAACGAAGAATTCCATATTTTAAATCGCTAAAGTTTAAATGAAGAGAACAGAATAAATTATTTTGTATGTAACAAAAATTTCACACATTAACTGAGAACAGTGGGAAATGTAACAAATCGAAGTTGCAGCGGACCTCCAGTATAAAACATAATCAGTGTATCAATACCAGAGCAGAAGAAACTAAAATTAAATCATAAAACTAGCGAATTTTTGTTTGAACGCGATGTTAGCCGAAACTACTGGTGCGAACTGAATAATTATTTTTATCTTAGATAGTTCATACAAATATCGAGCAGGGCCACAGGCTTATAAAACAAGACGCTTCAACCAGTAGAAGCCGACAAGCTAATAAAACCGCGGGCGAGCAGCTAGTAAAGACATTAATCACCAGCTTTTTTTCGTTCACAGCTGGACTTAGACCTCTTCAATGGCACACAAATGAGGTCGATCTGCAACTCTCCACATCCAATCACTGCCAGCCCCTTTTGCAGACTAGGTGGAGTCACGGTAGACTCCACCTAGTTAATATTCACCGTATACCACGTTTCCTAGTTAATACAAACGTTGCCGATGGTGTACCCGTGGATATATTTTCCAAAGTTGCGACCAGCCCCCAAAAAAACGCGCAACAAAACCATTTTAGTGTCGTTGACTTAACTGCGATCCCCAAGCCACTTCCTAAATTAATTGATAACCACAATCTCTTGAGAGAAAGGTAAGATTTGTTTGATAACGACAGACAATCCATTGTCATGATACCGTGATTGTAGTTAGACAAGAATAATATAACATTTTATATATTTACCGGCTGAATGTTCTCTCTCGGGTTCATGTGTCTGGGTACTATGATGACCAGATCGTCCAAAGCGAAAATTGAATTTTCGCTCACTCGGTGACTGTGGGTGTCTGTCCTCCAAATCGTTCATTGACCTAATGGAAGGTTTGAGGAACTAAATCAGTTTAAAGTTAAAATGTATTATTAGACCACACACTTTCATGATATCCAGTCCAATTAGTGTTAGTAAAGCCAATATTATAAATATAGGAACATTTAGAGTACGTAATTATAATATATAATAGACGCACACAAATCACTTAAATAATATCCAGCCCAATTTAGTGTTAGTACTGTCAACGCCATAAATAATTCAGGGTACGAAATTATACAGACGCACACAAATCACCAAAATATCGGTACAACAAATCTATCATAAAGAATAGGTTCACTCGAATAGATATAAATATCGGTGTAGTTCAACAGTCAACGGTATCGAAGCATTGAGTCGAAAATATGGACCGCATTAGAAAAATAACTTAAGGACCATAGATTTTAAGTATTGCTACTTATCTGTATTGTAAGCAATAAGCAGTGCTCTGAAAATACTTATCAGTAAACCACAGGCTGCTTATGTCAAAAATGTAAAGTATTACGAAATATAATATTTTGTTATTGGTCTACTATTAATAAAATAATCGTCATTATAAAACAAACAAAACTAATAATGTCAATAAAGCAATAAAGTCAATAATATAACAAGAGTACTATATATTCCATCAAATTGTTTATAATAAACAAAAACAATGTAATACGTTACATAACCTACCGTTTATATAACTACTACTTTTAAAATGAAATCAAGTGTTACCAATTTAATATTTTTGAATGCTTCCCATTGATTGCTTTACCAAACCGATATTTTTACATAACATAACGTTCAGGATACTCTAATGTTACATAACATTAGAGTATCCTGAACGCCCCTTTATATTTGACTCTGACTCTATCGCAGATTATGTTATGTATCAAGCACTTTTTTCCAACAAGCCTTACACGAAACCTGCCCAAAATAAGTATAAAAATGATAAATACATATGTTTTATAAAACGACTAGCTGTATTCAGAGAGGGTTAGTAGGCCACCAAATAAAATGCACTTTAATAAGATTAACACCAGTCAACCAGGAAAATTAATAGCACCAACTCAAACCTTTAAGATTGCTCAAGCACATTAACGTTAATGACTTTGTAAAAGGCATTCATTTTTTATTTTTTATTTTTAATGAATGATACTGACTTCGATGTGATCTCATTGGCCAGCGCGATTGCTGTATTCAAATTTTTTTCGTCGTGAGCTGACATTGGCTTCATGGTTGTTGTAGAGAATCCTTTCTTTCGTTCGGCTTTAGTCAGTGTATGTAATCTGTCGAACAAAACATACTTCTTTATTTACCACTGCTCACATATAATAGACAAACTATTTTAATTGTGTATATGTATAATATTAAAACATGTATTAAATGTATTTACACTACTCTTACACAAAATCATTTAGGTTAATTAAAAATCAACAAATATTTTTATTACATTCCTCCAATTAAAAATACAGCACAGGTTGCAGTAGATTGAGTTGCCGGCCAGAGTGTGTACTGCGCTATCTATTGGCATATTTAGCCAACTTGTAGTGAGATTTAAAGTTGTTACAACCTAGGGTATACTATGACTACAAATAATATAAAACACAAAGGTAGTTCAGGTATTCCATAATTTTTGTACAATCAACTTCAAATATACAGGACATTCTGAGAACTCAAATACAAAGAAGCACCCACAACACAAAAATATCGGTACTAACAAGATCATCATATACATAAGATCACTCAAAGTTTCTTAAAAATCGGTACAGTCAAACAATCAATGGTATCCAAGCATATAAAATTAATAGGTTGTAGAACACGTCACTTGCAAATGTAAAACTGGCATGTTTTTTATATGATGAGACGGAATGAGCAGCGAGATTAGGTAAGCAATCAGCGCTGCCCATGGATCCGCAACGACAGAAGTTACGAGAGCATTGCTGGCCTTTAGGGCCTTTAAAATCTATGGTCCTAAAGTTCATTTTTCGAACGTGTTCCATATTTTTCATCACTTACAAGCTTCGATACCATTGACTGTTAAACTACACCGATATTTATAACTATTAGAGTGAACCTATTTACACGTTACCTTTGTTGAACCGATATTTTGGTGGTTTGTGTGCGGCTTAATAATTGAGTACCCTGAATGTCCCTATGTTTGACGTGGACTGTACAATTTTCTGTTCTGTGCTACAATCAGACGATATTTCTAACATCACATGATAAGTATCATTTACAATAGTGGCAAAATAGTTCTTATAGCACTGTCTATTAAAAAAATAACCCTGAACATTTGGTTAATATTGCTATACAGTTCACAATATAATAACTGTATTTAGTACATAGGGTTTATTTTATTAAAACCTTACAATTAAATCTATTTCATTTGAACAATAGTATGTTAATTTGAATTGTATTAATAACATAGGTAATAATAGAACTGAAATAATTTCTCATTCAAAGAATTACACTGGGCCATAAATTGAAATATTTATTAAATGTGAATAACATAGTCGATTTGGTCATATACATACGGAATGACATTTAATTAATGCAGTACAGTTTTAGCATATAAAAATAGCTTTCCGAAACCAAATTTTGTTCTAAACATTAATTACACGTGTCATAAATAATAACAACATATGGGTGAGAGTACTACAAATAAACAACAAGACCATTCAGGTTGAGGATAGGGAGGGGCTAACACCGGGCCAATGGGATAGAGGTGAAGGAAGGCATAAACTATGCCAAAAGGCACACCGAACTTATGGACATCCTGTAATCTTTAATATCGGAATAAAAAGCTATTGTTATAATAACGGAACGGAACGGATTTGAAATATAAATATGAAATGTTTAGATTGTTTTGTTATCCATAATATGCTAAGCTTTCCTATACTAAATTGAATGTCACTCCGTAGTAAATTTAATTTATCTATACTATAAAAAAGACAGTTTATCTATACTATAAAAAAGTTAAAAACATGCGAATTGAAAAAAGATTTAAGTAGTGATTTTTGATAGTCGTAGTTAGGTTAACAGGTACAAATATTAATACGTACGGTCTCGAACCAGCTAAAAGACGCTGATCGTCCCTGAGAGTAGCGCTGCATGCAATTAAATAATACGACAAAACCTTATTTGTAGGTAAACAAAAATTATGTATTAAAAAAAACAATAACTCTAATAACAGGCAAGAAACAAAACTTATTATGTACGTGGTTTACATACATGGCATCTTGTGAACTGGAGGTTTCCAGATGGACTATGTCAGAACTGTTTCAAACAAAATATACATCAGTATCTAAACACGTAGCTGAATAACATGTTATTGTATTTGTTTCTTTTATTACCTTGGTCGTTGTACTTCAGTCTCTGACAAAGATCTAGAACGTTTCTTTCGGGTACTGGCCAAAAAAAGATATTTAGATTATTATGAATGAAACAATTTGAAATTAGAACTATCACAACACCGAACTGTCCAATCAAAGCGCTAACAAATAAAGCGTCTATACATACATGGCAATCACGACAACGGTTGGAGGTGAAAAATATGTTCTTATTTGTATTTCAATGTGGTACAACATTTCTAAGAATTGCACTCGCATTAGTGAATTTCAAATAAGCGAGTGCATTTAAAATATGAATTTATATTTCAAAAACAAAAAACTAAAACCTTTGAGATTTTTATCCATTATATGTAAAGTTGACCACACCCAATAACATTATATGCACATCATTTTGTACGACCAACAACTGTTTATAATGATTAAGTTCAGGCAGCGAGACAGTCAACTTGCTTTTGTCAATTTTTTATTACATTTGTAACTGCTATAAAAGAAAAAAATCGAATGAAAATAAAATTTATAAGTATGTTGTTATGCTGACGCCTGTACCACTCAAATAGACACAAAGGTTAGAAATAATATACCAAAATGTCACTTACTTATAGAAAATCGCGAAAACATTTTCACCTTTCATGCTGGAATATGCCACAGGAGGATAGGGTAGTAGTTGTAGAAGTCAGTAGCTAACCAATAAATTTCACAATAGCGCAGAAACAGGAGACCGGGACTTCGCGGGTCTAAGCTCTAACTAATTCGTCAGCGAACATAAAAACATCTATTACTGCCGCCACGATCAAGTTACTCATATTCAACAAAATACACATTTATTTCAACATCGATAGCAATAAAAAGCTAAACGGTCCTTGAAAAAAAAAGTGTCAATACATCAAACTTATAATATAAATAATAAACACGGACAACGCCTTATCGTATTATTTCATTATACATTTATTAAGTATAAAAATAAATACACAAATAGCATTGCAATACTGATACAAAATACACATATCAAAAAATGTAGCAATTCTTTAAAAAATACGTTATTGGCAACAGTCATAATGCTAATAGAACAGAGCATTTATTGAAAAATTTATTTAATAATAATAATTTGATCAAGAAAAGTATGTGGCTATACTTTGCTTGATCATGCACATTCATTCAGTTGAAGTTACATACGGTATTTTATCTTCAGCGATTCTTTGGTATCTTCGAAAGCTATGCATGAAATTGAAATACACGAGTACTTTTAATCAGCTGATATGATAGTGATATCTATTGTTAAATACAGCCGCTCACAATACTTACGGGCGCATATAGTCTCTTATACCGGAGCTGCTTGCAATAAAGAATATAACTTAAGTTCAACTCTCTAACATAGATGCTGTTTCGTAGGCAATTTTGGAGGAATGTGGTCGTAAGTAGAGAAATCTTACCTGTTGAACTAGCGTTCATACAATTAAAAGATAGAAATTATAATAATTACCTCGTACTGGGCTCCGGTTGTCGAGACGATGCGCTCTGAAATTACGAGAAAAAAACATTACATGCCTTGCCTGTATTTAGATATCATTAGAATAAACCATTCCGTGCCAAAATCTTAAAATTATAATTATACATTCAATTACATTTAATCACACTTCAAATTAAGTAAAATCTATTGGGAATGATACAGATTAAATTATAAAGCCTAACTATTTACTATTGGTACTCGCTATCACGGTGGCCTGGAGGTTAAGGAGCTCACTTCTCATGCATGAGGGTGTGGCTTCAAAACCTGGCAAGTACCAATGTGAATTTATCTGAGTTATATGGACTTTCTATTATTATTTAGATACCACTGATATACGGTGAAGGTAAACATCGTGAGGAAACCTAAACTTATAATTTCTAATTATAAGTTTGAAATCACCAACCCGCAGTGAGCAAGTGTGGTGATTCAAATTCAATGCCCAAACCTTCTCCGAGTGAGAAGAGGCTGATGATGAACTTGCTATCAATGTATAATTTCCTTTAAATAAATCATTTTTATATTTGAATGCTGTAACTAAATTATTATTTTAGCAAGGTAAATCCTAAGTTTTCAATTTAAGATGTGTTTGGCTTCTTATCCTTATAAAAGAAATTAAGAGACGAAAGTAACATATAATTAAGTAAAACAATGTGTTTAGCAACTAATTACCAACATTGGTACTTATTAGTAATATGATATGCATGAAATATAAGAACACTGGCTAAGTACCTGCTGTGGTGACCTTCATATAAATTTCCAATAAAATTATGTGTATTATGTGAATTACTTATTCAAATATTATATAAATACATAGCAACTATTCAAACAGAGCTAAATATAGGCACTTGTTATTCTTTAAAAAAATAGATAAATAAATAACAATATTATTCGTTTTTATGCTTCTTATAAGTATTTTATATCATTTTATTTTATTGCTAAGAGCACTCTCGATTAAGTCATCAACATTTCCTTTCAGTGCGCTTTCATTTAAGATCCCCACACGAGTATATTTGCAGACTTTCGGTTACCCTTCTCCACTTATACCCATCACTTCGAAACGGCTCAACCAACAACGTCACATTTAATAAAAAAAAAAACTAAATTGAAACCGCTTTATCCGTTCAGGCTCCAGGATGCCACAGACAGACAGACACGTCAAACTTATAACACCCCTATTTTTCCGTGGGGTTCAGTCAGAAAATCAAAAACTGATTACATTAGCCAGTTATTAGTTTTATTATATCTTTTCAAAATATTGTCCATTCACGTCAATACACCACTGCATGCGATGAAACCACTAGGAAAAGCACTTTGCCCACTCCTTCGTCCTTAGGGGTCTCTTCAATGGCATCGCGATACGCAGCCACCGCTTCTTCAGCATTCATAAACCACGTTCCTTTAATTTTTGTATATTAATAAAAATTACAAGGCGCGGGCGCATGACCCAGTAATTCAACATTTGATGACGCCAAATAGTCGATCGTTCGCTTGGCGGTGTGCGACGAGGCGTTGTCGTGGTGAAGGAGAATCCTACTGCGAGGTCGTTTCTCTCGAACTTTTTCCAAGACAAGTAGCAAACAATTGGTAGTGTACCATTCTGCAGAAACCGTTTTTTTGATCCTCTAACACAATTGTTGCGAAATGACCTATCCTTCCAAAGAACGAGGCCACCATTTTTTCCCCCGCACTTTGAATCTTTCTTCTTGTTAGTTGGCAACTCCTCGAAAGGAAACACCCACTGAGCAGATTGTCTTTCGGTTTCAGGATCATAACAGTAAATCCAGATTTCGTCACCTGATAGTATGTCAAACACAGCATTTGAGTCACCTCCTTTAAATCTTTCAATCATTTTACGGCACCAATTCACACGATGGAGTTTTTGAGCCTCAGTCAAATTATGAGGTATCCAACGGGCGCAAAGCTTCCTGACCGCTAAATGTTCGTGAAGGATTTTGTGCACTTGACTCATACTGATGCCTAAGCTTGTCCGAATCTGCTGATAGTTCACTCTTTAAACTTTTGTCAGTCCCTATCATACGCCGCACAGCACAGATGTTATCTTCAGTCCTCGTTGTAGAAGGCCGTCCCTCAGGTAAATCATCAGTGAGATTAGTGCAACCACGTTTAAACTCATTAAACCAGTTGTAAACAGTCGCACGAGATGGGGCTTCATCGTGAAAGGCCAATCGTAGTCTAACATAACTTTCTTGTTGACTTAACTCATCGAAAGTCATAAAAATCATTGCACGAAAATTTTCTCGTGTTAAATTCTTGTTGACTTGACACAGAAAATTTTCAATTTGCCGCCAAATCGTAAAACATATGACAAATGAATTAAATATATACTCAGTAATATTGGCAGAGTTCTATTTTCAAATTATACATTTTTTTTATAAGTGGCCAGTTCTAAGAAAATACAATTTAACCCTCGTATAAGAAAACGAAGTAAAATAAAAAAATGCCTAATCTGCATTTAGAGTGGGCTTTATTATGAGGGTAGGTCGGCTTAATAAGGAGACGGATCACCAGTTGGCAACTAATCGACGTCACCAATGGCAACACCAACTCCGCTAGGGCGTTTCAGTATTAGGGGATTGCCAAATTTGGGGATTGAGAATGAGAGGAGATTAAGAATGGCTGACGTTCCGGCAACCTCGCATAAAAAAACTGCACTGCAAAAAACACAACTCAATCATTCCTTTAAGCCGTTTTGTTTTGTCAGGCGTTGTTATGACTTCGGTCGAGCCGGCCCAATCCTACCGAAGCATGGCTCTCCCATGGCGTAATGACTGAGATAATACATAGGTACAAATGTCACCATCCTAATCCAGCCTGAGGCTGTCGTATTAGACGACTAATGGACCACAACAATTTATTTTATTGTCTTCCTTCATCTCGACATGAACCGGAAATGGAAATCTTTCGATCTTCAATCATTATCAAGATTTTTTAGGAATCAGGGGCCAAAAGAGAAGTCTTATCGGAGTCACAAGTTGTCGACTTTGCAAGAAGGAGTACAGTATTTTCTTGAAGGTTTGAAGGTCGTATGAGTTCAAGAAATCAAGTTTCATTTGTTACTTCATATTAATATTTTGAATTTCTCATAAACACACCAAGACACTTCAATGTAAACTTTGATATGAAAGCTAACTATTTCACCTAACTACAAACTTTACCTAGAAATTCCACATTCTATTAATAAACCTTCTTGGATCTTGAAAGCATATATCTTAACAAATGTAAAGTTCTAAGCAAGTTTGGCTCCTGAAAGATATTTTATGCTATGCCAAACTCCACTCTAATCTCTATAATCATAATAGCTTGATGTAAAATACCACTACATACGAACTTAAAAGTAAGGTTTACCACAAAATATGTAATCTTATCCTCAGGCTTAGGTAATGCAATGGTATCTGAAAACTAGGTAAAAAAACTCAGTAATTTTGCTATGCCTGGTTATCACTATCTGACAGATTCGGTTAGGACTCCCATCTCAGTCCTCAAACTGCCGTTCCGATGAAAAATTATTTAAATATTTGGAAAATAGGGCGGCAAACGAGCATGCTAGTCACTTGATGGTGAGCCATCGACGCCACACATGAAGAGTGCAACACCAAAAAAGTTGCAAGCCAATTGTCGAACCTTTAGGTGTTAGAAATTTAAGGAATTAGGGATTTTGGATTAGCATTGTTTAATACCCGTTTACTGTGCTTGCGTTAACAAGTTAAATTTAAAATTTTAAAGTACCATTCCAACTAAAGCCAAATAGGTCTCAAAATGAAGCAGTCATTTTATTGGATTTTAATGATATATCCTAATACTGATCTGACTTTTATAACTAAAACGAATCCAAAACCTTACCTCTCAACTCCCACATATAAAAATTAAATGTCACTGACGTAATACCTAGATATTTGATGTAAAATTGCATGTTCTAAATTTGAAACCGCCCACAAACGGGCAATTAATAGTCGAGGTCACAGTTGGTCGTTGGAAATGTACGTCCACGTATTCCCTCATAAATTGAATTAAGGGACGTGGTCGGAAATGTTGAAGTACTTTCGAAAGTGCACGGTCGGCTGGAAATACGCGGGCATAATATGTAGATTTAATTTGACACTACAAATCCTTCATTAAGTTTTCCGGCTGTGAATTTTAATGAATACATTGCATTCCGCCCACATCCATACCGAGTAACCCACGTAACAGATTCTACAATGGCATGTAATTTACACAATAGTTTTCCAAGTAACAATGGAGTATATACGCCTACACAAACTGTTATTTTATAAGTGAAACAATAATATTGATTTTATTTAGAAAATATTTGCTGTACAAGCCTACATTATGGTTCATAAGTCTTCTAATTCGCAAAACATACTGCAACTTAGTGAATAGTATTTCATGTTAGCATCAGTTGATGTATACCCTAAAAGTACATGTATTCGAATATGTTGCAAGGCAGAATTTACGTGCAAGCGCGCAAATCCTGTACTCAGTGAGACGTTATGCCGTTTATCCAATAACGAGTGAGGTTCAGCGCATTTTGTCATAAAATAACAACGTACTACTACAGAAAAGGTACAATGTTAAAACAATTCTATTTTTTTTTTCTTTTGCTGCTTCAGTTTGACCAATGACTGCAGAAATATATAGATGTGGTACACCATTTATCATAAGTACATAAGTCCGCCTTACTAGGATTCTTCATTATGTCGACATTAAAGTTTAAATAAACAAGTTATAAAACGATTTAGAATCCACACAAAGTAGAAAACTACTTATGACGTCAATTTGTTCGCATTGCTATGGAATTGTTTTGCAAACAAAAATTTTATAGCGCACTTACCTACTTAAAGAATAAGACATACTTGAGAAAAAAACAACTTAAGAAAAATATAGCCTATTTTCTTATTTGTAAATTATGTATAAGATGTCTGAGGAGGTGAGCCGAAAATAGATAAAGAAAAACAAAGAGAATAAC
Source organism: Spodoptera exigua (assembly GCA_902829305.4). Taxonomy (NCBI): domain Eukaryota; kingdom Metazoa; phylum Arthropoda; class Insecta; order Lepidoptera; family Noctuidae; genus Spodoptera; species Spodoptera exigua. The sequence continues at coordinate 15,109,280 of LR824601.2, read as the reverse complement.
AATACACTTACCGACTCCTCTTTTTTACGGGTTTCAAGATTTTTGAACATGATGTCGAGTTCTTCCAATAGGCTTTGACTAAAATCAGTAGAATTTTTCTGGAAAAGATAAAATAATCATGAGATTCGCGTAGATACAAAATATTTCACCTCTATTACAATAAAATACAAATCCAGGATGTTCTTTCCTTAGTAAAATGGTCAGAAGAACAGATATAATTATATATACAGAACTACACAGGTAGATATTGAGAGAAGATCTACATTTTTAATTAGATTTTTACTTTTGCTCCAGTTATCCAAAGTGCTAAAACAAAACTTGTTTAATTTGACATCTGTACCAGTCGTCACAAAATCTTGCATTTAATTTATTACAGTGTGTATAATCTCTTCCCCCCCTCTCCCCCTCCCCCCCCCCCCTTCTCCCCCTCCTAATACTCGGATATCAGATCCTATAAACTTTGGATCTATCTTAATTGCAGCTTTATTCATCCAATAGGTCCATCTCTGGACACCCCGTAGCGTCAGTAGCTCGTAAACTACAACTAAAAACGCGGGAATTCTGAGTACTACAAGTAAAAGAAGAGGGTAGCAAAGGAAGCAGTACACCACTCTTAAAAAGCACAGATGAAATTTAAAAATGTACTAAACTTTCTTTCAAAGACAGTCTAGTTATTAAGACCTAATAATAAACGGAATAAAATAATACAATTATAAGTAAAAAAGATTTAAAACTAAATTTAATAAATAAGAAATCTAAAAATGTACTTACCAATATGTCAAGACTGTCAGGTCTCAACGCGAGGCGCTCTGACTTGGACAGCGACGCAGCAGTACCATCCTGTAACAAGAAGAGCGTACTCGGTAACTTCAAGTTGAAAAAAATCTAAAGTAATATTTAAACCAAACAGGCAACCATCACGGTGAGCGAGTGGAATGCTACTGAGAATAATGTTACAAAAATCCTACCCCCTCCCCCTCTGACGGTAAAAAGAATTATATGGATCTATATATAGTTTTTAATTTCCAATGTCTACGAACACGGCATAAAGAGAGTCTTAATAGGTCGTACAGGTCATTACATGTTTAAAGCTCCGCGCAAAAAAAAGGCCTAAATATCCTTAAGCATAAATAGAAACCATTTTTAAAATAAATAAACATGTATTGCAAATATAAAATGAAAACAGTTTTTACACATTAATATGAAAAATAGAATTAACAAAGCTAAACGAGGTCAACAGTTCCCCTTTCCACCGAGTGGTGCGCTTCGATCGCTTTTGGGCCACCCCCTCGCACAGAGTATATTTAGACAATTTTTGTGAGGTACTTCAGGAAATGAGGATACATATAATACATTGCCATATTCGGAACTCAATCAATTTTTTTGTATTTTCATTGCGAATTTTGTATTCGTACAATGATACAAAGCCCAACTCATGTTTGTAACCTAGAGTTTGAGGACAAGTTGTCAAAAGCACCTGATCTGAACGTGCTTGAGACTATACGTCTGCCTGAAGTACATACATTCAAATTAATAAGATAATTTAGCAATAATAAATTACTTAAATAATTTGACCTTCAGACAATCTCCAATGTAAATTCTAAAGAAATTAACTATTAATTTGGAAAAAGGCTACTAATAAAAAATATTGATCTAATACTTTGGAGGTACTATTGAATACTTACAACTTTCAATACCATTATTTTCCCCGTAAAAATATAATCCGATTAAATTTTTGTATAGGTATGAAAATTCTCAGTATTAGTATAAATTACTATGGTGGCGCTGTGGGGTGGGACGCGCCGTTCCTAACTTCTAACAAAATGGTTGATCGGACTTCTGACCTACACGTCATTCCCGTGAACCTTACTTTATGATGGAGGAGATCGAGTCGCTCACCATTAAGATATAATTGATCTTATAATTTACATTTATGATAAAATGTAATAATTAATGTAATTAGTTTACATTAGTGTACTCCAAGTGTTAAACAAGCAAAAATATGACATATAGTATTATTGGGAATTCAGAAAAGCAAAATTCGCACTTAAATGACAGTCTCGTCTTTTGTAGGTATAGAGAAGTGAAAAGTGGAAACCGTTTGACAACATTATTGTACCACAGTAATCGTACCACAATTACTGTTCCTAAAATAAACAAAAGGACTTTTTATGACATGAACAATCGCAACACCAGAAGAACTACTAATACGCTGCCAGTTTCAACTTCGTATTATCCTTCCGGCCACGATTTAATTCCCGTTATAATGTGTAAAAACTGTATTAATTAAAATCATTGGGGGACAGGATTTCTTAATTCGAAGTGTGCTAGCTAAGAATGCATAATATTAGCAAAACTATTCATATACTACAAGTTTCTGGTGTGCTACTGCCCGATGGTTGTTGTCAGGATTTTTGTATAGGTCTAATTGCAAAGAGAACTCTTATAGCGCGATGTAAAATCTTGCACGTGATTGGTTCTGTTGTTATTGTTGTGCAATAGATGTCACACAAGTTAGTTGATTGATAATGCTGTGCCTATCAAGAGACTGTTGGGCGCAAATGATCTTGCTGGCATCAAAAGCGAAATTCTTCAACGAAATATTGGTACGAAACAAAGAATCGTCATAGGCTGATTTCAAAGCGAAGGGGATTAAACTGTATGTAGGTACTCAACAAGACAAACTTTCAAAAATCGAAAATCCCGCTGCGCAAATATTTACTTTGAGCAAATTAAAAACAGCGATTTCCACAAAACGATACGTATCGAGAATTAACTGACTGCACGACTAGGTCCAATATTCGCAAACAAGAAAGAACAAGGGTTCGCGGATTCGATTAAATTATAGTGTTGGCAAAAGTATAATAAATAGGCTTATAAAAATATAAATAATTCTGAAAATTATGCCCTGATGTTATATGACGAAAGACTTGCTCTACGTGATACTTGTAAAATAATGTTTATGTTACACAGTTTAATATACGCACTTCTATGTACTTCTTTGGTCAACACACGACGTGATATTACTTCTAGCCGCAACATAGAAATATGATTATTTTTCATGTAAAATTTATGAAAAAGCATTTCAAAGTCTAGAATCCAATAAACGTTAGTCAGACCTGGAAATAGAAAGTAATAAACCCTGCTCGAAGAGGCGAAAGCAATCTGAGTTAGAAGGAAAACGTCAAAGAAAATATGCAGATTCTTGTAAATTTATATTGCTCTTTGCAACGTGATCAATCAATAGATTACAGTGGAGCTGGGGGACGGCCCGCTTCCACCTTTGGTACAACATTGCCCTTGTGACACGACGCTAAAAATAAACCGGAAAATCTAAACAAGCTAACGTTTCATCCGAGCGCGATAGGCATGCCTTTACATGCTCCACACGCTTGCACCGATAAAATATTTTATTGTAGTTACGGTACTACGTCATTCTGGGAATATTTTCAACCTCGCTGGTCGGCAAATATGAAGGTTGCAATTCTTTCTTACAATGTATTGTGTGCGAGTAACGCGTCGAATCACAATAATAGTAAATCCGATTTGAAAATGGAATAGTTCCATTGCATTTGAGACGCTCCGACACAACATAATCCGGGGGGATGGCAGCGCCTCCGTCAAATCGAGCGCGAAGCATATACTGTATTTCATCTGTTACTGAAACCATTTTGCCGCATTATCAGGCGTCTATTTGAAGCATCTGGATAGGATTAGATTTTTTATGCAATAGGTCGGCAAGCTAGCAGACCTGTTACCTGATGGAAAGCAAGTACGGAGGAGTTACGAGTGCGTTGCCGACCTTTTAGTGCTTAGGGTTTTGGAGATTTAGGGATTGGGGAGGGATCGGGGGAGAGGAAGGATTGGGCCTCCGATAACCTCACTCACACGACGAAACACAACGTTGTGGTTGTTTCACGCCGGTTTTTTGTGAGGCCGTGGTATCACTCCGGTCGAGCCGATCCATTCGTGCCGAAGCATGGCTCTCCCACAATTTTTTTTTATTTAATAATCTATTGATACAACATTAAATCCCAAGTTTTAAAGTGTGTTTCACTTAGTTCCGATGTAAAACAAACTTTTTCGATACTTTTAGTACTTAAGGAGCTGAAATTTGGTACGTAAAGTTTAAAGGGAAACTTATCAAACGAAGATCTGGAGTAACAAGTGACCCAAATGAGAAAACGCTAGAGTCCGCCAACTATTGGACGCACGGACAATGGATTGGAAAGCGACATACCTACATGTACTTCTAGTCTAATGTAATCAAATCGAGGCTCCATGTCTCAATTCTGGATAGAGGCCTTAACATCTGTTTTAATATTTTGATTAAAGCAGAAGGTTTTTATTTTACTTGACCCGAGGCCGGTAACATTTTGTTTACCGTCAATTTCTGTTAAATAATCGCGTTAAATGCCACCAAAAATAATCTGTTAATTGTATGTGGAGGTCGTTGAAAATTCTATGAGTACATGTTAATGGATAAAAGTTAACCACCAAGTTACATTATTTTCACAATAATAGTGAACGCGCAAAGAGAAACCTCAAGCTCGGCTCGACTAGATATTTAATTACTTTTTATCGATAAATCAAAAGCACCTGCGCAGCTTGACTGGTTAATTACAGATGTTTTTGATAAGATGCGGTATACTGCACAAAGGAGTAAGATGAGGAGCAGATTAGTTACCTTTTTTTGTTTTTTTATAAGTCGGCAAACGAGCAGACGCAGACGGATTACCTGATGGTAAGCAATCGGCGCCGCCGATGGACACCCGCAACACCAAATGAGTTACGAGTGCGTTGCCGGCCTTTTGGGGATAGGGGTTGCGGATAAAATGATCGGGAAGGGATAGGGGAAAGGGAGGGATTGGGCCTCCGGTAACCTCACTCACACGGCGAAACACAACGCTGGGTTGTTTCACGCCGGTATTCTGTATATCGGCCTATTGCCTACACGGGCAAAACCGAACTCCATTCTACTTCTGAACACGAGCAGTAAAATTAAATAGGTACTGAATCTCAACGTGGTATTTTCCTGAGACCTCTCAATTAAAGTAAAAGTCAACTAAGTTAAATAGCTAAAACGAATGCCGTAATTGAACCTAAGTGCGACTGTCGCACGAAGGGCTTTGACTACTTAGTCGGAACAAGTAAGCACTGTATACCACAACATAAAATTAATAGAGAATATAAAATGTTATGTCAGAAAAGACTGGCTTTTTCTGAATCGATTTTTATAGGCAAAAATCTTTTATTCAATTGCTACGCTACTTGGTCGAGCTGACCAAATATTTATAACTTTACCTCCGCTAAGGTTACGTTATAAAATGAGACTGTTTTAAATTTTAATCGATTACAATATTGCTTTTCCAACACCGATACTTTTAGTAGTTGCAGAAGTAGGCCTCCCATAATAGTTTTGAGTTCGAGTGTGATTGGAAAACCGAAGGTATATACGTTAAACTGCATGCTCCGTTCACAAGCCACGGAATTGACGTTATGCATGAATGACTGAGTCCTCAACTTTATTTCCTCGCTGTGGGAGACAGCCCCGTACCGGTAAAAGGTATCGATATTACACAGCTTATATTGAAATATCCCTCATACCAGAAATAATAGTTACGAATCCATTGAATAGTGTAATTAGGAACCTAACATTGTTGACGAATAAGTAAGCAACGAATTCATAACAAAATCTCAACTGTTCTGCGATATTCAAAGTCCTGTGCAACTTATTTTATTTTTTTATAAAGCTACGCCTGACCTCATCTCGTCACGATGCCGTCCTCGACCCTATTTATTATAAAACCAAACAGATATACAACGCGTCAATCAATATCGAATGCTGTATATACCTACTCGTCACCTTCGATTCCCCAATAAGACCCTAAAACAGAAGAGGATGCTACATATTCATGTAACCAATTAGGTACTTGTGAAGACAAAACAATAGTAGAAGTAACATTAAAACTTCCTAATTAGTATCAAAATTAAACATTCCCAAAGTGAAAAATATGTGTAAACTGTACAATCAACACCATGTTAATAATATGCAATATTTGTAAGATATCTCTCTAGTCTAAAAATATCGATATGAACCTTATTATTGAAAACGCACGAGTACGTGCAAGATAGAGATCACAACAAATCACGGTAACAAGACGCAACACCATCTTAACTCTCTGACATTCCAGATTGTAGGTAGGTACGTTTGCACGTGTCTTAGTGGTAAGAGATAGCGGCAAAACTAAACTCTCCCCACAAAGTAATTAAAGACGTGAAACTTTTAATATTTTTGCCCTTTGAACTTCAGAGAGATATTCCTTGTTCCTAAACCACATTTGCTGAAATGTTACAGTGCCAATAATAGCCGAGTAAACATAGATGGATGCCAATTAATATTCACGCAACAGCAGGCCCCGGTAAGCTCGAGATGAGAAGTGCAATTAGTACTCATTCATGAACATGAACTAGTGAACTAGTATGTCAGTCATGTCAGAAATGGAACGTGTAATCCTTTGCAATGTCATGAAAGCCGTTCCGACTGTGGATATTCGACGTCAAAGCCAGAACTACTTAGGTAATGCACTAAGTACTCCAAATAAACAGCTTTGCTATAACATCTCCCCTGAACTTACAAAGCTGCTCTCAGAACCGAGTGGATCAATCGTTCCGAGAACCGAGGGATTACAACGAATTATAGATAGACCTTTAAAGATATTAGGTCAATCAATAACATCGTAAAGGAAATAAAACAAAATATTTAATACCGGTGCGAAATAACACGAAATTTTTATTTCAATAGAATTTAATTATTTAAGCGCCCCTCGCAACGAACGGTGGCCTTGGATTATTTTTTTCACAGAGATAGATAGTTGTATCTACGAGTAAAATATACAAAGTTACCTGTTTTAATCTCGAAAACGTTTGGATCTGTTGCTACAATTTTTTTTTTGCGTTTTCACAGAACAATTTTCGCGTAGTGCTATTTTAAGGCTTAGGAAATAATCCATTTATTTTCACATCAAATTTTTCGGACAACGTAACGGAATTATAAGTTACGTCATATCTGTGTAATAAAAGTTTTTTCAAAGTAGTAGTAAGTACCTACCAGGTGGCAGAATTTAAAAAAAATACTCGATTGAGTTTCTAGAAGAGATCTAGAAATCAACAAAATTACATGACATTATTTGTTAATGAAAGAGCGAATGGTTTTTTTTATGTAATAGGTCGGCAAACGAGCAGACGGATAACCTGATGGTAAGCAGCGCCGCCCATGGACACCCGCACTCGCAACGGAGGAGTTACAAGTGCGTTGCCGACCCTCTAGGGACTAGAGATTTGGAGATTAAGGGATTGAGGAGGGATTGGGGGAGGGGAAGGATTGGGACTCCGGTAACCTCACTCACACGACGAAACCCAACGCTGTGGTTGTTTCACGCCGGTTTTCTGTGAGGCCGTGGTATCACTCCGGTCGAGCCGACATGAAGAAGCATGGCTCTCCCACACTTATTCTTCTTGGTTATTTCCAGAAGAAAGAAGAAATTCGAGGTTACATAATAAACCGTTCGAAATTACAATTATAACATTGTTTTAAAATCAATTAGTGCGCCAGTTGCGTAGTATAAATTAATATTGAAATAAATGCTTTCACTAACTAAATAAACTCATCATTCATTAGTGGGAGTAAAATATTTCAACTCGTAAATTAGCACGATTTGGTTCTCACAACGCTTATACAAATATTCGTATATTTGAAAACCATACGAATGACGCGATTTGCGGATAAAAAGGAATTTCTACATCAGAGTCTACAAATGTTGACAGTTCGTTTTTCTCCGTTTAAACCAGTTTAAACGAACTACGTCTACGTCGTCATAAGTGAAACGGCTGCGGTCTCAGAGCATTTGTCGGTTGTGCACTCTTAGAGTGCCACAGAGCGAGATTCATTAGAAACAGTTATAAATTAAACGATTATAATTTCAGCAACGTGCAAATTTAGTACAATAGCAGTCCCATCTACTAAAACACCTACATATTTATCCGTAACAAAAGCTACCCCTTACATATAGTAACTACATAGTTTGTTCAAAATGTTTCAGCATTAAACAATAGTTCGTCAGTTCATAATTAACTACGCAGCATCTAGCCCACGCGAGCGTGAAATTCAAATAACTCTAGGAATTTAATTTCCAGGTAACTTAATTCATGGTTGCACGGACTAAGACAAAGAGATGAATACCCCACCCCATTGCACAAAACGGTTTAAATGCAAACAACAATGTGATCAAAGGGCAGATTTCGAGGTCCTTCCAAGTATTTATTTACAAAGCATACTTAGTAGCTATTACGTGTCAGAAAGGAGATCGATCGCTTTCCTATCCTACAAAGCACGTCTAACGGTGTCAGTCTAAGCCTGGTTTTATATTATCAGTGTTTACTTTATAAATGCTTCTCCTGATAACTACAGCTTAATTAGTTCTGTCATGCTAAGTAAATGAGATTTCGCGTAACTAATACAAAATCAGAATTGAACTTGGTACATTGTAATGGTGTGTTCACATATTGTGAAAATGCCATTCGCAAGCATATGAGCATCTAAGAAACTGGCCGTAGGGTTATCGAAAATGGATGTACGCTGATCACCAAATACTCGGCCCAAACATTAATAGCTCTTCAGAGCAGCCAAAAAACTAGAACACCTAAAAACACCAAAGGCGACAGGCGAGCTTTGCAAACCATAAATCTAGATGTTTGATTTTGACATCATTTTCGGGGAGCCTTCCGCCCCAAAAATAATGAAATTCCCTTCTAGACGATACATAACACAGCGTCATTTGTGAGAGCTAGCCTATTCAAAATGCGTATTGCCGTTGGATTATACCACCAGTAGGAACTTAATCTTATGGTATGTTCACATCCCAACTGTGTTCAACTTTCATTCATATAAATAAATGCACGAACGCAGTTCAGGACAGCGCAAGCGGTAAGCGATTGCGAGCGTTTTACAAGCGACGCGCGAGCTTTTCATGTAAGGCGTATTTGGCATATTATGTGGATATATTATCATAATCGGCGGAAATTCCGAATGTAAGCAGTGGTAACACTTAAAATTATATCTTAACCAGTTTGAAGGTAAACTAAACTATATTGTCGAACTTAAATGTACCTTACAGTTTCTCTGTTAATTACAGTATCTATTTATAACATAATTTTGTTGCTTTGATAATCTTAATAGCAAAAAGGACTAAACACAAAGCGGGTCTTTGGTCATTAACGTAAAAATATCAAAAACTATTCTAACATTTTCCACAGAACAAAGTCCGTAACTGCTTGCTGCGCTTGCGGTCAATCAGCCTACAAAGCGGACATGGAAACAACTCCCGTAATAAGCACCTACCTACTTATGAGTAACTTAAAGTATCCACCAATTTAATCAATACGCGTTCTTGGAAAAGGTGGGTAGGGTGTATAAGAGAGGCATTATTTATAAATTAATATCCTTAAATTTTATTTCTTTTAAGCCTCATTATCTCTTTTCCGGGAATGAGGAATTATATTTATTTTTATTACGTAGTAAATTTTCCCCGAAGAAGTAGGAAAGCACATACCGTGCAACAGGGCGTGGCCCTCTTGACAGACACCGAGTAGGTAGGTACCTACTATTCTAGATTCCGTGATTTTAGAGGGCATTTTAAAAATCTCGCTACTATTTATGCCCGATCGACCTAAGAACCGACTTCTACACCTGTTGCTGGGTAGTCACGCTTACGGTCGCTCAACGGACGAGGCAGTCCAATTCCAGTTCCATTTATACCATACCACAAACGAAAAGGACTACTAAAATTAAAGAAATTTTGCGATAGGCATTAGCAATATTTTACTCAACGCAGACATCGAACTCAGAATCCATTCAGCATTAAAACCAAACAGAAACTAGTACAACAAACCGATACGTAATACAGTAGGTAAGTACCTATATAGAGCGTGTTTCACCCTGGACCCTGAGTTTCAATGTAGGGCTATTGTGCCCTATTCAAACGGAAAATTAGATTCGATCAAATCCGATTATCGAGTATTGAAGGGCGAATTAATTTGTCGCAAGGCTGGATACAGGGGCAATCAAGGCGAACGTCGCAGCAGGATGCATGATGCTTTGACAATGTCTAAGGTAAACAAAAATAATAAATTCGCTCATTAAATAAATTGCAGTGCAGTGGCATTAAAAAATTAAACTAAAAATTCGAAAATATTTTTTTCATCAAAATTAAGGTTGATCTTGCTTGAACATAATATATAATATTTTTATAGAAAATATAAAATATTTTTTTACAAAATATAAAATATTTTTTTCAAAATATAAAAAGTAATATTTAAGAGCAGGCATTGGCATTTAACTTACTTTGTCCGTCAGTACGCGCGCGTAATACGAAAAGCTCGCGGGGAAGGCGTTACGAGTGCTGCAGAAGTGCACCGTGCCTTCCACAAACTGCGACTGAGACTAGATCCCGAACGAGCTCCCTGCATTGATTACTGCCATGGCACAAGGTTCATTTTGGCGGACACAGTAAACTTGCAACGGCGCACTAAGCATTTACTGCGCCGATGTAACCGCGGCATTTAAAAGTTTCGGTCGTGGTTATAGTCAATTTTAATTCAACACAAGTATTAGTTAATTGAAAAATTATCTAACAACATATTTTATTCTCAAGATTTTCTGTTCTGTAACACTATGTGCCTACTCTAACATTAGTGAACCTACCCATTGAGAGAGAGAGAAAGGGGAAGGGTGACGTGTTTTCATTCCAGAATATACTTTACTTTTAAAATGTTAGAATTAATGTCTTGATACACCAACTTATTAATATTTTAGTCGTCTATTCAACTAAAGAACCTCTCATAAAATCATTTATTAATTAAAAACAAAGTGGGTCAATAAATGGGGTATAAAATAAAGTTTACACACATAATCTTTATTTTCAATCTTGTGTATTTTTTTCCAGATCTACGTAAAACGTTGACCATACTTCTTAATCGACCTGGATAATATTAAAATGTCGCACTGGATACTTTGTAGCCATAGCTTTGCCCTCTCCTCCAAATATTGTTTAAAATATGGATGGTATGACAAAATGTAAAAAATTAAATGAACTTAAAAGAATAATGTTTCCATACACGTGTTTTTGAAATAATGGTAAAGTGAAGAAACATAGACACAGAGTCAACAATTTTATGCTAAATAAAACAAACTTCATTATAGACTTCTGTCGTCGCTAAACACTGACAAAAAAAGACATACTACTGAGAAAACGAATGGTCAAAGAATGGATGATTATGTTAATGAATAAATAATATAATGCTCTTACCGTATCAGTATCAGATATTTCATGATACTCGTGTACTTCGTCAGTTTTCGGCACCGTGGCGTTGTCTGCTTTATGTGACCTACCAAGAGTCGCGCTCCTCACCTAATGAAACCATAATAACATCAGGTTGGCTATCCACCACTGGGACAATAAAAAACAGCATCTATGATAATGTGGTAGTTAAGGGAAACTGTACCTTACTGAGAATACCCTTGCTCGTCGTAGGTTCAGACAACGTCCTGTTTTTCTTCAAGCTTCTTGTTTTCACGTCACCTTTGAAACAACACAAATAACACAACTTAAATGAATGCATGAAATACCGACACACTTTAACGAGTATAAATGTTATACTGCACAAAAATGGGATGTTCATATCAGCTGTGCGTTTTGATAAGTGATCGTGGTCACTGAACATGTACACTTAACAAAATATACTTATATGCCTACTTGCTGCCGACTAATTTTAGTGTCTATTGTGAAAAGTAATCCCTGACCTTTGCAGAGATGTTATTCTTTGTGTCGAGTTACATGAACATCCGTTGTTAAGTTAATCCGACCTGTAACTCTCTACCTACAGCTAAGCAACTACTTTAAAAACGATTATTACTTCCAGATCGTAGATAACACTGAACGCCAAAAGGAAACTGAGTTGAAATTGTAGGAAAATACTTAACGATCACATCAACCTCGATAACTAGATGACCTTACTATTCATAAAGACAATATTTATTGTTTTCTTTATCACTTTATTGAGGCAGATTTATGAAAAGGAATATTCTGAAAAACGTATTTAAAATATTTATGTAGAATACAAATTAAATTACCAACATTGTGAAGCGATACTCGAGTATATTTTTTGATACAAAACTTGATGGTAATATTTTTTTTTTTGTTTATGTTAATGTTCCTCTAAATTTAACCAAAATCTTTCAAATTAGTTTACGTGTTTAGTCCTCTAAAATTAACTGTACTGACGTGTTAAACCAGAAACTATTAGGTTGGTGAATGTTACGGAACGTAAATTAACTGTGAACAGACCTCCATAAACTTGTTACGAGATTGTCATTGACAGACATTGGTAAAACCGAGTGCTAACTCGATTTTGAAGCTGAGCTGTTTGTATTCGTACATTTAAATTAGAATATTATAATAATTCTTTGAAAGTCTTTTGATTTGATCTCTTTGATAAAAGTTTTTTTTAGTAACTTTATACATTTTAAATATGAATTTGATGTTACAGTTACATACAATAATTTTCCCACAATCGGCCAGAAACAGTGCCATATCAAGAAACACTTATTGTTTGATCTCTCCAAAATGTTTGCTGCCCCACCCACCTCATTTATACCAAATAGAATCCATATTATATTTGTGTTTTAAATATGTACAAGGCCTATTTTTGTGACAAATAACATACTTATTACCTCAAAATTCGTTAGGAGAATTATAAAATAAAGTATAGATAAGGGCGTGGTCAAACTAATTAAGGAAAGCACGTTTATCTTAAAACGACGACTTGGTTTATTTCTACTGAGGAATCCATTAAATTTACTTATTTACACTGAGCGGTCTTGTTCGCTATCAGGAATAAACAGCGGAACTGTATTGGACATTGACTGATTAGCCATGTCCGTATTTATCGCGTCATTTACTGTATTTCCTGCATTGTCAGTTCAGTATTTTAAAAATAATTAATTATTCAGTAAATCAATGTATATTTTATGACATAAGGGATCTATACTCATGCCAGTTGAATAAATGAATGCACACGAAACTAAATAGAAATATTTCTTTCTCAACATCCCTAAAACTTAATCTTACGTAGATACCGAATGAACAATACAACCTTACTATGCTTAGGTCAGGTCGGTTGTAAATTAATTTTATTCATAATTTCTCCATAGACACTAAAATAGCCGACGGGAAAATAAGTAAAAAAACTACGTACAAGATAGGTCGACTTCGTCAGCGTCATTTCTAGTATCTGGTTTGTTAGATGCCAGCATGGGGTAGGGTGTGGTCCCCGAAGCCCCACTGAGGTGTGACGGTGAGTTTGGGTTAATCAACGGCACCTGTTCCAGATCCTCTGACGGCTTATACGGAGTCACAACTTGACGTGGTGGCTGCAGAGAGATAACAGTTTTAGTAGGCTTATTCATGATTTGCTAAGTCATATAGTACATTACATATACAAATGCATTTTTTCTGATATGATATCTGACGTGCTTTTTAATCATCCATAACCAGTCTCAATATATACATTTGGCTACTACAGATAGAATTGGGCACATTGTATATGTAACTTACGTTAAAAATCTGTCCCTAGTAGCCAAATCTATCGATATATTTAAATGTTCATTGATACTTATTATTATTTTCGGAAAATTGGATTACGGATAGAAAGTATAAGAATTTTATTCTAAGTAAATACAATAGTTTTGATAGTATAACAAATTCTATGTCGCAAGTCTACTTACTTTTTATGTTGATTAAAACATAGTTAGTTGTTATTATGTGAATGCTGTTTATCACATTAACTAATACTAAATATTTTAGTGTTAAAGTTGTTTAATCATACATATTAATCGATTTAGTATCGTTCGAGTATTTCGGATTGAGTCCTGATCGTTATACTAAGCACGTGCATTGTTAAGCCATATTTGTTTAGCACACACAAATTTTACTTTAACCTACATAATAATACTTGCTTAGGTATTATTGTAATCCTAGACTGAACAACAAAAATAAGACAATCCACTAATTAAAGTTAGTACCCAAACACCAAAGTACACACAAGCGTGAAATATATAAAGCATGATGTTTATGTTTACCAGTAAGAAGCATATAAGCGTTTTAGGGCAATTATTGTCTAATCCTTGCGTGAATTTCCTGATACTTGCAGCTTACAATTGAATCTAGAACAGTATAGAATCTTAGAAGATTGATGTTAAAACCATTCTTATCAGGCACTGACACTTGTTTAAGAAAATTGTTCACGCAAGTATTAGAATTTTCAGTACTCACGCAACCGGCAGGGTCCAGGAATGATATATCGCCGAAGTAAGCGCCATCAAGGCCGACATGGCCCGTGTGCTTCACGTCTCCTTGTGGGCTGGAGATCATGCTGCGCTGTATCGTCCGCTTGCCAGTATATGTGTGTCTCTTCACGTCAGATCTCAGCAGAGACGAGCGGATAGACCGCGCCGACTGCCGGATCGGGTGCGGCGATAACGATCCCGACACGTAACATACATTTTTCTGAATGGGGTGATGTAAGCTTAATGTGGGTAACTAAACATCTATCGATGCTAAATCCTGCGTTAGTAATTTGGACGAATATCTTTCACAACATTTAGCTTGATCGAATGGCTGCTCCCATAATGTAACCGTGAATGACAAGTACATAATGATTACGCACGAAATTGCGTTTTCAACGCTAGAAGACCAAATTACAATTACAATATTTGAAACAGGAATAAAGAAGTCTTCTAGCAATGAACAACGCATTGCACACACCAATAAATGAAAGAGTAGTTGAGTGATCCACTGAGAACAGATAGTTTACACACAGACGAGATAAGTGCAGACAGAACACAAATATGTAAGCTGTTGTAGGCGTCACTTACCTCTGGCGGAGTGTAGGGTTTTGTTTGCGTGGGGTCGAACATGCCACAAGCACCGCCGGGCAAGACCCCATACCACAGGGGACACTTCGTCATATTTCTGAAAGCAACGATTACTTTATTATCATATGCTACGACATTTACCAGACTAACATATCGCTAGCAGTGAAAATCCCTTTCTTGGTGTCACTTACAGATATTTTGTTTTGTTTTAATATAAAATGCCAATGCATAGCCCATTCAATAACATTGCTACGTATTTTCAAATTCTCTCAATGAATGTTCTTAAGCATTCTTTTATTTCTACATTACCTTGATTCTATTAAATGCTAGCAGCTAGATAGCACAATTCACAATTACATTTGCAGGTGACAATAAATAATTCTGAAAATATAGTTCGCGATGTCTATTAGCTAAGCAAAAAATTGCATAACGCAAGCTTATGTGCATTTGTACAACGTAGTTGACATTCGCTCACAATTTATTCATTTACATTTTTACTACAAAATTATATGAAGCTGGTTGATAAATCTCATTGAAGAATTTTATTGAAAGCACTTAGTGACGGCAAAGTGTTTCTTTACTTACGTTTTCTATTAATTTACTGTTGTCGAACAAGTATCTTTATAAGAAAAGCGATATTTTGATTATTTTTGATATCAAGTGATCTTGGTCAACCTAGTATTTTTTACGTATTTCGACATTATGAAACTATACAGTAAGTTTTACGTGCGTTGTTACCATACTCAAGGTAACGGAGTAACTTGAGTTTCAATTTCTGTCAATGTTAATAGTTAAAACGAACAAGGGATCTCCAGACCTGTATCGGAAAAAGTTGATACTAGGTATTGTTTTTTTGGTACTGCTAACATTACTGGTTAAAAATGCATGTTACATTAAAAATATGATACGTGGCCATGACTTTGTTAAATCGTTAAAATGCAACAGCGCCTTGCTTATTCTGCTTGCGCAAGCTGACTTACAAATTCGCATATGCTTGCATTAGTTTTAAAAACCTTACGTAATAGAGCATAGCATTATTTTTTGTTAAAAATTTTACTTTAAGTACTGTATGAGCCTATATTTAGACTTGACCAATAAGTGTATTTAATCAGAGACATTCACAATAAAATTTTGTGTGGACTACACATTTGATACAAATGTTTAAATATAAATATAACAGTAAAAAAATTTACTAATTTTAAAGTAATCGCTAGCAATGGAAACCTACTCTTTTCCTAAAACTGTAATGACTTGTCCGGTCTTGTATTCCAGGAATGTGTTACGGCGGCCATCTTCTGGCTTCTGGAAGTTCACCGTCGCTTGAACCTATAAAAGAAGATCATATAGTTTCTAATAGATGGTAGATTTGTTCCATTATTGTACTGGGTGATTCTCCAAAAAACCTTAACTTTTATTTAACAAGTCATTATCCTCCCAGGTTTTTAAGCATCTTAGTAATTTATTTTATACAATATTTTTAATCGGTTGCTTGTAAGCAGTGGTGAGATTTAATTTAATAAAATAATTCTCTGTGTTTTAATCAGCAGACTCGTTAATTTTCGGTTGAGGATAATGGCATTATTATTTTTTTTTTAATTGATGTGAAGAATCACCCTCTCGGCCTATGTTGTAAGTTGCTAAGCAAGAAAACTTCAGTTTGTGCAAAGTATGATTCGGAATTATCGATAGTCATTTAAAAAGGCTTGTCTTGCAGTAAACTTCTTTAAGCTGATGATGGAACATTTCTTACCTGCTCCGGTCGTATGGTAGCTAACTTGGCGCTCAAGTCCTTGAACTTCGGCCGATTATTGAAGTCGTGGGCCCAGCATTCCAACATGGTGGCGTAGTAAGCTTCGGGGCAGCATTCTGGCCGCTCCAATCTCTGAAGTTTTAATATTTATTCATCATAGGTAACTAGGGAGAATATTGAAAAAGCTTTACTTTTGCTTTTTTACTATACTTCATGCACAAAACATTTTACATAGGACGGACTTAATGCATTTAGCATTCTAAGAAATAACACCAAAAGAGGCGGGCTGCCAACTTTTGTTGGGAGATATAAGAGTTCATTTGATAACAGAGAAGTTAAATAGAATTTAACACTTTTAAATTTTTTATGCGAATTCAAATTATTTTCTGAGTCCAAACTATAATGTAATAAAAAGAGTATTCTATATCTATGTATGCGTAGATGATATAGAGTCTAAAACAACTCAACCAAATTATTTTTCACCAAAAACATTATAATTCCTATAAGTATGTGTATTGCCATTTACTCTATAAAAGTCAATATACAATTATAAATCCCTATATTGTTTATTTATATACTAGGCATAAAATTGTTATTTGGACGTTATTATTACTTTCCGCTTTCCATTAGAAGATGTAACAATCACTACATACATAGAATTGATTGTTCCTTGGTGAACCAAGAATTGAGTAGGCACATTCCAGTATTTCTGGTCCTTCCCCTAACTAAGCAACGAAGTAGCATTGGTATTACTAATAATAATAAAAGATTCTCGTTAATTTGTAACGCTTCTTGCTGAGGGTAGTTCAAAATCACCGTAAATATTGCTTTTAAAAGGGGTTACGAACTACTAAACCCCAATTACGAAGACTTATCTTGGAATTTTAATGAAAAAATTTCCGGAGGGTTCTTTTCGCAAAGATGTTTAAGTAAAAAAACATCTGTATTAAAACGGATAATCCCCGTTAACACCAATTCCGTTACAAATTTCTTTTTGATCCTATAAAGTATGACGTACCCTATGTGATACAATTATTTTAAAAACCGGTTATTTAAATTCGACATCCTTTTGAAGTGGATACAGTAGAAAATACTTCTCAAGGGATATGGGAGTTATTTACAAGAATAACGGGTACTTTTCAAGGACACCGACTTTAAACAGATACAACTGTTTCCAGGCCTCCTAGCAACAGCAGTTACATTGGGCTGGTTTTGTTTTCTTTATTACTTGCTATCAGCATTTTATGAAATAATGGAAATATGATTTCAAATAACATACTTTGCATAGTACAATAAATTTGTCGGTATTAGTACCTATGTAATGGATGTTGTCGCTATTGATATATATCTTAAACAAAAAGAAATGGCATTACAAACCTGGAAGTTTGGAGCATCAATGGCTTCTAAGATCTGCTGTCCAGAAAAGGCAGCCCAAGGTTGGAAGCCGTAGGTGAACATCTCCCAAAGACAGACGCCGAACGCCCACACATCACTGGCTGATGTGAAGCGGAGGAACAAGATGCACTCTGGAGCACACCTGTAACGCATTCACAAACTAGCTATTAACAAGTCATCAATATACGTAATATGTACTTATAGCCAACGTAAGTAAGCATGAAATATGCACTGGTACCACTTTATTATGACAACTTGTATTTTTTTCTGATAATTGATGAAATAGGTAAACATGGACAAGCAAATTACAGCAAATTAGTGTTGAATATAGTTAATTTGCTTACACTGTAAAATACAGGGTATGTGTTACCAATAAGCACTAGCGTAGTAATCTTGTAATCTCATTAGGTGACATTCATTATTAGGTTTATTGTGTTTGTTTTTCTTACTGTTTTAGTTAGAAATACCGTTTAATGGGTCTATAACTAATTCAAATAGTGTTTTGACTTATAAAGTGATCAGATATCGTGCTATTTATGACAAGTCAGCTTTCTGAACAGCTATCAAAATAAATACTTTATCAATTTACAACAAATCGCCAGCATTCCTATAAGTGCATTATAGAAAGTCGCTTGCGCACACACAAACTTAATTAATAGTACTTCAAACATACTTCGCCCAGCTTAGACAATCAAATTTCAACTTACCAAGCCACTGGGAGCTTGAGATTTACGTTGTAATTTGTCTGATAATAATCTTTCCCAACACCCAAAGCTCTTGAGAGTCCAAAATCTGATATCTTCACTCTATCCTTGCTAAATACTAAGATATTTCTGGCTGCAAGATCCCTGCAATAGAATTATTTTGATGTAAATATTGAATGCATAAAGATTTTGCTTGATTCATTGTTAGGGATACATTTTTACAATAGGGATTAATACCATCAATAGAACTTAAACTTCACCAAGCATATAGTTCACCTCCGACATCTTCCTAAGGTACAAACATGCATTCATACACTAATGTTTATTCAGGGTTCTGTAAATGCATAATCAGTGCAGATCCTTACATGTTATGTATGTTAAGGACATATATAAGAAAATATGTTTTCAATTTATTTGCAAGAAAACTGCATTTAAATATAAAAAGATGTTTTGCTTTTAACAATGAATAGAGATGCACAAAGTGCATTCGGTTATCTCAAGCATTGTATTTGAATCAGTAACATACATACATTCTAAGAACATTCCAGACATATGTACAAGTTATATAAGAAAAATTCTGTAAAATTCCATTATGTAGAATATCCATAGAAACAGATTTATTTTGGAAAAATTAAATTGAAACAATTTTTTAACAAGGGCTTATGCCATAAAAAAAATAACGAATACAAAGAGGCTTGCTCGTAAACACTTGAACAAATTGAAGAACCCTTCAATATATATTTAGTATTCCTTAAGAATGTTGAATATTCGATAAGAGGGTATTTATGAGAGGAAAATGTTTTTGTTTTCGCAAAAAATTGGTGCTCTTCGATACAAGAACGATATCTGAAAATAATCCAGACATTCGTCAAGTGTACACGTGTCTAATATACCAGTTATATGATAGACTGTTGCTCCCCAAAAGATCACACATGTACTGTTAGGAAATAAACAATTACGGTGCTAGTCCCACGTAATGGGGGGTACCGATACCTACTAATTCAAATTGACTGCGCGCTAATTCAATCTAGACCGAATAAAGATTTGTTTATACGTACCTATGTATCAGTCTTTTGCTTTCCAAATACGACATTCCATCACAGATCTGTTCGGCAAACTCGCAGAGATTCGGCACAGGGAAGTTGAGGCGCAATGACACCTCACGTAAGCACTCTAAGAGCGAACGAAGGGGCGCCAATTCCGTCACCTAAAACATTATCTCATTAAACGCTTGTATTGATTTCGGCCCAATTAGTTCGTAAAAGTGTATACAAAAACTGTGAAGTCTATAGATAATTCTAATCAATTAAAATATTTCTATGATACCCACGCAATACTTTTATGAGGATTCCTTTAAAAATTGTTATCAGAGAAATTCAGTTTGAATTCTTCGATAAAAACACACCGAGCGATCTTTACTAATTTTATAGGTAAAGCAATAAGCTTCTTCGATTTTTTCGCTTAAACCCTTAGTTGTTAAGGAGAAAGTCAAATTAGGGTGATTTATTTATGGGTTGGTAACTTCAAATTCTTTTGTTTACGCGTACAGGACTGAGGACGTTATTGTTTTTCAGCAGTGGACGTCTTCCAACGAATGATGATGATTATAAAGTATACTTGCCAACATCAAAGAATCTAAGTGAAGCACAACGCCATAAAGGCGGACGATGTTCGGGTGTTCAATGCTGTGCATCACGGCTGCCTCTTTCAAAAACTCTGTCGAGTTAGATGTCATCCTTTCATGGCCGAGACATTTTATCGCTACTTGCAGCTAAAACATAAAGAAACAAATTGAAAAAAGGTATATGTATATCCTACGGTTAAAAAAGTATGTTATAAAATCCTTTAAGATCATTTATATTGAGTGTCTAAGTCTTGACCTAAGTACGACCTCAAAGCATATTTGCATTGATAAAATAACAAGAGTCATGAACAGAACCCTGCATCTGCATACATGAATGTCGCACGATCGTCGCGACTGATAGCGCCTGCAACATATGCAAAACGCAACTTAGCGTGTACATTTTTAAAACTGGCTATCTGCACATAATGTATTATTCATATGAAAATATTAAACGGTACATACTCTTTGATTCCCTGTAGTCCATGTTCCCTGTTGCACCACACCAAATTGACCCATTCCAAGCTCTTTGTTGATAGTTATATCCTCGATAGAAATGATATGCTTCGTAGGCACTTTTACATTATTTTCAAAAACCGGTTGCATTTCAAGTGGAATTGATGTATGTCCATGAAAATTCTGGAAATAAGTACAAATGTTGATATTTTGTAGGGCACAACTGCCTCTAAAACTGAAGAAACGAAGTTTCTGTATCAAATCCACGGGTCGGAGTTTGACAAAAATAGCTAATACTTATTTTTTTTCCTTAAACGTTAGCAGAACTCGTGTAATTTGGGTTGTTTCTCGGGACTTCGATGAGCACGAAGCCGGAAAATTAAAATACAAAATGTAATATTTCGTAGGGAAGATTTTTGACTACATTAATAACGACGAAGAAGGTACTTTTTTAGGTAGCAACATGCTTGCTGAAATTAGTTTTTGCCGATTCTTATTGTACAGAGAATGCTACGTATTCGATTCCCTCTAAGAGCGACACATTTTTGATTAGATCCATTGTCATATTTGATTTGCGAACGTGAGACTATTGAAGATATTTATATGTCAATCAACATTGTCAGTTAAATGCAAATTAAGACGTAACGTAAGTGACCTATACATATCCCGGGCACGCTATGACCCCTCTTTGAGGAGTGGCTTGAGAGACGTCACGGCGTCTTCACCTTCCGCCGAAGCAGTTATGCTCGCAAAAAGGGAGGTGGCCCGCGTGAGGAAGCAATCCTACTCCTTACGCCCCAGCCGCCGCAACAGGCGACTCTACGAGCGTCGGGGATCAAGGTACGACCTCAGGCCACCGTAAGCGCGGGTCAGCTCGCCGCCCGACCAGAACCAGACCCGAGCGTACGGCACGTAGCGATCCACGCGCGCCTCAAAGAGCCTATAGACTACCACAGACGGGGCCCTATAGAGCTGATGTTTAGCCGGGGTTGCAGGGTAAGCCCAATGAGGCATCGCGACCTAGGCCCAGAGCGGGAGAAGGAACAGGGGGGTTTTTAGTCAGTAAGAGTCTGACACTCCCTCCCGCCTGGCCCTTGGCGGGAGAAGTCATTTGATTTTCCCCTCACAAAACAAAACCTAAACATATCCGGACTAAAATTTTGAAATGGATCACAAATTTAGTTTGGGGAATGAAAACCACTACTTGTCAGGCGGAAGCCGGAACATTTATATTTTCTTAAAATAATTTAACGCGCACTACAAACAAAATGCGACGCAGTCAGCAAAAACGACGCCCATAGTGAAGAATATCTTAGCTAAAAATTTAAAGCCGTGGTCGGCTAGAAAGCCAATTTTTTTAAGTTTCATCATATGTTCCGTCGTACGGCAGATAATATGATAAATGATATAATTCTTTGTATGAGATTGGTTTTGCATAACATATGTATACTTGGCGTGTAGGTTGGAGATCGCAGTTTAAAAAGTTCAGAGTTATCAGAGACGCTGATATTTGCTGCAGACCCTTTTTGTACTCAGCGGGAGAATAATCGTAATGATAAAAAAATCTACGGTGCGCTCACATCTGGCAAATGCAACGCTCACGCGCTGTTCGGAAAACGTTCGCAAGCATTTTGCGAACTGCACGCGGGCGGTTTTGAACATAAAGATATAATACAAGTTTAATGCTCGTATAATATCAATAATAGTATCTCAGCCCAAAATTTTAATGTAAGGACAAACTCTTAACTGCAAAATTCCTATGTAGTATTAGATCGTTCCTGGAATGATTTGTCGTGTTTTCCACTGAATTTCAAATACTTAGATTGAAACTCTCAGAAGACGTAATTGATACTGTTTTCATGGCTTTAAGGAACTTTTTCCACTTAAATTCGATATTTCTTATTATATCCTTAAATCATCGTGAACCATGACATTCCTGTTCTCCATATATGCCTAGGTCTTAGTCGGCTCTTACGAAACGTAATGGAGGTTGTAGTAAGTCACAACACCAAGGGCAATGTAGGGAAGTGGTCATATCATCGATGGACTATACACGCTCGAACGTTGCCTGTAAAAAATTGGGTACTGGTTTCCAGGATCGGGCGTAACCTGTATCTGACAGACGTCGTTAAGAATCTTTCGTCTGTCGGCTAGTATAGACTGATCTCTAATAGTCCTAGAGATTGGTGGAGAATCACGAGATCGATATTTAAAGACCCGGCCTAGCTGCCCATTTAGACCGCACAGTATTGTCGCCTTGGCACCGAACACGCCGGACGCAAGTGTCGGCTAATAAAGGACAAATACAGCGAGGCCTTTAGGGCCAGGGAAGCAAAAGTAGGGAGCCTAGACGCCTATGCAGAGGCTACAGGGAAGGCAGTGGTATAGTAGTTAGGTGCTGCAAAGCACACAGAGACTTGAGGACGTCTTCCATGTCCCCGTCAAATAAGCTCGCAAGTATCCATTTACAGATGACGTTGGTGGCTATCGAAAATTCGATTTTAGTGAATTAAAAGCCACAGGTGAAGGAAAAGCTTTACACTTTCTTTTTTTACTCCCTAAAGTTAAGCGCC
Organism: Spodoptera exigua; assembly: GCA_902829305.4. NCBI lineage: Eukaryota > Metazoa > Arthropoda > Insecta > Lepidoptera > Noctuidae > Spodoptera > Spodoptera exigua. The sequence continues at coordinate 15,085,789 of LR824601.2, read as the reverse complement.
TTTTGAAGGTTTGCTTTCTGCTCTGCCGTCACTGGACCTTCTAACCACGGAGTAGATGACATAGGGTAGGCTTCTCGCTATGACTACAATTACATACAAGTGTCGAGTTAACTTTCAGTGTGGACTATTCAGAGCCTCCGTTAAGCAGTAGACGTCTGCCTACTGATGGTGATGATAATTGCAGTTATAGTGAACTAAACACGCAATTAGTGACTGCGAGGTTAGTGCATGGATAAGCTACCGGCTGCAAAAACATTCACGGGCGGGTTCCATGGAACAATTTCATGTGCGATCCACACAATAAGAATTTGTATTTGGAGTGTTTGTGTCGCACCCACGCATCTTCGCATGCTTAGATATCATGTTCACGCAAAAATCAAAACACGTAAATATCAGCTCACTCGAAGCATGATCTTTTATTTGATTTAGTTTGATTGTAACGTGACCATTATAAGCACGTCTAACAATGCTACGCAGTCAAGTTGAGATTTGATTTATTCTAACGCCACGCATTTTACTTCGACTTCGTTGTAAATAAATACGACTCCTAAGCAAGGCGTTATAAATCAGATACATAATGAAAGCAAGCATTTTTTTCTTAAGATCTAGATGAAACTAGATAATCCAAGAATAAAAGTTGTTAGGCTCAGACACACTAAGGTTGGTAAGACAAAATATCTTTTGCTTGCTAATGGCTAGCTTTGCCACTTCTCTGCTTTTCCTGTGTTATAAGACCCAACAAAGGGAATACACATTTGGTATAGATCAAGCAGCAGTGGTCTCTAATAAACCATTTTTTTTCTAACATTATTCTACATCCCACACATCCGAATATAAGAAAGTCCCTATGACTGTGGCATTATTCTCTTATCTAAAAAAGGCCAATTATGGTATCTCAGGCTGTTAATGTGGATGTCATTAGAAAAGTAATCTAAATTTATTATGATACAATATGATATTATTGCTGTATAATATTTGTAGAAATGAACATTTTGCCGTCTGTAATCCTTGAAAATATGAAAATTTAATAATAAAAAAGGGTATGGAGAGCTCCAATATTCTGCTTATGTTTCAAGAAAACAATGAAACCAACAACGGCCTGATAAAAATTTGAAATGACCATCAACACAAAATTGTAGCTTTAATAAAAATATAAACTGACGCTTCAAGATTATTTTAAAGTTTTTAAGAAATAGATATTTATTCACAGTATAATATCAGTACTAACCTGGTCTCGTTTTCTGGAGGGCTTCAACATTTTTCGTATCTTGGATATGTATGGGTTTGGAAAATACTTTGAATATATTTTTTTATAACGTCTCTGTTCAGGCCTCGAGAGTCCAATCTGAACTAAATCTTCTGTGAGTACAAATTTTAGTTGGGAAACTTTTGTAACTTTCAATATATCTCTGAAACAAACGTGGAATTTAAGTTTTTTATTCATCAATACAAAGTTATTAACAAGTTTAAAAGTTTTCATAAAACACACTTATTTGTAAAACAGAGATAAAGTTTATGCCATAAATTATCTTTCAACACAAGTAATTTAAAAAAGTACCCATCAGTTTAAAATGGGGTCCCTAGAGATCGCAATAGCAAAAAAACTAAGCATGTGGTGTGTGTGTTTGAGCATAGCATCAAACAAGCCACCAACCATAAACAACACATAACTAAAATAAAACTTTTATAAAGTTCGCAAGTATGAGCGTACAACTTAAAAGATTCAAAAAATTACTTCTTTATCGAAACACTTCAAAGTCAGTGAAAGGTATGCAACTTCTTATTATTATGTCAACACGATAAGTTAAGGGTTTATAAACAAACTGAAACAAAAAGTTGTTTATATTTACCTAAACAATTCATAATACTGTTGTAGCTCTGCTTCTTCTAAGAAATCATTTAAATTTTCACGGTCTTCAAATACAGAAGTTGATTCTGGAAAAAAAATATACCGAAACAACATTGTATCTTAAGGAGAAAAATGAGTTTTAATAACATAAACTATTCGTTTTATTTTAACTACTCACCCATGATGATGTCGGAGAAACTAAGTTACACAAAATAAACTTTTATAAAATAAAACAGACAGATGTTCGAAAGCTACATCCATCCAACTTTACAGTACTGAGCTCAACACAAATAATGTTAGCATTTTATCACGTCAGTCAACTCAATAAAATAAAAATATGAAGTTAGGGACAGTGCTGACCCAACACCGTACTGGCGTACTCGATTCTTTTCTAGTCAATAATCGACTACATTCAAAATTGACAAACTATTTTGATACCTATAATATTTTGTGGTGTTTTTCATTGTTATTGTTTTATGAAATCTGTTTGTTTTTTTTGTTTTTTTTTAACCGATTAATAACCACGGATAAATATTTAGTTAAGTGTTGACACTTGAACGTTGACATGCCACTATTATATTAATACCTTATTGCGATATCAGTCATATGTAAAGTTTTGATAGTTGGTAGCGACAGAAATAAAAATTTAATATTTATAGCTTAATATGATGTAAATATCATGTTTTATTTAATATGACAATTTACTTTGATTAAAACGATAAATTTTTTGAAGAAATTAAACTAAGAAAATTTTACAAATTGTTCTTTATTTTTGCAATAATTCGAAAAGTAGAATTAAGAAATAATCACTGACATATTGACTGCATTTTCTGATAAATATTTTCCATTAATTTAAAAACGAAATCTAATCGAGTGACTTTAGTTGATTACTGGTTTAGTTGTTTAGTTTGATTCCCACATCACGGAAATCTGACAGGTGTTTGAAGAGGGTGGTTGTCACAAAAATGTTTTTTACAATGGTAGGTTTAAGTTGTATTTTTGTTAGTAGCCGAAAAGACAGAACATTTGGATACTAACCACAAATTACTACCACCGTTTTGTCGACTAAATTCGATTGGGAACTCAGCTCCAATCTAAAACGAAAATATTTTTTTACAAATACATAATGTTATTATAATTTATGTGTAAAGTAATTTATACTGAATGGATTTTGGTGCGTGCACTCGCACTCAAATGAGATGCAACAGAAAAACTGTTACAATCAAGCTTCGCTTTATAATAATTATAGCGTGGAGACTTCTCTCTTCTATAGTATACCAGCAAAGTAGTAATGTAATTTGGGCTAAATGTGTTAATTTTATACATTTTCTACGATAATAAAGTTGGTCAAATTCACTTATCCGGTCATTATTCTGTCTCTCCAGGCTAGATTTTTTGCTATGTGATCCAAACTAAAATTATAAACGCGAAAGTCACTCAGTCTGTCTGTCTTTTCTTCACGCCTAAACTACTGATCGTCTGTGTTTGGTACAGACATAGTTTGGAACTCGCGAAAGGATTGTTGATACTAAAAACCTACAGAAAGTTACAATTCTACACGAACAGAGTCGCGAGCAAAAGCTAATAGAAGTATATAAGGATTATTTATTAGCAGCTAGTAATTTAGGCGCGATGACATTTCAAATACATGGAGAAGTGAGATGTTATTTCGAAAAGCTGTCTGACGGGGACACGGACGGGGACACGGAGTGTCCTCCTCCAGGACAAAATCTCAAAAGCGGCAAAGCAATTGCAGTCTGCAACTCTTAGGGATTATTATCTCAGTTTCATAAGAGATATATAAGGTTGTGGTGGTCATTTCGATCTCTTCATATTTTGACACATCCTGAACCCTTCTTATAAGCATCATTTGTTCTATTAGTGTACTAACTTTTGACACGAATAAAATAGCACTTTATTTATGTATCGAACGCATATATAAAATTGAACTTCAATAAAAAATCCAGACGAATCCAAAATAGCAGACAAAGTAAAAATCCCAATTTGTAAATAATTATTCGAAGGAATCAAGGAAGTGACACAACACCACTATTTAAAACGTATTTATGGTTCGAAGTATTTTCCACAAGATTTACGAACCAATAATTGAAGCAACCATTGAATCTGCCCTGCAGAGCAAAACTTTGGAATGATCTTCCGGCGGCGGTATTCCCGAACTAGTACGACCTTCAAACCTTCAAGAAATGAGCGTACTTCTTCTTAAAAGGCTGGTAACGTACCTGTGACTCCTTTGATGCTGCAGGTGTCCATGGGCGTCTCCGATCACTTTCGTATGCTCGTTTGCCTCCTATTATCAAAAAAGTCTGTGTTTTCTTGCTCCAAAAACTTTATTGGTATGTGCGCGGTGTGAGGACTCGCATTGTCGTGAGAGTGAGAATAAGAGAATTCTGACGCACCAAGTAAAGCGAGCTGCTTTCTGCTCTTGACAGAGCGAATCTGGTATCCATCCCAGTATCCATTTCCAGCCCATCATTTTCCATTCTTATTCTATCAAGCAAAAATTTTAAAATGGCTACTCATTCTTTTTTCGCATGGACAGAAATCAAACCTGTTTTTCTGCGGTGCTATATTGATATGCTTACCTACAAAAACATTTTACGGTGTCAGTGATTTTACAGGTATTTTGAGTACCATTCTCTCTCTTATCGAAAATACCACAGTGCCCGAAGACCAGGTTGTTTAATCACTATCAGTGTGTATTGCCAGCGACGTCGTATGGTACCGACAGTGTCCCTTTTAACTTTTAGCCTTGTTGAAAAACTCAGAGCAACACAACTCGCGATGGAACTGGCTATGCTCGGGGACCAAATCCGAAATGTGAAATTCGCCGAAGAACCAAAGATCGACATAGCTCGTAAAGTCTGCAGGCTTTAGGCTTGGCTTCGAAGGAAAGAGGGCCGAGAGGCTCGAAAAGTACTAGAGTGGCGACCTAGGACCGGAAAAAATAGCGTGGGCAGGCCGCCCGGTAGGTGGACCGACAACATCGTCAGAGTCGCGGGAGCTAATGGATGCAGATGGCAACTCGTCCTTCGACGACTAAGGGGGAGGCCTTTGTTCAGCAGTGGTCGTCTTCCGGCTGATGATGATGACGATGATGATATACCATTAAAGATTCGATAATACTTAAATAAAACCGTGTATCGGTGTAATAGTTATGGCCAGAAAATATCTAGAAGAGGCGTTTTCCCCGTTATTGAAAATAAACGAAGACACGGAGAGAATTTTTGAAATTAGTTTCGATCTAGTTGTAAATAACTTATATCATAGTTTAATACCGTTTAGGACCATAGGGACGACCTGTCTAAAGCAGTAGTATCATAATTATGTGATTGGTTTTACAAACAGCTTAGGTTTTATCTGTTACTCTATGCGTCTGTGGAAGAGTCTTTTCTTTTATAATAACTCCCTGGTTGAAAGAAGTTTATTAGTATATTTTTATGATAAAATTATTACATTGTTTTTCAACACCATTTTACGAGTAATATCTATAAAGTGTAAGATGAATCGTCTTTATTAGTAGTATTTCTCTCGTTTGTTCTGGCAACACCGTTACCTACTTTGCAAATATGGCGTAGAGTTGTACAAAATGCAGTGGGAGATATTTGTTAAAACTTGTCAATTCTGAAATTTATTAAAAAGACATGTATCTAGCATAAGACACTTTCGATCGACTATAGTGTGCTAGACCGAGTATTAATAGTGAAATGTGAATTTTACGCAATGTAGGTACATTACCTAGATAATATTCTAATTTGAAAATAAGTTAGGAATTTCACGTCTTATCGTTCGGCCGTCTAGTGGTTTGTTTTTAGTAAAACGATCTTTGTTTACGTATTGCAGTTTGTCTTTTGTCTCGCGACTGTTAGACCTATAGACCATTGTTTGTATAATTTTGGTGCAGTTTTGTCAAGACAGGTTTTTGAACACAATCTGTTAGGGGTCATTTTAAGCGTTATATTATTATTTATTTTGTACAATAATGTTTTATTTACAAAAATATTTGTTATTATAAATAAGTTTTCTTCATTCTAAACGATTTATTTCACGTTATATCATGTTTGTTATTTAGTTTTAAGTATGTGTTATGGACTATAAGTTATCAAGAAAATGAAGAACTTGAAAAGAAGATTGCTGGCTGGTTGGGATCCTGGTGAAAACATCTAGCTAGGTGAGTGGCTATGCAATTTTTCTATATTTTTTAAAGTTCTCTATAGTGTATTTTGTACCTACCAGTGTGTTAAAAAGTTTCTAATATTAAATTAGTAGTGGGACTCTTTTTCTTTGATTTAAAAAAATAATGATGTCACATATCTGTGCACAAATTTTAGTTAAAACATATTTCTCGTAATTTTTGCTTATTCTGTGGTAAAACACAACATAAATAACCCTATAATGTGTAATTTCTTGCTATCCGACTTGAATAGGGCCTCTAATTGAGATGGTTTGTACCCATGATTGTTATGTAAATGCATCATCAGTTATAAATCGAACAAAAGGCTAGTAGTCAATTATCTTTCATTATGACTGTAATCAGGAAGCATTAAATATTGAACACAACAAGACATGCTTATGCAATTGTTTTTGAATACATTCTTACGTAGCTACTCAAATAAAACTAATCCTGAAAGTTATTTTAAATGTATGTATTTACTTTTAACTTTTTTTTTACAGTTTTTACATTACTTTTACAACATTATTTTTCCTTTTACTTTTACAGCTACACTAATTTAAGTATGTAACGGTAGCAACCTACTTGTAATTTATGTAAATTAAATCATATTATCGTCAATAGTCAGATTAAGTATATAAAAGATCTGATCAATATTCAAATAATCATATATTTGGACATAGTATCATGTAACCTAGTCACTATAAGCCTTAAGTAGGGTACAATAAGGATAAAATGTTTAAAGCGGGCTCTTTATGCAATTCATTTCATATCCGGTATGGTATCAAATCGTAAATAATTTGATGCATTATGCAATTGCTGTGCCCCTCGCTGTGTTCTATATCTATCATCACATTCAGATCATGAGAGATTTGCGTTTGTGTTGTAGTTAGAGCCTTATCTGGTGTATATCATATAATATTTTATGTCAATGTCTATATGTAATACTGATAATCAATCTTATGCCTACTTTCACATTGCAAATATCTGACATTCTTCTTGTTTTGAACCTATTTATCTCTATATCAATTGTAAATTTCATTTTCCTTCTATATTCTTCAGAGTGGTGCAAACCTGTGACACAATCTCATATAGTTAATGATTTCTTCTGCAGTCTCAATTCCTATTGCTCTACTCTCTCATTAGGTATTGTCTGTAATGCATCATCTAGTAGATTACAAAAAGTGCACAGCTATCATTTAATTATATTTTTTCATATTCTTATGAATAAATTTTATATCATTCTTATAGTTAACTTTGTACCATAACATAGAAAACATTTGTTTGCACTGAAAGTAAATAAAAATAAAATCTAATTAACTCCAGTATCACGACACACGTGTTGCGTCCTTTTAATTAGCCACATGGTGCACTGCTGCTCAAAAGAATATGGCAGTGTTTTTATCTTGTATGTACCCTAAATGAGAAACGCGAAAAGCTGTTCTTATGTTAAACAAATAAGGTTTCATATCGTTAATATGTACAAAATCATTATGCAAATCTCTTCCACATTCGTTATTTTAAAGAAATTCGTAAATAGGCTTTCAGGAACGCAAAGTTCTAAGATTAGTCTTTTATCGTTATTGTAGTTGATAGCTGCCACAAACAAATGTATCATCTTTTCAATATCAAAAGAAGCAGGTTATTGTTTTTCAAACCTAAAATCACGTGGGTAAACGTTTTAACATAAAGGCGCGTGTATACGCACATTCGACAAATAACACTGGCGGTACCCATCTCATATTTATGTGCAACGATAATTGTAAAAAGTCTTTGTATGCATTTCTTGGAACCTTTCCTAGTTTTACAGCCATTATACTGACAGTGGTAAGCCCAGCCTACTTTAAGTGCCTAGGCTGACCTGAATTCCTCTTGGCGAAATTTCACCCGCAATACGACTGTACCGATTTACTTAAAGGGTGTTTGCTATTTTATTTATCGAATACTGCGTGTACACAACCTAAAATGAAACATAATTATAACTATCGTGTCAAACATTTCGTGACTTTGATTGATGGATTGATAGAGGTGTGTATTTCTGTTTAGGATACGAGTATTAAATAAACATACGTTTAACTCATTGCAACTAGAATATAACGTATTCTAACACTATTATTTTAATGTCTGTTAATGAATTGTAATCACACTCTTTCTCAATTGTACTCTACTAAGGTTTATGATCCGAAACCGATGTCTTTATTATGAGGGTAGCGATAAATTATTCCTCGCACTTTGTATTCGATCCTAAAGTTATGTTTGATATTAATTAAAATCTATAAAAAATTTGGCGATAATGTGGTTACTTGATTTATAATACAGTCTACCAAACACTTGCTCAAAAAAAGCATCGGTTTTTGCCACAACTTAATAACAACGAGTTCTTTTGTATATCTTCTGTTTTATCTTTTACTGTTTTCTTTTCCAACGTTTTATAATCTAGATTCACAAAGGCAACAATTACGTGTGTACCCACCGTACCAGCAAGTACAATCTAATATTTTTTCAAGAATTATGAAAATCGACATAATTTTCCGGCCTTAACTTTGGTAATAGCTTTTTGCTCACTGGAGGTATTCTATTTCTGTTCTACTAACCTATAATGAGCGCTTCCATTATCATTATTGCTGTAAGCATTTGCACATAACGCCCGTACATATTACAAAATTACGTCATAATCTCGGTATTAGTTCAACGATCCACATATCAGTTTGAGCTCCGTAACCCGGGGCAACAAATACGTTTCAGGGCTTTTACACATTAGCGATACGGCATCTACCTAACGCAGTTTGTTAACGCGAAAACCCCAAATATTGTAATTTCAAACAAGAAGGGCTTATATATTTCTGTTTTTGTACTGCTTTGAAATTGTTTGGTATGTCGTGGCGGGCTCTTTATGGACAACCACATCTTGACCCGACTACCTTTGAACATCTGCTTTGTTTATAAATTAAAAATATTCTGGACGCTTTTTGTGTATTCCACTTTTCTATTTTATGAACGCCTTTTATTTTGCATTCAACATACAAAAATTTAAAAGTAAAGTTAGCTGCATAAACTACTCGAATATTTAACAGTATAATAAATATATACTTTTAAAATAACGGGCTTACTTCTAAAGTCGTTTAGATTTCAAAATATCTTCGTCACTTCCCCTTAACCGCGACCTTAAGTTACTTTCAATCTAATAGTCTTGCAAACAAAGTTAACCTTTGCTTTATACTGGGTCGCACGTTAAAACGACCTGCATGCAAGAGTTTACATTAAAAATAACTACAAGACATACCTACATATAAAACATAGTTATCAGTTGTCACTAAAGCTTTGGGATTACTAGCGTTGTGTACTTGGCGTGTCTGAAAATTGTGTCCGGAGATCGGACCAGGACCCTTAGTACACAAACAGTGTTTGTGGTTTCTACTGTTTACCAAGCTGAGAGCTTCAGCAAAACCATCATAGCGGTCTTACTATTGGTTTTCGACTTAGATTGGATTTGTAACAATGATAAACACAAGTTATAAATATCTTGAAAGAAAGAAGCGTCACTCGTATCCGTGCCTTGTCCAAGCTTACTAATATTACCATTTCAAATATCACATATCCTCTATCGAAAATCAGGTCGGCGGCATACGACACCTGGCGGGTGTGACCAATAGAAAGTAATCGTGCGCAAACAATAGAAGATGTTCTAATAAAAAATTTGAATTTGAAAATAACTTCGCGTATGTTTATTGAGTTGTCAACTCAAATATTACGTTTAACTAAAAAAATGAGATAAACAATTTTAAATTTGCAAATTACTGGAAATATTTTTCTGTTGATATTTAAATAACAATCACGGCAAGATATGTATAGCAAATACTTTGAGTTTCATTATATATAATGAACAGTTTACTGAATGAATTTATTTAGAGAAAAAATTTAAATGTTTTGATACGTTTTATACATTTTGGCATCGCTGTGAGAATCTACTCCCTGGCGCCGCGCCGTATTAAATTGGTTTATTACGACAAGCCTTAGTGCTCGAGGTTATGACTTTCTTACTTCATCGCATGAAACTTTACTCTGAAATTGCTTTGCTGCAAACGCAGTTGAAATGGAAAAATATTGGATTTTGATTGGATTTTTCCCTGAGATATTGGAGCTCCCTATTGTGTGCGCACAAGCCGGATCGTTAATTGGATGATTGGTCTTGGTCTCTTGATTTCAGCTTTACTTTTGTTTTCTTCGTTATTTATTATGACCTAGATTATTTAGGTATTTGTTTGGCAGACGTTAATTAGTGTAAAAAATAATTCATTATAACTCAAAATCAGTTATTGGTGTGACCAGAAATCAGTTGTACAGGTTATCAGTCTATTCTTATTCTTGTCATCGCTCAGCTGATGAGGTTTGAGATCAATATCCGATAAATAAACCTATTGTTGTAAACTGAAGTACTTTTCTTACCCACTTTAATTGTTAAATGTAAATCGTTCTGAAATTCTATGTCAAATTTACATATTCTCATAAACAATTAGTAGGTACGAAACAATTAGTAGTAACTTAGCGTTAAAAATATTTTATTAAGATTTAAATGGTTGGTAAAGTCGAGTCACAAATACCTACCTACCTGCCTACATATCCTTGTTAAAACATTTTGATATCCAGCAAATTACTATTAGTTGGGTCCGGATTCGGAATTGATGGTATTACATGTGTCGTGGTGTACAATTTAGCGACCGTGATCACATAGCCCGAATCCCTCACGTTTTCTCGAACCTAATCTGAACTCTATATGATTATCTCGACTGCAGCCACGGTTTGCGCAACTAATTCAATCTATTTGAACCTCGACGTATTTCCTGCTGCAGTTTGCGAGTACCTTCGTTTCCTGAATGTAAAGTAAGGCTCCATGTATTCACTTATTTGAGTTCAGTACCTAGGTTTATTACTACAGAATAATACTTGTTTAATGAGTCAAAGCTGAAATTCTTAGGCTCATAAAACTGGATAATAAATAGTACATAACTAAAATATCAGTGGAAAATCATCGGTTGTATAATTGTATTCTTCTCCCATTTTTTAATCTAATCATTGCTCTACCAATATGTGGTTACCAGATATTATGATTTTAAGGAACTCTTATAACTGAGCTTAAAACTGTTAACTGTAAAATCGCCTAAAAGTCAGATATAAATAATAAACGTTTTAGAAATATAAAATAATAAAACAAATTCAACGTTTTTTTAGCACGTACTGCAAAATAAAAACGTATTATAGGTATACATAGTACTTGTGCTTCATTTATTAAAACTTGTATGTATCTTGTATGCAAATAGCATTTACTTTGCATCTACATGGAAATAAAAATAAGCAGTAACATTTTTCGTAGTAAAACATCTCATGTTTTTATAAATACGTTTATATGTAACCTTTCGTATGCTTTCAGAATTTCTGATATTAGCTTGTTACAAAAGTAGATTGTAACCTGACGATCTCCGAGCGAATATAAGAGTATGCATTGCCAGCCAAATGCCTTTCTCCACAATTCTTCCCAAGTATGCAAAGGCTTGGCTAATATAGGTCGCCCATTTACCTATTTATTCAGAGATGAAGACTGCAATGGTTAATAATTAAAGCTATTCCGACTTGAACTGAGACAAGAAGTTTATGATTAAGTGTAAAAAGTAATTTAACAAAAAGTAACCATTGGGGAGCCAGACTAACATTTTCCATCTCGAATATGTTTCTAAGCGAAAAACTTTCAATTTTTTTCTAATATTCTTTGAAAATTATAGAAAGTTCATAAGACGAAAAAATTGGAAAACATTCCGGGAAAAAGAAAAGGACGTTTGCCGAGTCAACTTGTTTATGATAAAAAACTAGCTTTTCTCCCGACTTCGTCCATTCGGTTTAATGACTTGGGGCAGGTTTTCGAATTATTTTCCTTTTCAAAGGTCCATTGTACGGGTGTGTCATATTTCATTAAAATCTAATCATTACTATGGTTAAGTATCAAAGTTTTCTACTGTTACTTGTATTTGGTTCTTTTTAAGTAAGTGGGTTTCCAAAATCCAATGTTTTCCCGTTTTCATAGTATTTTTACGATAAAAGCTACATGTTATCACACTACCTAAATCCGGTCCGTTCTGAGGACAACATCCGCATATTTTTCGGACCCGTGGAATTCCGTAAGTACTGTTTTTTCGGTCTCAAAATTATTGATGTATCTAATATTCTCTAAATCCGTTCCTGGGTTTAAAATGTAGATAGTCTAGTTTCATAAAATTTCCAGTGGTAAAAAATGAATATATTTTCGGGCTTTCACCCGCATAGTTCCCGTTTCCGTGAGAGATTTCACATAAAAACTGTTTTATCTCCTTTCCCAGAGTTTCAAACTACCTATTTTTTCACTTTTTATTTTCGATTTTGTTTCATTTTCACTTTCCGATTTTTTATGCAGCTACCACGAGTACAAAAAATCAATAACTTCATACATATTTTTCAAAATCATTTGCCATCCTTGATACCTACAACTTAGTACATCCCTGTCGTATTCGGATGCCATTTTTAAAAATGACATTACGGTGGAAGTTAGCGAGAAGGAGACTGATCGCTGCAGAAAAAAGTGTCCCAGAAATTCGAAAAAATATGAGACGTTGGGATCTTTGCTGTTTCGTTAAAAGCGGCTGTTGTGCGGTACCTAATGCCGCCAAAAACTTACTTCATCTACTTGCACTCATAAACTTCACAGATGCTACTTACCGACGGCAGCGCGGCTGGTGGCTAAAAAATAAATTTAATACTACAAAATTTCAAAAACAGGCGGGCTAATGCTTTGGCACGTAGCTATTGTTCTCCTTCTCTCTAATCACCATGCAAGACATAATATTTGAAAATAAAATATAATAACCAAGGAAGGCGTACCGATAATCGATTCACTCCAAAACGCCATTTTAATGCTTTTTGACCCAGATTAGTTACTTACTTATTGACTTTGTTAGAGTATGTTGATGCAAAACATAAAAAAGCCAGACTAAGGAATCTAAGCAAAAAATACCCCTCCTAGTTTCAGATTTTTACGATGCTATAATAATAACAGCACGTCCCCGCGTTTTACTCGCGTGCTGAAGACGTAGATGATCAAGAGTAGCTGCATAAATTTCCTATGTAGCTATCATGATTAAGGATCTACCTAAGATCCACCCACTGATGATAGTCAGGGCCTTTTGACACGAGAAAGGAATTCTAGGCTAATATGGACCTAAATGGTCCGTATTAGTAGGTATTGCTTTTTAAATGAACTAGTGTTTTTTAGAAATGAACATGACAAAACACGTTCTCCAGTTTATTACATACTAGCTACTCATGCACGGTTTCACCCGCTGCTCGGCTCCATTTAGTCGTAGCGTGATTTTTTATAGTCTATAACACTCAGGAACATTGTAGCTATCTATCAGTTAAAGAATTTTGGAAATCCGACCAGCGGTTACAAAGTTTTCCCCTACATACAAACTTACAAACATACAAACTTATAAATGTTACCTCTTTATAATATTAGTTTATACTAAAATACCCAAGTTAACAATATAATAAACAAATACTAAACACACATTGTTTAGCCATAACGTGTTAATTGATTGTTTATGAATAATACGAATAGACTCTAAACGGAGATAGTTTGAAAAGTTTTAAAGTGGGTTTTATGAGGCGTTAAAGCTTTTATGAGAGAATTTTATTATTTGACCTAATTAACTCAACGTTACGACATAACATGCCTTTAAATTGATAAAAAATAATGGTTTTTCGGATTTTACCACCCTGGTTTTAAAGATAATCATCTTCTGAGTCATGAAATAAGAGTGATATTGTCTGTTGAGTAGAATTTAATTATGTGTTAATGGATTATTCTACTCGGGAGTTTCTTTATGAAAATTTGCTAAAGCATGTAAAATTGCGGATTGCTTCTGACTGACGCCCAATAGGCCTAGAATAGAAAGTCGAGAATCTAAAGGCGACCTCGGAACGGGAGCCATAGCGTGATTATGCCTTCCACCGGGTAAACGAATGACATCGTCAGAACCGCGGAAGCCATTTGGGTGCAAGTGGTGAGTTGTCGTTAGACGTGAAGAACTAAGGTTGATGATGATGATGATGATGATGATGAGCGATAATTAGTTAGTTTTTTCCCAACTTGGTTAGTTTAGTAATCATCTCGCGGCTCCTTAAACTTTCCTCTAAAGCCTCTTTAGGTCTAAATAGCTATTAAATTGTATTTTTTTGAGTAATAAGGAACTTTTGTTTGTTCATCAACTCTTTTTAAGAGTGGACTTTCATCGGATTCAATTTGAGAGTTTTTTTTAATAGCCTGTAATGTCCCACGGCTGGGAGAAGGCATCCCCATCTCGCGTCCACACCACCCGATCCTTCGACCGTGTCCACCAGTCTCGACGATAAACGTCTAGATCGTCACGCCATATTTTCCTTGATTTTTCAAATTTGAGAGTAAATAAATTAATTTTAGCACCGACTTCAAGGTTTTTATTTATATTATTCTTATTTTTTAAATGTGCTTGACGTGGTCCACCTGCTTTTTGGCACGGATGGGCCGGTTTGACCGCTATGATACCACGGCTCGACAGAAAACCGGCGATACAACGCTTGCGTTGCGTCGATCGAGTTAGATTACTGATAATGAAATAGATAATCCCCAATCGCATGCAACGCAATTGTTACTCTTTAACTTCCCATTGATTTCGGGACTCCATGGACAGCGTAGCTCTGTTATACTATAAACTAATCCGTCTCCACGGTTGCTACTCTAAAAATAACTATCAAAATTCTGTTTACATTTATGAATTTTTAAGATTCTTTAAATATCAATATTTGCGGCTACCTGGTTGAGGGCAATTAAAATTATATTAGCCACAGACCTTGTTTAACCACGCAAATAGTAGAAATAGTAATGAAACACGTGGATAAGACCGCTGTCGGATGTAGATTGCGAAAGTGATTAGACTTGACAAGATACATACGCTGTGTAGTTTCAGACTAGGTACCGCCTAAGACACCAGAAAACGTCGAACGACGATAAAAATGCAGTCGAATAATAATGAAGTTGTTTGGTTTGCATATTATTATACATTTTTCGTATAATAGCATAACTGATAATAATAAGTAGCAAATATAATTCGGGTCGTGATTGGCACCGTTTTCCTGTTTTTTGAGAACTTATTAAGAAATCATTAACGATACTGCGCAAGCACCGTAAATTCTTGATTAAGACACTATGAAAGCTATCGGTAAAGAAAGATATCAATGCAATCTCTTTTCTTATTAATAAAAGCTGATTATTCAGCATTAGACAGCTTTACCAATCCATGTCGAAAGGCTTTATATGGCTCGGTTTGATTATTTTTTGCTGTTTCACAGTTAGTTTATTATCTTTATAAAAATTTGACTTTTAAATTTTAAACTTTTAAATAAAAATTGACTTTTAAACTTTTAAATAAAAATTTGACTTTAGTGAAAGGTATTATTTATTGCATAAAATTACCAATAGTAAAAGCATTAGCCAGTTTTATCCTGTAACATTCATTATGTACGCAGCATGAAGGTTATATTATTATTAGAGGACAACTTTTCTCACCGTTCCCTCAGAAAATGTCATTCCATCGCGCAAATGTTATTTTATTAAGGGATCGTCGAATTTATGTTTACATGATGGATGGTTACCAGTTTTATGAATGTACACATACGGCAAAATTACCTTAACATTTTGAATTAATATCTTCGATATTCGTATACCTATCTACACACGAATACGATTATGGAGTTCAGTAGCGCTAACAGTTAAAACTCGAAATATCTATGTTTAGCCCAACAAATTATTAGTAACAAACTAGTTTGGTATTTGCTATTCTTCCGTATAGCTAATACTAAACTGTGGATCTCATAGATGCAGTGTGCCAAGATCCATCAATGAATTTTGGCACAGTAGCCTCTTATAGATACTAGTTCGAGCGTATCACGGTTGATACGGGTAAGATCAAGTTGATTTTTTAACAACAGCCCGAAGCAACCTTTCGAACATTATGTTTTGAAAGATAAGATAGCGCGGTTTTGTATTCTGTGATATTATGGACGCGATGTTATAAACAGGTTTATAAGTGAATCAATTTCTGCTGGCAGACGTATAGAATAATATGTACCGACCATTAAAAGTGTGCTAGAATTACGATGGAAACCAAAAGTTAAAGGTATTCAAAAGGCAACGTTGCACGATAGCAACTGATGATAAGAACTGTGCCAGGTTATGAAAAGAGCTTAAAAAGCTTATTCTGAAAATCGTTTCCACGGAAAATAACTAGCAATTATATCGTGAGTTTTACATCTAACGTTGACAAACCCTCCCTTCTAGCTCCATTATAGTTCTGTATAGCTATACACCATATTATAACTGAATTCTTATTAAAACTTTTATTTCGTGTTTCATTTCAATGATTGTACTAAAACAACGAATGATCGTCTTCATAATTTATTTCTAAATGAGCTACCTAGTCTCTGTCAATATACTAACCTACATAAATGTCTGGCAGTATAGAAATTTTCATTTCGACGAGTAGTTTTCCAAATTGCGTGTCCGGGCTGTGCAATGCACGAAATAACCCGACCTTAATTTGCGGACAAGTGAGGCTTGATAGAGACGACTCTGACAGCGAGTATGCTGAATTTTAAACTGAATTTTCCATATTTTTATACGTGATTTATTTCAATGGTCGTAAATTAAAATGCGACTCCAATGTTTTTTTATTTTTTCATAACTGTATATGGATTACGTTATTATCCAATCAATGCACGAACAATTTATTTAATAATTTTCACTTGTAACTTCAACAAGATGAAATAATAGGACTTAATCCCATGGCGCTCTGCGTTGTTAACTAGCTTGTAATCATGAAAGCATAAGAGTGTTCAACTTCTCTCTCACCACAGTATATCGTTCAAAAGTTAAACCAGAGACCATAGTTTAACCGAGGACCAACTTTAATAGCTATAGTTCGAGCTGCCTTTATAATGTTAGCGAATATAATATTTTAGTATTTAGTGAGAAATTTATCATTCATGTAACTAGAAAATCTCTTTTGTGTTTAGGTTACTAATAAAAGTATCATATGCATAGTAATTTGCTATAACCATATTCACCCCTTATGGAATAAAAAAAGAACACTAGGGAATTAATAAAAATAACACGCATTTAATGTTATGCAAACGCCAAGCGCAAATAAATCCGGCACAGGTTTATTATTCTACCAGTTATTGGCATGAATAAATTGAGATATATTGTATATTTTGCAATGTAATTGGAAAAACACATAAACTATTCAAATATTTAAAAACAAACAGTCATGGGTAACTGCAATAAATTATGCTATGGACATTTAGATATATAGGATTAAACACTTTGTATCTTGTATAAAATTTAAGGATCGTGCTTCAAACTATCTGTAAGTATTAAAACTATAGCGTCTTCCATGTCAGCTAGACATTATCGTGTGATTATTTATTCATTACTTTCTGAATATGTCAAACGTATGTCGTTGTCCCTACGCTATTGCGGTTTAGGTAAATTTTGTTATACAGAAAATGGCTGCCGAAATTCTTAGGTATATTCAATATACGTAAAAGTCGGTTGGTTGCGCTGAAATGATGCATTTTCTAAGAGGATAAAAAATACATAGCTTTTGAAAAAAGTTCTCTCGTAAGGAAAATTTTAACACGGATTTTGTATGTCCTTCATTTTACCCCTTTCTCTATTTTGGGTTAAATAACTCACTTTGGAATAAGTATTTTATTTTTTAATCACCTAAAATTGGTGATATAATTACGAACACAAAAAATGACTGTGCAACAGCTCTCCTATAGGTAGATCGCGTTTTTTCACAATATTAATTAGAATTTTCTCAGCCAGGTGGGGTTAGCGTGTCTATGCCGCATTTAACCTTCGTTGTAATTTCCGTGATAAATGTAACCCCATTTGGATTGGACTCTGCATTTCTAAACTCTGTATTACGTAATACGAAATCGTTTCACTTTGTTATCAGTTATTAGTAACAAGCATAACGAGTCATATCTTTGTATAATTGCGGAATTTACGAATTCTAGCCCGTCAATCAAGAATAAAAAAATATTTGGTATGACATAGGCATTTTTGTAATCAAACAAACGTTTTTACATTAACTGTTTGATCTTCATTAATCTAGTTTGATCATTAGGCCCAGTCCTAAACAAAGAAGTCTTTGATAAACAATGTACGAACGTCAGCGTCTGTTCTCGTGCTTTTATTTGAAAGCAAACATTGTATCTTGTTTATGAACCCCTTTTGCTACAATTAGCTTCGATTGTCGCGTGACCTCGGTTACCAACGGACCTCCCCTTCGCTCAGTGACATAGGAGGAGAATATAATGATGCGTCTGTCAGCGTGTTAAGATTGTGTATTGTATAGTGGGCGACAATCGGTTCTCCAGACACACTTGATTGTTTCAGTTACCTACTGTTTGTTCTTGTTCGAGCAGAACAAGCCTTTTCAGTAGTATAGTTAACTTTTAGAATGCTTCTTTTACTTACTGTCTGTTATTGTTAGCTTGCCTTTATTTTCATCAATATTTGATTGCTTGTTAGCACTGCTGTCCCTGTTATGCAAACAACAGCTCACAAGCTGTGTGATTGATCGTTTTTTAATTTGAAAAATTACCATAGCGTAAACTAGTACTGTTTGCGTTGTGCCCTATTTTACGAAACCGTATAAAATCTCCATCTGTAAGTGTTAGTAAATCTAAACATTGAGTTAAACGTTTTTTAAAAATTTCCTTTATTATAAGGATAAGAAGGATAAAATAATTGTATTGATTTTGTTATTGTAATTGGAAGGTGTACTTAAATGAGCTAAAGATTAATAAGATGCAAATTAAATGCTGATGAAAATAGCCATCATGGTCAAAATACATTGTCAGTCAGCATTGCAATAGCTGAAATACATCCACTTCTAAATCTTTGATAGACCGGTTTGAAGCGACATGTGACCCGCTGTTACTTACGAACCAAATTATAATAATTACTACTTAATAAATAGTTACTGTGGTACTAATGTCTGTGACTTCCCTTCATCAGTGAATATAATATCTCTACCTCGTCCAATCCTGAATCAACCATCGAGTTTCGATTTTCGCTCGACTTATGCTTGTTTGCAGCGCCCTGCTAAAGGGGTCATTCAAAATTTCCATCTCAATTTCACGACCAGCGGTATACCTCTATTGGGTAAATATTATCTTAGTTCAAACTAATGTCCGTAAGAGCTAGTCTTTATTATTGTGAAATATTTAACGTCATGATAATATTAATTATGCTAGGCTGAATACAATTTTAATTTTGTTAAAAATAATGTATTTTTTTTTATTATTTCTGCGTATGGCAACGTTCTCGCATTTCGTGGTATACCTATTAAGATGGTGTTGTACATGAATAAATAAATAAAGATTTTTTTTATTGACAGATTTAGTTGCTTGGACTTCAGACTAAAAATGTCACTTTGTATTAACAAACAACAACAATCGGTTTTGGTGGTAAACTAATGATCCTGTTACCTTTTATATTCAAGACCTGTTACTTTTTATATTTGAGAGAGGTCGTATAAAATACATACAAACATTATTTAGATTAAGTATGTTATCTAACCTCGATTTAGGCTAATACCTAATTGTAAACATTTTAACTTATAATTTTTAGACAACTTTTACATAAAAAGACTTGCCAACAATGTTTATATTTAGTTAACCACCTAAGCTGATAGACTATTATTTGTTGAACGAACCAAAAAAGTAGATGAACGCAACTAAATAAAAAAATAAATAAATAAATTTTACTACTTAACTAATAATATAGTAAGTGTACCCTCGCGGACAATTTCTCACAGAAGCATCTTAATATACCTAATTTATTCCTGACAATTTTGGGCACCAAAACAAAAATAAATTTCCCAATACAGAACTTGTAATTTTACGATAGGTTTTGTAATTTTATTTTACGATAGGCACATGACTGAGGCTAGTCCATTATTTAGTATCTTGTTAGTGACCTGTTGGTTAAGGGCTTCCTTCTCATCTCATGCATGAGTCATGTACTTTCTAAGGTTCTCTAGACATTATTAACTCAGATGAAGAAAAACATCCTAAGAAAACCTGGGCATATAATTTCTAATTATACGAATACTACTTTCCAATTTTGAAATTGCTATAATCCCTTATCAGTGTGAGAAGAAGTCTTGATCCATGATAACTTTTACCAAACGATATGTTTATGTACATCGAAATCGTAAAAATATTTTGTTAATATCTAGAAAAAAAACAGTGTAATACAGATGTATATTACAATCATCTCGATTAACGTTTAGAACATCGAAGATTTCTAGTCCGATTGCTAATAAAGATTACGTTAGTTGTGATGTAAATTTAGCAGGATCTCAATTTATCCCTCCACAATTTGAACACTAAGAACAAACGTTTGTCCGGTATTACACGTGTGTGCGCAATAAATGAAGACAGTCTTAAGAAGTGACGAGTCGAAATAATTATTTTAAGGCTTGAGCGAACACTAAAAATAAATCGCCAGTGTGATGTCATGAAAAGTGTTACGTACCTATTCAACACGCATCCGAGTATGACATCAGTTCTGCTCGCCACGATCATCTGTTCACCCGTTGAATTATTATCGCAGTTCCCACCATTTGTGATTCACTGTGTTTTTTTCTAGAGCTACGATTAAATTGATTTTGCAGAATGTAGATTGGCTAACCCATTATCGCAGTTGATACCTAATTAGCGGATTGAAAATGATCATTGTTTTCATATAAATGCCGCAAAACTTTTTTAATTTCTTGAACAACACCGTTAAACTACGGTTTTCAGCTTAAATTGGGTAGTTTCTCAGGTTAAAGATTAATATTTGACTTTCAATACAATTAAAGGTTAAAATATAATCACACTTTCATTCATTGATATGACGAAATATTTAATTTTAGATTTTTTCCAGCCAATTTACAGAAATATATGCTATTTGACGTCAAATGTTGCGATTTCATACATACATAAGTAGGTATCGTTTTTGACATTTCAATAAAATTATTAAATTGACTAGTTTTAAACTACCGTAGTCTTTTGTGTAGTCCGTAATATTTTGATGCTAGTCATTGTTTTATAATGTGTCTTTATTGTTTTTTTTTATGTTCTAATGCTTCTATTTAAATGCTAGTCGTAGCTCCTCGATAATATGTAGTCACCATCACAGTTGCTGCGCTACATTATTCATAGGTGCGGACTACAAGCCATAGTTTTCATATACTTTAATTTTGTTTATCTAACTATTACTATATTCTTACCTAATTTTAGTGAGCGCTTAAAATATTTATGTTCCTACGACGCCCACACAAATGTGGATGGGCTGTCAATGTTGTCCTCAACATGGCTTTGTTTTCGTACAACTGTTACGTCGCGGAATGCGTCATACGTACCAACGTGCATGTAATTCTGCGACAGCGAATCGCCCTGCACTCGACTGCCAGCCCCGCAACATACGCTCGCGCCATGCGGGCTCTGCTAGTGACGTTTGAAGGTTAAATATTCTAGTTAACTGCCGTTCATGTTACACGCGAACCATGATAATCGGGATAATCGCAGTTACCAGTAGATACTGGTGTGTGTCTAGGCTGGACTTGGGCCAGCCCACTCAGACACTCAGAACTACTGTGACTCGTTCATGACGCCGCATATTTTTAACGTAACAAACAGCGCAGACACACTCTCGAGTGCCAAATGTAAAGTTCACTAACATAGATTTGGCAAGAGCAGCTATTTACGCGAAGTGTCTATGCTTCTAGCGAATAATCGCGGACCACGTAGACATTCATTCTAGTGACCAGCGTAGGAAGCAGAGGATTAAATAAAAAGTACACCTCGATCAATATATTGAATATCTTAGAAATTGTTGCTTTGTATTTATTTAAATAGGAACCCCCTTTCTTCCATATTGCGGGTTGTGATGAAGGTCTATCGTCCCAATTACTGAAATCGCGTATGCTAGATTTAATTTATTATATGCTATGTTTTATGTACGTTTTAGGTACGTATGGTTCTCAAAACCATACGTACCCGAAATTAATAATAAAATTGACGCCTATTCATTTACATTTACACTATACCATAGAAGGCATAGTAAAAGTAAAGAGATTAAGTGGACGTAGAATCCTCAAACCACGAGTAGTCTTTCTTATCTATTTAATTTAAAATTAATAATCCTTCCTATCCAACTAGACTCTAGCTTTCATAAAAAGGATTCAATTTTATTAATTAACTCTGTGATCCTAGCGGACTAGCAGCGCACGTAGTTGTGCCAGATTATACTTTTTGCTTCGAGAGTCGCATGCTAATTAAATTTTACTTTGCCGTCCAACTCCGAATCGAGTTCATGCTTTCTATTGTCTTTGGCAATGCGATTGATTTGTACCATATTGACATATTATTCTAATGCTGATTGTATTGGAGCTGTTAATCCCATCTATTTTTTTATTGTGGTGTACTCATGATACAATTTTAGATTATTGTTAACTTTTGCGTTTCTGTCGAAACAAATTATTAGCGATACTCAATTAACTAGTTATCGTCGACAAATAGTGGAAATAGATTGTACAATGTCGTCGATCTGATACGAATTTTAACCTAATGTGTCCGGAAACTCTGTGACAAAGTATTATGAACACCCTGTTGTTCGAATACCTCTGTGAGCATATTTCTGTCAGTTTCTGGCATTGTCTTTTATGTGCCACGAGCAACATTTTATCTAAATTTGTACATCACTCCATGACAATGGATTCATCTTGTGACCTAATGTTGTGGCCATATTTTTACTAACAATGACAGTCTCGGAAGTCGCAAGCAGCAATACCAATTGGCATTCTCTGTGATGTTTGTTGGCAGACGTGCTCGACAGTAAGTATCTTCGCTCAATATCTGATAGATTGAATTAACGACATGAGCCTTTTATTGAGAGATTTATGTCCATGCTAAGCGCATTTAATTTATTACTATTTATTTAGTTTTAACAGCTGGTCCGCAGTAAAACGTGATAGAGAATACGACGACCTTTCTCAAAACAGTGCCGATATCGAATTTTTAACACGTAGTATTACAACATAAGCTTGAGCTAGTTAATTTTAAATAACCACTGCTGTGATTCGACAATCATCGTAGGCTTGGCATTCATTGTTTTACTGTTACATAAATACATACATAACTCACTGATCATAAATGTGTCTGGATTAAAAAAATACGATTACCTCTGACATTTGAAAATATTTTATTGATCTGTTCGCAGCGACAGCTGCATGTACGTTTTCATTGCTTTCCTGTTATTACTAACGTCTTTTGTTCTATAACGGTCACCTTTCAAATGCGTCTAATTTATGACGGCAGAAAATCCCTTTTGCTTTTCTTATTTTTAACCTCTTAGTTCCGCGGAGTTCTTTTAACAAACATACATACCTGTTATAAATATCACAAGTTTCGGTAAAAAAATCGAGTGTTTCCGGGAAAATTCCTGCAGAATTCAAACAATGGGTTAACTTAGCTTTATTACATATCATGCAAAGATATGTAGCATGTATACATTGCACAGTTTAGAAATATGGTGCGAAGAATCATTAAGTTTTCTTTACTGTTCCGTAATTAACAAAGATCTGAATAAAACATAATAGAAGTGTAGGTTAAAGATTAAATTTAAAAAGTAGTGTTCTTTGAAGCTTATTGATCTATTATTATAAAAGAAGCTATATTTACTAGTGTTGCAGACCCTTTGATCAGTGTTCCAGGCCGGTGTAACAACGTACCTTAACTCTACATCCACGTAGGGTTGTAATCTAATTTGATCGTGCACGCTCTAAATATACTTAGTGCATCCACTACCCATGATAGAATTGGGTCCAATTATTCTGTACTGTTACCGATTTTTCACTGCCGTAGAATAAAATTGGTAGTCAAGTGAATAACAATTTATGCGAGTGTGATAAAATAACTTTCAATGGTAAATTCCATAAGCAAAATGTCAAGCTAAATAAAGAAAGCATTCCATATGAAAAGCTAAAAACAAAAAGTAATCTTTGCTGGTATTGCGACCTTTATACCGTACCGTACTGTTTTTGTCCTATTGTCAGCATTTTATTTATAACATAGTCTCCTCCTGCATGAAGTCTAAAGAATGCTTTGAATAAAAAATCCGACACGGACCGTTATGTGTGTGTATTTTTTTATGCCATTTTTAATAAATTCGTTGTATCTTTTTCCGTATACGAGTTATTTTTAGTTCTTGTCACTAATGTGAATGCAGTCGTATATTATCGTCATATGATTTGTACTGGTTCGCGAGCAGCAATAATTCTAGTCATTCTAGTTTCATTACAAATCGAGGTTGGAAGACATGATGAATGATGCAAGACGAATTAATGTGGCTAATGAATGAGAAGATCACTGTAGCTTGCTTTTATCATGAACCGTACGCTGCTCTAATATATCAGTGTGTGACATTTTCCTTAGGGAACGCGCCACTGACTTATTATTTCTTTACAGTTCGAACAACTTGCAAATAACTGGTACACAATGTATCATTAACGAAGTAAGTAGACAATGCACTGGATACGCTGTAATTTTGTGATTAAACTTGCAGCACGGACCAGGTACCCATAACCTGTAATTTCATAAATTCTCTGAAATATGTAAGAGAACCTGACAATAAACCTGCTACCTAATTATTCGTACAATATCAGAACTAAAGCTTTCTGTTATTGTATAAAGCTTCTTCAAATAGATTTTGGAACTAACTAGAATCAGGCTATATCGTCTGCGTCGATCAAAAAAACAATGGTCTTAAAAATGGTGTTTGTTTTTGACATCATTTGCACCTGTGCATTGCCAAACAAATCGGTCTTGTTTACTGAGCACCGTTAAAAACAGAAACAGTAAACATTGTCGCTCTCGTAACTTTGTGTTGAAGTTCTAGATTGAGTTGGTACGTACATTTGTAGTAGACTAGTAGATTGAGTTGGGTTTGTTGTATTGCGAACAAGGGTGCCATTGTGTCGGGAACCCAGATATTGAAAATGTACCAGGCCTATTAATACTTATGTACCTATATCTGATTTACCTGTCTACTACCTTGGAAGTCGTAGTTACACTTGTTAGACTGCTGACATAACTAGAAAGCAGCCAGCGATTTAAGTCGTCTAGTTCTGTTTTGCAATAACCGAGAAAGGTGAAGTTAGGAATCAATGTGAGACTGGACAGGCGGTGTCTAACCGCCTAAATGAAATCAAACACTGTTAGAAAAGTTAACTTTAAGTGTTATTAATGAAATTGCTTGGAAACAAATTTTGGAACGGTGTTGTTGTAGTTTCATGGTGAATTTCCATTTTCATCCTTCTCATAGATAAGTTAAAACTATTTTTACAAGAATTTATTTAACTAACAATTATACTACATGTCGTCCGCTTCTTAAGGCCCTTCCGGCTTCATCTAGTTTTTCACATATAATTTGACGTGTAAAAGTGCCGTTTTATGGCCTATTTGCAAAAATAAATTCATTGTTTCATTGTAAGCATAAGAGTGCGGGTTCGAAACCTGGCAAGTACCAATGTGACTTTCCCGATTTATTTCTAAGATTATCTTGACACCACTGACAAGCGGTGAAGGATATAAGGTTATAGGATAGGAAGATAATTTCTAATTATAGGTTTGAAATCGCCGATCTGCCTTGAGCGAGCGTTGTGATTATTACCCAATAAATCTCCACGAGAGAAGAAGCCTTTGCTCAGCAATGGTTCATAATGAGATGTATGTTTGTGAAATGGAAATTTGATATGCAGATGTTTTTAACTGATGAGCTAATGTATAATGCTGTGTGCATGACCATTAATGTTAAGGTATCTGACATTACTCAAATCCATAAAAATACCTGTAAAATATTTACTCCAGGGGAACTAATCCAAATGAAAAAGTTTGTTTCTTTTTTAAATTAAGTTCCTTGAGTTTAAACTTTTTATTTTTTATGTGAAATGTTACACTTTGTACATGTTCTGGCTTCGGACTAGAACATGAAAAGAAACGGACCCCTCTTCCCGGATTCCGGATTTTGTCCGTTTTTTAGATTCACAGAAAAACCTCTACACTGAATTTATGAAATCACTTTCAACATGTCCGGTTTTTTACAAAATTATTCTCTAATCGTAATAATCAAAATTAATGACGTCGAGCACCGTACTTCTCTGCTGCCAGTACTTTCGGGGAAATCTGCGAATGTCAATTAAAAACAAATTTTTCATTACCTTGGGGCAAGGGTCACGCAATTACCTCCACAAGATGTGGAAAGCGACAAGCGTAGTAAGATAAAAGCCACGCAATGTGACTAAATTATAGAAACTTTGAAGTTAGGTAGTGGTGTTATGTCAAGTATCTTAATTAATCACCACAATGTAATCTAATTACTTTTTGAAAGCTTTTATATCATCATCAACTCGTCTTAGCAACATTTTACACGAAAACGTTTTAGTGGGATCTTTCATTTTGCAAACCGTTGTAGGTACCCACCTATTAGTTAATTTGGTAAACTATTGTTTATTATCATGAGTTCCTGAGTTCCTTTGACAAGTAGATGAATATTGGTGTATGAGTAAGTTTATATCGTGATCGATTAAACGGTATCGTTTGATTAATTGGGGCGAAACAAGATCAATGGGTAAGTAACGTGTTGGCGAGCAAAGCGGAAAGATAGTGCCTTCAAATGAGATGACTATGCACGTACTACTATTCATGATAAAGCTACATAATCACGTTGAATCAACTTAAATATTAAAGCTGAGACAATTTGAAAATGTTAAATGCTTCTGACGTTTTACTTGTGATATAAGCTGGACTACCTAACAACTATTATAAAAATAATTAGGAAGTAGCAAAATTGGGTTGGAACCTTTTCCTTTGTGGCTTGCACAGGTCATATAATTATTGTAAAAATGTAAAAAGGTATGTTAAGTAGGCAGTTTCCTAGCTCTTGAATAGGGCTCTATGCCACGTCCACTTATGAATGCAGGGTTCCGGAGCGTAGCGCGCAACCAGCCTCAAGCGTTTTATGTGAATAATTACAGATATATCTATCACATGTACAAGTAGTGAAAAAGAATAATGCTTTGAAGATATATTGACAGGAAACTTAAATGTTCAGTTAACACCGCGCCTCTTTGTCTCGGGTATTATATTAAGTATCGGGAAAAGCGAGTAGGTCCACAAAGATCTACGTTCTTACTCTTTCAATACGGGGCTCTCGACTTATTTGAAGTGCGAAGTGTCTGCACCCAAGAAACTTGCTTTTCGAAGTAAATTTATCGCTCCCGGAAAAGCAGTTGTTGCCAATTTTCAAATTTTAATGTAGCTTAACAAAAACTTCTATCGATGTGCCTTGCCAGTGTAGTTCACAAAGATAAATATCAAGGACGTTTTATTTTTCATGTTAACAGTTAACGCTGTAGATACTGATATATGAAATATTTTATACTGTTTCCTCTGGAAATTTTGTCACAATTTAATGCGTGCTGCGTAATTTACATTTCATATATCGCTATATTTATTTATCCCCAATTTCATTGAAATTGTCGAATATGTTTCAGATATTTCAATCAAGATACACAGATTTTTATCGTTATTTAGCTATCACGAAAGTATGTACTAATTTGCATGTTAGCGATAGACTTAAACACATTTCGAAGGTTGCATTCTGCATGTTGCTGAAATCTTATCATTTTCAAGAAATTATCAAAGTACAACGTATGTTTTTTTATATCAATAATAACATTAAAATAATCCATGTAAATTATATCTAAAAATCTGTTAATACTTTCCTTATTGCTAAATTTTAGAGAATAACAACAGCGCCTGCTGCTTTTTTAATATGCTGGCAAATACCTACCTACCTACCTTCCTTTCAGAAAGCATAATTATCATATTAACACGTTGTGCCTATATTTTGAACAACGCTTGCACTGCCTTATTTTGTTCTGATGAACTATTACACAATCATATGGCTCGTAGTTGGTAATAAGCTAAATAATAGGTGCATACGTCACACAATGTTAGTTCGTGTATTTTAATAAATTTGGCGGAAAGAAGAAATGGAGCGGGCTACGCGCCAGCTAATCGATACATTATACTTTTATTTTGTTACAAACGCAAGGTCGGGTGGAAGTTGGGACCGCATTCAAACTCAGCGCCTAGTAATAAGGGAATAAATCATAGCGACCACTGTAGTCACGATGCCTTAAAAGATATTATTTTTCATTAATGTGACATTATGTTCTTATATTAATGGTACCTAAATAATCAAATTAAATAAAGAAATTAAAACATGTATACAATTTATTCAATGCACATAAGCATTGAATTGGTTTATTGTCAAAAAGGGATGATATGCATTTTGGTACCGATGACTAATCACAATTAATTTACCATTGTTCGATAGATCTTTTGCCTTAGGTAAACTAAAATGGCGACCAAGAAGACGGGAAAATGCATAGTTTCATTATAAGTTTTATAATTTATAGTCAACTGTTTCGCACCCTTGGTTTTTTACAAGGATTTGTTAACGAAAACAAAAAGTAAATACATACCTTTTCAAGTTTTAGACATTTTCCGTAATCGTAATCTATATAGAATCGTGTTTGAAGCACACGCCTCTAGACTCCTCGCCCCTTTCTCTCAACATATCCCTTTGGAAAAAAACGTTACATTTGGTTGTTTGCACCATCAACTTCGATTTCAAAATGAACGAAGAAGTGTCTACATACCTTTATTTCTAACACAGGAGTAGCCCTATCGTTTAAACTATTAATCAGACTTTTAATAAAATTGCTAATAACATAAGCTTGTTTGATTTACACAGTTAATCTAATTAGTTGAGAAAATTTTAATGCTTGTTTTTCCACCCATCAGCAAGTACCCGTTTATAAATAATAAATTAATGATATAAAATACGGAGATAATAAATATTTTAATCCGATCAGGCAGCTGATCAGGATTAGCACCATAGTAACCATTAATCTGCATAAAAATATCCTTCTAACGATTGATTTATACCAACTGGGCCGGTACCAGGTTCAGTAAATTGGTGCCTGTCACCTTTTATATCTCATGTTGATTACAGCTCCCTCTAGGGGCGAATGCGTGTTCTAAACCTTCCCTTGGTTTTTGAAGTTAGCAAACGTTTCAGTTTCCACCCGTTGAGTGGCGCTGTGTGTATATAAAATCGCGCCATCTATCCGTGCCACGTTGAACTTGTATGTAATTTAGTTCTCGGTGATTCTAACAGAGGGCGCTAGTCGTTACAATGCATGGTTTGTAAATTTTGTTTTGAAAATTACTATTTAAGGAAAGCTTTCAAGCTTCGCAATCAAAGCGTTAATTAGATTCAAATCTGTATTTAAATTCAATATTTTAGAGAATTGTTCTTGTACAACCGTATTGATCTTGTAAGTTTTTAGTATGTATATAGGTACACATACACATACATATTAGGTTGTTTTGATTTTTACGAGTTTTAGAAACCTTTATATAAAGAAGTGATTCACAATGACATAGCGATATAGGTAATAACAAAACATGGCGCTGATAACACGTTATTATAAAGGGACCTCATTAAGTTACCAATGTATCTATGTAACTAAAATTTGATTAGATTAGATTGTAAGTGTGTAAGTACTGGCCGTCCATATCCCGTTACTTCTTTTTTATATGTTAGGCAAATGTTGGTTTTACCTTAAAACTATAAACATTGCCAAGTTAAAATTCCCAATATACCTATTTAGAATTTGGTGTAGCCTTTCATAGTGATTATGAGTATAAATCGCATAAAATCCGAACACTGTTCGTGTTTAGCCTTCGTTTTGCAGTTTCGTTAGTTTCGATCGCTAACTTTTGCCTAGGCATCAAGTAACATGAAGACGCAATTCATTTTAATGGAAACATAATTATTTATTAATTACCAGCGGTCCGCCCTTTCCTAGCACGGGTATTGAACCATTTTACCGACTATGATTTAGCCTCTGCTTTTCTTATATATCTTTCGTAATAAGCTTTTTTTAATGATAACGAATACAACAAAAACAGAAATGGCAAACTTTCGAGGCCTTGTTTAACTATGCGCTTACCAACACATTTTGCGATTTATTTTATATAGATAACGAGTCTACACTATGGAATGCTTATTAAAAAAAAACGAATTACAATCCAGGGATCACTAGCTGCTGAAATATTAGGCATGGTAACATTACACTATTTCCTTGCGTTTTTACTATAATCGTAGTACTTGTGCATTAAAGCTATAAATCACATAAGATTTCAGCGTGATTGGAAATCCAGATGATCGCGAATCCGTTTAACTGCGGTCTGATAATACTCAAGTGTAAGTTAAATAAAACCTTTTAAGAGAATTCTAGAATTTTCCTTCAATCGACTTATTAAAAACCAAAATCAGTGTTTGTTTAATTACAAATTAGAAAAATCGGTTTTATAAAGCAATTTAAAACTGGTCTAACTATTAGATTTAAACTGAATCAATTAATTTGGCTAGCAGCGCGTTCTGATCGCTTAATATGAAATTTCCGCTCCAACAGAATATAGTAGATACTAATGGATAGTTTATAACAGTTTTGGAAGCTTATGAAATGGGTACCGGAGTTCAATTTTTACGAAGGTACTAACTACTAATGCTGACTTATATCTATATAAGTGTGGCCCTGAGGTTAAGGCGCCCGCTTCTCATTCACGAGGGTTCGAAACCATTTTCTATACTTATTTTGAGACCACTGACATACGGTGAAAGAAAACCTTGTGAGGAGATTTTTTTTATCAACCGTTTTCGTCCCATTGTAGGGTAAAGGTCTCCCTACCCTTCTTCCACTTCTCTCTACACAAAGCTTTCTCCGGCCAATCCTCGTCGAAGACATCAAGTTCGTCCCGTCATCTCTTTCTAGGCCTGCTACGGTGTCTGTTAGGGTTGTGTGGGCTCGATTCGGTAATAAACTTTGCTCACAGCTCGTCTGACATGCAACAAACATGTCCAGCCCATTTCCACTTGTGGCTCTCTGACCAACGTCAGCGATTTGAGGAGATTTGGAATTATAATTTTCTAGTTATAATTTTGGAAGCGCCGTGTCAGAAGAGATCTTTGCTCGGAAGTGGGCACTTATATGATGATGATGATTGTGTGATCTAAGTGAACGAAACGTAGAATTTTATTTCCTCTTTAAATTTTTATGATAACAATGTCTAACGTAACCTGTTTAGGACTAAATAAGTAGGTAATATACAAAGGAAACTTTCGCGTTGCATATTAATAGGTGCTTTACTGCTTTAAGGGATTAAACAGCAAGCAAAAAACAAATAAAAGGTATATACGCGTTAAATCCCGTAAAACAGTAAAGTATTAATATACAAAGGTGCAATAAAATATAAGTAGGTACGTTGATGAAATATTAAAACATTTAAGCTGTGGTGTCGGCGAAAATCCATTCTTAATGTAATTATTATGGATGTCTATATAAGTTACATGCTTGGCAAAGCCTGCATGGTAGTTTTACATAATTATCCGTCGTACCGACATTTATTCATGTTTCTGTTCCACTTTTGCTTTGGCTCAAGTTTTGGCTAGAAATCTGTTTATGTAAAAGTTTTGTCCTCTATTTGAATTGCTGATTGTACCTAGTAACAAACAGTATAAATTAAAATAAGGTGTTAACACCATTACACAGTTATCCGTTTTCATATTAAGGTGATTTCAAATTAAACTGCTCGCAAGAATAGGAAAAAGAAACTAACGAGAAACGTCTTCGGCTCTTATTCGAAACAAAGTTTACACGTTTCATTCTTTTGCTAACCTTCAACTTTTAGAATTAGGTCGAGAAGCACTCGAAAAGTTTGTTTTAAACCGTAGGATTTTATCCTCATTTTGTACTAAGTATAGTAGTAGGTATGTGTATTTCATGTAAAATGGTCACCATTTGCCATATAGAGGAGTGGAAAACTTTTCAGTGAGTTAGCTATAATGGTCGTTTAAAGTACTCTCGTTAGGTAATCGTTCTTATCCTCCAATATTGAGAATATTGCTTCAAGATTAATGTGCCAGTACCACCTTATTAATGGATATTTCTGTACAGCCCGGAACCTAATCTTTATGGGTGTACTTCTGAATCTAAACAGATGTGCTCAGGTAGGTACTGCGCCTACTAACCACCGAGTAATTTTCTTGGTTATTACTGCATAGAATTTTAAACAAAGTGAAGCTTACCAATGTTCTGTAAAAGGAGAATCTAACCGATTAAAGTCCCTTAAAATAGTTTTAAACGGCTTAATGGCATGTAATGGTCGTGGAATCAATGTAAATGCCGCTAAATAAATAGGAACCTAGTCGCTGCGTTTAGCTTGTCGCGTGCACTAAACAAAGCCTTTGTACACTAAACACATAATGACCTTTCTTTACATTATTTATTTAATAATTGTGTCATAAAAGTGTGTGTAGGAAAAAGAAAGGTAAATGCATTACAACCTGACTATATAATTTGATATAAAAACTTATTGTTTATCATCTCAAAAGTGGCTAGTTTAAAACAAGCTTCACTCTGCTCCCATACCTTTGTTAAATTTTCGTCAGTGTGTAGGTACAGATATAGGTACCTTCTTTTACTATCCTTATTTTTCCACAGTTTATAATCGGATATTCTAATCTCTTGCAGCCCTGAGGTATAATAATAAGTTGAACCTTGAATTGAAAAATCGAACTGTATGATCAAACCATTGTACAAAACCAATTAGGTTTCGTTATAATATCAACTTTTAAATATAAATACGAATGACATTCCGAAAAACTCATGTAGGCGGAGATTATCCAAACATTTGTTTATTAAGTTGACTTTCAGAGTCAAAATTCGTTATTCAGGTGTTATAGTAAACTCAAAAAAGGAAGCTTCAGGCTTTTGTAAATATACGTCAAAATAGAGCTTTCCCTAATGTTTGCAGTGTGCGAATTTTTTTAGCCCAGCCCCATACGTCTATATTTTTTGTTATTCTCTCGCTAGGACGGATAAGCTAAATATAAACTGACTTTGGTAGATGCTGGATTATTGGAATGGTTTGTAATAGTGTAACAACAGGTTTATATAAATATATGAATGCTTTATGTATAAGACCTTACTGCCTATAACCAATACTTTGAAGTGCTTTGTATACATAAGCGGGGAGCCTACATTATTATAATAATTAAATTAATAAATGCAAACACAAAATATTCCTTAACAGAATACCATCTCTTAGTAAATTATAGAAGCGTACATTTTAATAAAATATGATTTCGTTTTGTAAGAAGATAAGAAGCCAAACTTTAAAGTAATTGTGTGAAGTCTTTGTAAAAATGCAATATCTATAGAAGAATATTACATACCTACACGACCATGTACTCAGTACGCAAAGAGAGTACTTGCAGACAATATGGAGCATGCAATATGAAAAGATGATGCCTTGAAGTTTTAATTCTCTACGATGACCTAGTTTTCTTCTCTCGAAGCTGTCTATTTTCTTTGTAACAGTTTCAATGAAAAGCTTAAAAGAGACGTTTTTCAATTAATTTCTCTTAGAGATTTGTTTAGTTTCTCAGTTATTGTAATTAAATAAATATTTAACCTTACATGTTATAGAATTATTGAGCTTATCCATCTGTCAGGAACTGCTGTCTTGGCCTGTAAATTACATTGCACGTGCTCATTTCCCCTAAATGATTACCAAAACATTCCTTTGTGTTAAGGTTATTTAAATTTTGGCTTCAACCAGCTTCCCTATTCATTACAATGTATTTGAACACATTTATTGTTCTTTTCTTTATTATTGCTTTCAATATCCTATAATTCTTTATTACGAAACAAAAGCAGTTTTTCCTCACAAAGCTTTATTTCGTTGAGAAAAACCTTGTCGTTTGTTTGGAGTTAACGTGAAATCCTACTTTTCCGTGTTTTAACAATGGCTTTGGAAAAACAGGAAATTTATTATACGGCCTAGATATGGTTCTATGTACAGGTTCTGCTCAACAGCCCGGGGCACATTGACATTGTGACACATTGTCACTATGGGAATAAATATTAAACTTGTTGATGGTGTTGATTAATGTTGCAGTCGTTTTCCGCAATATTAAAGGTGACTTGGAAGACAACCCCTATAAGAATATTAATGTATAAACTAGGAAAACTGTGTACACGTGTGGGTATCAAACTACCTAACGCATGTTGGTGACACCCAAGAGCCTTGAATGTGGTTTAAGTTCGACAGACTAATGTAGTCTGTTGAAGATAAAACCAAAATAAGGAAAATCATATAATATATATTTCTTGAAAGTGTTAAATAATCGACTTGCATATAAGTAATTTTATATTAAAAGTATTTTTATCTCAAGTCTCACGCTTCTAAATTTACCTTCAATAAATTAATATCCACAGTCGTAAATAACTACAAGGTGAAAAGAAACAGAAGTCGAGGACGCTAAGATTTATGTATTGGGCTTTGGTTGAGTCCGGCAGGCAGGCGTTAATGTCGTCTTCGGATGTCTATCACCTCCCTGCTTAGCCAACACTGGTTTTGTTAAAACACCCACAGAGATACTGTATTTTATACGTGACCTAATTTCTACTCCATTTCATTTGGAAAAATTGTTTGGCCTTCAAATGTTACGGCTGCGGTTGATAAATTTATGCTGTGTAAGTATCTCCCGTGCCCTGTCATGCGTGTAAGTAAAATAGGCTGACACCACGCTTATTGGCGTGGCACAGATTTGAGCCCACTAAATAAAATCTAGTTATTTAGTTTATTTCTTTTTACACATTTTTCTCTGCAAAACAATAGTCCGAACAAGAGTTTTTAAAATAAAATTCCTGATAACATTTTACTGGACTTACCTACAAAATCCCTAGAATATCAACCTGAATGGACAGTTCCCGGAATGGACCATTTCCCGAATGCGTCTGTTCAATTTTGAGCCGACAGAACATCACTTCACCGGAATTCTGTATCTAACCGATTTGGTTGTTCCTAGGCAACGTCAATCTGATATTTAAGCTAGAATGTGTAGAAGATACTGGTCCATAATAGAGCAACTGTTGTATCAAGCATATTAAAAAATACTTTATTTTTCTTGTTGAAGATCTTACTTATAAAAATGTTTAAGTTGCCTACTCATGTTGAAAAAAGAGGCCCGTGGTTTATTGAGATACGTAACAATATCTAATGTAATATCCGATTTGTTAGAACTACATGAATGAAAATCACAGTGTTTTTAATAATTCCCTCCGCTGCCTATTTACTGAAGATACATATGTGTAATGCGGGGCTGCGGGAAATAAATAGATATTGAACAAGTAGAGGTATTCAGTTCTGGTATACATATAACATCGTGAGTCGTGTTTTTTCGCCACAGTATTGCGACGGATGAAGCCACTTTGGACTCTATTGATTTTATCGCAATACACTTCTTGCTATTCGCTTTGGAAATATTGTATAAAGATATTCTTATTTATTTTTTAGTCTGAAGAGTCACAGCAGGATGTTTCACAGACATTCTATTACTGAAATTACAATCAGGGCTGCCGTTTGAAAAGCTCTTCAATATGGAAAAATTACAGACCAATAGATATTGACAATTGGATTAATCAAGGATGAAATACCTATTCATTGGAGAAATAATGTGTTTACTTGGCGGTAGCATGACTAGTTAAGTACTTTGATATTGGAAAAATGGGTGCCTACTAACAATTTGTACGTCTTATTTCTGATAATAATCATCACTTATCATCAAAATGGTTCTTCAATTTACAGGTATTAAATATAATGAGTAACATACACATGTACCCTTAGTGAAGCCTGAAAAAAAAGTAAGGAGGTCTCTTGTTATTGTTGTTGCCATGAGCCAATCTATCGTTGCTGTTGCTAATGAAGAATCGTGACTATTTTTATGAGTAAATTGGGAATTTTAATTAGCACTTTAACACGAAAATTTATTTATTTTACTAGATCATTTTTATTAGAAATAAACACGGGAATTTAAAGTCGCATAACTTTGAAAAAGAAAAGGGCCTTTTACCTGAAAGAAAAATTATTATTCGAATACTTTAGATAGTGAACCGCCTACTTTCAAATAACTTGTCTTTTATTGTGATAAAAAACAAATTTTAATTATTCAAATTAAGTTGAAAATCAGCACTTTGTTAAAGGTCAAGAGTTATTAACGACAGTCCGCAATACGCCTACACCATTCCTTAGTGTTTGAAACTGGAAAGAATTACTCCTGCCAATACAGACCCCCTAGTAACAGGGTTAGCTGTTTGATTTTCAATACTGTGACTACCCACATTCACAATCGACTGCGTTCTAATTCAAATGTCAAAGTTCGTTAGAAATTATTAATAGTGCATCACCGATGATATATAGGGAAACTAATGGCGTGGGGACGAAAACGTATGAATATTGTTTATTTTATGTTGTACTTAAGTTAGAAAAGCCTATTTTTCTCCATGGAGTTACGCTCACAGTAAATGTACTTCAGTTCAATTGAAATAGGGGGAGCTTATTGTGAAATAGATAATTCTAGACTTGCTATTATCGAGATTTCAGAAAAGTACTTTACCTACCCCGGAGATCCAACCGCGCTCAACAATAGTTCCCGCAGCCACTTGACCAACGAAGCACTGAGTTATCTCTGTTACGTAAATCCCGATTCATTGTTACAGTTCCTATCTGGTCTTGTTAGTTATAAGTGAATATGTGCTACTTATGATAATTAATGCTCCAGAGACATGTTCCTTTTTGCAACAAGTTATAATACTTTTAATTATTTCTTTAACTCACCGACATTCTCGTGGTACTCTCCTGCCTCACTGGCGTACTCGTCGCCACGGCTCACAATCCTGTACAATTGAAATTTCGCCACTTAACCACTAAGTCCCTATTTCGGTGCTGAGGCTGACAGAAACACACCTCTTGCGCCAATCCCGACACAGAGTCCCCCACAAATAAAGAAGAAATATATTTTCGAATCCCTCTCAAAATGTAAAATGTAAAACCACTTAAAACTGTTTTTTTTATTACACCGAACATTGCTCAATAGTTTATAGTTTATACAATTTTATTCATGACAAATAAATCCAGTTTGACAGTCTATATTATTAATGAATACATTATTGAGACAATCCATGTTTGAAGCAGCTTTACATGAATAAAATATTATTCCATAACGCTTTTGCGGTGGTTAAAATCGATTTGTGTAATGCATTTTCCTATTTTATAAATTAATTAAATTTCGTGTTACTCAGAGTTACACGAAATCGGATGCTCGCTTCGTTCTGCATTTATTCACTTGTTTATGTTTCGTCGGATGCTGCCGAAATATGAACGACGAATATTTGAATTATTCCAAATGAAATAGCTTGTCACTAGTGCAAGTTGGTACTAAACACCTAGGTAACTTCCTGCGTTCGGTACTCAAACTGCTAGAGGTGGTTCGCTAAGTAATTACGTAAAATTACGTTAGTTCCGCTGCCGCTGGTTCCAAGTATCCGTACAAGTATATCACACCCGACCCGCCTTATTAATTGTTATATTATTATTAGCTTAGTTGTTCCCTTTAATCATTTCCTGCAACAGTTTACAGTAAATCTGTTGTATGTGCAAAGCCCATCGCAAACAATAACTAAAAGGAAAATCCTCTTAATTATAATATAGAACGTGTTGTACTATAAAGTCCAATTTCTCCGTAACTACACATCTAAACCAAACACTAGCTTCTACGTACATGGCCTTAATTATAATATTCTATACGGTAAATGATTTATGCTTCTAAACTGCACCCAGTTTTAGCAAGTATAACGTACGTTGCGCAAGTAGAACCATACGTCGGTTAACAAATAGGTGAAAAGTGAATTAATGTGACTTAGGAAATATTTTACCATTGATTTGAATTATGAATTTACTAGTTCTGTCACAAAATGGTATTCTAATAAATATTTAACTTCAGATCTCCATCTCGTTGAAAGGTTTGGACCTTTGTGGCTGGCCACAGATTACGTCAATTAAGGAAAGTAGTAAGGATACCAACCCACTTTCATTATAAACAAACTATAATTAGGAATGTTATACTTACATTGTTATCTTGTTTCATGTTAGGGTATAATACGAAGAAAAACATTTGCTCATTATTGTTTTTTGAGTGTGCGTTACTTGTAATTGATACGCCATAAAATATGTAATGGCGATAGTCATAACACAATTATAAGAAAAACAAATCAAATAACCGAACATTGATTAGGATATCGTATGTCTGTGTGTGGGTTGATAGATTTCGTACGTCAACTGCTTTTTTCAGGTGAACCTATAAATATAACTAAAATCATCCTAATCAAGTTGAAATATAATCCCTCTACATCCTTATAAAATTTCGCTTTCATTACGTTATTAGTAATTACAATTAACCACGTGAATGTACTTATTTTCTCGGTTACTAACAAAATGAAATTGTGATTTTCTTCTATCAAAAGTCGAGCCTGTGTCGGAAGCGTTGGACTGATGTAAATGGGAAAACTTAATATAGAATATTAACTACGCCGAGAGGAAAACGGCTAGAAGCCACATTGTTGTCATTTTTAAGTTGCCGAGCTCACAAACTTGATTCGTTTAGTTACTTTTTAAAGGCTTATTTATACTTTGGACCGTTGGGAAAAGATACGGTCAATTATGTAGGCAAAAGAAAAATGTAAGTGCATTACTTTAACGTTTTTCACTTTACCCAAAGTTGCCACATGGTTAAAAAGTTTCAAGTTTCAACTTTGATTTTCAAAAGATAATTTTGGAAATCAACTTATGACTTTAGTTATGTGGCATAGTAAAAACATAATCTAATCTACTTTTGACACAATGTTAATGATTGATAAGAAAGGACTCACGGCGGAACAATTTTAATTTAATTCGTGAAAAAAGATACTTAGGACTTACATCATACAGTAGAGAAGTGCGAAAAAAGGCAGAAAATTTCTTTTTAATGTTTTTATTGTTTTCACTAAGTACTTTTAGTTACAGCGGCGACAGACATACATCATCTGTAGCTGTTTAGTTAAAGGGGTCATAAGATACAGTCTGGACCCAGACAGCTGCACTGCAGTTTCAGTAATAGGTCTCCGCTTTTATCCTTCAAGTGCAGATCTATAAAAAAATCTGAACTCTTTCATTCGATGTACTAATTATAGACAGAATCCTAAGCCTACATAATGTTTTAAAGATGAAATACTAACTGTATTATTACTGTATTAGAATTATATTGGGTACTAGTAGAAATTAACAATTACTTGGTCTAATTTCGTTAACTGCTTTACTTGCGTTTAGTACATTGGTATATTTATCTACTGAAGTTGCCATTACGTATTCAATACTGTAGTTCTAAAATATGCAGGTATCGTGAGCATTCGTATATTACAATATATCTTTGGGCCGCTCATTAATTCTTGTTTTTATTCCCTTGAAAACCCTCGAGAGGGCTAAGAAAACTTCTCCTGAACAAACATCTTCAGAAGAGTCGAATATCGCATATCGGAATATTTTAGAAGTACATGTATTTCTTTAATCTGTTATCATTGTTGTCAAGCTTGCTAAGTATACAACAATATGTATCTTTTAAGAAGTAGATTGAATATTTCATAGTCTTCTGAATCGCTTTACTCTTGAGAGAAGAGCCGTGGTCCTCATGAAATATGATCATGAGTATGCACGATGTCTCGCTATTTGTCCAGCTTTGAATAGATTTAAATTTACATTCTATAATACGCTAAAATCAAGTAGTAGCATTCAATTTATTAGAATAAAACTTTAACGTCGCGGATCTCCACCAAGATTTCCTGAATTAATTTAACTTACCGTTTTCTCGTCTCACGATGCGGTCTTCGTTTTACTTTAGAATAGATACCAAGTGGCTGTAAGTGCGAAGGCAGATACAACTAGCTATTACTTCCTGTCTGAGTTTGAAACTTCACCAAGTTAGTTGGCCGTATGAGACAAATTGCTACATATACACGAACATGAGATGCCCATTATTATCCAGCCGTTTAACTACGATATACCGAATAAAACGCATTATTTTTTACTTATGTGATAATAGAATGCGATTACTTACTTCATC
The DNA here is from genome assembly GCA_902829305.4 of Spodoptera exigua. Taxonomy (NCBI): domain Eukaryota; kingdom Metazoa; phylum Arthropoda; class Insecta; order Lepidoptera; family Noctuidae; genus Spodoptera; species Spodoptera exigua. The sequence continues at coordinate 15,045,433 of LR824601.2, read as the reverse complement.
GATTTTTAAACACTGAACATTTCAACATTCTCGAAAACTGACGTGAAACAATCATATCCTTGTGTTTCGCCGTGTGAGTGTAGTTACCGGAGGGTCAATCCTTGCCCTTTCCCAATCCCTTCCCAGTCCCTAAATCTTCAAATCCATAATCCCTAAAAGGTCGGCAACGCACTCGTAACTCCTCCGTTGCGGGTGTCCATGGGCGGCGCTGATTGCATACCATCAGGTAATCCCTCAGCACGCTTGCCGACCTATTACAAAAAAAAAAAAAACTTTTACTGAAGTGTATGAGGAAACTAGTTGAAAATACCACATTATCACTGCTGTTAGTGGTGTCAATTCTATTCAATCCAAGTAACCTTTTTGTTACAAAGTTTCAGATCTACAAAGTATTTAAGTATCCTTAGGTGGTGACTAAATCACATACAGAAATAGCTTTGTTTCAGACAAATAAGTATTGCGAGTGGAATTATTAGAAAAATGCTGGTGTAATAAGCAAGAATAGTTTAAATATTCTGCAGCTAACTAAGTTAGCCTTTCAACAAATGGCCTGAAGGATTAAATGGCAGAATTTGTCACTCTGTCTGCTAGTGGCAGGGTGAAGAGATTTTCATGAATACTCAGTTGCTGACCTGTTGTCCGAAAACAAATCGAATTACTATGACAAAAAACAGCCTCCAAAATTGTATTGGGATAAGTTCGTAGCGACTTCGACAGAGAATGAGTAATGATTCCAAAAAAGCTTGTAAAAAACAAATTTTAAATAACTCAAAATATTAATATGCATTGGCTTAATCAATAAAATAGGTTGAGAAGGTGCTATCTACACTGATGTTTTTAATGTTACCTGTTTAACAAACACGAACCTTCGACGGCCATCTTTTCGACCCTTTTTAAGAGTGTAATTTACTTATAACCCATTTACAAAATCAACAGTCGTTAAACATTATTTCAACATTTTCTGTCCAATTTTATTTTGTTAATTAATGGTAAAATTAGCTTCAGGCCAACGGAAGTAATTAACCTGTTATGAAATGTGACTTGAAGGCAGAAATACGTGGAATTGAAGGCACTATCACGAATCGGGCATTGGGTAGTTTTCGTCTCAATACATCGTGTCGCAGCTGAGTTATCTGACACTCTGCGTTATCTATTCCGATCAAAGCACTCGACTGATAATAATTACTAGTCATTTTTTTCTGTCTTTATCACAAGGTTAGGCCACGCTTACATGTCATTGTACGCGCATACTGCACCAAGTAATAAATAATCATTTATCAATGTCCATAGGTATTTTCACATAATGTGCAATTGAGTAGGTACCACCACTCTAATCGTTGGGTATACACTAACTAGCAACTTCACAATTGATAGACGTCCATCACCTAGAAAAATTGCAGTGGATATCAAAGAAATGACCATCAATCAACATTGTATCAGCTTTCAACTAAGTAATAGGTAGTTGGCAACTTTACAATGTTGTCTACATAATACCTAATACAGAATTCACATTTTAAATAAGTTACAGTGGGGCATAGGAATACTCTATGATTTTCGTAATTCTGGCCCATGGTTTCCTAGCTCCCACAGCTTAAATAGATATAATAAAATTTAAAATGGGATGATAATAGTGAACAGATAAATAATTACGATTTTTAGGTAATTGTAACTTTTTTTTTGCGATTGAAAAGATGGCAGTTTGTACCAGTCGCTCGTTCTGATGCATTTCTTATGGGGCTGATGCATGTATTTAAATAAATATAGCAAGTGCTGTTGTGCCTCCGTCGAGTCGAGAATTTGCTTTTAAATAAGCTCTAAGCTTTGTATGATCCTCCAATTATAATGAAGCTTAATAAAAGCATTAAGGCTGACTGTTGTACATTTATTCATACAATAGAGCCAATTAAATTCCTTAAACGATAGTAAATAAACAACAATTACTTGCTAGGGCTCTCGGTTCAAATGTAAAGGAAGTTTTATCTGTAATAACGTTATTTATGAACGCACTGGCAAAATGAATTCTGGTTTTTACTTTTTGCTGCATAGATGATGACGGCATTCGTTATTTTGGCAGCGGCAGAATTATAATATGCATTCGGAAATGAAAATAAAATACAAAACAACCGAAATTTTATTGCGACAGACGTATCTAAAAAACAACAAATATTCGCTTCTCAAAGAAATCAAGTTTATTAGTATTTGTTCGCTACACCAATATCCGATGTCAAAGCGATTGCAAATATTCAATATTCCGATGAAAATGACATAATTGCCGCCCACTTGCTAACGGACGGACACAAACTAATTGTTAATTAACGAGCATTACTAACTCTATTATTTCTATTGATCTGTTTGAAAATGTGGATGACATTTTAATTGTTTGTACTAATTACTATATCGTTTGTTTCAGGTAAGATATTTACATCGCTTTTTATTGTTGAAAATTTGGAAATGAAATGCACGCGTTTGACGGTAAGTTATGATTCTAAAGAAAATGCAAGTTAAATGAAAATGCCCATTCGAACAGACTTCTTTGCACATCCTACTTTGAAACTACTACAAGATTACATATGGAAATATAAAGAGAATTTTTCATGTTCATAGTCTGAATCGGAACAAAAAACCAGTCAGGGGCAGAACTCCTTTAGAAAGCAGGTTCATTACACACGTTGTTCCTTCATAGAAAACAATTACAGGGTACTAGAATTTACGTTGTGCTATTTCGCCATAACAGTATGGTGAGTAGGTACAGCACTGGAATATAAATAAATGTTTAACATGCAGATATTTGATTTGCGTGTTTGATATCAGCACCGGCGGTCGATATGTCTCCTGAGTTTACCAACACGAGCAATCGAACTGCAAAATGTGTTTTTATTGGTTATTATTTAGTGTTGACGATATGAGGTACAGGAATTTTAATGAGTAGAATTTAAATTATAAATGCAGTACCGTCATAAGGCACACATGATCCTAAAAACTTAACGGCCAAATGCTGGGTTAAACTGATTAAGTAAACAGTTTAGCCTACACCTTCAGCCTTTTAAAAATATTTTATCTAAGAAAATGCCGGTTATTTCCAAAGGCTTATATATTCTAGTACACGTAAGATTTTATGAAAAAGGTATCCGCGTGAACAATACAACCTACTTTAGATACGTGGAAATGTGTTTTTACCTGCTTGGCTTTGCTTTTTCTGAATACAACGAAAGTGTTAAGATTCCGGGAACAATATTTTTATGAAAAAAGGTGCTTATGATCTGAGAATTCTTGATAAAAATAGTTACTAGGTACCCTTTTCCGATTTCCACGTTGAGTGTTATATGTATTGTTATAGATTTTAGATGGCATTGCTGCGGAATATTGTATGTGAATACTTAATTAATTGATTTACTTTATATCATTAACCAAGTAAGTTATCCCAAATGAATGTACAACTCTTAATGGAGAATAAACGGATAATATTAAAGCTACCCGCTAAATTCTTAATCAACTACCTACTTACAATTTGTTCTCTGCAGATAAATCTCCAAATTAAGGCTAGATACAGTTACGTATGTCTCAAGAAGTTACATTTGTAGTTCTAAATTAATTTAGGTTGTGGCGTAGTCCAAGTAATCGGCTAATATTGTAAACTAGTCTTAGAATTGTAAGTAAGTCTTAGAATTGTCAAAATGGACAGATTTCTATAAATTTGAGACTGCTGTCTCTTCTGACGTCATTTTATTTTTGCACGATGTTGCACAATTATTTCTTATTATCCATTACTATAAGTTTAATTATTTTTTAATGTTCTAATGCGTCAAAAGCCGAAATAATACCTACATTTTTACCAAGGAAAGTACTCAATTATGTTAAAATTATTCAGAGAAGCAAATTCTGTCATCTTTAAGTAACTACTAAGTATTGTTCGAAAGAGAAAAGCATTTGCTCGTAATTTGTTAATAACGTGTAAATAAAAAATTGAATTGCTAATAATATTTTGAGTGTACATACATTTGGTGCATGAATTTAGATTCAATTCGTATCTACTTTACAAGTGTACTCCGTCAGAATTTCTGATCCGTCAGATCTTCTGTACTGCCATGTTACCAAGCCCAAAGCTCTTCTCCGAATAAAATTAAAATATGATTGATCTAACTCACATATACGGCTTTGTAAAGATTTTTCTAACAATTTTTCCCTTGAGTAAACTGATAGACGTCCCACATAAAAATAGAAAAAGAATATGGCCTACCTGCATATCAGTTTTGAAGACAAGTTGCCGATGTTCGACATTGTTGACGGGAAAAATATAACAAAGAGGATGTCATAGTTAAAACAGCTTTTACCTCGAGCTTTCATGTTCAATAACTTTATACAAAAGGTAGACTTGTCAATTATCTATTTAGGTCTCTTCACAAAGAAAAGAAACCATTAAACAAGTATTATGTTACGTTTTGTAATAAGAAGGGCTTATGAATAGTATTCTACATGATCATGACATGAATGCAGACTAATGGTTTGATAAAACACCATTGTCTAGACCGTAAACGAATCCTAGCATCAACCTTTTGCCCCCCAGACAACCTCACATGTCCGGTAAGTAGCATTAAATATTGACAACCATTGTTATGGTTTTTACCTATCTACCCACAGTTATTTACGGGCGAAATCAAATTAATGAGGCATAAAGATATTAAAGTTGACATAGCCTCGCTTCGTTTCGCCTTACTCTGACGTCTGCAAAGTTATCAAAAGCGTAACTTTAAGGAGTGTTTTGAAAAAACTATTATAAAACTGTAAGATAACAGTTTTATAATCTTATTATTTCTTACTTCTATACTAATAGTGTAAAGAGGTAAAATTTGTAAGTTTTTTTTATGTAGGGGGTAAACTTTGGAACCGCTGGTCGGAATGCCAAAATTCTTTCGCTGATAGATAGCTACAATGTTCCTGTGTGCTGTAGGCTATAAAACAATCAAATGGAACCGAGCAGCGAGTGGAACCGCGCGAGAGTAGCTAGTATTTTATACCAACATAATTTATATACAGGGTAATTCTAGAATATATTTTAAGAAACAGTTGAGATGCCACTCTCCTTTGCTTGCCTTGGTGTATTCTGACAACTGACAATCTCGGTTTTCGTAAAAGTATGACAGTTGTTACGAGTCAATGAGCCAGTAACATATGACAAAGGTTCAAGAAAGGCTTAGTCAAAGGATTCACTAGTTCAAAAACATGGGAAGTTAAAGGGACATAGACGGAAATGAAAATAGACATAAAAATATTGATATGAATTTGTATTGCCGTAATCCAAATTTTAATTTAATGATAGAATTGAAGGAATCAACCAAAACCGTGTGAGTGAGGTTACCGGAGACCCAATCCTTCCCCTTCCCGGACCCTTCCCCAATCGCTAAATCTCCCAAATTCCTAATCCCAAAAAGGTCGGCAACGCACTCGTAACTCCTTCGTTGCGGGTGTCCATGGGCGGCGCTGATTGCTTACCATCCGGTGATCCGTATGCTCGTTTGCCGACTTATTACATAAAAAAAACGGATTATATTTTCTTGCCACTGAGATATTGACTGAAAGCAAAAATGCAATCGAGTATTTTCCTTCTGTTTAAACTGCCGTTTTATAAAGTAACATCTTTCTAAATATAGTGTTGATACTTCAGATGTTTTTAGAAAACTTCCTAACGTTTATTGAACAGGTTTATTTTGAACGTTACACGTTACATTTATGTCAATAAATGTATCTATCGTTATTGTGCTCAATAATGTTTATTCAGAAGATTCTCCACACACGTCATTCATTCTCTTTCAAATATGCAAATCCGTCCCGATAGGGGATTCTGCTTGTTGTATAAAATAGGAGAAGTATGACAGCTGATATTCCTGAGCTTTTAACGTGTTCTTGGAGCGTTTAATTAGCAAAGTTCCCCTTCAATATTATCAATTTAAGTCTACCGAAACTGCTTACACTGCGCACCTAACTTGCATCGACTTTGTTGTGCAAGCAACACCTACTACTAGTCTACTCAACTAGTCAAATCGAATTTTTATATGGTCTAGTGCATTTGACATGAGCTTTCATGTGTAAGAAATACAATAAGATTTTGACTAGCCTTTAATATGCACATTTTGATGAGAAGCGTAGGTTGCAAATGTATTCGCGTGAACTCCTTTGACAGTTCTCCTCGATTAAAATACTAAGATAGTTATTTTCACAAGGTATATAAATTATGTGGGATTTAAACATTAAAAAAAAGCTGTTCTCAATATCAGATTGTTGCTGCGACATTAAAAGCCTCCCGCTTATAAATGTTTGCTTCGTGATCAGATTGAATACACTATGTAATTAAATATAATTCGACGATCAATCTTATTGAGTGGGTGAGGGGAGACGTTTGCTTTGCCGAGCTAACATAGTCATGTACCTACAAAAACCCATGCGTCAGCGATCGTTACAAATTAAAAGAATAACCATACGTTTGTGTGCTGTGATGTGTATAAAACACGGTTCTATGAACAAAAAAGGAAAATAAGTTCAATTAAAAAATATTTTCATTTACACTCCGTGTTTTGTTATTCTCGTGGAAGCCGGCAGCGTCACCATATTTATTTACGTACAATACGTGTCCTCATAATAAAGCCTTTACAATATATTTTAACAAATACCGAACCGAGTTGTAAAGGACGTAGGTATCTATGAATATCTACCAATTAAATAGAAACGCTTTTTGTTCCAAAGTATAAAAAGAATATGTAGTACATTATTGGAATTATTGGAAATTCTCTCATCTGTACCGTATTGTTTGATGCTCCCCATTGTAGTTTTGGTTTTCCACTGCCGTACCTCACCCGGCATTGTCAATCAATATCATAAATGTACAATACGTAGGTACCTATATTTCAGCGGTGCGCAGCTCGCTCCGAGTGGAACGGAAATTCGCGTGAAAATGTAATGAGTAACTAATTTTGATTGGCGCTTTTGGTGTTTAATCCTACCCATTATTAAAATATAGTTGTCTCTAACAGAAACCATCTTCAATGACATATTTTTGACTTTGAAATAGATCTTAACCGTAAATTGTATATAACGTTTATTTTGACGTAATATCTAATTTGGAATTTGATTAAATAAAGTCATTCTGTTCTAACACAAAGTTTGTTTACAAATTGCAAATTCTAATACAATTAAGTAGTTTTTTATCGTTTTTAATGTTGTTGATAGATTGGTTAATAACAAATCGTAATCATTAAACACATTATCGTTGGAAAAGGTAGCCAATTAAATTCGAAAATATAAAAATGTTTTTCTTCTCTGATTGGACTAAAGTGTCTAACTTCAGCCCCTTTTTGTACCAACACGACGTCGTTATTGAACTCCGCTTCCGTTAGTTTTTTCCTTCGCGGTTTTACCCCATTAAGCTATTATCGACTTGTGACGATCGGGTGGCTTGTTAAGCTACCTGTAGGTACTTTTACTCCCTAATAGCCTATTTATTTCGCTACAATTTTAACGAATAATAATATACATTTATATTATAATCGTAAGTACAATTTGGTTTCCATAGGTACATGCTCTCTGTAGCCCTTTTAATTAGTAGAAACTGTAGTTATAATAAGCCACGGAAAAAAATAATTTTCTTTGTCCTAAATAATATAAACCCAACCACTATTTTTAAAAATTAGGTCTAAAAGATACTCAGTCAAGGCCACCATATCCAGCGAATTAAACTGAAGGTCAATATGAAAGCTTTATTGTTAGTTTAGCATGAATTAACAGAATTCGACATAATTGGATGTGATTAAAAATGAAGGCTTGGATTGGATATTGGGCCAGATTTGAGAATCAAAACCTTTTCACAACAAATGCTACGCTACAGATTGTAGCTACAATCGACTCGTAGCAACGTGCTACGCGCGTAGCAACGAGCCTACGCGGTAAGTTTGCTCCTCCTGAAATAATGGTTTTTGTAACGCTGGTGAGCACACCTCCGGATTCCGGGCGTGACTCCTTTGTTAATATTACTGGTTAGAAATGGTTATTATTTCAATAGACGATAATATTAGAATCTTTATAGCCCTCCCTAAACAATTTATTATATATATTATTTTTACATATTCGCGTATTCGGGTTGTGTATACTGATTTTTATTTACTCACAATTTTAGTTCAGTATCCGTGTAATCCATTTTGGTTTATAAAATTATTACTTGTTCATTATATTTATGAATGTTTAGCCATACTAGTTTCTGCTAGGTTAAGAGTAACAAACGTCCGTCTTTAAATATTTTCGCACCTTTAGTGTTAGTAAAATTTGGTCATTCAATTTAAAATATTTCTTATACCTTTTTATTGGCTGTGTCGCTGGCTGCCATTTTCGGTACTAGATGTTACTTAGACGCTTTGACATTTGCCAGCAATCACATCAACTTGTATGAGTAGGTATATACGAGTACTTTCACAAATATACATTTGTTAAGCTTTATGTCAGAGTAGTCGGAGTAAAAAGAAAAGGAAGCGGATTCTGTCGGTTTTGATACGGCCCCAGAATAGAAGCAGCCGAGCACAATCCGTATGAATAGAACATGTTTATCATATTAAAGTCGGTCTCCGTGCCCCCGCCGTAATTTGTACGTGTAGACCCTAAACAAAATGCATTAATTTAACTTTGCTCATGACTTTGTATTTGACTTATTCCTTGCCGTAGCAATGTTGTTCTGTTAGCGTTTGAAGGACACACTAAGAATAGTGAAATAGCATGAATTTATAAGGGCAGTCGATTTGAATACTGGATTTCTCGGGCGTGGTAGAGATCGTTTGAAAATAGTTATTTTGAAACATGCAATGTAGGTTAGAGACCGTGGCATCTGGGTCTTTACTCTCTCCGCATAAATAATTTAGCTCAGCTACGTTCCTGCGGGTTACTATTCACACTTAAAGACTCCTTCGTGAGTCGTTATCGCTCTACCTAAAAGATAACTAGGTCCTGCCGCCCTTACGTAAACCCTACATTATTTTATCTTTACATCAGGAAGTTATAACCTATATTTTTGTCAAAATTAATGTCTTGAACGCCTACTGCGTAATATTGTTATAAATATGAACCTTAATATGTATTTACGCTTAGTTTTAAGACACGTTCAGTGTTCACCCCTTAGAAATCGCTGACTTATCGACTGGGGATGGCCTTGGGCTTTAATTATAAACTTGGGTCGTTTAAGTTGACTTTGTTATATATAAAACAACGTCGCGCGTCGTTGAAGTCACTACCTATACGTGCTTAGAGGTAACGTGGTTGGCGGTGGCAATGAAATTACCTGATTGCACGTAATAACCCACAAACATTATGAAACTTCCCTTAACTAAGTTTAATCCAGAGTCGAGCACTGTTGACGAACACGCTACATATCTACAGAATATATGTACGCTAACATGTTTCCACGTTTATTGAGACATGGTTACTAACCTCAGATTTATAGATATTTGTGCGACATAATACCTACTGTCACACAAAGCATATCGATCCGTCCAAACCTCTTGGTATATTTTTCTAGTAGATAATTAAACATATTTATGTATCATAAAAAAATTGTGCCTTCTTCTCTTGGCCGTCGGTTTAAATGACCACTAGAGAACATAGCTAGTTAGTTAATAAATGAATATAAATATTACCTGTGTTTTATTGGTGCAGTGTAAGCACTACAGACATACCCTAGTAGGTAATAGTGAACAGAATTACTAATTATAAGATAATTGCTCCTGGAATTAACATTCCTCAACTGGCAGATTGTATGAGATACTTTTGCTTTGTAATCAATTTTGATTTCCAGTAAAGATGAAACACTATGTCAATACCAAAAACAAGGCAAGCTAAATTACGGGCTCAGTAATTATTGGAATACTCAGGATCAGAGACATCAAAATTTGAACGCTATTTTTTTTAATATAAACATTTACTACTAAAATCACATAACTAATGGTGTAAGCAAAATGGCTGCCATATACATCACACAAACAAGCTTTTGTGCATGGGGTGGTAAATTGAGTGGGTAAATGCAAACGTAATCCAGTGGAAATAAAAGTATTCGCACTTCCATTGATTGAGTTTCAGTACCACTGTTTGAACACGGTGTGTGCGAACGGGCATCGTGGCTCTTATTAAATGTAAACAAGAATAGCACTATAGGTATATTACAATTGGTACTTGCTTACTTACACTTTGATATCACATCACAAACGTGACATCTTACAAGTAAAAAGTAAATAAGGAACAACAATTTAAAAATTACACAGTACGTTAAAGAAACATAAACAGCTTTCCTACTAACTCACTATCAAAACCGTTGAGCACTTACCGTTGCCGGAAAATCTTGTTTGGCAAAATAATATAACAGTTCACAACAAATTGGAAACATCGCCCTGAGTTGCTTCGTAAGACAACAGTTGTTAAAACAACGTCACGTCCAGTCCAGTAACCTAATTTTTTTCTTCATCAATGGGAATGTAGACTTTCCTTGTAAATCGTATGAACAAAATACGAAAAGAGTTCCATTCGCATTTGAATGTTGCGATAGAGGTGTTTTTTGAACTAAAAGTCCATTAACATGGACGACCACGCCACGAAAATGAAATCTCGCCCCAAAGGGTATTTAGTCGTACGTCGCGTTAATCGGATGATGAACAAGATTTGCTCGCATGTTGCGCAAGGCAGCACTCTATTTTGTATCTAGTTTAATTTAGCTCCAAATGATTCAAGCAAGGGGAAAACGCAAAAACCTAATGGGAATGGCAGCTAGTCGGATTAAGTGAATAACAAAATGTAGAGGGCTACAGTACGAGCGATTTTAACTATTCATATGCGTACTAGTATTTAGCGTTCATGGAAAAAATAGGACCCGTGAAATGCAAAACACATTCCAATTTAAATTCATCGTCATTGTTTTTGCAAATCGAATAAAGCTCTCAATTAAATAGTTTTCGATTCTGGTTTATCTGACAAAGTAGACGAAATTGTTAGAGACTTGTTTGATATTCGAGAGAAGTAAAGCGGAAATTTTTCACAAAAGGTATGTGCATCTGAATAGAACCTTCAGAGAACAAAGACTGCTCAGCACGGCTCTTTAGTCACTCAAAAGAAACATTTCCTTCGTAGTGTCATAAATAAGTTATTGTATTTAATAAATACGTTTTCTCAGTTTCTTGCGGTTGCAATGGATTGTAAGTAAAATATTTTATAGAACTAATTATTATTTACATTTCATTTGGTGGACTGCTTTAGCTTATTTATTTCTTTTTAATTACCGCAGTCAAATAGTGTGTATTAGAGTTCCTGTAACTGGTTTGCTCCATAAAATACTTTTTCTACGTACCTATTCGTATTCCTTTCGTATTCTATTTATTTCCTAGAAACATTTACCTGGCTTTTTGAACGTTTTTTTTATTTTTCATTTTCCGTTTTCCGTTTTCAAAGGGCTTTTAGTGCTTCAGAATTTTTGCCGCACTTCCTTTTACACAGAATGTCTTTTAATTTTTATACACTACCTAACTTTGACTTTTATTTGAGTTCTTCTGAAGTGCCGACAGAAGTGTTGTATTTATCTAAGTACACTGTTATGTTAAAGAAGAAAAGCTTGTATTTTTGTGTCTATGCTTATTATTAGTTATACCGATTTAAATAATTATTTTCGACATTTACCCTGAATAACATAGTTGTAAATTAAATAATGAAATATTGCACCTTTTATCTACTTATACATATTATAAAGCGTTTGTTTGTTATGAGAGGTTTTTTTGTTTGAACGCGCTAATCTCAGAAACTACTGGATTATTTACTGGGGGGGGGTTTTACGCTATATAATATCACGCTATGTACTGTAAGAGCCAAGCAGCGGGTGAAACCGCGCGAGATTAGCTAGTTAGAATAAAAATAAAAATCTATCTCCTGTCATGTTCCATTAATTATCCATTAAAGAATGTTTTGGCAGGTATTTTTTTCATGCGCCAACTCGAGATTATCTGAGACATAGAAACTTTTATGGGGCCTTAAATAAAATGGTTGGAGCACAGCAGAACATTGACCTTTAAATTAACCGACCACATCTTTATGCCGCCATAAAGTTGGCGGGCAAACACCGAGCAGGCACTGTCTGTCTCTCCAACTTTAAGGAGTTCATCCCCAACGAGCTGCTAAAGTGTTCACAGTACTAACAAGAACTTCACCTTTCCTCGTTTACGTTTTAATTTTAAAGTAAACTTCAATGTTTGTTCCTATCTGAGAATATTAAATCTTGTTCTTTCATTCATAAAAGGTGTATTAAATTAAAAAATAAGTATCATTCATTCGTTCATTGTAAAAGATACCGTCGAAAATAGTTGCCACATCTTGCGCGCGTTTGTTTCATCGTAATTTCCGCTGGAGCTAGTGGCAATTTTGCTTTTTACTTAAAAGAGACTTCAATTTTTTGCTTGCGAAACCGCGTATATGAGTCACTTTTTAAAATGAAGAAACTCTCGCTTGTGTTTTGTAATTTTCTAAAATTACATTGATGTTAGTGCAGAAAAAGTATTTTGCATTATAGTTTTTAAGTTGTTCTTTAGTGAAGAGATGTTTATAAAATGAATATGGTCTTATCGTTTAAAATAAAACACCGGCAACCAAACTTTACATTCACTTTTGTTATGCAAACTCTTTAAAGAAATTCTTTGGGCGTGGGTGAGCGATTCGCAGTCGAAAATCGATATCTTGTGAAACTTAGGACGATACCCTATTCAAAGCTTCGCGGAGTTTACGGTCGTTATAGTATCTATTATCTACAACAAGCCTTTGTGCACGCCTGTCCTATGTCACTCAGATGCTGAACAGTGGCCGACGTGACACTATCTTTTCCATGATATTACACCAATACGGGTTTCAAAAAATGCGACCGGCCTATTTATTTAAAATAATCACTTTTCTAATCTCGCGCTATGAATAAAACTTTTTAGTTTCTTAAAACTGAAAAATTGATGTTCATATCATATAATTATGTCATTGACATAAACCTTGACATGCTTGGTCTTATGTCAGTATTACTAGGCCAACGTGTATACCTAGCTATAAAATTTTGGAAGTAAACAATTCATTTATGTGCTTCATTAAATACTATAAATTGTTTATGAAACCAAACCGATTTACTACACAAAGCCGCCACCACTCATCGGCTTTGATGGGCTCCAATATGATATATTAAATCGTTTGTATACTTTGCATATTTAATGGTTAAAAAGGATATTGTGATTCAATTTAATCAGGGTATTAATGAAATCCGTGAAATCAAACCATTTCATCGTGTTATTCCGGTCAGTTTTATAAATTCGATGAAAATGCTGTTATGTTCGCTGGCAGGAGGCAGAGTAAGTTTGCTATTTTAACGAATTAGGTATAAATAGCTTTCATTTTATTATATATATTTTTAGTAATTATTACGTGCATCTTTATTCGCTGTTAACATGTAATTGACGGACATATTTAGTTGATGGCTCGCGTTTAAGCTCTGACCGCAACAAAGAGTGTTGAGCGTTGGCCACAACACTTCTCAAACAGCTTATTACATTAAACAATTATCAACCCTTTGTGTATCGGTCATTGACTTATAATAAATGTAGTGGATTATTACTATAATTTTATAGCTGTTCAGAAAATAATGATAGATTGGGAAGCAGTAGAAGAACTGTATCGGCCTTACCATTAAAAAGGTTCTTAACTTTCTCATCTTTCTTCCTGCTATTGTTCTTATAAGTATCAAATACTTTTTTATTTAATAAAGTTATTCAAACCCCCTTTAAAGGTTCCTTAAATAAGTATATATTTCGTTTTGTGTAATAATGTTCCAACCCTTACATAGGAATCTATCCTATTGTAAAACGTAAAATGGGCTATCAGTTGATATGTTGCAACAACGGGCCTCGTCCACTGCGAGAAATAGGTTACGGAAATAGGTTATGAGTTAGAAATCTGTGACGACTTGTGTGTCCATTGCAATCTTTTAAGTTCTATAAGTTTTGACTTTCCTGCCCGCTTCGTTCTTTTCTAGCTTTAGAATTGTTACGGTTTTGATTTCAGAGTAATTCTGGAAAGCAATGAAATAGCCGGTAAGAATTTTGTACCAGAAAATTTGACTTTACAACGTAATTATTATATTACTGAAAGAATTTTATAAAGCAGCAAAAAATTTTACAAACTATATTTTTTTTTTGGTGCACTATTATTCAGAAGCACTTAAATGTTTATAAATTTTTACGAATATCTCTGTTAAGGAGAGTACCGTTTAAGACTGCCTATAAAGAAAGATTTCCTCAGCAAATCTTGCGAGTTAGTCACGCGATCGGGGAACCTACACCCTAAACTCTGTCAAAAATTCATGAAGTACAAAGTTGACGTTAGCGTGTTTATGGGTGCATCATAATAATTTCATGCGCTTTCCGAGCGTGTAAACAAGCAGGTACTCAATCAAGTGTCTGTCCACAGCAGCAGCGGTGAAAGCCTGACGTTCGATTTATCTTGTACTTAACACCAGAAATGCACGACCAACGTGACGGATGTTACACATTAACCCCGAGAATTTAAAATGGAATGTAGCTAGTTTTTATGCGCTAGCTCTAAAACTTTCTTTTTTCTTTTGCTCGGCTAAATGTCGTTGGCTGCGGACGGGTTCATTAATTAGTAACCCCTTTTCTTCAGAATTTGTATGCGTGAGGGATAGCGTAGGCGCCAATGGTACACACCGCATTATTGCAACCAGGCTCCGTGTTACTGTGAACTTATCATATTATACTGTTGTTTTAATTATACTAGACTTTGCTTGCATCAGTATTCATTGAAACCTACAAGAGATATAAAATGTGTTTTTATTTATCTTTACCAAAATGTTGTGAACGCAGAATAACTTGTTTATGTTCGGTCATTTCAATGATTCCTGTATCCAGTAATTAATTTCATGACTGAATGTGACAAGTGCCTTACGGTTCAGGTTGAAACTATTTGTGATGCTCTTCACAGAATACTGGATTGTGAGTACTGCAGATGAAGTTTATTGTCCGTTTGTGATCACTGCGCCAACACACGTTTCCACTTAATCTACGAAGCTTTGAGATTTTACATGCCGTTTCAAAATAAAGTCCTTCCGTCAATAGGCAGGTCCGTGTTGTTATTTCATTTTGCCTTTTTTTAAAGCTGATGGAACAGTTTTTTTATTTATTTATTCTATGTAGAATAAACGATTTTTCAGATATTCTTTTGACCGTTGTAAAAAAGGCGCTCAAAATATTTTTACCTGGTGTTTGTTCATGTTTTATTTCACTGTACACTGTACAGTCGATTTCGAGGAATCGTGGAATCGAATAACGCGAATGTAAACTAGAAATATTTGATACGCTCTCAATATTTTGAATTCAACAGACCGAAAACAGGTAGAATTTATTTATCAGCTTGCCTATATTCCGATGCCACAATTATGGATATTTGTTGGTTAACGACTTCAATCCGTATTAGCGGACGGTATGCAAACAAAAAACTAAAATAAATAAATAAAAATAAAACAAAGTGAGCGTAGTTTGATTACTCAACGTTAATTTATAAAGTGAACAGTATTTATTTTGAATAAATGGCAGATTCAGTGTATTTATCCTGGCGAAGTCAGTTCGTGTGTTTTGTAGAAAAAAAAAACATTGTCTGGTACTGCATTGATTAAAGTACAACCTTCACTGTTGGATAGTTTTGGTAATAAAGTTGCGCCACGCTTTCCCAACCTTCACCCCAACCCAGTACGTAGACTTGACCTTATCCCGCAAAACTGATGATCTGGTAGCGAAAGTCGATCTAGGACAGTGGGGCATTAATCGAACGAATTTGCTACTGAGAATAGTTTCACAAGCATGTGCATTGTTCCCTGTCAAATAATGGGATGTACTTCCCTTCATCACGGTTGAATAAAGATTGCTTCTAGTCTATGACATGGTTACAAATTACGGGAGCTTATAACGTGACTTGATGATCGATGATGTTTCTGACGTCACGTGTCACAGTTTCCGAAATAACTATTTTTATTTAAATTTACTGTACAGTTGTGTCTATTTGTGTTTTAAATTAAAATGTATGTGACATCAAACAGTAAGTTGGTGCTATTCCAATTAATTGTCGAATGTAAACATAGATGGAATAATGTATCCTATCAATATATTTTCATATAGATATATTTCATATACTTTGTACTATGATAAATATGAATTATGAATCAGTTTCAGTATGGATGTATTACGGCTGCCTTGAGAACCATATTTTTTCCCAAGAAATATATAATTCACCGTGGCATCGGTAACACTCGTTATTAATAATCGAATATAATAAAACAATAAATAATACGCTACTACCTCTCATAATGCCGCGCCTTTTTCTCTATAAAAAGAGTGAAGCCACATTGGAAGCTCGGGAGACTTAGTCGCAAGGATTGAAAAAGCAATCGGGATTTTTCCTGCCGGCAATTTTCTCTCGCACAACTCGATGTTGCTATGAATTCCGAGAGACGAGTACACTGGTTTTTCAATTGTCTCATTAAATCTATATCGGAAGCAAGTAATAAAATGAATCTATGAAACGTTTTTTGCAATATTCTTTTAGGTTTCTTTTTAATGGGTTCTGTTTTATTAATTCCATTGTTTATGTGTTTCAACTCAATGTGAAAGCCATATTGCAGAAAAATATTACTCATTTGTAAGCACCTTCGTCATAAAGTTTTTACACAATCTAACCTACATTTCTTTTTTATTTAACTTTCTTTCTTTTTTTCTTCTTAAAATTGGTTTGTTCGTATTTACAATTAAGGCTTACATGTAATATTTTTGGATTAGGTCACTTACTCAAAATGAAATTAGTTATAAATATAGCGCTTTATTTATTCGTAGCCGGCGGCATTCCGATGATTGTATAGTCGCCTCAAAGTAGCTTTTTTATTTGCAATCGACTCTTTCCCTTGGTCACCACCAAAGAAGTTACAAGTGACATATCGGTCTTTTGGGAGTTAGGGATAAGGATTAGAAGTTTCGAGATTGGAGGTGGACAAGGGGTAGGATTGGGTCTTCTGTAAGGCCGTGGTGTCGTGGTTGACAATCGTGTTTAAGTATAGCTCTACCATACTTAGGTCACTGTCGATATTTTCTAAAGTAACTTTGCACAATTTTGCCGCATTGTAAGCTGTGCAACTTGATCGGAGATTATGGAACTGCAAATGGACCGGTTGAAGTACCGGTCCCTCGAGTAAATACTAGTACAAACCTAATTTTATACATTAGAAACCCGTGTTTTTGTGTGTCGTAGTTTCTACAACAATTTAATATACTGAATAGAATTATGTGAGTTATTGGAATACTGTCTTTCTAGAACTTTCATTCACGTTTAGACTGGGATTGACTTTGACTCATTACCGACACTAACAAGGATAGAAATGAAAAAAGGTAGGTAAGTACTTAATTCAAATATAATAACGAAAATTAATAAGCTGAAGCTCTATTTAGCTATGGCATAATTATTACGTTTTGTACTAAAATGGCAGACTCAAATTATGCTTGGAATTCTAAACCTCAAATTTTAATAAGCCAACTAGCAAAACAATGGGTTATGGCCGCGTTTCTACTTGGCTTTCAGTTCAAAGACTAAACGGCTGCGACATTATATTATAATCCATAGCACGTTTTATTCACCAAGTTTGTTCCACATTCCGTCGCTATAAAATTATAATTAGGTACCTATTTATCCCAACCGTAGCCCTAAACTTGTCAAAGCTACACACACACCGAGGGGTAATTGAACAACCCCTTTTTACCATGGCGTAAAATAAAACACCGTGTTCCTCATCAAAATACAAAGCTCTATGGCACAATTTTTATTCGCCCTGACGAAGTTTTTTTTTGTTACAATAATTTTTGTTTTTTTAATTGTGAAGACGTATAGATTTAGTTAAGAACGTAGTTTTAAGCCATATAACAACCAATTTCATAGTTTTTACAGTAACTGTATTTTTAAAATCATATTTTATTTTAACCCAGATGTTACGATGTAAATTAACTGTCCTAAAAATATACACACCTTGTAATAGCAGTACCTACATGTATGTGTACTGACATTGAAATGTGTCCGAGGTTATTGGCTCCGACCCGTCTTATTATGAAGATGGTGGCGGCACGTGCGACCCTACAAAATCCTAAATTGAATGAAATGTGAAATGTGTTGGTTTATTTCATAAAATATTCCAATTCTAATCCACAAACAAATAAATATTTTGGTTGGTGCATTAATTGTGCGACCCCGCCGCCGCGCCGCATTAATCCTTGTGGAGTAGATTGATCAATGGTCGTTTGTGAACCTCCCCTCCGGCTTTCTCGCAACTACCTGTTTAAAACTGCTATTTATTTTGGTTTTAACTCGTGTTAATAAAAATGTTGTGGCATGGCAGGTCCCTTAAGTACTATAACTTTTACAGACTATCTATTCTTCTTTATTCCTGAAGTTATTGGAACTGCTCTCGATTCTAAACTTTAAAGTTGGACGTGAAGTTTGAAAACAAGTATGTGACGGCGAGAGGGTAGTTTGTACTTGTCTTAAAGGCTTTGTCAAGATTTGTGGTGATTGAAGTGATGTAAGGAGCAGCGGAAATCGATATGCAAAGTAGGTTGGTTAGCAATGTGGTGTGGAGGTCGTAGGCTATGCGTGCCTATGATCGATGGTGTTGCGTGCGGCCCGCGCGCCGTGAGGTCGCGCGTAAGGCCCGCGCTCGCCGGCTTGTGCTCCGTGCGACCCTCATCCAGCACCGGTAGAGCGCCGTGACGTGGCTCCTCTTTGTTCCACACCGCCCGTCGCCGCCACCATTGCCTCCACCGCCTTCGTCGCTTCATATCGCGTCGCCGCGCCTACCTCTTATTGCGCATGCTCAGCGCGATTCTATTGCGTCCCCACTACGTCATGATTTAAAATGATATTCGGTGCAAAATAGCGTTCATTGTATCTGTAGATCGCGACAGTCGGGATTGTGGGTGATACGAGCGTTCGAATAGTTATCGCAGCGGCCGTGTTGCTGACAGTGCTGTAGCCGTGCGGTGGTCCCGCCGTGGTTAGTTGGGAGCTGGAAAGGGAGCGCGCGGCAGCGCCGGTATCGATCTGAGCGTTTCGTGTGCCCGCTCGTGCACGACGCGACGTTCTCTCGGGATATTCGCCCAGTGGTCGCCGTCGGCGCCGGCCTTGCTGCACTGTTTACGCGCAGTGTATATTTATTTCATCCGCGCGATCATGCTCACCGGAGCTAATTGTTAACGCGACACACGCATCCGCGAGCGCATCTTCGAGCCGCACTAGGCTCCGTCAACGTATTTCATCAATTCCAGAGCAGCGAAACTTTAGGTAAGTCGAGTTTTTGCTGTTCAATGTGATCTTACTTTATTATAGAATTTTTTGTCTGTCGAAGCGAATGTTTCAAAAGTTAAAAACTAAATCTTCATTTCGTTGTGTTTTTTATATGTTACTTTACCGAATTTTATAATTTTGTGTTTCTGTTCCATCGTGTTACGTCTATAAGCTGTTTAAAGTGTGTTCAAATATTTCTATTGAGTGTTTTAGCCGGCCATCTGGTTTATATTCTAAAGTTAGATTGTAAAATCGTAAACCACAGGGAATCAGCGGTACATAGGTATTAACAGAGCGAGCTGTTCGTTAAACGATATCCATCCATCCCGACTCAACTGAACAAATTCGATTTCGCATTTTTGTTCTAACAGAAAGCCTTTCGTAGCATTTATGAAATATTACGCTAAAACTCGGAAAATATTTGAAAGGGCTTTTATACACGTGATGTATTTCTTATTCATACTGCGCATGTCTTTTAAGTTTATTTGTCATACATCTGTACAACAGAATTCTTAAAATCGGTAACAACTAGGTAGAGGTTCTTTTGGAGTAATCTCCGAAGATTATATTTCCCTGTCCAATTGGAGTGGGTTCTTTTATTTTAATAGAGCCTTACGTGTTGAATGGTGCGGCAGTCAAATTGAGTGCCTACCTATACTGAAGTCGCTCTTTACAGTACACGGAGCCTCTTTAGCCGCAGAGGCTGTTTAGCGACATTGTCAAGTGAGGGCGAGAAAGGGAAAAAGCAGTAAGCCCGTCGGATAAAAACTATGAAGAAATTTTGCAGTATTCTTGTCGCATCAAATTATGATCATACGGTTAACGTTAAGCCGTGCGTAGATAACGCTGACGTGTTTATTATAGCTGTAATTATGTGTATCTACTTATTTAAATATAGCTATCTACCCATTCAAAATTTATCTTCTCTTCGTGATGTTCCAATTAACACTTTTCTACGTCTGCCTATAGATTTATTTCTTTATTCAATATGTACAATCTTATTATATCTCTTTAGCATATTTACCGACATACAATAAAGAAAAATATTTTCTACTAACCTATAGGATAATGCGTCATCATACTTAGAAATCATAACGATCAGCCTCTCAGCAGTCTTTCAGTAGGTTATCTGGATCAAGTATAAACAGACATTCCTACAAGTATTTGTATATGTACATATGTGACAAATACATTCAAGTCATTATCAATTACTAAGAATATCCTCTGCATCGTGGGTGTGTTTACAAACATAAAATTATCTTGCAGAAGATAGTGCCGTGCCGGTTAGGTTGTCTATTCAAGATTGTTACTATCTAAAAAACTGGGCAAATAAAGACACATACATTTGTTTGTTTACTACATACAACTCTACCCACATAAGTCGTTGCAGAGGATTGTAACAAACAAATGTACACCTTGTTGATATAATGATTATAAACAAAAAAACTGAATAGTCATAATAATGTAACCTCATCATATCATTTCTTTAAAGAGGTTATCATCAGGTACATATATATGTGCACCTCCGCAAGACGGCTAAAGATATCACTCTCGCCGAAGTTGTATATAATATAAAATACATACTATATATACATACAACTTCAATACTATGCGATATCGCAGAGTATGTAAACATGTTTAGCGGTTTGTTTGCAGTTTAACTTTTTTATCGCAAGACAAATCATTTACCCCTTTGTCTACTTCATTAGGCTAAAATCTGCAAAATATAAAAACTAAGACCTTTTATAAACATTTTAATAACATTAACATAGAAAGGAAGGATAAACAAGTACTTGCGGCTTGTGTAATACATGAACATTGTAACAGGTCTTAGCATCTGTTGATTGTTGCATCCATTCAACAAAAGTCTGCAGGTATCAAAATAAAAACAGGTTGTATCAAAAGGCGACCAAGCCTGACTGCGATGGAAACAAACACCGGTTCGCACGCTGCAGATTATACTCTGCCTTTGTTGTTTGACCAGTTTTATACCTGTCGCCATTTCAAAAAACAATAATATAAAACGCAATTAATTCTACAACCATATTCGGTGGTATGAACATTAATTATTATTTGAAATTGATTCATTTAGGTCCGACGGCTAACTTAAAAACATTGTCACAATCTGTTCAAGAGGCTAACCAAAATATTCAAAAGAAATACACCGTTTCCGCAAACCTCGATATTTAACGCAAAAATGAGACGAACTTTCACAAAGGTTAACGTTTACTTGCTTTGAGGTTTCCTATTGTCGTGCCGATAATCGATCATGTATCTCCATTTAGCTTCTAAACACATACATTATAAATGTGTCCATTAGATCAACATGTCTGTGTTGCAGTAGCATCCAATCCTTCATCTGACGTTTCCTGTCTTTATACAATACATAATATAATGAATTTGAATCACGAATGAAGTAGCCTCCATACTTACTCTACACTGACGTATGTTACAGTAATTAACTTAAAACGACCCACGGCTGAGAGCTTTTATATAATTTCTTTAATTAAAAGTTAAACCTGCTCAAGGAACAGCAACAGCACACAAAGACAATTTTTCGTTTTCTGCTTTACTTCCTTATTCGCTATCTCCTATGTATCGCGTCTTTTTGGACGAAAATGGATGTAGCTGGCCACTGGATATATTACTAAAAGCTAGATCTCGAGAAACCTCGCGTCTTTTTACTACGAGACGATCGGAGAGTGACGTCTAAAATGTCCGTAACTATTGCAGGTTTATATTTAGTTGTGGGATGCAATTGATGTGATTTGTACCACTGCAACTTTCTTTCCAAGAAGTAGACATTAAGGAAACTCATGACATCATAAGTTGACTACAATCCAAAAAATATGAACAGTACTTGTTATATCGACATATTTGTAAGCTACAATTCGCTAATATGTAAAAATCTGATATGATTATGGATATGATTTATAGATAAGAACACTTAAGCCCAATTAAATATATCGCGGAACACTAATTGCTCAAGTGCGACATGCAATTTGAGGCTTTTGTTTTTCAAACATATTTGGGACACAGCATACGTTTGTCCAATTACTGAGACAACACTGCAGGTTTGCTAGGATACAATATTTTTTTTCAGTTTAATAAAAAAAGTATTTTGTGTGCATTTTTAAATGTGGGCAAAGATAGAATGGATTGTGTTGCCAATTAAGTTTTAGAAAGGATGCCAATTCTTTATGGTTCTTGCTGCGATATGGCCAAGAGGGGGTGTCATTATTCTTTGCGTAGGCGCTAGACGGATAGAAGAAAGCAGCTTTAAAGGGTGAACGCTAATACCTGTCTTTGTTAATTGTTTAGTCTAAATCGGCTGGTACACTGGTAAAAAGCTGACGTGATGGTTATTGTATTTGATTATATATGCGTTACCATACAGCCTGCTTCTTTAAATACTGATTTTCAGTCGTGTGATAGGCATTTCATTTCTAGTATCCCTTCTATCCTTTAGGTTTCTCCTTTCATATATTAAAACATTGACTACAGAAATCACAATTTTTCCCCAATGAAGGTAACTAACTGTAGCGCACCACCTTCTAAACTTCTTACGACATACTTTTTAAACTTTGATCTCATTCGTCGTCATGTCACAAGCAACCTCACTTACTCCAACCGGGTGTTGCCATTAATATCTCCCTTATACGTAAATACCATTTATATCCTATTTCCGTCCATTCTCTCGGTCAAATTGAAACTAATAAATGTAAAATAGAAGTATCGCCCCGCCCCTGCTTCACACGTTTGTTAATTCTTAACTTCCCGGTAAACTTTTTATATGCATCACGAGCGTGTCATGTTTTATTTTCGTTATTTGCATACCCTTGGCCTGGTACAATAAAACCTGATATTGGTATTTTCCGATTTCCCAAAACACCTTCATACAAACTTGACAATAAACAAAAAAAATTAAGAATGAAATCAATCTAGTTCTCACTTTCTCTCGTGATGCTATTGTCAAGAGTAATAAGGATTATTTTTAATAATAATTGATAAAAATAAAAATGTCTAAGTCTATAACGAGTCATATTACAGCATCGAATCTTGTTGGAAGGAGGTAGATGGCAATACCCAAGTCAACGTTAAATATCAAAGGTAATTAACGTAATTACCGGTTCCGCTCAATTGAAATCGCTTAGATTAATAGATGAGAGATGCACCTATAAAACGGTAAAAGGCTTGTATTGTTATGGATATAAACTATATAACGTAATTGAATATACTTTGTTGCTTATTAGAAGGCCATTATTTTTTTTAAATCCCTTATATGTATAAAGTTACTAAAATCCCTAATATAAAAAGGACCTAATATAAAAGGACCCTCAATGGATCACAAATATTCAAAAAGTATTCTAGCGACTTACTAGACACATTTCAGTATTTTTAATACTATAAACGGAGCAAATATATGTAACATATCAATGACGCGATTGCAGAAATTAATACATATTAATTACCTGTGACTGTATCAGGTACAAATGATATTGTACCGACTGCGTAGGTATCTGTCATGTAACGAACAATGACGTCACTTGAGCTACCGTCACAACGGTTATCAATATCTAACATATTACGTTACGATATTTGGTATATATTGGAAGATACATAATAATAACAACGTACTTACGTACCATTTTTTAAGTAGTATAGATAATTAAAAATGGTACAATTCTATAGAGTACTAGAATATCACATTGATACTGATAAACAATTAGAATAACCATATGCTATAAATAGCTTGCTCTAAAAACTTAAGTTAATTAGAAAACACATACAGTCCGTTACAAAATATAATGAAATAATAACTTAAACCGTCACCGTTAACGTCATAGCATCACCCTCTTCAATCGATACATTGATATTACCTGCCATTACCATAGGGTATAATATACGAACACCATGGAACCACATTCAGTCACGAAGTCGATAATATTCGTCATACGTGTCTACGAAGATGACGTCACGCTACTGCATTATAATTGCAGTGCATTCAATTGTTTCAATACAATTTAAGTTCATGATCGAACATTCGGGAACATCCGAGCCCGAAATCAATAAGTGCTCTGCAAACAGACAGTATTTATTGAACCATTCCGCCATTGAGCAGAGATTACTTCAGTTTATTTTAACAATCCAATTTATCATTTTAGAAAAGTTTGTTATTTTTCATTCAGTTCAACTTTTCCTTAAGGTTCCACCTTTACATTTGGGTAATGTTCTTAGTGAGTATCATTTCTTAAATGTCATGCCATGCCTTCACGGTACTAGCTTTTTAAATTCGAGTAATATCATAAACAGCCCATGTGAAAGCCATGAAACGAGACCCACGGCAAATTAATTTTAGCTTCTCGTTGAAAAAAATATTTTAACATGTTTTTTTACAATTGCCGCGATGGTACCTTTAAGTGATGGGTATCTGTAATTGTAGACAAGTAACAAGTATGTACATTGTACATATACTCCTTAACGGTCTAAATTTAATAAATGATTGTCCTACCATTACAATTCCCTATTAAATTAGAAATAAGTAGTGAGAGACTTTACATAAAAAACTCGTTACTAACTTTCTATTCCTATTAAAAAGTGTTTGTTATTTTGAAGGACAGCACGGAAGTGCTTCTATTTTACTGAAAATATAAAATCAGGTTTTACGAGAAGAATCTAAAGCTCGCGGCAATGTAAAATGCAGCCAGTGTGGCGTACCACGGCGCGCGCAACTTTTGTTGTATCTTTTTCTCTTTTCATTGGATGTTTTTTTGTAAAAAAGCTATTTTCATTTCAGCCAATAAGCGTAATTTCTTTACACGGAACATAAAAGCATAAAACAGTTTCTCTTTTGAGTTGTTTTTTAAATCAAGCTTTTGAAACTCTTCGTATTTTGGTTGACCGTGCCATCTGTTATTTTGCTGGACATTAGGTTTTATATGACTTTTTTGTTTGTCAAGCTTCAGTGCATTCGAATAAAACCATTACGATGCTACAGAATTACGTGGCTTATTTCACTAATATACCGTTCTGTTTATTAATCGTTTCTACTAAGCAAATAAGTTCTCTATGGCCAGGTATAGATATCTCGTAATACGATTTGCTTTGTTTGCATTGATTGAAATGTGGAACATTATTCACTTCCATAATATCATGAATCAAGAGTTTTAAACATACAAACAAGCTACTGCCAAAAACTTCACCTTTAATACAGGGCAAAAACTGTTTCCATGCCAAACTTCATTCAGATCCGTTTAGCACGTTAATAGTATACTAGCTTTTGCCCGCGACTTTGTTCACGTGGAAAAGTTATTTCCTGCAGATTTTTGGAATAAAAACTATCCTATGTCCTTTCTCGAGTTCCAAACTATGTCTGTACCAAATTTCACAGAAATCGGCTCAGTAGCTTAGGCGTGAAGAAAAGACAGACAGACAGAGTTACTTTCGCATTTATAATATTAGTTAGGATCTCAATTGTGAGTACCTGAGATACCTTGCTCAGTTTAGTTCGGGTCAATGCCAATATATAATTTTAATTATTAGTTTGGTAGGAAATGTTATTCTCGTTATCATTATTTTAGAATACGATCTAATTTAAATAACTATATTTAAACACTAAATTCTAAAATGAAATAAAATATGAATCATTTCGTAGAACTCAGTTTTCTAAACTTGTTACTAAAACGAACCATTTTATCGTTTATGTAACCATGTATTTAGGTAGCGAAGTATATTTAATAAATAAATAGCACGTAAAAGCACGGCACAACGGAGAGTAAATATTTGTTTGGCGCTTTATTGTGAATATCGATTTACAATAAAGCGCCAAATAAACTCCGCTCTAGGAAAGGGATACGTGCATGCACCGGCACCCAATTTGCAACCTATCAAAACATTTTAGGTACATCTACCTAAACTTTAAACTGACTTAACGCTTACCTTCCTCAAAGCTGTCGAAAGTTTTGATTATGTTGAATCATCGTTCGCGTTATACACGTACGTATCGTGCATCTTTGAAAGTACGAAATATTATTTTATTTTGCACGTACGGGTACATATTTCAGGCCTCGGATGAATGGTAATTACGTGTCAGGGGTGTACCACCCGACCTATCCGCGTCTATCTTTCATCTGCTGACATTGCCCTTATACAAATCGTTTTCATTTGCCATATCAAGGTCCGACATCTCTGTCTGACGACGCCCTTGATATTACGGTAGCTCTCTTGTATTTCGTTAAAGTAACAATAGAAAACACTGTTCAAAGTAAACTCAGTGTACTTGTAGATTTGTATTAGGTTGCTTCTATAATACGTTCAGTGGTTCTTGTGGAACGTGCCTCTAGACGGCTCTAAAATGTGTCTTAAGTTAAATTTTTTACTGCACCGGGCTTACGGCACTAGAAAAATGTTATGGGTTCACACAATATTACCCTCAACGGCCGTAATGAGTCTAAGAGCATCTCCTATTATGAGAACAATATTTTCTCCCGCAGAAAATCATTTTCAATGTTTCTGACGAATACGCAATGTCTCCGGAGCAGGTTTACGTTCGTCATATTTCATTCGTGTAACCGATTCGTTATTCCGCTGGTTCACTTTGCGTCTATTGTGTTTGTGATAGTAGAAGAAAATGGGATACGGGGATAGCCATAAAATGGTTATTTTCTTAACTAGAAAACGTAGGAAGTGTCGGCTAACTGGCACTCTATTCGCCTCTTGCTTTGTTGTATGTACTAGTTTTTTTTCCCTTTGTGCAATCCTATTTGTAGAGCCTGTTACTTTTAGTTTGCATAAATAAAGTACATTGGATCCAGAACAACATTAAATAAAAATTCAAAAGGGGTACACATTTTTTTAATTTTTATATAAAATACCTACCTTAAAAAATTGTATCGGTTTTGGCACTTTTTAAAAGTAATAATTTTATGGTGTAGGTACTATCTGCAGTGACAGCTCACCGTCATCTAGGTTCAGCCGGGGTTGCGGGGTAAGCGCAATGAGGCACCGCGACCTCAGGCAGGAGAAGGAACAGGGGGGTTTTTAGCCAGTAAGAGTCTGACACTCCCTCCCGCCCGGCTCTGGGCAGGAGAAGTCATTTGATGATTTTCCCCTCACAAAAAAAAACCGTCATCTAGGTATGGCCTATTTTATTATTTTCAGACTATAAATCAAAGCTTTTAAATCAGAATATTGGTACTAACACCGCAACGTAACTTTTTGGCATCTACCTACAAATATTTGGACGTCAATCAGGTGATAAAGTTTGATAGTGAGGAAATGCCAGATTTACGACGCAATAGGTTTCTGTGTGGTAAAAATAAGCCGTGAATACGTTTTATATATATATTTATGTGGTCACCTAGGTATAGATAATGAAAATCTGCTGAACGTGTAATTGGAAATTACGTGACAATAAATATGCGGATTGTTATACGATTTAAAGCTTAATTTGTTGGTACATAACGGAAATCTAAGCCAGGTACAAAGTCATTTCCAAGAACTAGTAAGTAATCCGAATTTCAAAATACACATGGCTTTAAAGGATGCCTGTAGAGAAGACTCAGAAATGTAAATGTGTTGACTTTACTTACCGTGTACGTAATCTTTGAGTACAAGTTTTCGTGATGCTCTTCAGAGTTTATACTATGTTTTATTTGCTTTGATAGTAATTTAACCAATTCCGTTTCGAATTTTTCAGTTTGTTTATCCTCAATTTTTCGACTGATGTTATTCCTAGTTGAATATCAACTGCCAATCGAGTTGATGGATTCGCTTTAAAAAAGCCAATGTTTTAATAATTTAATTGGCATTTTCGCCTACGGCATTGTATTTCAACTGAAAACTAACAGTAATAATGCAAAGAGTCAGCCAACTGCCTCCGATGTTTTCCCTGGCAACAGCTGCGATAACTCGACTGACAGGCTCCAAATTAATTCCACAAACAAATAAAAATTACAATTCCGTTTTAATTTGTAAAAAATATATGTCAGAACAATTTTACTTGTCTTTTGTTCTTCAAAAGCCTGTCCACTACTAGATTATATTAAGCCTTCTCTACGTAAGAGGGGTTGGCCAGCATGGACGCTAGGCACGCGCGTTGGAAATTACAGTTCAGCGGCTAAGGTTTAAGTCTCTATTTATTATATTGCCTTATAGTCTCCTTTAAAAAACCTGCAGAAAGAGGAGGGCTCCTAACAAATTTATTTTTACCGTCCACTGGTATTTTGTAAGTGAAAAAAGCAAAAAAAAAACAAACGTTGAAAGCAAAGTTTCATGTAACAATAGATTTATAACTTGAATTGAACCAGGTGTTCAAGTGTAGCACACACTTAACTCTAATCAGAACAAAGTAGTGCGGGTACAGCAATAGTAGTAGTTGAAACTAAGATAAAACGGGCATTACGAATGGGTTAATGAATTTTACCTGCTTCTGTTAAAACTTATAAATTTGTAAGGCCACACAATGAATTCTATTTATTTGTCGCGAAAATTATTTAAACTAAACAATTGTTGAATTTGTTTGTTAGAATCAGTCCAACTTTACATTGTTACCACAGGCAACAGAATAAACAAACACAACGAATAAACTCAAAAGCTAAACTAGTTCTAAAACCTAAAAATATCAACAGGCTAGTCGAATTTATAATCCGATTCAAAATGCTTTCACGAGAGTCCGCAGTTTGTCGTAGTTTTGCATAGAAATATTGCTTGGAGTTTGAGCATTGTAACGTTTTATTTGAAGCTCATCCGTGCGCTTCTATATTGTTTGGCTAAAAACAATTTGGCTTTTCACCCTTTGCTTTAAAAACGAACATTCAAAACTGGGAAGCGTATAAAATCTGAATACTAGCAACAAAGCCCCGCTGCAGCCTCTTGTGCACTTGTTAATTGGCGGAGCGCAGACAAAGCTTTCCTTTGGAAATCAATCAGGCTTGGAAAAAATCACATTGGAATATTCCAATGCTCCCTGCATTTTAACATAGCCGTGAATAACAACTCATTATCCCTGCACTGCGCGACTGCGGTGGATTACA
Source organism: Spodoptera exigua (assembly GCA_902829305.4). Taxonomy (NCBI): domain Eukaryota; kingdom Metazoa; phylum Arthropoda; class Insecta; order Lepidoptera; family Noctuidae; genus Spodoptera; species Spodoptera exigua. The sequence goes on along the minus strand of LR824601.2, from coordinate 15,015,974 downwards.
CCACGTAGCCATTAATTGAAATCATTAAATGCTACTGTATGAAGGTAACCCACCCGCTGCGCTAGCCCGAAATAATTAGAAACACGGCAGACAACGGTAGATTTTACTGTTTATCTATGGAAATGTTTAATGCGCGTTTTGTACAATATTTTAGAATGTAAATTGCAATATGCATAAGTGCAATGTATTGCTGGAGACTTATAAATTCAATTAAAAGTTACTTTAAAATGTATCTTATTTCCTACTATATTGCTTTCAGTAAAGAGCAATTAACTAAGGGACGCTTACGCCTTACGGATGCGAAAGGAAAATACTTTTATTCGTGAGACGGCTTGCGCGTCTCAAAGGTGCATTTTAACCGAAATTGTTTACAGGCACGTACGAGAAAGCACGAGCTTAAGTACGGATTCCATCGTGACGCTATTAACAGATAGCTTGTGTGCTGGACACAACCATTATCAAATAAATTTAGATACGTATTTACAGTAGTTACATGTATTCCAACATAGAAGATTCTTACTTTATCTCTGTTACAAATTATTTATTCCTGTAACATTTCTCTAAATCAATTATCTTGGAAACTATTTTGCTTACCTATTGTTAATCATTTCCAAGAAGCTCGAGTTGCACTGAGATATTCACAACACAGCGTTGATTCTGTGAAAATTCGCTGTATTCAGAAACAGTTTCATTTAGAACCCTCTTGTACTTATACTACTAGAACTTGTAATGCTTTTTGAAGCATGGCTACTCGTTATCATGCCTGAACGGTTATCTTCAAGGACTAGTCCGTTCGTCTTGAAATGTTACTTAACAAGGGTCGTTGTTTAATAATAACTTCTGTTTTAATTGAATTTATCTGTATTTTGAAATTATCAAGTATAGCAAAAATACATATATTTTCATGCTATAAAGACTAGTAAGTAGCAGAAATTATGACGTTTGCGATGCTCGTGTCTTGCCGCCGATCTATG